>JARQAB010000046.1:1795119-2995119 GCA_036172955.1 Meloidogyne arenaria | reverse complement strand
ACTAGACCCCAAGACCAAGACCGAAAAAAACCCAAGAAAAGTTTGGAATCAAGACTCAAGACCAAGAGTCTTGGACATCTCTATATCTTACCAATGTTTAAAAAAACTTTTAAAAGTACAATTCACCTCTCTGAATATTATGTAATAAAACGACCACACTTTTATATGATTTAAAAATAAAAATTTTATTATTAGTCATACTGGAATAAAAAAATATCTTTTTTCCTTTTACTTTTTTAATTGATTAAAAAAATAGCTTGGAAATATAGCTAGAATATTTTATTATTTTTTATAAAAAATTTTTTTTTTAATTTTTAATTTAAAAGCTAAAATGGATCCACCACCCAATAATCAAGCAAATACAAACAGAAAAATTGAACATGTACAAAGACAAGTACAAGATGTTACTTCGGTAAATTTATTGAGAGAAAGCAAAATAATAAAATTAATTTTTCAAGGTAATGTCTGAGAATATGACTCGTATTATGGACCGTGGCGGTCGCTTAGACAGTTTGGAACAGCAAAGTGATGCATTGCAGGAGTCGGTGAGGGTTTTATAGACTGGGTTTAAGTCGAGTAATTAGAAAGTTGGAGTGTAATAAGCTTGGTGTAGTTGGGTGTGTTTGTATCTAGTCGGATTTGGTCGAAAAGGAGTGGTGGGTTCGAATCCTTTTGGAGGAAAATGATTTTTGTTTTCAATTTTTTGAAGAGCCCTGCCTGTTAAAATTTTCTAAAAAATTTTTCAAGGGTTCAAAAATTTTTTGAAAATTTTTAAATTTTTTTCCAATCCTCTAAAAAATTTTTAAACACCAAGGCTCACACATTTACTCAAACTGGACAACAACTTAGACGTACAATGTGGCTTCGCAATTTGAAATGGACTATTATTTTTGTTGCTATTTTGGTTATTCTGTTCATTATGGGTGTATTTATTATTCTTCACATGCTTAAAGTGATTTAATTTTGGTTAACATTTTCCTGATTATTTTTCAAGTCTAAATCTAACAATTTTTCACTTATTTGTGATAAATCCTATTTGAAAAATTTTCTTTTGATAAAATTCTCGGATGTCAACTTCAAAAAATAAAAAATTCGATTTACACCTAAACTTGCCTCTGGCTTTAAATAATTTTCTGACAATTTTTTGGATCATCTGACTATTTTTTAACAATCACTTGATCTTTTCCTTCTATTCAATTTAATCGTCATTTCCTTTTTAGGATAATTCAAATTTTTGTCTCAATATCCGGTGAAAACCATCCTTCTTTCTAACAAGTTAAATTTAAGCTAATTTAACAACCAATTTAAGGAAAATTTAAGAGGAATTTAAAAGCGATTATAACTCATCTTCTGGTTTGTCCTCTATTCCCAAGACATTCCCTAAATAGTCCATTTGAGTCTCAAAAATAAGGGAGTGAGTTGAGTTTCACCACAAAACTCTAATATCCTTCCTAGGGAAAAATTTTCCTCAGCCGAAAATATTGCCCTATAACTTTTTGGTCTATGAGAGTCTGAAGATCATGAGAGGGGTTTGATTTGACTCCACAAAAGTTAGACTCTAATGCCTCTTTGGAAGAAACTTTTTTTTGTTCTTTAGTTTTTTTGGGCGGAGGAAAAATTTTTTTTCAATTTTGAAACTGACTACAAGTTTATAAAAAATTTAAAAATATAAAAGTGAAGGAAAAGAACAATTCATGCGGTCATTCATTGTTTATTCATTGATATTTTTGAGTGGCAAAAAATTTTTAATAGCGGAAACAATATTAACTGACACATATTTTTTGATAAAATGCATTAAAACTAAATTTAATGTCATTCAAAAAATTTTTTTTGTGTTCACTTTTTATTTAAAAATAAAAGGGGAAAGTTGGAATTTCAGTCTACCCTATTGCCTCGCTCTGTCTTTTATGCCTCCATTTTTATCCCAACCTCCAAATTAATTCTCCCTTGTTTCAGTCTTTTTCTGAGTCTTTTTCGGGCTAAAATTCAATGCCCGACAAGATCTTTCGGTCCGGGCCGGATCGGGCCCCCGACCCTACATAGTCATCCATATTCTCGCTTATTCCATTTTATATCACCACCCGGGACGGTCTGAAACGGCTTCTTTTACTGTAGGATAAGTGAGAGCTTCTTTTACTTGATGGGATAATTAAGGGGTTTATGTGGCATGATAAGGAGAGAGCTTCTATGTACCCCGCTACTTCAGTTATAAGAGCAAGCCTGTCACTTGCAGCTTCATTACATTAGAGTCAGAAAATGTAGTTTGGACATTTTCCAATGATTCACTTGTATGTAACAATTTAATGTGTGAGTAATTTTAATTCCTAAAATATTTGAAATTAAAGAAGATATTTCTTCCTTTTCATTTTAACTCAAAAATAAGTCTTTCTCCGTCATTTTATTTTTAATTAAGCGTTCCAAGATTTTTATTTTTTTTTCAAGCTTCTTTTCCTTTGCGCTCTTAGAAAGTTATTTTTTTTATTTGTTTGCCAAATTACGTTAATAAATTTGAGAAAAAAATATTAAAAGCAAAAATAGTATATAGGCTGTCTGGATAAAAAAACTTTTTATTTGCCGTTAAATAAAAATAAAATCAAGATTGTGTCAAGTAGCCTCGAAAACATTTTTGATTTAAATTATATAAGTTATACCCCAATTGATCAACCTCATTTAGGTCAAAATTCATTTTAGACTCTAATGGCCAAAACTAAAAACCTTATGAGCTTTTTAAACGCGCAGTAAAATACCTCCTCTTACAAAGCTACTCAAATATTAAAAAGATTTCGAACTCTATTTGTTAAAATTTGTACTCTAATGGGTATAACTAGATTCTACTGAATAAACGAGGTGTTGCTCAATAAGGGTTGGCCCAATAAAAATTTCTACAAAATTTCTATAATTTTAGGTAGTTGAGTTTAACTAAACCTTTACGAGCTTTTTGAACACACAAAAAATTAGCTCTCTCAAAAAGCTACTTTTTAAAAATGTCTCTATCTTCACCAATTATCAAAACACAAATCCCAGCTTCATCTGACACTAAAACAACAACAAATAATATAAACAGCCAAAAACAACAAAATTTGGTGAAAAATAAAAATTCAAATGGAGGGAATTTTCACTCAATTTCCCTCCGTTCTCCAGCTAATCAACCCGTTGTGCTAAGCTTTGAAGGAAATTATTACAACAACGATACTAATGGTGATGTCGCTACAAAATTGAGAGTTGAAGAAAACAGAAAAAATAGTAGTGAGGAGAGGAAATCTAAGGATGTTGTGAGTGTTTTTTTAGTTTTATAAATTTTGTTGTGCGCAAAAATAATTTTTTGGCCTGAACGCAAAAATTGGCATTCTAACCGCACCACAAAGATATTTTTGGCGCACACTATAATTTTTAATTATTAAAGATTTTTATCCCTCAAACAAAAATCAACGAAATGCCAAGGTCCTGGTTTTCAAATTTTTGCCAACGACCATTAGCTAGTCGGCGGTTTTTGCTTTGTTTGGTTGCTCTACTATCTATTCTAGCCATTTTGTTAATTATCTCACTTGTTTTTGTTCTTCTTTCTGTTAGATGGCCAAACGGTGAAGAAAACGATGATGTTGATTTTCTTAATAAACATTCAAGCTGGCAATATAGTTGTGATCACAAATGCAATGCAAAGTAGGGAAATATATTAATCGAGGATTTTATTTTTGGACACTTGAGTCTAAGGTTTTGGACAATTGAGTCTCATCTATGAGGGACTCGAGTCCCACAAGTCAGGGCTGTGCGCCAAAATTTTCGTACGCCAAACGCCATTTATTCAAATTTTTAAATCACGCCAAACGAAAAACGCCAAAAATGTACACCAAACGCAAAACCCATGACGCACAGTCCGGCCACTTGTTACTTTCGAGTCTCAAGTACATTTGAGTCTCGGATTTGAATTCACCAGTCAGCACATTAGAGTCCCATGTTTCCTTGAGGACACTAGAGTCTCAGATTAAATTTAAAAAGTATATAAACTCATTTCAGCTTTACTGTGCCACCTCTACTAATAATTAGTATGGACGGGTTTCGAGCAGATTATTTAAAAAGAGGAATAACTCACTCTGTCTCCCGCATTCTTGAATGTGGGTCTTCGGTAATTTAAAAAATTTTTAAAAATTATTTTCTCTAAAAAACTAGGCACAATATATGCTTCCTTCATTTCCTTCAAAAACATTCCCGAATCATTTTACTATTGTAACTGGACTATATCCAGAATCACATGGAATTGTTGACAATCATTTTTATGATGAATATATGCCTAATGAGGTGGTTATTATTTTATTTTTAAAGATGTTCTAATAAATCCCTGACTCTAATAGACTCACTAAGGGAGACTTGAGTCTCGGTATCCCCATTTTTTCCGGAGCAGGACTAATAGGCCCGGCCGAATAGGCGCAGACGAATAGCCGCCATTTTTTCGACGCAGCATGTTTTTGGCGTTGAGCCCATTTTTTAAGTTTTGGACACTTGAGTCTCAATATAACTATTTTTAGTAGGAACACTCGAGTTCCATCCTTCCCTTATTTTTAAAATACTGGACACTAGAGTCTAATAATTCCCATCTATTTTTAGAAGAATTTTGCAAAGTCTTCACGCAATCCAGCTTGGTATAATGGAGAACCGGTTATTTAAAGAATAAATTTTCAAAAAATTTTCGGATATTCTATAGATTTGGAATACTGTAGCAAAGAATGGAAAGAAATCGGCAGTTTTCTTTTGGCCAGGGAGTGAAGTGGCAATTCAAGGAATTTTGCCTACTTACCGCTTCGCATACGACTCGTCTAAACCTTTCTTTACACGTGCTAGACAAGTAAGAAAAATTCAGACTCAAATGACCCACTTTTTCATTTGAGACTCTAATAACCCCCAAAATTAAATTTAAAAATAGAGACCGGCGCGGGACGGGATCCCACGCGGGATTTTGCGGGATACCGCTCCCGCAATCCCGCACTTTTTCCGATTTGCGGGATTTTGCGGGAGTGCGGGATTTTGAGGGATTTATCCCGCGGGATCCCGTCCCGCAATGATTTTTTAAAAACTTTAATCCCGCGGGATCCCGCAAACGCGATTTTGCCGGTCTCTATTAAAAATTTAGGTGATTGACTGGCTACAACTAGAAGAGTCTGAAAGGCCGTCTTTTCTGGCAATGTGAATTTACCTAAAAAATATTTTAAAATTTATTTTAAAGGTATTTTGAACAGCCTGATACAGCGATGCATAGAGAGGGCCCCGACTCCGATGCAGTTAATTCTGCTTTAATTTATGTGGATGCTATGATTAATTATTTAATGCATCAGTTGGATGATAACGTCAGTTTGAGAATTTTGGAAAAGTTCAGACTCAAATATCAAATTTTATTTTGAGACTCCAACTACCCTAAAATAATTTTGAACTCATTTGAGTCGTGAATAGTCTGTTTGTTATCAGACTCAAATGCCCCTTTCCTGGCGGACCAGGACGAATAGGCGCGAACGAATAGGCGCTATTTTTTCGGCGCAGCATGTTTTCGGCGTTTAGGGCAAAAACACATAAACTTGCGCGGAAAAAAGTTTTTGTCGCTATATTTAAATTTTTTGCCCTGAACGCCGAAAACATGCCGCGCCGAATAAATGGCGCCTATTCGGCCGCGCCTATTAGTCGTGTACCCTTTCCTGATAGTTTTCCTCACACACTAGCAAAATTTTTGTTTTCATGACACTAGAGTCTGTGTCTAATTTTTGGACTAAAACTCTCAATTTTTTAGGGTCTACTAGGATGCATCAATATAGTAATCCTTTCAGACCATGGTAAATGAAATACAAGTATGTTTAATCAAATTTAAAAATTTTTTTATGTGCTCAAAAGCTCCGAAGTGATAATTTTTTCTCTCTGGATAAATATGTTAATGCCAAAGACCCACAAGTTGGGGGTGTTTTTGGAGGAACTATTGGACATATTAATTTTCGTGATTCTACGAGTGAGTTTATTGAAAAAATAAAGATGGACACTAGAGTCTTGGGAATTTTGGAAATTAAAGTAGTTGGACATTAGATTCTAGACACTACAGTTTTGGAAATTTAGCATTATAATACAGTTGTACACTAGTCTTGGGAATATGGACACTAGACTAGTGACCGGCGCGGGACGGGATCCCGCGCGGGATTTTGCGGATCCCGTCCCGCAGTTCCGCACTTTTTTCGATTTGCGGGATTTATCCCGCGGGATCCCGTCCCGCAAAGATTTTTAAAAAATTTTTATCCCGCGGGATCCCGCAAACGCGATTTTGCCGGTCACTACACTAAACTATAGTTGGACGCTAGAGTATAGAAGAAGAGACACTAGAGTCTAGGGTTTGGACACTCGAGTCTAGTAGAAGTACTAATCGAAATTTATTCTAGATTCGTCGTTCATTGATCAAGTGCTCGCTCCAATGACGTGCTTAGGTGGCCAGAAATTTAGAGTTTACACACGCTACACTATGCCAATGAGATATCAGTAAAATTGAATTTTTGATTGAATAATCGAAAAATTTAAATAGCTATACAAGAAGCAGCAGAATAGGAGAAATTGTGATAGATTCAACAGCGGGAGGGCGTGTTTTTGTTGATCAAAAAAGCCTAAAGGAACACGGCCCTATGGAAAAAGGAGACCATGGATACGATAATAGAATGCGTGAAATGAGGGCAATTTTTGGTGCTTGGGGTCCTTCAATTAAAAATGGATATCAAATAGAGACCTTCCAAAACATTGAACTTTACAATTTGTTTACAGGTGGGGGTTATTAGAGTGTTGAAAAATATTTTTGATATTTGGAACAATTAATTGGTAACAATTATTTGGGCCGATTCAATTAGTAATTTATAATTGGTAATTATTAATGAGATAATTAATCTGATGTTCCTTTCACATTACTAGGTAGTGTGAAGAGAACACCCACTACTTAGACCTCCTTGAAAATAATATTAAAAATAATTGGTACACTTGAGTATAGACGTGTTTGATTAGAGTACGGGTACATATTAATTATTTAATAATTGTTATACTCATGTTCCCTTCACACTACTAGACACACTACTAGATAGTGTGAAGGGAACACCCAGTTTTAAGATCGCCTTTAAAATATTTTTTAAAAAAATATTAACAATAATAGGTGCATTTGAGTATTGGACCAACAAAATTTATCATTAATTAAAGACCCTATTAGAGTCTGACAAAGTAGACACATTAGAGTCTGACAAAAAATGACCTTAAAATGTCACTCAAACTCCAGACTCTAATATGCTGGCTAGTCCAAATAACAAATAAAAACAAATAATTGGTTTTAAAACAAATAATTGGTTAGTGCTAGTTTGTAGTTTTGATGCAATTGCCATTCACTGCTCCAAATAACGGAACTATGGGTCGTCTACATTCTCTACTCAAATCACCCCCTCCTGTCGAAAAATCACAGATGATAGATTTGGAAGAATGCGAAGGTGCTAGACTTGTAAAATGTGGAGATGGATGCAAATTTAATGTAAAACAAAAATTTTTTTAAAAATTTCAAAAAATTTCAAAAAATTCAAAAAAATTTCCAAAAAAATTTTTCTTAGTTAAACTACCCTTCCAATTTTTATTACTCCACTACCGCCTCCTCCTCAAAATCAGAAGAAAATAAAAATAACAACAATAACGTGCCTATTTACAACAGCAAAAATTGTAAATACCCCTCAAAAATATCAATCCCCTCCAAATTCTTTTCTGTTGGCCAAATGTGTTTGTTGAGATTATGCAACGCTACTTTAGTGTACAATAGATATACTCAAATGGCAAATTTCGTGGAGACTCAAATGACTGCCCCGATTCCGAATATAGACCACAGGGCAAATTGTACTGTATTTTTTGATTTTTCAAAGGAGAAGTTGAGGGGAAAATTTGATGAGAAAATGAAGGGAGAGGATACTCAAGTGGACAATTCGTCCCATTTTGTTAATGAGGGAGTGAATAATGGAGGGAGATCGTTTGACGTTAAAAGGTGATTAATTAGAGCAAGCAATCCGTCTTAGACTCTAATGTCACCAGACTCAAATGTCACGTTTTTATCTAGACTCTAGTGACACTTATTGTGGGGCACGCCCAAGGGCTGTACTTTAGTACGTGGGTGCAGGCTTTAATTTACAAATGTTATACCATTCGAAAGAGCTCGTCGAGCTGAGTCGAATGCCACCAAAATTAGATCTAGGAAAAATTTCTGGACCGAGATATAGGTCCTTGAAGTTTGAAAAACCATAGGGGGGACCAAGCACTTTTTTGGGGTGAAAAATTCGAAAATGCAAATGATACCTCATTTGAAAGAGCTCCTCGAGCTGAGTCGAATGACATCAAAATCAACAAAATCCGACTTGATTGGACAAAGTTCTGATCTTTTCTTTTAGCTCCTTACCTATGGCATCTGTGGAGATTTTTGCTGCTACAGAGGCTCCAAATACGTCCAGAACAAGGGAGATAAGAATAGGTTTATGTTACGAGCCCAGACCCATCGCCCGTAGACTCCCCGCGAGGCGCGTGCCGCAAAACCCCGCGCGAAGCGCGGGGTTTTGCACAAGCGCCTCGCCGACGCTCCATAGGTTTATGTTGCCTGTTTTTGTGTCTTAACTTTGTCTAATCTTGTTCAATCATGGTGATTTTGGTCTCATTCGACTCAGCTCGTCGAGCTCTTTCGAATGGGGTATTATTTGTATAAAAAAATTTTTATTCCAAAAATCGCCCCTTTGTATCTTAGGTTTTAGGGGCTTATATCTCGGTCCAATCAAGTCGGATTTCGTTGATTTTGGTGTCATTCGACTCAGCTCGAGGAGCTCTTTCGAACGAGGTATAATTTACATATTCGAATTTTTTACCCCAAAATTGAGCTTACTCCCCCCTATGGTTTTTCAAACTTCAGGGACCTATATCTCGGTCCAGAAATTTTTCCTAGATCTAATTTTGGTGGCATTCGACTCAGCTCGACGAGCTCTTTCGAATGGTATAACATTTGTAAATTAAAGCCTGCACCCACGTACTAAAGTGACCCCCGCCCAAGTAGGCGCGCGCCATAACGGCGCAAAGCTATAACTTGCTGTAAAATTTCTGGTCTTTATCAATTTTGTTACCAATCTCTTTAGCTCGATGAGGGAATCGTTTAATACTAATTTTGGTAAGATATGGAAATCTTGAGGCAAGTTATGGCTTTGCGCCGTTATGGCCGCGCGCCGGGCTGTACCCATTATTGTTAAGTTGTCTCTCAAGTTTTTGGAGGTTACCCCAATTTATCAACATTAAATTTATCAACGGACATTAGAGTCTTGTGTTTGCTTTACAGTAATTTTCATTTCTTTCCACTGTTTTCCCCCTTTAAATATTTGCTTAAGATCAACAACAACATCCATGGAAAAAGAATCATCCCCACCAGAAAATCTTAAAGAACAAGAAAAAGATTTGGACGATATTGAAACTGATGCGAGAGATAGTGATCCAACGGTCTTAGAAACTGACTCACCTGAACCTTGGAATAGACAAGCAGAGTCGGAAATGAATGGAAACAGTGGAGAAAATAAATTTTTGGAACAAAATTTAAATGGGTGGGTAGAGAAAGGAGAAGAGTACAGTTGGGTCTAGGCCCTATAACTAATAAACGCGTGAACCGTTTGAAACTATTTTGGTGTCATTCGATAGAGAATTAAATTAGCTATCTAAAAAGCCGAATAAACTAAAATTTAAATTAAAAATAAAAAATTTTATTAAAGAAAAACTAGGAGAAGGTAGACGATTTTATTGAAATCAAGTTGGTTTAGGAACGATAACTTTTTTTATATCTGACATAAAATTTTGATTTAAATTTTATTTTGTAGCAAATTTAATGCTCTATCGAATGGCTTAGATTTCATAAAGATAGGTTCACTAGTTCCAGAGTTATGGTGTCTGGACTTAACCAAGGTTTATACCCGAGGTTTAGGTTCACTCCTTAGACTCTAAAATCCCTCTTTAATTTTTTCCAAATTTTATTCAAGAATCTCCTCTCAACAACCCACTTTTCCAACCCAACCAACCTCTAATCAACAAAACTCCGACCTTAACAAATGTGCCATATATGAAAAACAGGCTTCTATAAATAATAATTTTGACTCTAATGACACTCCTTTATCTACTACAATTATTAGTATATTTTCTGATGATGGTAATCCTAATAGTTTAAAATTTGAGAAAATTATTATTAAAATAAAGATTATGCTCGTTATATACTTCAAGGCCAATTTCGAGTGCCCATTGGTTTTTACAATGGCAAGTTTAAAATTATTCAAAAAAATTTGTTATTTCCCTTTTTAAAAATTTATTAGAATGAGAGAAAATTAAAAAATAAATATTTAAAGAGTCATGCAGAAAATAGAAAAGTCATCAGCCTAAAATAGAACAATAGAAATTAAAATTAGGCTGACTTTCGATATAACGTCACATGGGATATTACCGCGGTCGGCTAGCTAGTGTGAGATCCGGCTTATGGTTAATTTCCAGAATCTCTAGGATGTAACAGCACAAAGGTTATATCGTTCATATTGAGAATTGACCTTATTATTAGAGTCGGATTTCCCAGATCCGGCCTGATAATCTCTGTTTTATGCACATTTTTGGGGCTGAAAGATTTGTGGGTCACACTACAATAACTTGTAGGCCCCCCCCTACCGAATGACCAACCAATTAAAAAATCCAAATAAAAGAGGGAGTATACGTAAAATAATAGAAGACTTTGTATAAGAACAATAAACTTTTTAAGGTGTTTGGAAACAAATTCAAAGTTTAACAAAACAGTATGTCCAACATTATCGCCATTTATTAATGTGGTCGGGCCCTATATTTGACCACAATAATGATGGAATTGCTGATGAAATAATTATTGGGGGAATGAAAAATGCCATTAAATTTACCCCAATTCCTTCACACATTTTTCTAATTTTGTTGCGGTGTTCCAATTCTAGTTGGAACAGTGAAGGAAGGCAATGTGAGGATTTGGAACAGACAAGAACATTGGCTTTTGTGTTGCCTATAGTTGAGAAGGATTTGAATTGTTTGGTAGGCTATAGAGGGGGGAAAAGATGGTTGGGAGAGGAGTTGAATCCGTACCTGGACAATCCGTCATTAGAGAAATCCGTCAGGCCCGTCGTTCCCAAACTCACGCTCCCCTAAATTTTTATTTTATGTGTGGGGGATTGAAAGAGATACTGAGGGATTTGGGTGATTAAGGTGGACATCAGGTGATTCGAAGGGATATAGTAGAATATCAGTGGGTCCTGAAAGCTTCTCGAGGCAAGGTTGGTAACCGCTCAACCATCCCACCTCAGGCAATAATCGTTCTCATTTTTGTTTTAACCTGCTAGGTTGGAAGGAGGTGAATATCAAAGTCCAAAGGGTGACAAAAACCCCTCAAAAAATAATTATATTTTCATAGTTCTCTGTTGAATACATTTTCCGGCATACTACACGGATCAGAGACATTGAATTGTTAACGGGGTAAGAACAATTTTATTAAAATTATTTGAAAAATTAGTAAAAATTTTGAAAATGACAATTTATCCCAATATTTTAAAAAATGACAAAATATCCCATTTTTGCGAAAAATTTTTTTTCAAAAACTTTTAATAATTAAAGCAAGTCTTTTTTGGAGAAATTTTTGAGAATTTTTTTCTAAAAAAATTTCAAAAAATTTTTCTCCAAAAAAATTTTTTTTTCAACGTCATTTACCAACTTTTACATATATTTACCCTTTTCATCATTTTTATAAGCAGAAATGAATGGTTTGTAGACTACCCCCAAGATTTGGCCATCCAGCTGCGAACTAATTTGAATGAAGAGTTATGGCAATTGGAATTGGAAAAATAAAAAAAAAGTAAAAAAAAAACTTTTGCATTTTTATTATTTTATTTTTGTGGATTGCCGTCACAGAGAATTGAGTTGTTAAATTTAAATATTTTTTTATCATCATAAAAATTGAAAAAAATTTTTTCTCTCCTCTAGCTAACGTTAGTTGTGACGACAAGTTTATTTTCTGTTTTATTTTTAGTTGAAGAAAAAATCAGAATTTTTTTTTCTGATTTTTTAAAGTTTTTTCGCCTGCTGAGAGTCCAAATATAAAAGAATAAAAAAAATAATTATTTTTTTATTTAAAAATTCAAAAATTAAATAAAATTGCTTTTAAAAATAGGGAAATTATTTTTTATATCCTTATTTGGATACTGAATAATTAATTTTTAATATTTAAGTTTTTTTAAATTTTACTTCTGGTAAAATAAATGTTCCTAATATTTCTGCAAAATATATAAAAATTGAAAATACAAATTTTGTATTTTGTCGTTTCCTTACCAGAATTTTGATTTTTATTTTATTAAATAAAGAAACACAAAATTCTGATTTGTATTTTACTTTATCATTGTTCAGAAAAAATGTATTTTTGCAATATCTAAACAAATCAGAATTCTGATTTACCCAAAAAATACAAAATTTCTGATTTGTGTTTTTACCTATTATTCAGAAGAAACGTGTTTTAATATTTAAGACCAGAATTCTGATTTGTATTTTATTAAAAACACAGATTCTGTTTTGTATTTTCCCTTACTTTATTTCAGAATTTTTTGTATTTTCTTTAAATCAGATGACGAATTTAATTGAATAATAAATACCCTTTTATTTCCCCTTAACATTATAGTTAGGGCAAAATCCTCGAATCTGCGTGTGAAAATAAAATCTTTTGTCAAAAAAGCTATTTTTTAATTCCTCTTTTTTAAAGCTTGAGAATTTTTTATAAAGGAATTTTTTCTAGAATTTATAAAATTTTTCATTTCGCCACAACCCCAATTTTTGCCATTTTGTCACAAAGTTGATTTAATAATTTAATAAAATCCCACATTTTAATAATTAATTTTGTGTAACCTAAATAATAATAATATAAAATATAGCTTATACCTAATTAAATAATCCTTAATGGTTGGGATGAAAAATAAAGATAAATATTTATTTATTTAATAGTTTATAAAAATAAACCAGAAATAATATTTTTAATAATTTCTGGAAAAATACAAAAATATTTATTAAATTCTGATTTGTGATTTACCTAAAGAGAACACTAAAATTCTGATTTAACAAAAATACAAAAATTCTGATTTGTATTTTTATTTAATAATTATGCAGAAGAAATGTGTTTTAGTAATATTTAAATCAGAATTCTGATTGTATTTTTCCCGTTATATTTGTATTTTTGTATTTTACCATAATTAATTTGTATTTTATAATTTACTAAAAATACACATTCTAGAATAAATTTTAAAAAATTCTGAATTTAATTATTTATTAAAAAATAAATTAAAAAAATGCCCCAACAATTCCAACAACATTTTGTCAGTTTATTATTGCTAACAAATTTATTTGCAACAATTCCAGTCAGTTATACACTGTCTGCTTTATGGCCAGCTGCTCATTATGCAAACGGATTTATTGGAGAGCCCTTAGTGGATAGCAGTGATTTTGAAAGTAAAAAATATTATTTTTTAGTAAAGTAAAATACATAATTCTGATTTGTGTTTTTTGAAAGAAAATTTTATTTTTATTTCTAAAAATACAAGAAAATACAAAAAGAAAAATACAGAAATACAAAAAAAATACAAAAAACACAAAAATACATAAAATACAAAATATAAAAAACACAAAAATACAAAAAATCAAAAATACAGAAAACAAAAAATACAAGAAAACACATAAAAATACATAAAAAATACAAATATAAAAATAAAACACTTTTCAGAAATTGAAGCATTTCCCCCAGTCATTGGAGGACAACAAAAGCGTAGCAACTCATTACCCAGTTTGGCACTTTTTGAAATAACTCCACTTTCCGGAAATAGAGAAAGGAGAGCACCTTTTAAAACGGAAGAGGACCGATGGATGCAGGCTATGGATAATTTGCGAAAACCGAGGTATTTTTTGGAAGGGAGGCAGGAGGGAAGGAGGCAGGAGGGAAGGGGGTACGGAACTGGAAAGGAATTTCCCCTAAGAAATGGGAAGGAAACTCTCAAGGGAATCAGGAGTGTGGACCATTTATAGGACCTAATACCAAATTCATACGAGCTTCTGGGATCAAATGTCATTTCTATATTTTTCAGATTTGGATGATCTGCAATAACTACTTCAAGAAGCATACAGTAACCAATTTTCATATCAAAGAGCAAACAAATAAGAGGCTTCTAAAATTACTTGAATTTTCAAGTCTTAATAATAATTAACGTCAAATTTAAAATATTTTTAATTGATTAAATAAATGTGTTTGGTTGTTGAATTATAGAAAATGAAAGCTTTCTTTTTGACAAATGCCAAGAAAAAAATACTCAAAGGGGTTGGATGATCTGATCAGATGATCAGAGTCTAATACAGGGAATCCACAATATAGAGATTTGAAAGAAATAGTCTTTCTAAGCTACAACAAATACCAGAAGATAAGTATTTGTTGGCGAAACCAAGTAAACTTCTAATTAATTCCCAATTTTAATACAAATTGAAAACAATTTTCAAAGATTTATTTATAAAATATATTAATTTTACAAAGAAGAAGCTTAATAAAGCTTAAAGAATTTAGAAGAACTAAAAAGAACTAAGAAGAACTGATATTGTTATAAGATAGGGGATTTTATACAAACAGAAAAAGTGTATATTTTAAGAGAGAGAGAAGAGAACGGAAATGCTCGGGAAAGAGCAAAGTAACTAATTGTGTAATGTTTGGGAAAAATTATATTAAAATTTAATAAAAATATAAATAAATAAAATTAATAAAATAAATAAATTTTATTTATATATTTTCCCTCGTTTTCACGACACTCCCAACACCGGGGTGATGTGTGAAGTGCTCGGCCCTATGCCTTGTCCTCTTCCTCCAGCAGATCCAAGCTTCCAAGCCACCAGTGCTGATGAAAGTTTGGAGTGCCGCTTCATCCCCCTAAAGCTTGATTCCCTCGTGCCTCGGAATGTTGAGGCTAATGGGTGGTCATACTCACGAAGGGCTCCGAAGGAACCGACCGTGTCTGCTGCTGCTGGGTCATTCAGGCTTCGACTGCCACGACCCAATAATCGATTGTGCTGTGCTTCTTTGACAGCTAGCCCTTGGTCTGAAACGACCGGTGCTATTATCCTCCCGTCGACAAGGTAGTCCGACTGTTCCCCACTCAGTGCAAAGCTCCGAGTGGGGGTGGACCAGTTCGGTTGTCTCGAGGCGAATTTCTCGGACCCTTTCTGTTTTATTGATCCGATAAAATTTCTTTTTGTCGACCCTTCTCTTTTGATTTCGGTTGGGTAGAGCTGTTTATGGGGTTGTTTCCCCATTCTATCCGATTCCGCAATTTTTTGTCTGGCGGTACGGAGTTCTTCCCTGAATTTTTTGTTCCGCCCCTTTCGCCAAAAGCTCAGGGGCGCATACTCGTCCTCAATAGGGACGACCCTCCCTCCACCGGGCTGGATATTTGACCAATCATTTTTGGTCGTTCTTAGTTTTTGGGCTGCAATCCATTTTTTGTTTAATTTTTGGATTGTTCTTTCCTGTATTGACACTGCTTCTACCTTTCTTTTCGGAAGGCATTTGTTTCTTGCCTCAATTTGAGGACAAACACAATTTAGTTCCGGCAATTGTGAAACAATTGCCGAAGCAATTAGTTCTCCTTCGCTATCCAGCAGTGGACCTAAAATTGATTTGGAAAGCCAGAATCCGCTTGGAAGCTGGCGGATCTTTGTTATTTCCAATTCATTTAAATATTTTGCCCCAATTAGTACATCGGGGTTTTCTATTCTATGCTTCACCTCCAATGGGTTGGTTTCCAAAATTGCTTTGTCTTGGTCGCCGATTTGAACGGTTACCATTGGAGGCAGGTGTTCACTTGGAACAACAAGAAGTTCCAATTGCATTGGTCCTTCACTAGTTTCAAGTCCAACTTTTACCATCTCCGAATAAGACTGAGTGGTAAGATCTCGTGGGCCTACACCTCTCAATTCTAATTTTTCGAATGAGTGAGGCTTTAGCATTAATTCTTTTGCAAGTCTCTCAGAGATCATGCTACTTTGGCTTCCAGAATCAATAAAAATTGTTCCGGATACTTTTTTATTCCTCCCCAATTTTGGGTTGAACATCTTTGCTTGTACGCATTTCAACAAGCAGTATTTGAAACCTATTGCTTGGGTTTCCGGCTCGGTTGCTCTTTTGGAGTCCATTTTCCATTTTTTCGTAGTCCATTTGTTCGGAGTCCATTTTTTCTGATAATGGCTTTGTTTCCCATCATCAGCCATCTGTTTGATTTTCTCTTGGGTCCATTTTTTCTTAAACCCGTTTTGTTTTCCAACGCCAGCCGATTGTTTAAACTTCGGCTGTTGTGGAATTTTCTGGTTCGGACACAACGCTAACGGATGTGCCCCTGAGCATCCCAAACATTTCGATGGGTGCTGACAGTCTGCTGCCTCGTGTCCGAGTCTGCAACAACGAATACAGCGCATGTCTTCTTTAATACGCTCTTTTCGCGCCTGAAGTGTTGAGTATTTTCTACACTCATTAGACCAGTGTTTTTTCTGGCAAAAATAACAGTAGAGAGATCTTTTTTCTTTTTTCTCTCTTACCGTTTCCTTTCGATTTGTTTTTCCAACAGTCGAACAAGCGACTGTCGGAGGAGATGAATCATCCTCATTCCTTGGACTCATCCTTTTTTCATTGCCTGTCCTTTTCGGCGTATGAGGTTCGTCCTTTGGCTTGGAAAATTGTTTTTTCTCCTCGCCTTTCTTTTCATCGCCCATCTTTTTTAAGATCGACGAGATTTCCATTTCAGACTCTAATAGCCTCTTTAGCTCGAGTCTGAATTTGCTGGTTGTCCAATTATCTCCAGCTTCCTTTTTGACGGCCAAAATTTCTCTTAACATTGGTCGCGTCAATTTGGTTTCCAGCAGGTTGTAATAAAAATCCGAATCTGTATCATTTCCCAGACCAGCCAATTGGCGACAGATTCGTTCCAAATTCAGATAGAATTTTCTGACATCTTCCAGAGTGTTACAATGTGGAAGTGTTAGAAGTTGCTGCTGCAAGTTTCTAATTCTTCTATCTTTATTTTCATAATTTTGCTTAAGCAAGTCGATTGCTTGCCCATATTCACTAGGTTGGAACCCGTCGATCAAAAGACCGGCAGGACTCTCCTGTGGAATGAACGACCGAAGATAAAGAAATTTTCTTTCGGTCGATAAACCACTATCTTCATGTATTGACATGAAGAGCTCCCACCAATCAGGCCAAAGGTCTGGATCGGTGCCATGGAATTTGCCTATGCTCAACGCCTCATGCCTTATTTCAAAATGAACTGGCGTGGCAGGAGTTACTTGTGGCGCTTGCTCAATCTGAGCATTTTCTCTTCTTAAATTAAGCTTCTTTAGTCGCAATTTGCGACTTAACTTTGATTTTGACATTCTCAAGGATGTCAATTTCTTTTCTGCGTCGGCCGCGTATTGACTTGGCCTATGCTTTAATTCGAACGCTTTAAAAAAAGCGTCGAATTCTGGCCTTTCTGCTGCTGATGCCTTTTTATTTAATTCAGTCCAATCTTCAAAGACCGAATTTATTTCATCTTTTGCCGCGCAGAGGCCTCTTATTAGATTGTCCAAATCTTCTATTGAACTCTCTAAATATATTATTTCTTCTTCTAAAGGCATTTCCAAGACCCGATCTAAATCAAATTCAGTTAGGTCTGCCTTCAATAATTCGACAATCTTTTTGATTGTAATTTGTAGCCGCTGTTCCAAAGGGCTACTCATCATTGACTTGTCTTCTGTTGAGTTGCTGGATGTATTTTTTCCTTTAAAAATTTTCCCACTTCCCAGAAAACAAGTTACTGGCTGTTAACAATAATTGTTAACAGTCTACTTAGAAAATGACAAAGTCTTTATTTCTAAGTTTCTAAGGGAAATTTAAAAAAAATTTTTCCCAACTTAAAATTTGAATTTTTTCTAAAAAATTTAAACTTGCCTTGCTTCTTTAAAAGCGCTGAGCCCCCACTGAAAGAAATAGTCTTTCTAAGCTACAACAAATACCAGAAGATAAGTATTTGTTGGCGAAACCAAGTAAACTTCTAATTAATTCCCAATTTTAATACAAATTGAAAACAATTTTCAAAGATTTATTTATAAAATATATTAATTTTACAAAGAAGAAGCTTAATAAAGCTTAAAGAATTTAGAAGAACTAAAAAGAACTAAGAAGAACTGATATTGTTATAAGATAGGGGATTTTATACAAACAGAAAAAGTGTATATTTTAAGAGAGAGAGAAGAGAACGGAAATGCTCGGGAAAGAGCAAAGTAACTAATTGTGTAATGTTTGGGAAAAATTATATTAAAATTTAATAAAAATATAAATAAATAAAATTAATAAAATAAATAAATTTTATTTATATATTTTCCCTCGTTTTCACGACAGATTTTTAAGAAGGGTTAGAATGAGTGTCCATTATATAGAGGTTTTTGAAATTATATAGAGGCTATCAAGACGGTATTTGTAGTCACGTAAACAGAAAAATTCGTAGATAAGTAGAAATTTCAACATTTTTATAAAGAAAAGGAGCCGACAAACATTGAAAGGGCAACAATATTTCCTCCCCCTCCGTCTACCACTATTTTAAATTTTTTTAATTTTGAAATATTCAGACGTCTATAAAGACAAAGTGTCGGCAAAGGAAGGCAAAAGGGCAAAAAAACTTTTTCAACCTCTCCATTCTCTCTATTATTTAACCTCTATCCTCTTTGATCAGATGATTTATTCAATAAATTGAATAAAAATCATATGAAGATGTTGACTGAGAAGAGGGCAAGGTGGGGGAAGATGAAGGGGAAGAGGGCAAGAGAGGTGGAGGGCAAGAGAGGGGAGGAGGGGGAGAAGAGCGGGGAAGAGTGGGGAGGGAGGTAGGGGGAGTTGAAAGGGAAGATGATAAAGTAAGGGGGGAGAGGGTAAAGAGAGGGGAGATAATGTGGAGAGGGGGATAAAGGGATTATGAAATAAGGGAAGGGGGGATATGGCAATACCTCTCTGATCGCTCTAATCAATGAATATTGAATGGCATTTTAAAATTAGACAGAAAAAAATGTTAGAGAAAAATAAAAAATAAATTAGAGAAAAAAAAATTGGGGACGTGGAGACGTGCGCGAGTGAAGGCCCTCCTCTTAAATGAAAGGCCCTCCTCTTAAATGAAAGGCCCTCCTCTTAAATCCTATAAGGCAACGTCTCCTTAAGTAATTAGACAATTCCCTACACCTCTCCTCTTTTATTTAAAAATTTTTTAAAAAATTTGACTGAATTAAAATTAAATTGAAAAACCCTACCTAGGCAAGTTTAGACGTTGTTTTGATGAAGTCCAAGCTTGTAGCCATTCTAATGGCTTTAATGGCGTTTTATGCCGAAGGTAAATTGTTAATTAAAAAATATTATGAATAATAGAATATTATGCTGGGGAATTTAATAAAATTATTAGAAAATATCTTCCTTTTTTCTGAGGGGGTATTACCCCCGAAGTATCCCTATTATTATTTTTGAGGTGTGGGATGTAAGTAAAAAAATATTTTTAAAACTAAATAGGGATAAAATATGTATGTACAAGAAAATATAAAATCTAATGAGAACCCACCGAAAAAAATTTGTGAGCAAAAGTCGTCCGCAAAAGTTGTCCGCAAAATTTTTGTGGATAAAAATAACTCTAAGATTTTTTTGAGAAAATAATTTTCAGTTGTGTATGGCAAAGCCTTGCCAATTCGAGAAATTTATTCTGACCTGCCGCCAGAATGTAAAACTCTCAATCTCGAAACGGTGGAATCAATTCCAACCGTAATTACGGTGAATGGAAAGCAATACAACATTAAAGGGCAAATTCAACATGGAGCTACTAGCCGGGTTGAAATTTTCTTTTAAAAAATTTTAAAAATTTTTTAAAAGGTTTTCCACGCTTTTGAGCAACATGATAACTGTCCTAAACGTTGTATGGCTTTAAAAGTGGTCGATCTAGAAAAGATTGAACACAAGCAACGCAACCAGGCAACAAATGAGGCTAAAATCTTGGGGGAGCTTAACCAGAAAAAAGTTGAAAGAATTCCAAAATTGTTTGAAATGTTTGTTTATTTGGATTTTTTAGAGTTTTAAGAGGGTGAAAATTAATTTTGAAAAATTTAAAATCCATATCCCCTCAAAAAACAAAAAAAAGTTGATGAGAGGGAGAAAAGGGGTGGGGCTTATTTAAAACTTCGAAAAATCATATCTTGGTCTATATTAAAGATATAAAGCTGAAATTTTGTGGAAAAATACTACAAATATAGAACTATTATTGTGGAAAATTTCAGAATTTTAGAGACATTTTGTCCAAAGTTATAAATTTTTGAAATTTTACCCTTTAATTTAGTGAGCAACACCCAACCAACAAAACAATCAGTATGGTTATGGAATTGGCACATCACGATCTTTTTGATGAAATTACGCCTCATATGGGGCAGGGAAAGCATGAATGGGTGCGGAATACCTTCAAGGAGATTCTACAAGCAATTAATCCTCTGCATAAAATGGGTGGGTAGATTTGTTGACATTGGGGGTCATTTGAGTCTCAGCCGTTTAACCAAGAGACCTAGAAGCCCGAGGCTCAAAAGGTCAATAATCTATGATAAGTTGAGACTCAAATGTCCTCAATATCAAATTAAATATTTTATAAGACTCTATTGTCCCCTTTTAAAGGTTTTGTTCATGGAGATCTCAAACCAGAGAATATGGCCTACTTCCGTGCCCCCCGAGTTATCAACGATCAACACTTCCCTACAAAAGATGATCCACTCGTTTTAAAAGTTATTGACTTTGGAGGAGTCATGAAAAAGCAGGACTTGTCTAAAGCTTGTGGAGAGATTGTAACTGGGACTGTAATGTATATGAGTCCTGAACAGGTCGCCTGGTGTGCAGCCCATGATGAGGAGGAATTTTTGGCTCGTCGTAAACAATTTCCGGTATTTTATTTTAAATATGTGTTTTTTTGTATTTATTGTGTTTTTTGTATTTCTGTGTTTTTGTATTTTTTGTGTTTTTTTTGTATTTTTGTTTTTGTGTTTCTGTGTTTTTGTATTTTTTGTGTTTTTTTGTATTTTTGTTTTTGTGTTTCTGTGTTTTTTGTATTTTTTGTGTGTTTTTTTGTATTTTCTGTGTTTTTTGTATTTTTTGTGTGTTTTTTTGTATTTTCTGTGTTTTTTGTGTTTTTTGTATTTTTTTGTTTTTGTATTTTTGTGTTTTTTGTATTTTTGTGTTTTTGTATTTTTGTGTTTTTTGTATTTTTGTGTTTTTTGTATTTTTGTGTTTCTGTATTTTGTGTTTCATATTTTTTATTATTAGTTGAGCACAAAATCCGATACATGGTCAGCTGGAGTAATTCTTTACCAAATGCTCCATGGAAAAAGCCCTTACTACTGGATAACTAAAAAATACGAGCATCTAGACGAGGAAGAACGTGGGGAAAAGGCAGATGCCGAGCTCAGACAGACAATTTTTGACGGTAAAAAGCCAATAGAATTTGATGAAAAATATCGAGATTTACCACTTTTAGAAATTGTTAAGGCAAGTAATTTTTAGTAGGGGCAGACATCACCAAAGGATACACCTTTGGGATCGAGAAATCGAATCTTAGAATGAGGGGCTTCTTAAATAGAGAGTATTGCTTAGAATATACACCCTCATCCAGTGGCCACTCATCTACCACTCATCCAGGATACCCACTCATCCATACAATGACCATAAAGCTCGGAACTAAGCGGCAGCTAGTTCAGTGTATATTTGAATCTGGAGAATGTTTTGAACTGGGAGGAGGCCTGGTTGGGTTGACATCAAGACCGAAAATGTTGTAGACTCTTTTGGATTCTATTGATGTCTTTCAGACTCTAATAGCCTGTTTTGTAGTGAGTCTTTAATTAATGTAATTTAGCGCTGTTTGGCCCGGAACCCTGATGATCGTCCAGAAATTGAGCAACTTTTACACGAAATGGATAAGTTGGGACATCGTGTAGAACAATTGGAAGGTAAGATAGAGAAACTTGAAGAAGAGGCGGAAGATTTGAGAGAAGAAAAGGAGGAAAGAGAGGAAGAGAAAGAGGAAGAGAAGAAGGATGAGGAAGAAGATGATGAGGAGGAAAGAGAAGAGGAGGAACATCGCTTGGCTGTGGAAAGGAAACAGAAACAGGCTCAGGAAAATGCCCGTTTGCAACAAGAAGCTCGTTACCGTTATGAACAAGAAATGGCTAGACGTCGCCAGGCACAACAGGCTAATTTGCAATTTTTCTGGAACAATTTTCTTGGAGGAATGAATAATGGATATGGATTCTTTCCATTGGTGTGGATAATTGTTATATTGTTTATTTTGATTTTAATAGTAAGAGAAAGAAAGAGGGGGTTTTAATGAGGAATTTTTTGTTCAAGGGCGATTCTCTCAGTTTACAGTATACGCCCAACACTATTACAATTCTATTATAGAAGCTCTTTTATAGAGGGACAAGGTCTCGATTATGGACTTTATATATCCAGTCCTCTTATAACCGTGTCCCTTCTAAAGTCAAGTCAAATATATAAAGGTTTGTTATATAGAGGGGTATCTTATAGAGAGAGTTTTGTAATATAGATAGACGGGATCTAGTTCAAAAAGCTCGGTCCTCTCTCATTCAGTCTTTACTAAATTCCTATATCCTTTAAGAGAAATCAATTTCAAAACAATCAGGTAGGCCAGAATTTTTACCCGAACAACAACAACAACAATTTCGCTCCTCCTCGCATGCCCCAGCTGGCTATGCCTCCTCCTCTCAACGTTTTCCCCCCTCAAACGATGTCGCCTATACCACCTCCAAAACCTGTTCAAACACAACAACAGGCATATCCTCAAACTCAGAAATTTATTTTTCCTGGATTGATGGAGCATTTGAAAGAAATCCATGCAATTCGTGCAAGTGAGAAGTAGAAGAAGAGAGAGTGTGTATTTTGAAGAGAAGGTTAGAGAAAAAAAGAAAAAAGCGAGAGAGTGAAGAAAAATGAGAGAGACATTCAAAGTAAACGTAAAAAAGTCGAGGCTCTCTATAAAAACCTCTATATAAGAAACACCTCTATTTAGCAAACACTGATCACTTTGAGTTTCTTATAGAGAGGTCGACTGTATATAGTATCTATTTGTCTATTATTTTAAAGTTTTATCCAACTAGCTTGATTTGGCAAGCTTGAAATGTGTGTTTTGGCCCTTGTCCAGATTATGCGTCCCTTGAAATTTTTTGGTAGTTAAAGACATGACTTGCAAAGAAGCTTCTCAATGATCCCACAGATAGGGATGTGCGCCAAATTTTTTTTCCGAAAAAACGCCAAAAAACGCCAAATACAAAATTGCGCACAGCCCTGCTGCTGACCATAGGCATTAAGCAAAAAGTCGTTCCCAAACCCTGTTGTAAAATCCCCTTCCGTTATAACGAATCCAATAGTACATTGGGCGCATAATCAGGCTAAGAGCCAAATGTATTTTACCAGTCAAAAACATATGTCCAACCATACAAAGATTTTTAACGAATTGTAAATATTATTGTGTAGTCATTTTTCTTTATAAAATCCAGTAAAAGTAGTTTTAGTCAGAATATATTTGGAATTTTGAAAATTTATTTACAAAATGAAAAAAAATTAGAGGTGGACTAAACAAAAGTCTGTTTAGGAATAGAGACTGGACCAAGACTAGATCTCGAACAAAAATCACGGTTATCAAGAGATTGTTGTTTCTTGAGAGATCGATCTCGATTAACATATGACACCCCCCCCCCCAGTCCATTCTCTAGCTTGTAATGCATTGTGCTGAATAGAGATCGGACTAGGAGTGTCTGGGAGTGTCATACGAGAATCGTTATCTCGAAAAATTCTCGATCTCGATAACTGAGATTTCCGATCGAGATATCGTCTTGGTCCGGTCTCTAGTGTTAAAAGTTGGAATTTACTCAGTATCGAAGTCAGAAGTTGAATTTTTCGATGTGGATAGAATCCCTCCCCTCCCGTCACTTTTATTCTTCATTATGGGTGTTCAGTAATTCTCTCAAATTCCTTCCTTTCCAATTAAAACCCTCCATTAGTAGTCTGAACAACTCGATTAGACCGAGCCATTCTTCCTCCCACAACCACCCTTCTCGTTCGAGTTGAAGAAGTGTTTTGTTGGTTGTTTTGAAATGACGTGAATAACTTGAGAAATTATTAAAAAAAATTTTTAATTTCCAAAAGCTACCATGGTAACAGTTTGAAATTTGCTAACATTAGCTCCTCCAAACATTAATTTCATATAATGTTTAAAGTCGGTACGAATTGTTTTGTTTAAAATTAAATAAATAACTGGTGGAATGCCTTAAATAAATTAAATTTTTTAATCTTCAGAGGAAATAGTATGGATATAAAGGAGAGACAACATAGGTTAGAGAAATTCTCTCCTCTTTTTATATAGTCTTTTCGGTTTTTCTGAAGGGTGACAAAAGGGTACCACGGTTAAAAACGACAAAAGGGTACCACGGTTTAAAACGACAAAATGGATCTACTGCTAAAAACGACAAAAGGGTACCAAAAGTAAAAACGACAAAAGGGTACCATGAGTAAAAACGACAAAATAGTACTTTATTAGAGATACTTAAGGTCCAGAAAAATTTCAATTAGCTAACCGTGCGCAAAAAGCCAAGCATAAGTTCCAGCAATAATAATAGCATCACTAATACGTACAGTTTGCATATAAATATAAATACCTGCGGCCATTGCATTAAAAAAGCTAATAATTACAACTTGCATAAATGTCTAGGGGAAAAATTTTTTTTCAAAAAAATTTTTTGAAATTTTTTTAAAAAACCATTTTTTGTGCTAAAGTGGGTTGATGAGTTGAAGTTGAATAAGAATTTGTTCTGATTGTTAGCAAAACAGAAAATGTTATGTAAATCGCTGAGAGACCGAAAATCACAAAAGTATCGTGGATTGTATGTGCGTGGTTGTAATACTGTAGGAAAATTTTTAAGAATTTTTAACCTCTAGCTTATGGAACCTCTATCTATGGGGAATATGACTCAATTTTATGTGCCATCAAGGAGTGCGGGGTTGGGAAAAGTTGAAAAGTTGGGGCTGGTTTTTGGTCGGGGTTTGAAGATTCTCTTCGGCTCGGGGTTCGTTTGGGCTTCGGAAATTGGGGTTCGGGAATCGGGTTTGGGTCTTGGATCAGGTCAGTTGAGCGGAGTCTAAAATCGATAATATGATAGGATATAGTGTTACAGCGCATATAGTATTATCTGACTTATTTCTCTTGCATTGACCTTATAATGAGAGTCGCCTATATAGAGTGTCCACAAAATAGAGGTTAATTTTAAAAATTAATTTTCTCACAATTTTTCCAAAATCATCATTATATCCAACATAAGGATTAAAAAACCAAGAAAAATAAAGCCCAGTGAATAAAATTGGTGCAGTAAATAAACTTAATACGACAGCATAAATGGAAGGAACAACAGTTAACCACCTTAATAAAAAAAATTTTTTTCTGAAATTTTTTTTCAAAAAAACCAAGTTCTGTTGCCTTTAAAGATGTCGTGTGCTAATTTTGGATTTAATAATTCAAGACAACGATTGATGGCTAATAAAAGCTCTGCTGACGTCTCCGCGAACCAGAGGGCTGAAAGGGGTGAAAAAAAATTTTTTTGAAATTTTTTTATTTTTTTTTTGAAAATTTCTAAAAATTTTTAAGAGTCTGAGAATTAATTTAAAATTAGTTACATAATCCAATGGAGCCGCTAGTGTAAATTAAAGTTGGGTAGTCGCAAAACACAGCCCCCATAAGTCCAAGAATGCCTGTTTCTAGTCCATTCATTAACATTACCAACTTGAAATTTTTTTCAATCATAATTTTAAATATTTAATATTTATATATGGTAATTGAATAGGGAATTTAAATTAAATTTAATTAAAAATAAAAGCAATAAGGAGAAATTATACTCGAAAAGGCTTTAGTTTTTTAAGCACAACTTTTTTATAAATTTTCCAAAAATTTTGATTTTGGCCTATTTTGTAGCTCTTTTAATTCTCTATCGAATGGTATATAATGCTATTTTATAACTTTCTCCAATCTACAGATATGGGTCCTAAACTGAGCTACATTCTATTTTAAGTACGCAAATGTCGTGTGCGCAAATGTCGTCCAGCAAAAAGCCCCCTAAAAATTGAATTTAATTGAATTGTTACCATATCAGTAACTCCGATATAAAACAATAATTTATAGCAAGGATTGCTCAAATGTTTGTACATGCTTAACATGCAGGGAATGTAGAGTAATTCAAAAATAACGAAGAGAGTTATCAACATCCAGCTGTGGAATTGATGAACTCGATTTTCATATGGAACGAGATTAACGTTAAAATTTGTGCAATTATAGAGACGGGCATAACTGGAAATTAAAAAAAAATTTTTTTGAGTAAAAGAGATACAGGAAAGGCAGTCATAACCATTGGGGGCTTATATCTATAGAGGCTTATAACCGAAGGTAAATGTGAGGTACCAACTCAGAACACTCCCAATAGTAGTCCTTTTTCTATAGAAGCATCTAGTTTCTCTGATATTTTCTCTCTATTAGAAGCCAGTACCAGTCCAATACCAGTATATATATACCAGTCCCTAATGAGTTTCCGTATCCACTCCTTAAGGGGCGTCTATTATAATTTATCTGATAGTTTTTATA
Organism: Meloidogyne arenaria; assembly: GCA_036172955.1. Classification (NCBI taxonomy): domain Eukaryota; kingdom Metazoa; phylum Nematoda; class Chromadorea; order Rhabditida; family Meloidogynidae; genus Meloidogyne; species Meloidogyne arenaria. The sequence continues at coordinate 2,968,309 of JARQAB010000046.1, read as the reverse complement.
AATTTCTTAAAACTTGCTCGGTAGGCCGAAAAAGTAGCAATTCCATCTTTCTACAGAATAAAATAAAATTTATTAAAATAAAATTAAAATAGTTTGGAATTAGAAATAATATTCCCTAGAGAAATATTATCCAAAATTAAATATTTAAATATTATTTATGATGAGGAACATTTAATATTAAAATTGCCAGTTTTTTTTGTTAATAAATTATCACATTTTAAATTATAAAAAATATAATTGTAGGCGTGAAAAATATTTTTCAGAAAATTTTTAATTATAAGGGGGAATTATAGGTGAATTATAGCTATGGAGGTGATGATATTTAAAATTCCTTAACTTAATGACAGGTGAATTATTCAAAGTGTTCTTTATATCATATGCTAGAGAATTAAATTTGCTACAAAATGTACTTTGAAATAAAATTTTATTGGAACTAGCAATTTTATTAAGGTCAAGAAAAGTAAGTTTAAGCGCCTGTATGTGCAGAACCAAGAAAACGCTAACAGCCATAACTTTTTGATAAATAAACTTTTTTGGTAAATTTTTCCTATCATTCGATAGAGGATTTAATTTGCTACAAAATAAAGTTTAGATTAAAATTCTAAGTCAACTAAGCAAAAAGTTATAGTCAAAAAATCAAGTTTTAAGCGCCTCTATGGGCAGAACTAGGGGAACGCCAACAGCCATAACTTTTTGATAAATGAACTTTTCCGAGAAATTTTTTAAATCTTTCGGTAGAGGACTTAATTTGCTACAAAAATAATTTTAGATCAAAAATCTAAGTCAAAAAGAAACAAAGTTATGGCCTATAAACCGCTAAAAAAATGGGCAATTTTCATCGAAAAATGACAGTTTTTTGAACAAAACTTTTTTTACGGTAAATAAAAAAATTTAAATTTTACGGGGTTTTATAGCATTTTTAATTCTCTATAAACTCAAATAAATAAATAATTAAAATATTTACTTTAATAAATAGTTTAAAATTTAAAACTCACCAAAGGTAATTAATTGTAAGTAAATAATTATTTTCTTCCCCTTAATTTCCCCTTAATTATTTTATTCAAATTTTAGTACACTTTTACACCTGTCTCTTCTTGGGTGACACGAAAAAATAGAAAAAATTATTTAAAAAAAATTAAAAATTAAACAAAGTAGCGGAATTGCGCATTTAAGGGATTTTCGTTAATTTTTCGTTTTTTTTCTAATTTTACGGAAGAAAATTTTTTTTAAAATACTATGTAAACAATAATTATTTTAATTTTGAGAATTAATTAATTCTAAAAATTGTAAACATTAAAAAATTTATTTTTTTAACAATTTATTATTTATATTTAACTCTCATATCTTTGTTTAAGTTATACAAAAATTTCAGATCCTTTGAAGCTAGAATTTCAGAGATATGGCCAAAAATGTGGTTGATTCTCTGAAAATGCCTAGCTTTTGAGGTTATAACTTGAGAAATATTTGATGAAAAATTCTGAAATTTCTGGAGAAGGTAGTCAAGGATGTTAAAGAAAGTGGCGAAAATTTTCATTAATCCATGGCCAAAATTTTCTCCAATTTTTTGACCCGCGCCAAGGCAACCCCAACTCAAACAATACAAAATGAGATAGATCACACAAGTATTTCAATTTGGGGGTATTTTTGGCTCTACTCCAGTTTATGCGTCCAATCGACTTTTATGCGTCCAATTAAAGTTTATGCGTCCAATCAAACTTTATGAGTCCAATAAAAAAACAATTGGATTTTTCTTGGTATTGCAAAGTTGGGGTATGGGTCCAAAATATTTCTTCGTGTTCGGGACCTACGCCCACTGGGTCTGGGACCAGTCCTTACCTTATACCACGAAATTTTGGAAAGTTATAGGCGATTTTTAAAAATTTCGGAAAAACAATTATAACTTTCCAAAATTTCGTGGTATAAGGTAAGGACTGGTCCCAGACCCAGTGGGCGTAGGTCCCGAACACGAAGAAATATTTTGGACCCATACCCCAACTTTGCAACATCAAGAAAAATCCAATTGTTCTTTGATTGGACTCATAAAGTTTGATTGGACGCATAAACTTTAATTGGACGCATAAAAGTCGATTGGACGCATAAACTGGAGTAGAGCCGTATTTTTTGTGTTTGGTCTAAAGATAACTAAAACAGGGGGGTATTTCCTAATCATTCGAGTCTATAAAAACAACACTTCTAAACAACAATTTATTTACACACATACAAAAATACAATTAAATACAACAATTTAAATACAATAAAACAACAAGAAATATACAATACATACAATGAGAGAACAATATATGGGGGGAACAATAAGAACAATATATATAGGGGAACATAGCAAAGGAACAATATATAGATAATCACACATTTTTATATCTCGAGCGTCACCTTCACACAACTTCCGGGCACAGAATGTCAAACTCCTCCTCCCTATTCAGTTGCTGGAATCGACTCATCAACGGCCCCGGGAAGAAACGGCTTATCATATGCCTTCTTTCCCCTCCCATATTCAAGCGCAGTTGATGTTCCATCGATCACTTCGAACGGATAGATGTTCCTCCCCTGAAATATAAAAATGACTAGTTGACATTAAAAAAATTTATTTTTCTCACCATTTTCCAATCCTGGTAACGCCCAACGGCATCATATCCCTTTTTAGTCTTTTCCGGCTCATATTCGCGATCGTAGACCTCTTTGTCCCTATGCTTCTCGAACTGGTCTACAAGGAACTGCATCTTGGCTTTGGCGTGATCTTTCTCCACTTTCTTCCAGATTACAGCGCACAAGTCGTCGACTGAACCCATCTCAAACGCAGTTGTTTCATCACTCTCCTTTCTCTGAAAAAATGGGAAAAGAAGGATGATTAAGAAATGAATTTTTGTTAAACTCACATTCTTTTTCCACTCATCAAATGTCCCGAGGGCCTTTTTGCCTTTGAGCTTCTTCTCAGCCTCGTACAGTGCACGCAGACGTTTGTCTTCTGCGCGTTCGGCGTCCTGCTTCCACTTTTTCTTATCCTTTTCTGCCTTGTCCCTCATCCAGAACCAGACCAAAGCTGCAATGATGATCCCGACAAAGAGGCCAACAGCAAGAGCAATTGCAATGTAGAGACCTCCGCCACGCTCCTGTTGTTCCGGGCGCTTCGTCGTTGTTCGAGATGTCGTTGTGGTGGAAGAGAAGTCGGTCGTAGACGCAGTTGTCGATGAAGGAGCAGAGGGATCTGTTGACGTTTCAGGCGGCTCTGTTTCCGTTGGTGGATCCTCAGTGGTAGTTGAAGTTGTCGGTGTTGTTGGAGGGCCGACAAGGAGTAGCTTGTAGTCGCTTGCATTCTAGGAAAAACGAAATTATTAGAAAGGTTTTACTAAATGGGTAAAAACTCACAAATTGAATGAAGAGTTCACAAAACGGTCCGTTCGGATGATCTTTTGTGAGATACACGAGAGAAGAGGTTTGTCGAAGTAGGCTGAAGACGAGCAGGTGTTTGTCCCTGTGATCCCCATCCGTGATAGTCCATGTTTTGGGTTCGAAGAGAGGAGTTGACTCTGATACGCAGACAGCCTCCGTCGAAGCATTGAAGGTCAATCCATCGAAAACGAATTCGTCTCTGTTATTTATCTCTAGATTGAAGATTACACTGTCGTTCACGCTCGTACTGTACCGGCTTTGGGTCTGTCGTCGATCTTCTCCAACTTAAATATTTTAGTGTGTATTTCTAACTTACTTGTGCTGAGCTTACTTAGATGTGTATGGGCGGCATAAATACCCTTTCCAGCGTTGTTCCATGAGACTTGAAGAGATGTATTCTGCATGCAGCGTCCACCAATTTGTGTGCACTTTGTTTCGTCTTTACACTTTGTACCAGAACCGGCCTGGCGTGTGTTGAGCTGTTCGATGACCGTGTTGTTGACGCTGTAGACGAAAGGCAAGCTGTAAAAATGAACATAATTAACACAAATTAAACACCTATTCGAATGAGGAAAAACTCACGTGTTGTTATAGCTTTTCTCGAAGCTGCCACCTCCGTCAAGGCATCTGTTGAGTCCTCCTTTTGATTCTCCTCGCACTCCGGTTTTGAACTTGATCTTGTTGATGTTCTCCTTGTTGGTACTGAGCAGGTCCACAGTGCATCCTTTGCTGCCATAGTTGTACCGAAGCTCGCTGAAATAGAATAAAAATTTAATTACAATTAGCTTCAAAAAGAATTTAAAAAAAAGTCCTCACATGTAGTCGTCTTCGATTGTAACATCGCAGGCGTCCGGATACAGCTTCCTGAAGTTACAATCAGCAAGGTCGAAGTTCGTCTTGGTGGCAATTATGGGTTTGCCGGCGAGCGTCACTGTGTCGTTTGTCTTCGTGTGATTGCCGAGTCCGACGATTTCGCTGTTGACCTGTCCGGGAACTGCAAGTACGGCGATGGTGAGCAGCAGCATCAGAAAGGACAGCGTTGATGACTTCTTGATCCTGGGTCCGGTGTCGAGCTCCAATGGAAGAAGGCCGAGCATGAAGAGTTGTTTGTGTAGACGATGTAGATGTTTGAAGGGTTGTGATGATTGTTTTGTAGAGGTGTTGGGAAACGGACGAAATGTTGGTGCTTTTATAGTAATTCTCAAGAAGGAAGTATGAAATTGTCACCGAAGAAACGTAGGGGGGGGGGGGGGGATATAAAAGCAGCTTTATTAAAATGTTCAATATCTTCTTTATTTGCCTCATACCACGCCAGTCATCGACAGGGTTAAACTGCAATGTCGTCTTCAACAACCGCAGTACCAGAAGCAACAACGGACTGAAAACGGGCGAAAGTCATGCAGAAATTGCTTCAACGATTTGTAGAGGTGTTGGGAGGTGTTTTTTTTTTTTTTACGAGCCCGAACGATGTGCCGGTTCAGCCTGTCCAGGAGGAAAAGAAAGAGGAGACAACTCTTTTTTAATAAAAAAAACTTTTTCCATTTAGGAAGGAATGACATAAGGGTTTGAAGGGGGTGTAAAAAATTAAAATTCTCAAAAATTTTATTGCGTGGAGCGCTAAAAATGTGAAAAATATCTGATATCTTGGTTCCTCGTTTTTTTCTACACATCAAAATATTATTTACAGGGCTAGGATTTTAGGCAAAATGCCTGTTTTTTTCCTAGATAGGCCTGATGCTGAAACGTTCAAATCTGGTGTTATTTTACTGAAATCTTCTTTCTAACTAGTTTTATCGTTGCCTAAAATATATTTTGCCTTTTTTTCGAATTTTAGAGCCTATTTTGGCAGTTTTTTAGTCCAAAAATATTATTTTAATAAATATTATTGTGATCCAATTTAATATTTAATATTCTCTCCCAAGTTAAATCAACCAAACTTCCTTCAAATAATATTTTATTTTATTAAACTTAGCTTCCGTTTTCCCGCGTTTTTTTTCAAATTTTTTATTTTTCTACTTAATAAAATATTTTTTAAAGAGTATTTATTTATTTGTTGCTTCATTTACAAAAACAAAAAAAAATATAAAATTGAGTGTCAAAAAGAAAGGTCACAAATTTTGGAAGAGAAGATGAGGGGAGAATTTAATCAAGTGTGAAAATAATCCTTTTATTTCTTCAATTTTCTTCGAAATAAAATTTTTTCTTCTTTATTTATTTATCCGTTTATTCCCTAATTGTTTTTAGGATATTAGCTAGCAAAATGGCCATCAAATTTTAAGAAAATAAAAACAAAGTTTGGACAAAATAAATTTTAAAAGAAGCAATGCAAGTAACGGTTCACTTAGAGGAAGGTTCATTGAAGAGACGATAACTATTGAAAGGATGAAGATTTCGAAAAGGTTTTGTAGTCATTCGATAGAGAATTAAATTTGCTACAAAATGAGTCTAAAATCAAAAAATTAGGATAAGAGAAAAAAAGTTATGGCCAAAAAACCGTCTTTATGAGGGTAAAATAAGTCGTTTTTGAAAGTTTTTTGTCTATAACTGTTTTCCAAAAATTGATATTCGAAAAGGTTTTTCATTCGATAGAGAATTAAATTTGCTAGAAAATGAGTCTAAAATAAAAAATTTAAGTTAAGTTAAAGAAAAGTTATGGCCAAAAAACCGTCTTTTTGAGGGTTAAATAAGCCGTTTTTGAAGGTTTCTCGCCTTAAACTTTTTTTCTGGAAATTATAAAATTTTTATTTAAATTTAATTAGATAGCCCATTCAATTCTCTATCAAATCATACCAAAATTATTTTTCCAAGTCGATTTATTCCAAAGTTATAGAGCTCAAACTAACCCCCTCCCTCTACTCAACCAATCCCAATAAAAACAAAAAGTATTACACAACAATGGCATTTTATTTGTTTATTAGACTCTTCCATTGTTCAAATCCTTTATATAAACTTGTATAAACTTTTAAATTTACCATATACCAATATTTTATTTCAAATCCCTTAAATTCTCTCAAGTTGTGTTGTTGGGACCAAATGTCATTTTTTATTTTATCGAGTTTATTTATTTGGAATATTTATTATTTAATAAAAGACAATGGCAAAACTTTAAGAAAGCTCTCATTTTCGAGACAATGCGAATTTAATAGGAAAAATAAGCAAAAAAATCCAAGGGGAAATAGGGGAGATATTGGTTACCAAATTATAGCCAAAGGCAATTCACAAGCCCGGAAGGGATTATTTTATTTTTTATATGCGCGAGTAATACAGTTAAATTAAATAATAAAAATATAAAAATAAAATTCGCAGCGGGTGAAGAAAATTTTTTTTGATAAACTAAAGGTGTGGAGATGATCCCTCTGGAAGGGAGGGAGAGGGAGACATGCCTGAGGATTTGTTACAATATTTTTTTTTAATTTTATTAATTTGCTCAATTGAAGAAATTGGCCTTTAAGGAAGCAAAATTATGGGGAAAATGTATTAATTAATCCAGGTTCCGTTTCTCAATTTTTTTCTCAATAAAAAAGGGTTATCTGTTATGCCTATTTCTCCTTTATTTTCCTTCTCTTCCCTCAATTTAAAAATTTTTTTCAAATCAAAAAATATTTTCATATTTTTAAAATAAAATAAAGAAAATATAATTAGTTTGTCCGAAAATAATGGTTTAAAAAGGTATTAGAAGCGATTTGTGTCACTAGAATTAGGCGAAATTCAAAATTAGAAATGTGTACGATTGTAATTTTTGGCGTTTTTGGCGTTCTGTTGTTTTTAAAAATATTTTTAATATTCTTGTAAAATTTCTCAGAAATTTTTTAAAGTTTTCAAAATTTAAGCAGAATGCCAAAGATTTCAAAAATAAACACAAAAAAATAAAACGCCAAAAATTTTGCGCACACCCAACTTGAAAAATTTTTTTAATTCTTAAAAAATTTTCAAAAAAAAATTTTCACAAAAATATTTTTTAAAAATTCCAAAATTTAATCATAATGCCAAAAAAACTTCAAAAACAACCCAAAAATAAAACGCAAAAATTTTACGCTCACCCTACTACATATAAAAATAATTAATTTTGTTTCCATTCTTTTAAATTCATTTTGAATACAACAGATTAGTCACAGAGCTTTTGTATTTTTTTATTTATTTTTAAAAACACTTTCCGACTCCTTGAATTTAACTCATTTTATTATTTATAAAAATGCCATTCACGTAATCGCCAGGATTTTTTTCAAAAAAATTTTTTTGATCAGTCTAAAGCAATTTTCCCGGATTAGAATACAAAAAAACAGTCAAAAAATAAATGCCGACAATTCAAAAAGTGTAAAAGAAAGAAATTCGAGAAGCTAAAAGTTGTGAGGAAAAGTGGGATGAAATGTCGCTTTTTGTGTATTTTCTGCTAAAAACCGCGCCAATTATTTTTTTTCTTTTCTCGATTATTAAAAAAAGAAGGAAAAATAGTTTATAAAGTAATTTTTTGTTATTTTTATTCTTGACAAGATGCCGATGAGGATGAAGATCAGATTTTTAAAAAAATATAAAAGAATATATAATCGTCTATTTAATCCATAGAAATTGACTGTGTAAAAAAATAAATTTTTTGAATAAATATTTTTTGACCTTTGACGGTGTGTGGATTTGTTATGTATAGTTTCTCAATTAAAGATAAATTTTAAAAAGTTCGAAAAATATAATAACCACAAAAAATACGAAAAAATACAAAAAATACAGAAAACACAAAAATAAAAAATATCACAAACACAGAAAACACACATACATACTTCTGATTTTAATTAGTATTTATTTTAAAAATCAGAATAAAATAGAAACTACAACAAAATACACAAATATTCTGATTGTTTTATTAAAATCAGAATATTTTTGTATCTCAAATATAATTCTGATTATAATAAAATTCTGAAATACAATACAATAATATTCTGATTTTATTAAAACAATCTGAATATTATTTAATTCTGATTTTTTAAATTCTGATTGCTTTGAATTCTGATTTTTTTAATTCTGATTTTTTAAATTTCTGATTTTATTTAATTCTGATTTTTTAATTCTGATTTTTTTAATTCTGATTTTTTAAATTTCTGATTTTATTTAATTCTGATTTTTTAAATTCTGATTGCTTTGAATTCTGATTTACAAAACAAATAATTAAAATCAGAACACAAACAAAACATCAAAAAACACAAAACCAGAACAAAATTTAAAACAAAAACACAAACGAAACAAAAGAAACACAAACATTTCTGATTTGTTCCCCAACAATTTAAACACAACAAATTAAATTTACTCCGCCTATTTTCTTTAAATAAAACATTGTTTAATAGACACGCCCCCATATTTTGCCCTCCAGTGCCCCTTGTTTTGTTTGTGTCCGTAAATTATTATTATTTGCCCTCATATTTCTGACTTATAAACAGGCAACAAACATTTTCCCCCTTTTTTATTTAGCGCCTGTTGACGCCTAGTTTTTTTCTTCCCCTCAATACTGTATTTATTTTTTAGTGAAATATTTTTTGCCCTAATATTTTTTAGTAATTTAGAAACTTGTTTTTAACTAATTTTTGTATTAATTAAAAATATTTTATTTCTTTTATTTCGAAAATTTACCCTAATTTTAATGTTGTTGGTCAAGAGTTCAGTAGAGTCTAAGAGGCATAACTCGAGAATGAATCAACCGATTTTTCTGATTTTTATACCATTCGATAGAGAATTAAATTCTCTACAAGATGATATGAAAAGTAAAAATTTAGGTACGGAATTAAGAAAGTTATGGCCAAAAAACTTACAAAAATGCGCATTTTACGTACATTTTTGACTTAAACTTTTTTACAAAATATGCAAAATTTTATTTAATTTTAATTTTTTGTAGCAAATTAAATTCTTTATCTAATGATATCAAAAGAATTTTAAATTATTCATTCTTCTATTAAATACAAATTTTAGTAATTTAAATATTACGTTATTTAAATAATTAGGCGTTTGATTTATTTTTAAACGAAAAATTATTTTTTTGAAAATTTAAAAAGTTTACAAATATAGAGCAGAGTCCTTTCTTCCTTTTTACTAATTTTCTTAGGCAATATTGGAATATTTATATTTATTTAATCATCAGTTCCAGCCCCACAGCTGTTTTCTTCATATTCTCTAGGGGACGTCTAGGCGCAGTAACATTGTGGCGCATGCTTATAAAATGGGCAAATGAGTAGCTAGGGCTATGAAATTTTGAAAAAATCTTTCCGATATTGTTAACTAATGATTCAGAAAATTTCAGAATTTTTGGTTGAAAATTTGCAAAGTTATGGTAAAAAATGTCAAACCTACTTGATTTTTGCCGATTTTTCGCCTTCTTTTACCCATATCTTCTGAAATTTTTAACCAAAAATTCTGAAATTTTCAGAATCGTTAGTTAAATGTCTTAAGTACCTATATACAAAATTTCACCCCTCTGCCTACTCATTTGACTAATTTATGAACGTTCGCGCAGCCTCTATCAACGCCTTAATATTACCAACTTGCCCCCTTTTTATTTTAGTTTTCTCTTAAAAATTTTACTGATCAGCAATTTATTTTTATTTTTTAAATTGATAAATGATCACCAAAAAATTTTGAATAAAAAAACTTGGTTGTTGACTAATATTTAAGGCAGAAATTTTTTCGAAAAAAAATTTTTTTCCAAAAAATAAGGTAAAATATTGACATTGATAAATGACAAAATTTAAGTCTTGGGAGCAAATATTATTATAAATTTAATGTTTTTATTAACAAGAATAAAGAGGGAAAATTAATGGGGAAATAAAATGCAAGTTTTTTGGGCCAAAGAAAATGATGACGATTTTGAAAAAAAATTTTTTTTTAATTTTTACGTGTTTGTCAGGTTCTTAATTTTTGTTGCGGCTCTTTTCTCTCTTCTAACAACCACTATTTTATTTATATAAATTTATTTTAAAGTTCCTTGTTTGTTATTTTTAATTATTATTTTGGTTATTTAATTAAATTAAGGGTCTTGGAGTGATCAAAGTAGAAGAATCATAAAAACCTTAAAAGTGGACTTTGAGTCTTGAAATTTTCCAATGATGTCAGTAACACTAATAGCTAACAGCTCCTAAATTTTTAAAATTTTTGATTCAGAATTGTTGAGTTATGGGGCTAAACGCTCGCAAAATGAGCTATTTTGCACCCAAAATGTCTTAAAAAGTAGAAGAATCATAAAAACCCTAAAAGTGCACTTTGAGTCCTGAAATTTTGTATTGATATCTTAAAGGCAGTTACCTAAAAATTCTGAAAATTTCAGAATTTTTGGTTCAGAATTTATTGAGTTATGGAGCAAAAAGCTCGCAAAATGAGCGATTTAGCAGTAATATGTCGGGTTTTTGGCCATAACTTTTTTTGTATTTCACCAAAATTTAGAGATTTTATGTCATTTTGTAGCTAATTTAATTCTCTTTCGAATAGTTTTTAAATTAAAAAAATCGGTTCATCCATTCGCGAGTTACATGTCTTAGATTCAAATGTACTTAGGCTTCACAAACTAACTTGAATATTAACAAAAAAATTTTTTTAGAATTTTTTAAAATTTATTTTCTTTCAGAAAATGTCCACAACAACCTCCTCTTCATTTTCTGCTTCTTCCAACAAAGGTTTTGGTATTCTTGATTTACTTAGTCAATCGCCAACCTCCGCTGCAGTCGCATTTGCAGCTGCAGTTGTGGCTAAGGGGGATGTTGAGGAAGCTAATATTAAAATTGGTGGAGATGACTGTCCTTTGAGGAAAAGTGAGGGTAAATTAAATTTTAGAAAGTATTAAACATTTAAAAAACGTCAATATAAGGACATATAAGGAGAAAAAAGCTAATGAAAATAAGACTAATTAAAAAATAAGGACATAGTACAAGGACACTAGAAAAAATAAGGACATCCCAGAAAAATAACGACAAAAATCTAAGAAAGCTAAAAAATCTAAGACAGACAATCTAAGGACAGCACAGATAAATAAGATCTGACAAAGATAAGACTAAGTCCCGTAACGGGATTTATTTAAATTTTTGCGGGGCAGGATCCCGCGGGATTAATCCCGTAAATCCCGTAATCCCGTTCGCGGGATTTCGGGACACGCTCCCGCAAAAGCCCTTTCGGATCCTGTCCCGTCCGCACTCTAAGTAAGCCCAACAAACTCCCAGATTCTAATGCCCACCTATTTTCTAGGAATAAATAAGGGTTACGGTAGTGTTAATAAATTCCCTCCTTTCCCTGAGGAGGAAGTAAATTTATTAATTTTATTAAAAACAGTTGTTGAAAATCTTCCGGAATTTGTAATAAATATAAAAATTGCTTTTTAGTGTTTAAAAATAAATTAATTTGCCGGGTCATAAAAATGCCAAAATTATTTACCTATCGATCATTTTTATTTTTGCTATTTTTCCGTTCTTTCGGTCTTATAAAGTTTAGAGACCAATTAGCAATAAATTGGGAAGCAATTTATTGCTAGTATGTGTTTAATAGAGGAAATATTAGACAGGAGTATATTAGAGTCTCAAATTAAATTTTAATGAGTTTCGGGTAGGGTGGAGATTTTTGGGAGGCCCAATTTACTGTCAATTGGTCTCTAAACTTTTTAAAGGGTCGAAAGCAGGGCTGGACGCAACTGCCGACTGCGGAAATTTTTTTTCAGTTGCGTCCAGTCCTAGTCGAAAAGTTTGGAAGAAAAACTTAAATTTCCAGGTTATAGTTAAAGTGATACTGGTAGAGAGAAGAGCCCAACTCTATTAAAATATGAATCGGAAGTGTATTCGAAATCCAGAAAAGTCTCAATTTAAGACATTTTATCCCAATTTTTGGCATTCTGTTAATTTTTGGACATTTTGTCCCAATTCTTGCCATTATTTTTTATTCCGTCTTAAATTCCAAGACTCTAATATACCCATTAACACTTAATGCTTGTCGGTCCTATACATTCACCTTTTTTGTAATTTTTTAATGTTTAACAAATTCCTTAATGAGTTATTTATGATGCACCGCTATTTTTTGCTGTTAAGTGAGAGCAAGTTTTAATGGACAGAAGCAGACTTTATTTTTAATTTAAAATTGCCTGAGGCAAAATAAAAAATATGTCCATTAGAGAGTTGATTTTTTCTTCTTTTTAAGTTTTTTTAAATTTTTTAGAAGAGATCCGGCGCTTTATTTATCTTTTTTCCTACAATCCCCGATATCACTCTCCTATGTTTACCCAGCAAAATGAGGCTTCCAAAAACCTTCTGTGGTCCACGGTAACTATAGAGGGACGGACCTTTTTATATCTTTATTCAAAACAAGGGCTGAGCGCCACATTTTGGCGTTGTTTTTGACCGATTTTGGCGTTATATCGTTTGGCGTTTTTTTTAAATTTTAAAATTTTTGGCGTTTTAAAAACGCAAAAATCTGGCGCACGTAAAAATAGAGGGACGGACGGGCCTTTTTCTGTCTTTATTCAAAACCAAAGATGAGCGCCACATTTTGGCGTTGTTATTTCGATTTTGGCGTTATGTCTTTTGGCGTTTTTTAAAAATTCGAAAAATTTTGGCGTTTGAAAAACGCCAAAATTTGGCGCACAGCTATGTTTAAGCCTATTCTATATTTCGTTATGTTTCGATATCTTCAATATCTATCGAAAAATATTTACCGACCCCTCCGTTTGGGCTCTATTCTATAAATTTTCTAAACTTTTTTATTAATTCATTCATTCATATAGACCACAAAAATATTAAAAAAGCGGAAAAATATTTGTAGAAAAGGGGGTCAACTTTAAAATATAAACCACTTTACGATGAGTGAATTGACGCGGATTGATGAGATATAAATAATAAATTTATTTGGTAGTAAAAAAGGGATAAAAGGGGGAAGTTTGTTTGATTGAATTTATTGGTGGGAGGAAAGGGAGAGAATGAACGGATGTTTGGTATACTGTAGATTTTTAATAAAAATTGATTAAATTAATTAATTATGTCTGGCGTTCTGTTTTTCGGATTTTTATGAATTTAGGTTATTCTGTCGTTATTTTTGGCGTTTTGTTAATTTTTGGCTTTTTGTCCTTATTATTGGAATTTTTATGAATTTTTTGGCATTTTTTCACAAATTTTGGCATTTTTATCGTTTTTTTGGCATTTTGTCCTTACTATTAGAATTTATATGATTTTTTGGCATTTTGTCCTTATTATTAGAATTTTTTTCGTTTTTTTGGCATTTGTCCTTACTATTAGAATAATTATTAATTTTCAAGTTTCCTCCCCAATTTGTGACCAAAAACATTCTCTGCTACCATTCCTCGAAGACTCAACATTATCAACGTCTACAACAACCAATTTAATACTACCACCATCCCCTCCCCCTCCCCCATGTTCTTCTTCTGCCTCTGCCTTTTCCCCTCCTCCAACCTCCCCAATAAATCGAAAACGTTCAACAACAAAAATTACAAAAATATCCAGCGCTACAGAAAAAGAATTAAATTTAGACGAAGAATTTGGTAGTGGGGAGGAAGATGAAGAAGAAGAAAATAATGAAGAGGAGGAAGGGGAAAATAAATTGAAGGGGGGAGAGGGGAAAAGATTTGCTAAACCTCGTTATTCCTATAATGCGTAAGTTAGTTTTTTAGAGGATTTTTTGGGTCCTTCAAGACTAAATCACCTTTACCGATATTCCAGGCCACCTTTACCGATATACTACCTTTCCCGATAAACTAACAGTCGAATCTTCTCGATAACAAGTCGATCATAACGGTCAGGGATGTGCGTCATGGCGTTTTACGTTTGGCGTCCATTTTTGGCCGATTTTTGGCGTTTAGCGTTTGGCGTGTTTTAACATTTTGAAAAATTGGCGTTTAGCATACCACGCGAGAATTTTGGCGCACATCCCTGCTGACGGTGACGTTTTATTAAGATTTGACTTATTGGGTTAATCATGGATATAGTTGGGTGCTATGGATACTATTGCTCTTAGTTCCAAGACAGCCTGCCACTCCATACTCTGGCTTAATCTGTCAGGCCCTCAAATCCTTGGCTTTTCCCTTTGAGGAATTTACTTCTCCAGTAATTACCAAAAATCACCAAATCCCCCAAATTTAGACTTATAACAATGGCACTTCGTCAAAGTCAAACAGGTCGTTTAACTCTCAATGGCATTTACGAATTTATTATGAGACGCTTCCCTTTCTACAAGTTTGTATATTTTTATTTTACCATAATTTAAAAATGGTCAAATCTACTCAATCAAGTTTTGACCATTTTGGGCATTTACCCTTTTTAAATTTGACAAAATGAAAAATTTCAAAAAAATTTTTGTTTAAGGACAAATCGTCGCGGTTGGCAAAACAGCATTCGCCACAATCTCTCCTTAAACAAATTCTTTGTTAAAGTTGCTAGATCTTATGATGATCCAGGAAAAGGTAAAGAGCCAATTGTTTCATAATTTAAAGCAAATTTTGGGTAAAAAGATTTTTTGTTTGATGGATTCTGTAGTGACATTGAGTTTAAATATACGGCTGTCAGTTAAAAAAATTTTATTTTTATTTTACATACCACAAACCTTGTCTTTCCTTAAATTTAGTTTGATTGATTGTTTGTAGAAAACAATGAAAATTTTTTAAAGAAAAAAATTTTTTTAGAAGGGAAAATTTTATTGAGGGTAAAAGTTTAAAGGGATCAGCCATGTGATAAAAGGACAAAAAATTAATTAAATTTTTGGGATTGTATTAATGTCAGGGATTCTATATGATGGCAGGAATCAAATATCCATAGTAGATTTTAGGGGTAGGGTGTAGGGAACATTAGTGGTAGTCCGAAGGGAACGTTAAGTGTAGTGTGAGGGGAACACTAGTCTGAAACTAGAGGTATTCTGTAGGGAGCATTGGTGGTAGTCCGAAAGGAACACTAAGGGGTGTCCGAAGGGAACATTACAGGGTAGTCCGAAGGGAACACTAGAGATAGTCCGAGCGGAACACTAAAGATACTCCGGAGGGAACATTAAGTGTAGTCCGGAGGGAACATTAAGGGTAGTCCGGAGGGAATATAGATGTACTCCGAAGGGAACCTTTTTATCATTAATCACTCCATTTATTCCCCAGGAAATTACTGGATGTTAGACACCTCATCAGAAAACGAAATCTATATAGGCGCCACAACAGGCAAATTGCGTAGACGACGACCTCCCCTCTGTTCCACATCAAAAGCAACCATTCAAAGACATCACCAAAACCCCCAACCATTTTTATCAACAAATTTATCATTTAATCAACAACAACTTCCCCAAATAATGCTCCCACAGCACCCCTCACCTTCCCCTTCTTTTGGCGTTTGTTTGCCGTTACAAACATCGCAACAACAATTTCCTTCAATTTTTTCGTTGCCTAATTACTCTAATAATTTTACCGCTAGATTTCCGTTTGAAATGAATTTTTTGGGGTTAAATAATCAACAAAAACAATTTATGGCTTGTTTGTTTCAACAGACACAATTAGAATTGATACAGAATGAGAATGGGGCGAAGGTGCAATAATGAAAAGTTTATTTTGATTTTGACCCCGTTATGCTCGTTTTTGTATACTATCAACTCTCATTAGTAGAGACTGTCCACCGTAAAACAGCTATTAAAGGGAACACTATTCCAAAAGGAATATTGAAGGTAGTCCGAAGGGAACATTAGTGGTAGGGTGAAGGAAACAGGGCTAGAACATTAGGGGTAGAGTGAAGGGGGGAGGGGTAGTCAGAAGGGAGACGTTCCTTTCGGACTACCTCTAATTGGGGGCAGTCCGAAGGGAACGTCAGGGTTGGATAAAGGTATAGGGCCAACTCCCGTTATTAGCGACCTCAAACTTAGGAATGACATTTCATCCCTTAGATTCTGTCTCCACTATCGAGAGTTGATTATATAGAGTGTAGTATGGTATTAGAGCAAAATTGAAGGACTCCAAGTCAGTCAATTGTGTTCCTCTAGAAATTTTTGTTTAAATTTTGGCGTTTTAAAAAATTAAATTTTTGGCGCACACCTTTAGAAAATAAGCAATTTCTTCGAATATTATTTTTAAATATTTTTTTTCATCATTATTTTGTATAAATAAAAATAGTTATTGTATAAAAAATTAATTAATGATTAACTAAAAATATTTTTCTGGAAACAAGAAAAAAAAATTGTCACTTTTGGGGACAAAAAAATTTTTTTCTTAAAATTACCGACAAGAAAACACCCCAAAAAATAACCATGGAAAAATAAAGAAAATATAAAAACAATTAGGACACCTCATTTACACACATATGCAACAAAACAAAAATAAAAACAATGTGTTGTTGCTTCTTTTAATTTTTCTTTTGTCATTCCGCGCTAGAAACAACCCTCAAGTATTTTTGTTTTTGGTTACTATATTTTTTTGTTATTTGAATTTTTTTCTCAAAATGTCGACGTCCAAAAGGGATTAAAAACATTCTAATTTTGAAATTTTTAATTTTGCCAATTTTGAAAATTTTTGGCGTTTTAAATAAAAAAATTTGCGCACAGTTGATTTTTATTTGAGCTGTTTTCTGATTTTTCTTTTTATATAATTCTGATTTTCTGATTCTGATTTTCTAATAATGTTCTGATCAAGGTTTTCTGATTTCGATCTGATCTGATTCTGATTTTTTTTGATTATGTTCTGATATTTTCTATTTTTTCTGATTTCTGATTTCTAGGATTCTGATTTTTTATATTCTGATTTCTTCTGATCTTTATCAATTCTGGTTCTGATTTTTTCTGAAATTTTCTCTGATTCCTTTACATGTCGATCTTCTGTCTCCTTCAGTTATTAACTCTCTAATTCCCCCATGTTGCTCCTTTTACAAATAATATACTTAAATAACAATTAGAAGGAAATCTTAGGGGAAGGGAAATGGATGAGGACACAAAAGCGGGAAGAAAAAAAAAGCGATTAGCGGCTCTCATTAAAAAAAGGAAAAAAGTGTGGAGAAAAAAAAATTGGTTAAAAATAGGGGAACAATAGGGGGGATATAAAGGGGTGTTTTATAAGAGAAAGGAAGAGGAGTTAAGTTGAAAATAAAAAAATAATAATAAAAAACACCGACCACTTGTAAAAATATTTAAATATAAATGCTGTGGATTTGAGTAGATTTTTTGAATTTTTTGTTTAATTAAAAGAAGGGAAAAATTTTCTAGTAAAAAGGATTTTAAATTTAATTTTTGAGTTTACAACAGGGAGGGGGAGGAGTTAGGGTAAAAAAGAAGTTCAAGTTCGGATTTCGGGTCAGAAAAAGTCCGTGTTCGGATTTGGAATATCCCTGGTATGGATTATCTCTGGTATACTTATCCCTGGTACAACAGGGATAGGACTTCGGGTAAAGTTCATGTTCGGATTCTGTATGAAAAAGAAGTTCAGTTTCGAGTTTTGGATAACCTGACTTATCCCTGGTATAGTCAGGCTCTCAGCTTCACAGACCTTTTAGCCAGCACCAAAGATGTACATATATAAAAACGAGGTCTGACGATTGGCTCACACTAACGATGGGATCTCTTCCGCTTCCGTCTTCCACCGATTTCCGTCTTTTTTTTTTGCTCTTCCGCTTTTTAATTTTTACGCTTCCGTCTTCCGCTTTTAATTTTTTTGGACCCATCTCAGGCTTACATACACGCCATGTTCTTCCTCGTGATTTTGTTTGGGCACATAATGAAGATTTAAAAATAAATTATACATAAATTTTAATCACTTGATCTTATAAAATTAAAAAAAAATTTTTTTTAATGAGTGGGAAGGGCAAACAATATTTAACTAATTAATTGTTTGTTTAATTTAAAAAATCACATCATTTTAAAAATATTCCCTCTAATCCACTTGAAAAAAGTTAATTTTTTAAGATTGATCTTTATAGTACACTTTTTAAACAAAAAATTGAACGTGATCTTTTAAAAAAAATTTTTAAAAATTTCCGAGGTTGTTTAAATAAAAAATTAAAAGATTAGCTTGTTTAAAATTATTTTAAGTATTTTAAAAGTAAACAAAAGAGAGAGAAAACAAAATACTATAAAAGCGCCTATAAAAGAGCAGTTAAAAACATTCCTCTAATTAAAACAAACTTTAAAACTTGAAAAAAAGTTTATTTCTTTAATACTCAACAAAAACATTCTTTTAAACATGCGATCAATTGTTTTGATGTTTTTATTGGTTGTTGTTGTTATTAGCTTCGAAAAATCAATTGCGCGTTCTGACTCTGAGGATGGTTTCCCTGGTCTTGGTTTCCCTCCTCCTCCTCCTTGGTTGAAAAATAAAGAGTTTGTTTTTCTTTTTAATTTCCTTTAATTTAAAAATAAATTTTTAGCAGTAACGGAGGCCGTTTTGGTGCAAGACCGAATGGATTTGGAGGTGGAGATGGAGAAAATGGAGGACCAGAGGGATCTGGAGGCAGAGGTGGAGGACGAGGTGGATTTGGAGGAGGACGCTTCTAACTGAAAATAAAATGAAAGGAATTATATTAACAAGATTTTATGAAAAATGAAGGAAATGAATAAGCAAATAAATAAAAACAGTGATTTAATAATACTACGAATCATACATAAATTTTGAAAATTTTAGCATAAATAAACTAAAAATTGTCTTAAATTTGAATGGATAGCAGGGGATAAAGAAACAATAGAGGATAATGTTTGGGTAAGAACAAGTTGCCGATAATTTGTTGTTGCTTGTCAGCTATCTATTCTCAAATTTTAATACAGCTACTATGACATGAATAAATAATTCAAGAAAATATTTTCGAGTCTCTCATTCTCGTCTGAGAGCGTTATCTTAAAATGCTCCTTAATTCCCATTTTTCGCTTCTACACCATACGGTCGAATTGAGCGGACGTTAGATGAGCGGAGTTAGATTAGAGTTAGATTGAGCGGACGTCACTTGATCCAATAAAGCTACTGGGTTAGCTATTTCTCTCTTAGCTAATGCAAAGAGTTAGGCGGTTAGGATCGAAACCACACGAAAATTTTTGCTTCGTGTTTCGCACATTTCGAGAATTTTTTGTCATTTCCGTTTCGTTCGTTTCGTAAAAGGTTAATTTTATTTTTTCGTTTCGCTTTCGTTTCTTAGTGATCGAAATTTTATATCCGTGCAACTCTGATAAGCATCTTCAGTTTACGGACAGAGCTTTGTAGACCCCTCGCCGTCTTCTACATAGCCTTAGGAAATAAATAGCTTATGTATGCTTTACAATATACCATATTACCCCTAATCAACTCCAAAAAATGCCCTAATCCATTTTAAGGTATTCTTTAATAGGATGCCTTGAATGCCCTTCTGGAGGATCATTGAAAAATAAGCCCGGGAGTTCAATTAGAGGCATTATAATGGGTAAATAAGTGTAAAGAAGGACTAGATATTATAAAAATTAAATATAAAACGAAAGAGAAGAGCAAACAATATTTTTAATTAATTAAATTAATTTTTATAAAATACGTCATTTCCCCTTAATCCACTCCAAAAAATAATTTTTTTAAAAAAGAAGGCAACTTTGTGTACCGATCTTTGGAGTTCATTTTTGTACAAATTAACAAACGTGATCCTTTAAAAATTTTTTTAAAAATTTCTTTCTGTGTTTGTTTAAATAAAAAATTAAAAGATTAGCTTGTTTAAAATTATTTCAAGTATTTTAAAAGTAAACAAAAGAGAAGAGAAAACAAAATACTATAAAAGCGCCTATAAAAGAGCAGTTAAAAACATTCCTCTAATTAAAACAAACTTTAAAACTTGAAAAAAAGTTTATTTCTTTAATACTCAACAAAAACATTCTTTTAAACATGCGATCAATTGTTTTGATGTTTTTATTGGTTGTTGTTGTTATTAGCTTCGAAAAATCAATTGCACGTCGTGAATCTTGGGGTGATGGTTTCAGTGGTTCTATGTTAAATAAGGAGTTTGTTTTTCTTTTGTTTCCGTTTTAATTTAAAATGATTTTTAGTAGTAATCGAGGAGGTTTTGGTGGACCAGGAGGTGGAGGCAGAGGTGGATATGGCGGTGGAGGTAGAGGTGGGCCAGGAGGTGGAGGTGGTGGATATGGCGGTGGAGGTAGAGGAGGACAAGGAGGTGGATATGGAGGTGGCGAAGGCGGATCTGGAGGTAGAGGTGGAGGAAGGGGAGGCAGAGGAGGATCTGGAGGAAGATGGGGATCTGGAGGAAGAGGTGGTGGTAGCAGATCTGGAGGAGGCGGTGGTGGTGGCAAATTTGGAGGCGGAGGTGGTGGCAAATATGGAGGCGGTGGTGGAGGCGGAGGAGGAAGATAACTGAAATTGAATGGAATTATGTTAACATTAAAATGAAAAAGAATAAAAAAACAAAAATGATTTAATAATATGGACTATCAATGTTTTTTTCGGAAATTCTGCATAAATTAAAAATTGTTTTACAAAATGAATAGCAGGGTGTAGTCTAACCTAGGACTAACAGAATATCATAAAGAATCGAATAACATGTTTATCACAATAGTAAAACTATAAGGATAATGAAGGTTGCAATAGGCATAGATCATAAAGAACGGCCGAACAAGACTGATCCCTAATGATTGCTTTTATACTAGACCAACATAACTAAAAACTATAAAAGCATTGTCTTAAAACGCCCTAAAATTCTCATTTCTTCACTTGTGTCGCACCACCAGTCATCGACAGGAACCTCTGCTATATGTCGTCTTCAACACCCAACCTCTACACGACTGCAGACGACAAAGGTTCAGCTGACTATGAGCTTCTACCAAATTCGGTCTCTACGGCTATTGCAGAGATGCAGCGATTCGACAGACAAACTAGCTCGGGTGATCAGGCACATGATGGTAAGGACTTCGTCATTCCCCGAAAATTCTTCCGTTTGATCTCCTTCCATTTTTTAGGTGAACTGCTTGAACCGAAACGATCCCTTGTCAACGTGGAAACTCGCCCAAAGGAATTCCAGCAGCGCCAGACCAAATCCTGTGGGGACCTGTACAACTTGGAACACTTTCCCTTGGAATATGAGTGGAACAGTCCATCGGTAGAAGCCTTGCAAGTGCCAAGAGAGGGTGAATCCAGTCTGGACTTCTTGTACAACTTGGAACACTTCCCTTTGGAATATGAGTGGAACAGTCCATCCGAGTGCGAAATGACTTCTGAGAGCAGCAGCTCCTTCTCTGACAGCTCGTACACTGCCAGCTCCTTCTCTGACAGCTCGTCGTACGCTACCACAACGACTCCAACTGAATCAACAACTTGGTCATACACCATAAGCATGTCATCATCCTATGACAGCCTTGGTCAGCCACCGACAGCCTCCAGTTACCACACCGACAGTTCTTGGGCAGGTGATCATTTTTGGGCTTTGAAGCCTATTTAACATAAAAAATTTTTTTCAGATGGCGGCAAAGACGACTCGGCTTATTGCCTTCCTCTCTACTCCAGCAGACCTTTGCGAAGTGACTTCTATACTGTTAGCCGCGACAGTTTGGATGCGGAAGGGGTGTTTGGTTCGGAAGTGTCGTCTGGTCCGAAGCCGATTAGAGGCAAATTCATTCCTCCGTTCGATCCTGTGAAAGAAGTGCGCAAGTTGGCACTCAGAGCCGTCGATGTGGATGACTTCCTTGGACTGACGTGAGTAAAAAACACGAATTTAATTCTGAAAAATTCTGACATGAATTTCTGATTCTGAAATGTACCAGAATTCTGATTTGGAAAAATCAGAAAACCAGAAACCAAAATTCTGATTCATCGAAAAAACTTCAGAACCAGAATTCTGATTTTTCTGAAAAGTTCTGATTCTGAAAAAATACCAGAATTCTGATTCTAAAAAGTTCTGATTCTGAAAAATTACCAGAATTCTAATTTTCATTTTTAAATTTTCAGACCAGAATACTTGCTGAGCTACGTCTTCTTCGACTACCGCATGTTGTTGCGCCAGATGTTGAACAAAGGAAAGGAACTCAAGCAGACTTCACAACAAGTCAATAAATGTGATTGCGTGTTGATGTGAATTGATAAAAGAAATATATATTTGTAGATTCTCTTTTCCCTCACAAAAATTCTAGTTGTAAAAACTCTTAATTGCCCTGTTTTTAAGTCACCCCATTTTCCTGTTCAACATTTACATATGTATTGTGTGCAAAGGATAAATATATTTAAATTATAATTTGTATTTTCTAATTCTCAATTGAGTTTATTCGTTCTCTAATATTTTTTTAATATTCAAAAATTCTGGTTACTTTTGCGGACTCCCAAAAATCCGCAACCTTTTGTCCGCAACTTTTGTCCGCTTGTCCGCAAGTAACTGTAATTAACTTAACTGTAATTTGTATGGTTGAGGGAAGTAATGGCAATATTACACAAGAAGAGCTTCAAGGAAAGAATACAGCATGTGAGGGGTTTTTTTTGAATTTTTTAAAAATTTATTTGAGGGGATGGGGATGGGAGTGAGGTAAAAACTTTTTAGGGGAATTCCGGGGACTTGAAAACTTCCCTTGAATGGCTTGAGAAATGTAAAAATTCCCATTTTGCGGATTAAAAAAAGTCCGCAAAATATTTGCGGACGTCCGCGTAATTTTGCGGATTTTTTTATAACTTTTTCCTTATTTTCCTTTAATAAATTTTAGACTTCAAACGACTCGCATACTCAACTACCGAAAGAAATTCGTTATTCTCGGCAGCAGCTTTGGGATCAATTATTAGTGGATTGGCTATTACTAGTTTGATTGGGCGTTTTGGACTTCGGTATTAATTTTTCAATTTTCACGGAAATCCGCAACTTTTTGCGGATTGTCCGCAATTTTTAAATTTTTCTATTCTAGAAATGTACTCTCAGCTTATGGATTTCTCTCTGGATTAACAGCATTAGCACTTCCGTTAGCGGCCGCGACTGGTTTTATTCCCATGTTTATTATTCGAATGCTCCAGGGTAGTGCTGGGCCAGCTCAGTACGTAATGATTGGAACTGTTGCTAGAGATTGGGCTCCGAGGAAGTCGATTGGAAGTTATTTGATGTTGCTCTCTTCACATTTTCAAGTATTTTTTTAAGAATTAAAAAATTATTTTTTTGCGGATTTGTCCGCAAATTATTTGCGGATGTCCGCAAATTTTTTGCTGATTTTTTAGAAAATTTTTATTTTTTTTCAGTTTGGCAGAGTAGTGGGTTTGCCGTTGTCGTCATTCTTCTGTTCTCCAACATTGGGTTGGCCATTACTTTATATTTTGCTGGGTTCATTGACCATCATTTCTTTCATGTTCTTTTTTACTATATTTAGAGAACGGCCGGAAATTCATCCGTATGTTTTTAAATTATTTTTTAAAAAATTCTGGGATTTTTCTGATTATTTTTAATAAAATTCTGAAACAATTCTGATTTTTCTGATATTATTCTGATTTTATTCTGGTTGCTTTTAAATTAATTCTGATTTATTTTAATCAAAATTCTGATCTTATTCTGATCATTCTGAACAAAATTCTGATTGGTTCTGAACAGAATTCTGATTTATTCTGGTCATTTTAATTAAATTCTGATCTTATTCTGACTATTTTAACAAAATTCTGATTTTATTATTTTTCAGTTTAATTACCAGAGTAGAACTACAAAAACTTGGAATAAAACCTTTATCAGAAAAATTAGTGACAATAACAACAGACACAACAGAAGAAGAAACAAGCAAAAATCAGTCTATTCCTTACAAGTCAATTATTGGGGATTGTGTTGTTTGGCTAGTGCTTTTAACTTATTGGTCAGATGAAATTGGGTTTGAAATGCTTGGACAATTTGGGCCGACTTATTTAAATCGGGTAGAGAATTTTTTTTAAAATTAAAAAAAAATTTATTTTTTTCAAAGGTTCTAGGCATTGATATTCGCACAACGGGAATTATTAGTGCTACAACTTATCTTCTCTCTGTGGGCGTTAAAGTATTGGCTGGTTGGATATATACCCATTTACCGTTGAGAGGTGAACGTGCTCGTATTAATATATTTACGGCGCTTACTCAGGTTGATTTAAAATCAGAGCAAAAAATCAGAACAGAACCAGAATAAAAAATCAGAACAAAAAATCAGAATAAAAAATCAGAACAAAAAATCAGAATAAAAAATCAGAACAGAAAATCAGAATAAAAAAATCAGAACAGAATAAAAATTCAGAACAAAAATCAGAACAAAAAATCAAAACAGAAATCAGAATAAATACCAGAATTAAAAATTAAATCAGAAATATTAGAACAGAAATATCAGAATTAAAAATCAGAACAGAATATAAAGTCAGAATAATTTTATATTTTCCTTTTAGATTGGCATGTCTTCCTGCTTTATATTATTAGCACTACTCCCACTAGCAAAATGGGTTCCACTGTGGTCTGTGCAACTTGTCTACACGCTTATCAACCTTTTTTGTGGTCTAGATTTTCTTGGTGTTATTAGATGCTCACAAAGGGTTTTTATTTTATTTAATTAATTTTTAAAAACCCCCTTCGGACCCAGCATGGTACTTAAGGGAATAGTCGCTATATGGGGATGTTGTACCTTAAAAAATCGCCACTATCGAGTAGCAGCGATTCCTTAATGTTGGCGGGTTCAAGTGTGTTACTTAAATAGAGGTGTCGCTTATACCGAAAGTCGCTTATAATGAGGTCGCCAATATTGGGGGTATCCACCATCTTTTTGGACCTCTCGGCATCAGAGGTGTCGCTTACAAAGAGGTCTCCAATAACGGGTAGGACCCGCTTTTGGGGTGTCTCCTATATAGAATGTCTCTAAAAAAGTCGCCTATATCGAATGTCTTCAAATTCGAGTCTAATTCCCTCCCTATTTTCAGATATCTCAACAATTCTCTCACGTCTTAATGGCCTGGAACAGCATGATCAGTTCAATCACAATACTTTTACTTCCCCTATTTGTCACATTAATAGCTCCATACAATTTAATTCATGAATGGAGTAGAATATACATAATTATAGGGATATTCCAATTAATAATGATGACATTCTTTTTTATTTTTTGTGATACAAAACCTAGGGATTGGACAATTACAAGTAATAATATAACAACTAATAGTAGTGAAGAAGAAGAAGAAACAAGTGAATAATGAGGGAGTAAATAACAAAGTTTAACAATTTTTCTGGGGTGTTTTTATTTTATTTTTTATAAGGTATTTTCCCCCTCACTTATATATATTTTTTTAAATAAATTGAAAAATTAAGGAAAAATTGTTTTTGTTGGATGGGGAGTAAAATTAGCCCAGAAATTGACTTTTTAGAATTCAGAATCAGAAATCGGAATAACATAGAGTTAAATCAAAAAATCAGAATTTAATAAAATCAGAATTTCAAAATTCAAAAAAAAATACCAGAATAAAAAATCAGAATTTCTATCAAAATCAGAAAACTTAGGTTCAGAAAAATCAGAATTCAAAAACCAGAATAATAAAATTTTAAAGAAATCAGAATTTAAAAATCAGAACTGTAAATCCTCCCAACATTATAGAAATCAGAATAAAAACATGCAACACTCTAAACGAATCAGAACCTAAAACAGAATTTTTTTATCTCTTTTTTCCCTATCCTCAAAAAAATTAAATTTAATTTGGAGTGGGTAAGCAATCATTTTATAAATTATAAAAAAGAAAAAAAAACCTTAACACACAAAAAAAAAGATTTTTTTCACATAAAAAAATTAAACATCAACAATAGCATCTTCATCGTTAGTATTTGTTGACATTTGTTCGTTAATTTGCGATTCTTCTGAAAGTTTAAAAAAAAATTTCAAAAATTAAAAAAAAATTTTTTCCGAAGAATTTCAAAAAAATTTTTTGAAAATTTGTAAAATTCTTCAGAGAAATTTTTTTTAATTTTTCAAAAATTTCGAAGAAATTTTTGAAAATTTTAGAAACTTCAAAAAAAAATTTTTTTTTAGGAGTTGCGGACTATTTCAAAAAAATTTCAAAAAAAAATTTTTCAAAAATTTTTTCTTTAAAAAACCTTGTTGTAGTTGCTGTTGTAAATGTAAAGAATTAACAACTTCGTCAATATGTTTATTCCTCTCTTCATTATGAAAATTAATTTTTTGTTTATTCCCAACTTTATTTATTGTAAAATTTAATTCTTCTGTTGGGCTATTTGGTTGAGGTAAAATAAAGTCGTCGGTAAATGAATCTTTTCGAGGTCTACCTCTTTTTCTGGGTCCTTTAAAAAATTAAAATTTTTTGAGAAAAAAGTTTTAGGGGTTGCGGACTATTTTTGCCGACTTTTCTCTCAAATTGTAAAAGATATCCTCTTCGTTAAAAAATTTTTGCGGACAAAAAAATTTTTTGCGGACAAAAAAAATTTTTTTTTGCGGACTTTTCTTAGAAAAAACTCAAAAACAACCCAATAATTTTATAAAAAAAGTTCCACCTTGCATTTGCTGATATCTATAACGTAAATAACTTGGAGGCATATCCTCAATTATACCCCCACTATTAATCATCATCATTTGCCATTTTTCCTGTTGTTTAGCCATTACAGCCTGTTTTCTCAATCTGCAATATTGTTGTCTCAATTTTGGCCATTCAGGAAAACATTCTTCAACAGATAACCCCAATTGACGAGCTTCTAAATTCATTCTATCCAAAGCTTTTTTATAAGCATCTTGTGGTAATAAATATAAATCTTTCACTTGACGTCGAGATGTTCGGTCAACTTGTTGAACTAAAACTTGTTCTACTGGTTTGGCTATACATTCTGGGTGATGTTGGGGATACCTTTAAAAAGAAAATTTAAACACTCAAGAACCCTCGATATTTTTGACCCTCGATATCCCACATAATCCACCCAAATCCCAAGATTAAATAATATCAATTGATTTGACCCCCGAGGTCAGAGCCAACATGGAGCGGCTTCAAAACATAGGTGTTACGAAATTTTAAATTAAGATTTTCGAATTTTTGTAATATTTTCGATTTGCGAAATTTCACAAAAATTTGACTTCGTGGTGCATCCTAAACGTTTTTGACACTCCTTCCAAAAATACTGCCTCCTCTGAAAGAATTTAAGCTGTTCTTTCTGCTCCTCTTTCTGGCAGGCTGAACCGGCACAACGTTCGGGTTCGTCGGTTTTGAGTCGTTGAAGCAATTCCTGCATGACACTCGCCAGTTCCCCAGCTGTCGTTCGCAGTTGTTGTTGAGTCCGACAGCAGCAGCAGTTGTGTGTGGAGACAGCATTGTAGTTTAGTCCTGTCGATGACTGGCGTGGTGAGAGGCAAAGGAATATATTGAAAATTCCACTAAAGCTACTTTTATATCCCCCCTACGTTTCTTTGATGACAATTTCGTACTTCCTTCTTGAGGAAAGACTATTATAAAAACACCCACATTTCGTCCGTTTCCCAACACCTCTACAAAACAATCATCACAACCCTTCAAACATCTACATCGTCTACACAAACAACTCTTCATGCTCGGCCTTCTTCCATTGGAGCTCGACACCGGACCCTGGACCAGAAAGTCGTCAACGCTGTGCTCTCTGCTGCTGCTCACCATCGCCGTACTTGCAGTTCCCGGACAGGACAACAGCGAAATCGTCGGACTTGGCAGGCACACAAAGGATGGAAACAACAAAGTGACGCTCGCCGCCAACACCGTAATTGCCAACAGGGCAAACTTCGACGACCTTGCTGATTGTAACTTCAGGAAGCTGTATCCGGACGCCTGCGATGTTACAATCGAAGACGACTACATGTGAGGACTTTTTTTAATTTCTTTTTTAAGACTAATCGTAACTAACATTTTATTTTGTTTCAGCGAGCTTCGGTACAACAAAGGCAGCAATGGATGCACTGTGGATCTTCTCAGCAGGAACAAGTTGAACGACAACACGATCAGGTTCACGACCGGAGTGAGGGGCCATGGAGGAAGACTTCTCAAATGCCTTGACGAAAGTCACAATTTCGACAAAAGTCGTAATAATATGTAAGTTTTGCATTTCTTTTGTCCAAGTAATTATAGTATAATAGATTAACCCCTCAAATTTTATAGCCTGCCTTTCGTCTACAGCAAAAACAACAAAGACATCGAAAAGCTCAACAATGGCCAGCACAGAAATGACACAGCGTGCAGTGTGAAAACAATTTGTGATAGTATGATGGGCAAGTGTATGCAGTGGACATCTCTTGAAGTCTCATGGAGCAGGGCTATGGGACGAGTGTATGTTTTTACACATCTAGGTGAGGATCTTGTTTATTTTTGAATCTTTTTATTTTAAAATACTTTTCAGTTGGGGAAATGGTGGACCAAAGGGTTACTCAATACCAGCCCATGGATGAACAACGATCTAACATGACCTTCGATCTGACAATAAATTCTGCGAGCGCGTTCACGATGAACTTCTCGAAACCAGAGCCATTCAACGCCGCGGATAACGCTGTTTGCGTTTCAAAGGCCACTCCAATCGCCGAGCCCGTAACATGGAAGATCACGAATGGTGGGGAGCTCATTGGCAAACGACTGCTCGTCTTCAGCCTGCTTCGACAAAATGCGACTTTTGTGTACACTGATGGTGGTAAAATCGGCGGACATCCAAACGGACCGGATTGCGAACTCTTCGTCAGATTCGTGAGTTTTCGATTTTTTACCTTTATGCTTTTATATAACCTTTCACCAATTTCACTTTTTCAGGCTACAACCGACTACAGCCTGCTCGTTGTCAACACCTCTGCAACAACAACGCCACCGACTACGACGACTACTGCAGCGACCACAGGAGCTCCAGAAACGACGACACCTGAGCCGCCTGGGACGACAACATCTTCATCGCCAACTCCGTCTATGACCGCCAACAACTTCTCTTCCATCCGAACGACATCTCAAGCAGCGACAAAGTGCCCGGAACAGCGGGAGGAGTGTGGCGGAGCTCCCTACCTTGCGATTGGCATTGCTCTTGCTGCTGGCCTCTTTGTCGGGATCATCATTGCAGTTTTGGTTTGGCTCCGGATGAAGAACAAGGCAGGAAAGGATGAGAAAAAGGGAGGGAAGCAGGACGCCGAACGTGCAGAAGAAGATCGTCTGCTGGCGCTGTACAAGGCTGAGGAGAAGACCAAAGGCAAGAAGGCTGTCGGAACATTTGCTGCATGGAAAAAGAATGTGAGTTTAAAAATTTGAGAAAATACATTTAATCAACCTTCTTTTCCCATTTTTTCAGAAAAAGGAGAGCGAAACGAAGACTGCGGTGGCGCTGCCTTCAATCGAGGACGAGCTCGACGCAATCTGGAAGAAAGTGGAGAAGAAAAAGGCCATGGACAAGCTGCAGTACCTTGTGGATCAGTTCGAGAAGCGGAAGGACAAAGAACTCCTTGAGCGGGGATACAAGCCGGAACTGAAAAAGAAGGGACTTGCAGCTGTTGGGTCTTTCGAGGAGTGGAAAAAGGTGAAATTTTAAACATTTTTTCTCTCTGAATCTCAACTAATCCCAATTTTTATTTTTCAGAAAAAGAACATTGCGGCGACGTTCACCTTGAACGACGGGACAAGGACAGCGATTGAATACGAGCAGCCAAAGGTCATCGAGAAGATCGTCGAGGTTGAGAGGATCATCATTGAGAAGGATGACGAGTGGACAATCGAGGAGAACCCGACAATTGAGGAGCAGGAGAGACTGGCGGAGATAAAGGCGGCGAATAGAGGCGCTGTGGACGGTGTTGAGGTTCCAAAGACTGAGGAGGAGCCGGAGCCGGTTGATGAGAGGTGGATTCCGCCGTCGGAACCGAATAATAACCCGAGAGAGGAGATCTAGTTGTGATAAATTTGTGTCACCATATATTGTTCTCTCATTGTATGTATTGTATATTTCTTGTTGTTTGTATTGTATTTGAATTGTTGTATTTAAATTGTATTTTTGTGTGTAGATAAATTGTTGTTTGAGTTGTGTGTGTTTTTTAGACTCGAAAAATTTAGGAAATACTCCCCCCCCTATTTTAGTTTGAATCTACTCCCAATTACTCCCATTACTCTACTCCCCATGAATCTACTCCCAATTTTACCCTTCTATGATCTAGCAAGGAACTCACGAAATGTGAGTATCACCATAATCTTGTATTTTTTCTTATAGAGGATGGATATCAAGGGATTAGAAAAAAAGTCGAGTTTTCAAAATTATCTTCAGATCAGATTTCGGATCGAAAAAAGTCAAAGGGGAGTAACACTTGCTATAAAGCATGGTCTCCTTCAAGCATGGTTTCCCCTGAAATCAACCTCCTGTCTCCTTACAAAATTAATATATACTCACATTTCAAGTCCCTTTTACCCAAAAAAAATAATTTTTAAAGAAAAAAAGATGTACCTTTCGCTAACAATTTGTCCATCTTCAACAATTAATTTTGCACGTATTTGAACTCCATCTTTTTTAATTAAAGTATCACAGCGAGAACATCGAAAATACATTTTCCTTCCATCTCTGCTTTTATTAGTTAATCTATATTGTCGTTTTAAACCTTTTTCGTCATCAATAACTAAAATTGTAGGTGCTAATTTTGCTGACAATTCTAATTTGACACGTGGAGCATCTTCTGGTGGTTGCTCAAAAATACGATGAGTACGACGTGGCCTTCCCACACGGCTGAAATTTTAAAATTTAATTAAATAGTAATTTGAAAAATGGCCAAAAAAGTATCCCAAATCACGTTAGAGAAAGTTATTCCCCTCATACCAGAAAATCACTTTTTAAAATCAGGGTTAGCTGATTAAAAACGGATTGTCTGTAGGTTTATGGATCCGAAAATACTGATAAAAAAGACCGAATATCAGAAAATATTCGTTTCGGATATCAGTTCCAGACTATTAAAGATATTTATAGATTCCCTAGGAATCATCGGATAAAAAAATATTTCTTACTAGGATGATCCAAATCTAATGGAAGGGTGGGTGTGTGAGGGGTTTTAAGCACTTGCAATTCTATGGATGATGGCTGCGTAAACAATTTTTCCATTTTGCGTGCAGCCTCCCTAAAACCTTAAAAAGACACTAAAAACCCTTAAAACCCTCAAAGCATCCCCCTTAAACCCAATCTAATCTAAAAAATCAAAAACTTAAAAAAACCGAGAAAAAGCATTTCTTTGTTGTACAAAAGCAGGCACAAAAGAATGTCCAATAATACTAGCTTCTTCATACAATGACCGAGCAGATTGGACAAAAAAATAAAATTCGTGTTCATTTTGACAACAAATCTTCATTTCTCTCAACTAAAAAAAATTTCTTTTCTTTTTAAATTTTTTTTAAAAATAAAAAAACCTCCTCAGAATACTGACTTCTATGAATCCAAACAGTAAAAATACGAAGTAATAATTCTGAAGCAACTTTGCAACTAATACCAGGAAAATATGGAGGGAAAGCCTGAAAAATAAATTAAAAAAAAATTAAGATTATAGGTAGGGTTGGGGGCCCGGTCCGGAAGATATAGTCGGGCCTTGAATTTTGGCCCAAAAAAGACTCGGTCGGGCCGGCCCGATAAAAATGAGGCCCGAAAAAATGACTCGAACGTCGGCCCGAATCGAAAACCCCAACCCTAATTATAGAGGAGAAAAAAAGAAATCTCCCCTTCAAAATACAAGTAATAGAACTTTAAATAATATAGGAGAGGACAAAAGTTAAATTTTTTAATTTAAACAACCGAGAATCAGTGCCCGTTTCGTTACATACGTTTCTACCCATTTATTGGTGAATAAACCTCATATGAAGATTAGTCAAACTAATTGTTTTGTGGTGAGGTTAATCCAAAAATGTAGGACCCAACGACAGAAAAAACCTAAAAAACCTCTTTGACATTAATTAAAAAGCTTCCTCTAAGTGGTTAAAAAAGGGAAAAAGTCAGAAAAAGCTCAAAAACATGTTGGACTTATAGGTAGATTTATCATTTAAAAAAACTTTAAAAAACAAACTATAGTTTTTGCGCCTTCTTCAATAGCCATATTTAATGAATTTGTAGTAGCAAGATAAACTTTTTTGACATCAATTAATCTATTCAAATCAATTGGAGAAGGCACGATTGTATGAACAATAACTGAAAATTAAATATGTGATGTAAACAAATTTTGGATCAATAGCTCTATAAGAATGGAGAAATCCCGTTGACTAACATTTTAACGTCTAAGCAAGGATTCATGATCCATAAAAGAAAAGAAACCGCCCCGGCAGCTTATGTGAGTCAGTAGGGCAAATTAGAGCTGTGCGAGACCGAAATTTTTCCAAGACTCAAGACAAAATTTTTTCCAAGACCAAGACACAAGACCAAAACTCCAAGACTCAAGACCAAAAATAATACAAAACTCGAGACAATTTTTAGGTCCCATAGGTCAAATTTTTGGTTTATTTTTTGTTATTTTGATACGATCACAGTCAACTTCAGCACAATTATCTATAATTTCGAAAAATCTATGCGAAATTCAAAGAATTTCAGGGAATTTATTCTGTGGAAAATCAATAAAATATATTATTTCAGAGGGTTTGGGTGGATTAACGGGATATTAGTGATATCAAAGAATTAAAAGGGATAGGCGTGGGATTTAGCGCCGCAGGCGAAAATTTTGGGAATTATGAAAGCCAAGAAGCCAAAAATCTCTTTTCCTGCGCCGCAGGCAAAAATTTTGGGAATTATGAAGGCCAAGAAGCCAAAAATCTTCCTTTTTCTGCGCCGCAGGCGAAAATTTTGAGTATTTTGGATGGCCAAGCACTAGGTCCAAAAAGGGCAAAAAACCAAGACCAAAAAATAAAACCAAGACAAGACCAAGACAAACACCCCAAGACCAAGACCAAGACCGAAAAAAACCAAGAAAAGTCTTGGTTCCAAGACCAAGACCAAGAGTCTCGCACAGCTCTAGGGCAAATTAAGGTGGTAAGCGAAACATCGCTTAATCCTCTAATTGGGCACGCGGACATATCGGGACGGACATATCTGGATATTTCAAGGTACGAACAGTTACCCTACTGATTTCGGGACCTACGGCCACTGGGTCTTGGATAGTATATTGTCGAGCTTTTATGTTTTAGGACAACGACAACACTCAAAAAATTATTTTTTGTAACACCAATCCCGATATGTCCGTCCCGATATGTCCGCACACCCCTAATGGCTATACTAAAAATTATACGGGTCTGACTACAAAAAAGGCATCAAAGGAAATAAAGGGCAAAAATCTTTTTATAAAAAAAATAAAACCAAAAGAATACATTGAAAGTTATTGCTAGCTCCAAAAGCAGACGTCACCCTCGAGGAAGTAGGACAAGCCCCAATAAATTTAGCACAACTTTCTGCCAATTCCGGACCAGCAAGTTGATGTATATTCTCAAAATAACCCATTCCAGTAAGAATATCAGGACAACAAAAGTTGATGAAACAATCAGCGTGAACTTTTTCCAAGACTTCGCGACATACAATCACCTTAAATAATAGTTACGTCTGGTTTAGACTATGAGTCCTATAGAGTGGTACGATCTTATAATACCAAAAGCTTTATATACCAAATCAACAAAAACGCTTGAAAACATTCTCGGAACAACATCTATACCATTTTGGTATTTCAATCGATTTTGAGAGGGGGGGGGGGGGGTGAGGATTGGTATTTCAAGCTGTTGGTGATATAAGAAATTACAATGTCTATGAGTCCAATCAAAAGTTTATGCCTTATAAAATTCAAGTCTTCATGACTATAAATCTTGGTTGGATCACTAACCTCTAATGGACTCATAAACTAGATTAGAGCCAAACAGTTTTATAAAAAAAAATTAAAATAAAAAAAACCTTTTCTTTAAATAATGAGCGTTTTGTAATTGCAGGTCTTGACGGAATTGTAGAAGACATTTTATAATAGCTAGCATAAAACAATTTTTAAAAATCTGAAAAATTAGAAAATAATTTTTAGTAGGATTAAGTTTTTGAAAGAAAGAAAAGTGGACAACATGCTCACAAACACGTCCATAGCTCCCTCTTGCCATTGTCTTTCATAAAGGTTATCCCGCTAATAAAATGTGCCTTTCCTTAAACAATTTCAAAAAATAAGCCTAAGTCCGCAAATTTTGTCCGCAAGAAAAATCCGCAAATTTTGTCCGCAAACAAAATAACAAACAAAAATATTTAAAAAAATATTATAAAGTTTAAAAACAAATAGAAAACAAAATTAAAAAAAAAGTAAGAAAATATTTATTGCAAACAACCCAAGAACAAAAAATAAATTATAAATGTAAAATAAGTTTTTTTTTGTTTAAATTTAAATAAATAAATGTGCGTGTATGTATTACACGTCGGCAGAAAATTTACACTTTTTTTCAGGAAATAACTCCCAATTGAATTTTTATTTAAGGCAAGAATTTTAGTAAGAGAGAGGTAAAAGTTTAGCCCATAGAAATAGGTCTCGATCCTGCAACTTCCTAAGAAATTATTAAGTCTTTTAATAGATCTTAAACCCCCGCCTAGTAAGCGTTTTAAATGTTAGCCAGCGGGATCTTCCTTAAAATTTTTTTGGAATTTTTTTAAAGCGGAAAGATACGAGGATTTTAATGGAATGATAATACGACTGAAAAAAAAGAATTTTTGGTGCCTGATTTTATAAAATATTTTTAGAAGTATTCCAGGAAATTTAAAACTTTTATTAGGCCAAGTCCGCAAGTTTTGTCCGCAAAATTATTTAAAGAATCCGAAAACCAGACGAATACAAAAACAGCTTCCAAACACTAGGGGTGTTCCAAGCAGGGTCGAAAAAGAAAAAAGTTACGGAACCCGATCCTAAACTTAAATCCAAAAAACAGGGTATTATTTGACAAAAAAATATTGGGAAACAGGCCGTCAATTTCCAGAAAAGTGCAAATTTTATAATTATACCATATAAATTTAAATAAAAAAATTCCTTTCTCATTTCTTCCCAACATATTCAGAACGACGACTAACCGCAATACCACGAACAGCATGAGAAACCGAAGAACTTGGACGATTTGGAGATTCCGGCATAAGACTACGACGTTGAACAGAATTACCAAAACGCATAGGAGGCTGAACTAGTTTCGGCTTGGTGTGAAAAATAGAAGAAGAGGAAGAAGGTTTTGGAGTTGTTGGTGGTGGCTTAGTCCTAAAAAAAAGAATTAATTTTTAGAAATTTTTTGAAGAGTCAATAAACACGGAGCAAGTAAAAAAATAAGTCAAATAAATGAGAGAAAAGGAGCCAAAATGGTCAAAAAAGGAACCAAAATGGTCAAAAAAAGAGCCAAAATGGTCAAAAAAAGGAGCCAAAATGGTCAAAAAAAGGACCAAAATGTCCAAAAAAAGAACCAAAATGGTCAAAAATATTTCAGAATTATTCTTTGTGAAAATCGAAAATTTGGGAAAATATGAAGAAATTTCTGTCAAATTTTGACATGTAAGATACCGGGTTCTGTTAACACTAAAACTCGAGAGCTCAACTTGATCAACGATCCCAAAAAGCCCAAATTGGAAACAATTCAAAAATAAGTAAAAAAACAAACTCAGGCATAACACTGCGACGTTGAGCGGTATTACCAAAACGCATAGGAGGTTGAACTACTACAGGTTTGGAACCAAAGACAGATTTAGGTTTTGGAGTTGATGGTTTAGAACTAAAAATAATTATTAATTGATAATTTTGGAGAAACAAAATACGGAACAGAACTAGACATTTTATCCCCGACTAGAGAAATGTCATCTGTTTAAATGGTATACAATAGTGATCGAACTGGGTCTGGACCAAGGCCTGGGCTTTTTATGTAAACAGAGTCCAGGCATTTTTTGAACCCTCCTGGGTTTTTCCTTGGCCTGGGGTTTTCCTGGACCCAGAATCCGGCCCAGGTCAATAAATCAAACCCGGAACCCAAAAACAGGCCCAGGCTTTTCAAAAATCTCGATCACGAGTATAAAAGGACGGTATAACTGTCAGGCTTCGAACCTAACCATTCCATGAGTCAGTGGCAAGTCGGGTATGCTAACCCAAAAAGTCTTATTGAAAAGGCGGCCCTAAAACCCGAAAAAAATTAAAAAAAAAAACAAACTCAGGCAAAACACTACGACGTTGAACAGAATTACCAAAACGCATAGGAGGCTGTACAGCATTAGGCGGTTTTGATCCGAAAACAGAAGAAGATGGACGTTTTGGAGTTGATGGTTTGGAGTTGGTGGTCTTCGCTGGCTCAATATTTTCCCGATTAAGTGTAAGAACTAAAAAATATAAAAAGCAATAAATATACGAGCAGTTTTTAAGTCCTCTCCTCCTTAATCGAATTGTTGGGTTCAAACCGCAAAGAAAAACTAAAATCTATGGTTCGGAATGTCGGTTACTCTACCAACTATATTTTAACCAAAATACAAACAACTAAAAGGAGGTCGCTGGATCGACCCTGCTCGTGGATAAACTTCTATCCCCCATACTATCTAACAAAGGATTATAAGTAGAAAAAATTATTTTAGAGGGTGACTTGCTGTTTTAAGAGCATAAAGGAAAAGAATGATTCAATATTATGGAAAGACACTAAATTCTCCCAAATTAATGCGCCATCCCAAAAACTCAATGTTAAAAATTAAAAAAAACAAACTCTCAAACAAACCGTCCCCAAGTGTATCATTCAATTCGTCAGTTCCCAATTGTTTATAACGCGGCACGGTTGGAATATAGAATTCATCCAAATTTTGAGAATTTGAAGACATTTTTAATTTTTTTTGTAATTTAAAGAAAGAATTTTTTTAATCTAAAAATAAAAGTTTTCGATTAGCCTAATGGTTAGTAAAGATCGAGATTTTTAAAAAGCTGGGACTGTTCCTGGACTCTGGGGTTTGATTTATTGACCTTGGCCAGATACTGGGCTTGTAGTCCAGGAAAAACACTGGCCCAGGAAAAACCCAGGAAAGACCAAAAATGCCTGAGCCTGGATCCTTGTACTCTGGCACAGATCCAGCTCGATCAGTAATGGTTAGTCATCAACATAATTTTATTATACCGACAAATTTATACTTAAAAAATCAATGCGTTAGGCGACATAATTTATTTAAACATCACAAAATGGAAGCGGAAACTGACAAATGCAGCTGAAAACAAAATTCGAAAAATTTTAAAAATTTGTATATTTCTTATTCAAGAGAAATAGTATGAAAAAGGAGAGATTTGGGACATAATTTCATTTTCATAAAAATAAACATAATGCCAAACAAATAAATTAATTAATTAAAACCGCTCCAATTTTGAATGTCAGAGGCGAACATAAGACTTTCTTTGGGTCATAACTTTTTTAATTTTACAAACAAACGAGCTAATTCTTATATCAATCGAAAGCTCTTGATGTGCTGATTCTTGCTCTTTTAATTTTGTTTTTATCAAATGATCCCCTACAAAGTTAGAGCTGAATAACTGTATAAAATCACGATTGTCCGTATTTGTACGGCTGTAACTTTTTAACAGATGCTCGGATCAAATTGATCTGGTTATAAAAAATGATCAGCACATCCAGAGCTTTTGTTTGATATATAGATTAAGTAGAAAAGTTGGTGGTTTTAAAATAAATGAGTCGAAAAGTGCTTATAGACTGGAACTGGAGGGTATGTGTTGTTTATCCTCTCCAACCAGGCGAAATTTAAAAAAAATAATATAACACAATATTCAAAAAAGATCCTGCTTATCAGGGCTTTCGAATGATATATGAACCTTTCAGAATGGATCAAAACTAAAAAAATTGTGGCCGATCAAATATGCCAGGGTGGTCTCCCACACAGCACTTAAGTCTCCTTTTAATTATTCGAAGGAGAATTTTCCACTATTTATTTTTCATTTATTTTTATATCTGTTATTTTTGCAAAAACAAAAACATTTTTATTTTTAAAAACATTTCCCAAAACAAAATACAATTTTTGCAATTTTACTCGAATTAATTGGAAACAAAATAATCTGTGTGGGTAGATTTAACACTCATTTTCCAGTACAAATTTAAAACAAAAATTTTCTGTCGCTAATGACAACACCCAACTTTAAAAATTTTTTTTAATTTTTGTATTTTAAAAAGCGAACTTTTATTTAATCATTTAAGCAAACACGAATTTTTAATTGAGGGAATATATAATAATTAAAAATTAAAAATGAAACATTCACACGACATTTCTCTCTCTCATTTTTCCCCTCTATAATTAAATAAGCTTTAAAGTTTATTTTATTTAAAATTTTTTTCTTCGAGGAAAATTCTTCTCATTTTCACCTTTAATTTTTAAAATTTAAAATGAACTTCCTTTGAGTTTTTCCCTTGAAATTCTTAAAAATTAGCAATTTTCCCCTAGCAATTTCTCCCCATTTTTCAAATCTCCCCAGCAATTCTCAACAGCAATTCTCAATCCTCCCCAACAATTTTCCCCAGGAATTCTCCCTAGTACTCCTTAGTAATCCTCAAAAACTTCCTTTGAAAATTGCTAGGGAAGCCCTAGTAATTGACGGTATAATCGAAAATAGCCCAAATTCTTTCAACTCTATCTCTATCTTATTACACCTGTAGAGGATGATTCTATCCGGTATAGTTAAGAAGTGGGATAAGGAGGAGATGTGGGATAAGGAGGAGACAAGTGGATAAGTGGAATAAGGAGGAAGTGGGATAAGGAGGAGATTTTTGTCTTGACAAGCTGTGATAAGTCGTAGGTGGAAAAAACAAAAATCTCTGAGTTATCACACCCTCTGGAGCATATTTAGAGTAGTGATACATTATGTGTGATTTATTTTTTAGAAAATCCACAAACAAAATCAGATAGAAGGTAGACAAATCAATTTATTGGGCTGCTTCATTTACCCAAATTTTAATCCATAACTGTCCTTTTTTTATTTTTATTAGCTAGCTAGTATTTATTTAGTTGTTTAAAATGACTTTTTTGAAACAATCTCTAACAAAAAAATTTTATAATAAAATTAGGGGGAACCATAATGTTGCCCAGAAGTGCTTTATCGTTCCCTTCACACTACTACTGGTCCCTTCGCACTACTACCGTCCCTTTGCCCCTACCTGGTCCCCTCGCACTACTGGTCCCTTCATACTAATGGGCCCTTCACTCTACTGTTCCCTTCAACTATTGTTCCCTTCAACTACTATTGTTCCCTTCACACTACATACAGGCCCCTTCTCTCTACTGTCCGAATCAGCCTCTTTCCCTATTTAACGAAAAATTTTGACAATTCGTCTTTTTCAGCCATTCCAAAATGACCGTATCCTCGGATCTACATAGATCATCCAAGTCTTCTATAGACGCCCTCCTGCTACATAAAACAGATTGGCGTTCCATCTATTTTATTACGTCTGTTGCAATGATGGATTCCATGCGCATTTCTACAGTCTTGTCCAACAGTTGGCCATATATTTCAAGCCTCGATCCTGAGATAACTGAAAATTTCAATGGATTGGGTGTTTCTGTGTATACTTTAGGTGAGGACTTTGTGATTTACCCCATTCATTGTAGTGTTACTTCACCCTATATTCCCTTCCCTTCACCTGCCACTATGTTCCCTTCACCCTACTGCCACTATGTTCCCTTCACCTTACCGCCACTATGTTCCCTTCACCTTACTGCCACTATGTTCCCTTCGCCTTACTGCCACAATGTTCCCTTCACCTTACACTGTTCTCTTCACACGACTGTTCCTTTTGCACTACCCTTAACCCCTTTCCATTCTTCATTAACTAATTAACCTAGGAGCTGCACTTGCTTCACTTCTTGCTGGTTGGATCAGCAACAAGTTATCGCATACAAGGTGGGAAATGATCTTACCTATCAAATTTACTTATATACCAATTTTTAGACCCCCCATTATGGCCGGTCAGATAATCGCAATAGTCTCAACTTTACTTTATGCCAATTTGGAATTGATTCCCTACAACCGCCGCTATGGATTTTTTGTTTGCCAAGTTCTTTTAGGGATTTCTAATGGTTAAACAGATTAGTAGTTAACCCTTTTATTACCCTCATTTATTAAGGTGCTATACAAACATGGAGAGTTCATGTAGCTATGTCCAGCACAGATCATGATCGCTCTAAGGCAAACTCGATCATTGGATTTTCATTAAATATTGGATTTATTCTTGGACCTTGTAATTTTATTTTTTTAAAGAATTCCATCCTGAAGATCAACAACTCTTTCCCTTATTCTTTCCTACGGACTACTACGAATATTCTCTTCAGACTATGTTCTTTTCGGACTACTCATAATGTTCCCTTTGGACTACCTCTATGTTCCCTTCGGACTATCCCTAATGTTCCCTTCGGGCTATCCCTAATGTTCCCTTCGGACTATACCTTATATGTTCCCTTCGGTCTATCCCCAATGTTTTCTTCGGACTCTCCTTTTATGTTCCCTTCGGACACCCCTTATATCTTCTCTTCGCTCTACCTCTCTTGTACCTTTTGGACTACCCTTAATGTCCCATTAGCTTTACCTCTTTACTCCCCGCTCTATAACCTTTTCACGACTCTAACACTCTTGATGGTCAGTAGTTGATCTTCTGGGTCAAATAAATTTTTCAACATTTTTCTCTACAGTGACAGTAATGCTTTTTACCCGCTTACTCTCAACTTCTATCAGACTTCCTTGGGGGGTTCAATTGAGTATATACACTGCTCCAATGTATTTTATGGCCTTTATTTCAATTATTGGATTAATTCTTATAATTATTGGATTTGATGGCAAAATGGATAAGCCACACAAACCACACGGAGATGAGGATAATGGAGTAACTAATAATTGTGATCAGAAATGGGCGATTAAAAGTAAAGTTCAGCTTGGAACTTCACCTTTAGATGCCGAAAAGGCACATTTGGAGATCGTTCCTTCAAGTGACGGTGAATATTTATTTCATGGACATTTGAGTCTTAACATCTAGGCAATTAAGTCTTGGCTTCATAACTTAGGACAGCTGGCCCTTGAGTCTTGTTGCTACACCAATTGAGTCCCGGACAGTTATAAAAAAGACACCAATTGAGTTTAAAATTTCCATTTAAGACACTCCCAAAGCTGAAAAACCTAAATCTTTTCAATTTGATTGGGTTGCTATACTCGCTTGTATCGTTGCACGCCTTTGTATTTGTTTTCTGATTTTATACCTTACGGCATTGGCTGTGCCCTACTCAATGACTACTTTTGGATGGAGTGGAGAACAAATGGTAGCTTTTATTCTGATTTATATTCTGACATTCTGGTTTCTATTCTGATTTTGTTCTGACATTCTGATTTTTATTCTGATTTTTATTCTGGTTTTTATTCTGACATTCTGATTTTCATTCTGATTTTTATTCTGACATTCTGATTTCTATTCTGATTTTATTCTGACATTCCGATTTTATTCTGACATTCTGATTTTTATTTTGAAATTCTGATTTTTATTCTGATTTTTTCTCCTTTTCATGTCTTCAACCACATGCTAATTCAATTCTCCCTTGGCATCATGGGCCTCTTTATCTGTTTGGGCTATGCATTTCGACTCCTCTCACATCTAGATGAACGCCGTTGTATTACATTTGCATTATCCGTAATGCTCACATTCTTCCTACTAACGTACCCATGGCCTTTTCTAACTTCTCAAATGCCTCTTCCAACATTTGTGAATGAAACATTGGGTATAAATTATTTGAGAAAATTTTTTAAAATTTAAGAATTAATTTTTAGCAAATTCTACAGTAGTACAGACTATTGTAACGCAAGGATGTTCTCCTCAAAAATATAGCTGGTGTATTACTACGCCGGTAAGCTTGTCGAAATTCTGAATTTCACAAAAATTCTGATTCTTGTAAAATTCTGATTTTTGTGAAATTCTGATTTTCACAAAATTCTGATTTCTAGAAAATTCTGATTTTTAAAAATTCTGATTTATACAAAATTCTGATTTTCACAAAATTCCGTTTTCAGAAAATTCTGATTATTATAAAATTCTGATTTTCAGAAAATTCTGATTTTTACAAAATTCTGATGTTTACAAAATTCTGATTTTAACAAAATTCTGATTTTTTAAAATTCTGATTTTCACAAAATTCTGATTTTCTAAATTCTCTCATAAAATATACACAGGCTATCAACGTCTACGTTTACCACGCAGCTTTAGTCTTTACATTGGGGTTTGTTATGCCTGTGGGCAACATAAATTTGGATGTTCTTTATTCTCGACTTTTGGGTCCAATAAAACAGGGAACAATGCAAGGAGTTTTTGTGGCTGTAAGCGATATGGTTGGATTCGCTGGGCCTGTTATTGTGACGTAAATACTTATAATTTGATCAAATTTAAATGAGGAACTCGAAGCATACTCGAAACTTGACTATAATTTATTCACAAAGTATGAACCGAACCTGAAACCTAAGTTTGGATTCTCTAGAGAAATCCCGACGTACAGATTAATTCGAAACATGAATTTA
Organism: Meloidogyne arenaria; assembly: GCA_036172955.1. NCBI lineage: Eukaryota > Metazoa > Nematoda > Chromadorea > Rhabditida > Meloidogynidae > Meloidogyne > Meloidogyne arenaria. The sequence continues at coordinate 2,925,517 of JARQAB010000046.1, read as the reverse complement.
CTCGAAATACGAAATTACTTGAAAATACTCGAAACTCGAAATTATTCTAAACACGAAATTACAAAAACACGAAATTACTCGAAAATACTCTAAAATTTTTAATCAGAGGATTATGTACGTTAGAATACCTGGATATGGGTTTTTCATTATTTGGTGTTCTCATATGTACATACCTATTTTTAATTTCAGAAGCGTTTATCAATGGGGAGGTCCAAAACCAGTATGGGCCGCAATCATTGCCCTTATTGGATCAGGTATTGCTTTCTGGGTTTATTGTTATCACCGTTTGGTGCCAAAATACAGAACAGTTCAGGCTATTGATAAAGATAAGAAGAAACATTTATCTTAAAAATTTTTAAATTGAAAATAGTCAGGCTTCGAAAACACGAAATTGACCCGAAATTCGAAACTTGACGAAACTCGAAATTTCGAAAACGAATTTCGAACCTTTTAATTTATGTATTTTAAAAGGGAGCAGGCCAAGGAACATAAGCTCGAGGTACCGCAAAGCTATAACTTCGTTCAAAATTGTCGAATCCTGGACGCCTTGGTATTGTTCGGTTCAGTTCGTTGAGGTGCATCAACCATGCCAGGCATCCCGAATTTTTAACTTTGAACGAAGTTACGTTGGGATTGCGGTACCTTGGGGTCTACTCATTTTAAAACTAGTCAACCTTTAAAATACGAAATATTTCAGAAACACGAAATATTTCCGAAACTCGAAAATATATTTCGAAATCGAAACTCGAAATTTTTAATTTAATATTCATGTTAAAAATGTACATATTTTTTTTAATTTTTTTGTGTTTTATTCCATTCCCTTGTGTTTTTCGTATTTCCTATATTTCTGTATTTATTTTAATTTTTGTATTTTTTTCTTCAATTTATTTCAAGTAAAACCTCCCATTTTATAAATTTATTTAAAAAAAGCTTTAATTAATTTTTTAATTTAATTTATTTTGGTAATAATCCTGGAACGGAAAAATGTTATTTAATCAAAATTTTCTTCCCAATATTTTTTTATGTTTTTTAATGAAAAATAATCATTCCAAGTTGTTCTAGACTTGTATAATCCCTCATGTGCGCCAAAAATATTTTTCAACCTAATAACGCCAAAATGGCGTTTTTTGCGCACACCCTAAAAAAATTTTTTTGCATCCATTCTATTAGACTTGTATACTCCCCCTGTGCGCCAAAAAATTTTTTTAAACCCAATAACGCCAAAACGCCATTTTGGCGTTTTTTGCGCACACCCTTGAAAAAATTTTTTTTTGCAAAAAAAAATAAAATTAATAAATTTAAACAAGCCAATAATAACAAAAAAATTTTTATTTATTATTATTTTTTTCAAAATTGTTGTGTGCAATGTTGCTGGAACGAGTAAAAACAAGAAGGCAAAGATTAGAAACGGGGAGAATATTAAATAATGTTTTTTTTGTTTCGCTAAGGGGGAATGAATGAATGTTTTTATTAAATTTTTTTGCATATAATGAATGCCCAAAAATTTTTTTTGTTTTTTTTTTTAATTTAAAGTGTTCAACAAGTGTAACAGAAAAATATTTTTTAAATTTATTTTTATGCATATCACATTATTTTTCTTTTATTTTATAAAATTTCTTAAATAAATGAGGGGTTAGCCTAGCAGTTTAATTTCTTCCCCCACAAATTCTACTCAATATGAATTAGTTTAAATTTATTTTCTAAATTTTGTTAATGTCTTAATTTAATGTTTTACTAATTTAAATGAGTAAAAAATGCGAAAAAATATTTTTTTCTGAGGAAATTTAATTAAAAATGGGAGTGGACTTTGTAGAGGCAGTACACGTCAGATAAAAATTTTTGTAAAAATGTTTAAAGAGCACTTTGAAATGTGAAATTTTGTGGTTATATTCTTTAAAGTGTTAGCTAGTTTGTTGTAAAATTTTATAATTTTTAGGGCAGTTTAACCTTAGTTATGGGCAAAAATGTTGGCATATGTCTCCCCAAAATGTTGACTAGGCGCATTTACTCTTCAAAATTTTAATTTTAAACCTAGGATTTTGGCGATCTAATTTTGCTATCTAATTCAGATTTTTAAGGACTTTCGAATGATATATCACTTGCCCTATGCGTTTTGACCATTTTGAGAACATTTTTATATCTGACATTATGAACCCCTGACCATTTATTTTTTGGCATTTTGAAATTTAAATTTTTTAATTTTAAAATTGATTAAATAACTGTCAGTAAACTCATTTCACAAAATTTTACGTCTTTTTGTTTTCATTGAACAATTTTAAAATTCTTTTAAATGACCTCGGTCTTCGTCAAACTTAATAATAAAAATAAACTTTCTTATTCAAAAATTCTTTCAAATTTTTTATTAATTTCCTTTATAAAAATATTTTATTCAATTTCACAGTCAAAAACCTCATTTAACCCCCTTTTTATTCAAAATCCCCATTTAGTCGCTTATATAGACAAAAACCTCTATATAGTGGACTTGTCGCCTATATCGGGATTTGCTATATAGAGGTTTTTAAAGACATGTCAGAAACTCGATTAGTTATATGGCTAGCTTGTGGCAGTTCTTTATTAGCCGTTTTAGCCACTATTCTTGGCATTTCGCACATTTATTCCGACTTCTCTCATCTTACACTGCGCATTCGTGGAGGAGTACAGGTGTGAATTAAAAATTATAACTCAAGATAGGATTGACCGTTTAAAATAAAAAATATACCAATCAATAGAGAATTTAATTTGCTATAAAATGATATAAAAATATAACAAGGTTGTTGAGAAGAAAAAAAAGTTATGAGCAAAAGACTAACATTATTATGAAAATTAGATTTATATTTATTAAGGTTTTTGGGTCATAAATTTTTTTGGAATTAAATTAGAATTATGAGCTATAGCTCATTCGATAGCTAAAAGAATTCTCTATTCTTGCGACTAAAATCTCTATCCAGAATTTTTACTCATTTTCGAGTTATAAGGCACAATCCGACTCTAATTCCTTTCTTTCCTCTACAAACAGGCTTTCCGCGTGGACACAGATTCTGCATGGATTGATTTGATGGATCTTCAAATGGCAGTGACACCACTCTCTAAACCTCGTGAAAATCCCTTTCAATCCATCTTCCGTCCAAAACGAAAAGTTGGCTCCCATTGTGGATGCAAAGCTCGAAATTCAAACTGCCCTCCAGGTCCTCCTGGTCCCCCCGGAACGCCAGGATTTCCTGGTCAACCAGGCCAAGCTGGACAAAATGGTCAACCCGGAATGCCAGGACAACCAGGTTGAGAAAAGTTTTAGAATCAAAAATATTATTTTTAGGCCCATCTTGCCCCGTACCCAATTATGACTGTCAACGCTGTCCTGCAGGAGCTCCAGGAAAGCAGGGACCGCCAGGTATATGCGGAGAGAAAATTTATGGTCTATTAAATTTTACTTTTAAAGGTCTCCCTGGACCCCCTGGAAGGGGCGGAGCGCCTGGAATGCCTGGAAAATGTACATAATCTAACAGTACAATCAAAAAATTTTTAATTTCAGCAAGCGGTGTAGGACCAATAGGTCCCCCAGGCCCTCCAGGACCGCCTGGACCTAAAGGAGATTGTGGTGGAAACGGGCAGCCGGGCCAGCCTGGTAAAGATGCTAACCTAAAGTAATCCCATTTACAATCTTTTAAAAATCCTTTAAAAATTTTTTAGCCCTGTTTTGCCCGGGCCAAAAGGCGTGTCTGGATCACCGGGACAAGTTGGACCGCCAGGACCGCCTGGAGCGGTAAAAACAATTTTAATACAAATTTTAACCAAAAAATTGATTTTAGCATGGTAAACCGGGTCTGCCAGGCCCAATAGGTCCTCAGGGACCGCATGGTTCCCCGGGGAAACCGGGGGCTCCAGGAGAGGATGGAGCCGATGGATTGCCCGGCCAGCCTGGACAAGATGCTCAGGTAGCAATTAAAATGATTTTTGAGACTCTAATGAACCTTTTCAGTATTGTCCCTGTCCTGAACGTTCAGCTATGGCTAAGGCATCAAAAGGAGCATGAGAAGGAATTTGAGGAATTTTTTAGTTATTTTAGAAGTTTGAATAGTCTAAAAAATTTTTTTATTAGAATTTTAATTGCGAGGCAAATAAATACCCTTACAAGTTTGCCTCACAAAAACTACCACATTTTGGAAAATTAATTTTTTCTAATTTACCTATAATTCCCACTGCCAATACCAAAATTAAGAATATTTATTTTAATAAATTTTGTGTGTATATTAATTGTTTTTTGATAGAAAAAATTTTTTGAATAAAAAAAATTAATTTATATTGTGTAAATACAGTACTCGTTTGAACACGCGAACCGAGGTTAGACTTTCGTCTATAACTCCAGGACAGATTTATATTTTAAAATGAGAATGGTACCATTAAATAGAGAATTGAATTGTCTACAAAATGAGTCTAAATTGAAAATTTTTGAAAGAAAAGAAAAAAAAAGTTGTGGTCAAAAAAGCTTCAAAAGTACGAATTTTAACGCTTAAATGTTAGTTTTTTGTCCATAACTTTTTTGTTAGGTAACCCAAAATTTTGGTTTTAGTCTTATTTTGTAGGTAATTTAATGCTCTATCGAATGGTATAAAATTTTTGAAAAAAGGTCGAGTCATTGTAGAGTTATATTTTTTTTAACTGAACCAACCTCACAACTGCCTAACTGCTTAATATTTAATTTTTCATTTTCCTAAAATTTTTTTTCTAAAAATTTTTTACAATTTTTTCTTGCACTTTGCGGTTTGTTCTTATTTTATTTTTTACTTGTTATATATTCCTCACTTTATTCCCTGAAATTAAAAGTGGAAGAATAAATTACATAAAGGGTGAAATTTGTGAGGGAATTTCGAAGAAGACCCAATTTTTGGAAGCAGGGCAAATTTTCAAAGTGATCAAAGACAAGGTTAATTACAAGGTACGTACATACAAAAAAGAAAGGAAAGAAGAAAAAGTAGAAGAAGATATCCTCAATTTCAGTTATTAAGTAGTTAGAGGGGGTAGGGACGTTTGGGCGCGGAAGCTTGCTTGGATGGATGGTATATTTTTGGTCAATAACTTTTTCCTTTGTTGATAGATTCAGACAGTTTTAGTATCATTCGTAAGCTGTTGATGTACTGATTCTTTTCTCTGAAAGAACTGAGTCGATCAGAGTATTTCTTAAAGAGTTATAGCCTATTATGTGAGGAAAATCATGATTATCCACACTTATCCTCCATATTCATTTTTGCGTGGACGGATATCCTCGGTCTTTTCAGAAGAAAAAATGCTACCATTCAGAGCTTTCGAATGACATAAAATTTATTCGGATAGTTTAACAAACAAAAAAGTTATAGTCTAAAAACCATCCCCAACTCATACTTTAATATGCTAGGAAAATCAAGATTATCCACATTTATCCACTTATATCTATTTTTCTAGTGATTCAATATCATCATTCCTTTTAGCCAAAAAATCCTCACATTCAGAGCTTTCGAATGACATAAAATTTATTCGAATCGGTTATCAATCAAAAAAGTTATAGTCTAAAATCCATCCCCTACTCCACCCGGTCGGCGCCCAAACGTACCAAATCTCGGTTGCGCAAAAAGGGCAATTGCCCTCCTCACCTACCGCAATTACTCCAATTCTTTCCAAAATTTAGTAGTTTTCTTCCTGCTAATGCTTAAAGAGGAAAATGATCGAAGAAAAAAAACATTTGGAGTTGAATATAAATCCCCGATTTGCCCTCATTTTAATTTTGTCCTTGATTTTTAAAGCCTTTTTTTGCTTTAATCTCTACCTTAACTCTCCACCCATTTTAAGGAATGAGAGAATCTTCATTTTCCGTAATTATTCAATCCTTTAGTCGTTTAAAATAAAATTTATTTTAAGAAAAATATTTATTATACGAACTTTGAGGAGAAAATTATTTTTAAGACTCAAATGTCCAAAAGTTCAAAATCCCAAACTTCGAAACACCCATAACCCCTTAAATTTATTTAACCTTTTCTACAGTCAAATCATTTGTAATACACTTCCCGAGGCTTAAAATTCGTTGCCTATAATTAGGTGTAAGTTAAATAGAGGGTATCACTTAGACAGCTCTGCTAACCACTAGACGACTCCCACATCTTACGAAGCTCCTTTGCCCTTACTATAAAATATTGGGGGAAAATAACGGGTAAATATTTTTCTTAAAACTTTAATTATTTTTAGTCGAATAATGCTTCAAATTTATTTAATTTTATTTTTAAATATTTTAATATCAACAAGTTTGGGATATGATTTATCCTCAGTTTTGGATAATTATATTATAGGAACGCCTAAAGTTGTGTGTGAAGAGACGGAGGTGGCTATGGATATTGTTACTGCTAAACCTTTTATTGGTTGGGTATTTTTATTTGATAATAAAATACACGAAACACAGAAATACGGAAAACACAGAAAAATACAAAAAAATACAAAATACAAGAAAACACAAAAACACAGAAACACAAGAAAATACAAAAATACAGAAAAATACAAAAACACAAAAACAAAAATAAAAAAAATACAAGAAAACACAAAATAAAAAATACACAAAAATACAAGAAAATACAAATTTTACAGGTAATATTTTTGTCAAAGGCCGTGCCAAAGACACCTCGTGTCGCCAATCTTTTGGAGATTCCCCAAACTTAAAAAACGGTACTAGCGCATATACTCTAAGTCTTGGAAAGTGTGGAATGCAGAGATTGAGATCGGTAATTTAATTAAAATTAAAAGTTAAATTTAAAAAAAATTAAAGGCAAGTCCAAGAGGAGTTAATTTTGCTGTTACTTTAGTTGTTTCTTTCCACCCAGCTGGATTTATTACAAAAAATGATAAAGCCTTTCATTTAGTTTGTTTTTATACAGAACCTGAAGAGATTGTTACTAGCAGTTTTGAAGTCAGGTAAAAAATATGAGAGGGAAAATACAGGGAAAATACAAAAAACGAGAAAACACAAAAATACATAAACACAGAAAAACATAAGAAAATACAAAAAATACAGAAAAATACAAAAACACAAAATACACGAAAACACAAAATACACAAAACACAAAAATACAAGAAAACACAAAAACACAAAAAAATATGAAACACAAGAAAAATACAAGAAAAACACAAGAAAATACAATTTTGTATTTCACTTTTTCAATTTTCAGTCATTTACCTCCCCAAGAATTGAGCGATCAAATGTCTCTTCCAAGTTGTCGTTATTCTGTTCATTCAACAGGCTGGGACGGTCCCCAGTTAAGCTGGGCTAATGTTGGGGATACTGTATTTCATGTGTGGGAGTGTAGAGGTCCAGAGATGGGAATGCTTATTAAAAAGGTGAAAAATACAAAAAAACACAAAAAAACAATAATTTAGTGTTTTGTAACGGATGGGGATGGAGATGACCACGCTGTTGTGGACGAGAATGGGTGTTCTCTAGATCTTGGCTTGATAGATGAGATTATTTATGCTGAAGATGGGAGGATGAGGGCATATGCCAAGAGTCATGTTTTTAAATATGCGGACTCAAATCAACTCTTTTTTACATGTCAAATTAGGTAAAGTTTCAAAATGGTCAAAGTTTCAAAATGGTCAGGGGTAAAAATGGTCAGGAGCAGGGCTGTGCGCCATGACGTTTGGCGTCCATTTTTGGCCGATTTTTGGCGTTTTGCGTTTGGCGTGATTTAAAAATTTGAAAAAATGGCGTTTGCCGCCACGCAAAAATTTTGGCGCACAGCCCTGGGCAGGAGTAAAAATGGTCAGAAATAAAAATGGGCAAGGTTCAGAATGGTCATATATCCAAAATGACTACAGCTGACCAACTTTTTACTGACCCATTTGAAAAAATGTCTAACTGACCATTTCACAACTTTTTATTTCTTTAGAATGTGTCAACGACAGATGGATATGTGTCAAGGAATAACACCCCCAAAATGTTCTGGACAACAGAAAGAAACAAAAAAGACTAAATTAATAAAACAACATAATAAAGATGAAAATAAATATAGGAATGAGGAAAATGAATTTGTTGATATCCCAGAAAGTGCCCAAATAGAAAAAGTTTTGGTTAAAGAAAGTGAGGCTGATTGGAGTTTGGATAGTGGGGTTGTGTTGGAAGATGGTGGGACAGAGAAGGGAAAATTGGTTAAGGGAATATTGAAGCAGAAGATGAGGGGGAAAGAGGAGGGGAAGAAGAAGGAAGAGATGAGTGAAGAGAAGGAAGAGGGGAAGAAGATGAAGGAAGAGAATGAAGGGGGGAAGAAGAAGAGGGAAGAGGATGAAGGGGGGAAGATGAAGGAAGAGAAAAGAGAAGAAAATGAAGAGAGGATGAAGAAGAGGGGAGAAAAGGAAGAGAATGAAGAAGGGAAGAAGAAGGAAGAAACGAAGGAAGAGAAGAAGGAAGACTCCAAAAAAGAAGCAAATAGGGAAGCAATACAGGGAAAAGGATTAGAAGACAAAAATAAAGAAAAAGAAGGAATTTTAGAAGAGAATAAGGACAAAAAGGAATTGGGACAAAATGTCACAGTTAAAAATGCAATTAATGAAGAAAACAAAAATTTTAATAAAATTGAACAGAAAATGGAAAAAAGAAGAGAAAAAATTGCGGAGGAGGAAGAACAGGAAAATGGGGGAGAGGAAGAGATTGAAGCTAATAATGATTGGAGTTTGTTAGTTAAAGGAAGGGGAAGAAGAGGTGAGTAATTTAATTTTGGTTGCAAAATGGTCAATTAAAAATTTTTTCATAATGGTAAAAGTAAAAATGGTCAAATTGTATGGGCTTTGAAAACCTGACCATTTCGATCACCGACCCTTTTTAAAAAAATATTAAAGTGACCATTTTGTATTTGACCATTTTGTCCAAAATCTTTATAATTAAAGCCCTAACATCACTACAATTATCACCTTCTACCTCCTCTCTCCAAAACCACAAAATAGAAGTAGATGTGGCATCCCCCCAAATGCTTGTATTAGATAACGAGGATTATGCCCGTATTGGAAAATCAAAAGAAGAAACTCCCAAAAATTTAATAAAAAATTTTGAAGAAAAAAATGTAGTAAAGGAAAATTTGTGTGTTGGAACAGACCAATTAATTGTTGGAATATTGACGGTTTTGGGGGTTATGTTAACTTTTTATGGAGCTTTTTGGATTTTAGAGAAGCGATGGAAAAGGAAAAATGTTGATGAAATATTTTATGTGGGTGGAAATTTGATTTGTCGGTGATTTTTTGAAAAATTTTTAAAATTGGGATCAAATGTCATTTTTGGGTTACTGTAGAAAAATGAGAGGAAAATTGGGGGAAAATAGTTTTTTGTGGGGTTTTGAGGGTGCTGATTACGAATTTGGAGTTTGTTTGGCATTCTGATTTATTCTAAAAATTTTTGGACTCTAATTTCTGTCCTGGAATTAGTCTCGTATTTAATAGGGCCTAGGGAAATTTAATTTTATTTTTCATTTTTCGACAATAAAATAATCAAAAATAATTTTAATTTTATTTTTTTAATATTTTGGAGATGGATTTAATAAATAATTTATTTTTAATTTGAATAAAATTTATTTTTTCTGTTGAGAATTTTAAATTGGGATATAATGTCATTTTAAAGGTTAGCCTATTTTTGTGGTAAAAATAAATTTAAATTTTGGGGTAAAACTTATTGGAATTTATTTTTGAGGTGTTTTAATATCCAAAAAATTATTCTGAAAATTTTTTGATTTTCTGAAATTTTTTCTGATTTTTTCAGAATTTTTTTTCTGGTTGATTTTTCCCTTCCCCCACGCATTTCTCCTCTTCCTTTCCAAAATTTAATTTTTAATTAATTTTTAAAAATAAAAATTTGGCAGTTTTATTATTTTCTCTATAATTTTTTTACTAAAATTTCTAAAATACTCTCAAAATTCTTATTTTCAAATAATTATATCATTGCTTTTTTCCTCTTCATTTGCTTTCTAAGCGCGTTTCTTTGCCTTGAGCACAGATGAACGTGGTGGGCAGGGACAATACTTTAATTATTTAAATTTTAAAAGGTTTATTTGAGTATATAGTCTACCTGAGCATCTTGTCCTGGTTGGCCAGGAGGTCCGTGAGGACCTGGCTGTCCTGGAGCTCCAGGCTTGCCTGAGGGGCCGGCAGGGCCGACTGGTCCTGGAGGGCCTTCTGGGCCGGGCTTTCCGGGCTGAAATTTTTTAAAATTAGTCAAGACTCAAATATCTCTGTGTCTTACCACTCCAGCTGGTCCAGGCTTGCCAGGTTGGCCAGGGGAGCCTGATGGTCCTTTCGGTCCGGGGATGGTTGGGCTAAAATTGAAGATTGAATTTTAAATCTTTTGAAGAAAAAATTTAAACTTACTGGCTGACTCCGTTCTTTCCTGGTTGTCCTGGTTGGCCAGGTCCTCCGTGCTTTCCTGCGGGTCCGGGGGGTCCTTGTGGACCGGCTGGGCCGGGAGGTCCAGCACCGCTGCCTGTGAAGAAATAAATTAGTTAGCTTTGTTATGATTTTTAAAAATTCGAAAGATTTTTAAATTGTGTAAATAATATCTCGTTTGAAAGGGCTCATCGAACTGAGTCGAATGGTATCAGAATCATTAAAATTGGACCAATTTGAAGAAAGTTAAGTGAGAAATGAGTGGAGCTTCTTAAGTTGTATGCTACTCCCATTGTTTTACTTAATCGTATTTTTCCTTATAACTTTTTTCAAAATTTTTCAATCCTGTCAAATTTTATATCATTCGATTCAGCTCGATGAGCTCTTTCGAATGAGCCTTCGCCAAAATTATTTGGGATTTATTTGAATTTTTAAGAGGGAAAAAATGAGGGCTCAAGTTGTATATTTAACTAATTATTTTAAAATTTTAAAAATTAAATTTATTGTCAACTTACTCTTTCCTGGTGCTCCAGGCCTTCCAGGTTGACCGGGTTGCCCAGCTGGTCCTTGCTTTCCTGGAGTTCCAGGGGCTCCGGCAGGGCATCGTTGGCAGGCTTGTTGGGGAAGTGGGCATGGAGGGGCAGGCTGTCCTGGAGATCCTGGCTGTCCGACATGTCCTGGTTGTCCTGGATGACCGGGCTGGCCGGGTGGGCCAGGGGGTCCTGGTGGGCCAGGTGCGCCTGAAAATTCGATTAAAATTAATTTGAATGGCAAAAATAGGCAAAAATGGCTAGTCTGGGGGAGTTTAGGCCTTAAATTGCAGCTTAGATGGCCTAAAAGTTTACTTAAAAGTCCTTTAAAAGTCTGATATGAAGGTTAGTAGTCTTCTAAAGATGTCAAACATAATTAATAAAAATATTAGTGATCAAATGTCCAGAATACCAAAAATGGCAAAAATGTTGGGGATCAAATGTCCTTAATGGCAACTAATGGCAAATTGACTGTTATTTTATTTAAAATCCAACATACAATTAATCTCCAACGGTTGGCAGATACAATAATCCGGCAAGGAACGTTTCTGCCTGTAGAGAGATTGGAAGGGGTTAGAACGAGGCTTCGATTGGGGGGTAACGGCAACTTGTAATTCCATCAAATCATTCCAAGCAGAGTCTGTATTAACCCGAAAAGCTTGGACACCATCTCGTACACGTAAATTCAAGTCGTTAATTTGGGAATAAAGTTGTGGCATGACCACTAAAGTGGCCATAATTGCCAAAAGAGAGGAAAAGCAGGCGATGCCGATGACTACTTTTGTCTCTTGCATTGCTCTGAAAAAATAAAATTTTTTTTTGAAAATTTTTTTGGGAATTTTTGAAGAGATTTTTAGTTGGACAAGTTAGGGGATTAATGGAAAAATAAAAAAAATTAATTTAAAAAAATAAAATCTCTGGGAGACTTCAAGAGGTGAAAAGACAAGGAAGATTAATTGAGAGATGAGTTGGGTATACTGTAAAAATAATTTTTTAATTAATTTAATTTAAAAAAAAATTTTTTTGTGTTTTGAATTTATTTTTGGACGGAAAATTAAATTTTTAGATTAAAAAAAAAATTTTTTTTGAACATTTTTTGAATTTTTTTAAGAATTTTTTTGAGCACCCCTAAGAGTGATCTGAGGGGTATTCGATCTTTTGGGTAAGAGAAATTTTTAAACTTTCCCCCCACAAGAAAGTTTTACCAGTCAAGTTTAATTAATTTTTGAGAATTTTTGAGAATTGTAAAAAGGTGTGTTTTGTGATTAACACACATTTGCAAAAATAATCTATTTATTCCGCCTTTTTATACTAAAAGTTTTTTTAATGGAATTTGTTGACAACCTTTATTACACTCCGCCTTAAAACTTCTTTAATTTACCAAATTTTTGTTCAAACTGTTCTTTACGTAATGAAGAAGGATGACGATATAGGTAAAAGGCCAAAGAGGAGAAAAATTGAAAAAAAATTTTAAATTAAAAATTATTCTAGAAAGCGGACATTAGAGTCTGAAGATTTTTTTGTTAGTTTTTTGGCCATAACTTTGTTGGGATTTGACTGAAAATTTTATTTTTGGTATCATTTTGTAGAAAATATCATTATCTATCGAATGACACCAAAATTGTTCTCAAAGACCTTTTCAGTCAAAAGTTATAGGGCTTAAAGCAAAGCTTGTTGAAGGCTAATCTGATAGTCTTTTGGCCATAACTTTGTTAGTTTTTGACAAAAGATTTTATTTTTGGTATGTTTTTGTAGGGAATTTAATTATCTAGCGAATAACACCAAAATTGTTCTCAAAGACCTTTTCAGTCAAAAATTATAGGGCCTAAAGCAACGCTTTTTCTCATACCTGCGCTAATTTTTGACTAATATCTCTTCTATTAATTTTAAAGAAAATTTTATTTTAATTTATTTCTATAGCTAATTTAATTCTTTATCAACTTACACCAAAACATTTTTAAATACTAATCCGAAAACAAGATATTTTTTGAAACTTCATACTCTACTACACCTTTAAATGTCCTTGTCCTTTCTCTCCCCCCAAAAATTTTGCTTTTCCATTTTTCCGTTCTGTTCCGCTTCAATAACCACTTTTCGGTTATATTACCAAGAAAATTTAGTGTTCCTTCCCTTCTAAATAAAAAATATTAAAAAGGCTAAAAAACTGCGGCATAGATAGACCGGTTTATTTTTAAAAGATTTATTTATTAATTGCTGTAAAAATATTCAGTAAATAAACATTTTTGGAAAAGTTTTGTAAAAAAAAGTTGGTTAATTACAAATTGTAATAAGTTGAAAAAGTATTTGTAAAAGTTTATTTTTGGTAAGTTTGTAAATAAAGTTGTATTAATTTTACAATTTGTAATTTGTTGGGATAAGTTTGTAAAAATTGTGGTAAGTTGGAAAAATGTTTGTAAATAAAGTTTATTTTTGGGTAAGTTTGTAGATAAAGTTTATTTTTGGGTAAGTTTGTAGATAAAGTTTATTTTTGGGTAAGTTTGTAGATAAAGTTGTATTTTTGGAAATGTTTGTAAAAAAAGTTGTATTTATTTTACAATTTGTAATTTGTTGGGATAAGTTTGTAAAAATTGTGGTAAGTTGGAAAAATGTTTGTAAATAAAGTTTATTTTTGGGTAAGTTTGTAGATAAAGTTTATTTTTGGGTAAGTTTGTAAATAAAGTTGTATTTTTGGAAATGTTTGTAAAAAAAGTTGTATTTATTTTACAATTTGTAATTTGCTGGGAAAAAAGTTGTAAATAAAGTTTATTTTGGGAAATGTTTAAATATATTATTAATTACAATTTGTAAATTAAAAAGGTTTGTAAACTTAAGTTTATTTCTGAATTAAATATTTTAAGTCAATTAGACCTCGCATGATTTTTTCTTTTTAACTTTTTTTTGAATTGAGATAGAAATTTATATTTTATATCATTTGAGAGAGGACGAACTGGGCTACAAGATATTAAAAAATAATAATTTTAACTTCAGTTTTCAAAATGTTATGAATTTTTAAAACAGATTCCCTCTCTCCATCTTTTTAGCGCCAAGAAGTTTTTTAAACAAAAATTCCTTTCTCAATCAGTCAGATGTTTAAACATTTGTTTATCCAGGTGATAGAGTCGCATGTCTTTTCACATGTCTTGTCACACGTCTTTAAATCAATTGACAATGCCTTTAGAATCCACGAGACCTCGCCCGCGCAATGAGGAGAGTTAAGGGTGAGGAAAGAAAGACTTTTAAATTAAAAAAAATTCCCTCCCTCCCTCCCTCCCTCCCTCCTTCACTCCCTCCTTCACTCCCTCCTTATTATTCCCTTTATTGGCATTTCCTTCACTCCACAATCCCTATCTAAAAAATTTTTACTCGTCTGAAATGAAGGTTGTTGCTTTAAAATATTCCTCCGTTTTTGTCTGCCTTCTAACTTTATTTATAATTTGTGAGATTGTAAATTATTCTGAAGGAGTTCCGATGGGTAAGTTTATTTTAAGTGTATTTTAAATTAAATTACAATTGTAAAATATTTATATTGTGAAATAAACTTTAGTTGTAAACTTGATTGTAAATTGTAAAACAAGTCTTAAAAACAAGTTTTTACAATTAAAGTTTATTTTAAAATATGAGCATTTTACAATTGTAATTAATTTAAAATAACCTTTAAATAAGTTTTGAATTTACAACTTTTTCCAACTTTGTTCGACAAAACTTGTTTTACAAACAAGTTTGACAAAATTGTAAAGTTTTACAAATTATTATTTAACTTTTTTTAAACAAGTTTATAATCTTACAATCTTAAAGAAACTTTGTTTCCAACACTGCGAGAGAAAAGAGCAAGGCCTCCTTTATCAAGGAAGGAGAATAAACGTGTAGTTAAAAAAAAAGAAACCGGGTTTGTTGGAACACTTAAAGGTGCGAAAAATAGTTTAGACAATAAAAGTGTTAGTGGAACAAAAGCATTAGGATTAACGGCGTTAGGTATAGCCGTTGGAACGCTTGGCGGGATTGTAGCTGGTAGGGGCATAGAAAAGGACCAGCAACAATTTGTGCAAGGTGTTGGAGGATTTGTTCCTAATTATCGTTAGTTTTGAGAGAAATCATCTAAATAATAAATAATAATTAAGAGCCGCAACCTGCAATTATGCCCCAACAATTTATGCCCCAGGTCCCAGGAATTACTTGTTGCTAAGTTTAAAAGAAGAAAGGAAGATGTATGAAAAAGAAAAGAAAATTTTGAAGACTAAAAGAATCTTCGACATATTTTTTAAAAAATTTCCCTTTTTTTAAATGTATTTTTAAATTTATTTGGGTTTTACTAAATGGTTTTTAAAATGTGTATAAATCTTTATTTGACATATTTGTTTAAATTAAAATTACAATTTCCACTTGAAAATTGTAATTTTACAAGTGTAAATATTTATAAATTAATTTAACCATAGTCTAATTAAAAATGCAACTTGAATTACAAATTGTAAATTTTTTACGAATTGTAAATAAAACTTGAATATTCTTTTCAAGTTTATTTCCAAATTGGTGCTGCACTCGGAAATTATGTTTGTCGATTTCCCAATATTTCCTGCTTCCCTGCCCTTAATCTTACGACATGTCAGAATATAAAATTTTCGGCATTACTTGTCAGACATTAAAGAGATCCGCACTTTAAATAGACGTGTTGTTATTGTGAAATATTAAAGTGCATGAGTGGGGATAAAGCTTTTTCCCTTAGTTTTTTTTATTTATTTTTTTTTATTAAAAGATTTCTTAATTTAAAAAAATAAAAATGCCCTACAAGACAATAATTTACCTCAACATTATTTTGATAATACTTTTTGAATTTTATTCGGAGACTAATGCTGAAATAGTTGGTGAATTACATCGTAGAGGTTATAATTAATTATAAACTTAAGTTTAAACTTTAAATTAAACTTGAAATAATTCAAGTTTTTAAACTTGAATTATTCAATTTTTAAATTAATTTCAAGTTTATTTTCAAGTTTTATAATTTTAATGAATAAAACTTGTAAATAAATAAACTTGAATTAAATTACAAATTGTAAATAAAACTTGAAATTAATTATAAACTTAAGTTTAAACTTTAAATTAAACTTAATTACAATTTTAATAAATACAAGTTTGTAAACTTGTATTTATTAATTTTTAAGTTAATTTCAAGTTTATTTTCAAGTTTAATTTACAATTTGTAATTCAAGTTTTTTTTCATGTTTTATAATTTTAGTAAGTAAAACTTGTAAATAAATAAACTTGAATTAAATTACAAATTGTAAATAAAACTTGAAATTAATTATAAAATTGAAAAATTCAAGTTTATAAACTTGAATTATATATAGTAAATAAAACTTAATTTTACAATTACAATTAAAATCTCTTAATTTTTTTCAAGTTCCTCGAAGCGATACAAATCAAGGAAAAGGCTTTTGGCACAAAACTAAAAAATTATTTAAAACTAAAGAGGGTAAATGGAGCAAAACAAAAATAGGGGCGGCAGGCGGATTAGCTCTTCTAGCTGGAGTTTTGTTAAATGGGAATAGCAATACTGTGAATACTATGGGGTATCAACATCCAGGAATGATGCAGCCTTATTGCTACTATTGCATGTAAAGAGGGGAAAAGAAAGAATTTTTTGGAAATTTTGAAAATTTAAAAAATATTTATACAATAATTTTCATTAAAAAATTAATTTTTATTTAATTAAGAAATTCAAGATTCATCAGTTACCAAACATTTTATTATTTTATTTAATTTCAATCATTACAAAAATCTTTATCGCATACATGACATTTTCCTTTCCCTTCTATAAAATTTTTAAAAATTATTTTTGCTTATTTTTTAAATATTTTACTTGAAAATAGACAAATTCTTGAACCAGCACTGCATTGAACTGCAGATTTAGGTGCACATGTACGTAGAACAAAAGGAGCTTAATTAAGTATTATTTAAGATAAGCTTAGGTTTATAAAATAAAGTTTACAAATGTAATTTTAAATTAATTCAAGTTTATTTAAGTAAATTATTTATTATTCAAGTTTGTAAACTTTAAATTTCAAGTTTATTTTTGAATTCAACCTTTTTCAAGTTTTATTAATTTATTAAGTGTATTTTCAAGTTTATTTAAGTAAATTATTTTTTATTCAAGTTTGTAAAGTTTAAAGTTTATTAATAAATTCAACCTGTTCTAAGTTTGTAAACTTTAATTTCAAGTTTATTTTTGAATTCAACCTTTTTCAAGTTTTATTATTTTGTGATTGTAATTCAAGTTCAATTAATTGTAATTTAGGTTTATTTTTTTCTATTTTATTTATAAGTATTTTCAAGTTTGTAAACTTACATCTCCCTTCTTCGCAAGAATATTTATGACAAACATAGTCAATATCTTAAAAAAATATTCTACTCTAGTAATTCATTTAATTTACCCAAGCTTCCACTGGAACATTGTTTTTGAACGTAACGTTTGTTTTGGCCAGAATAACATTGTTTTGCTGAATCAGAATTTTGTAAAATTAAAAATAGGAGGAAAATAGGGGGCAGATTAATAATTATTGAATTAAACATTTTTGTTAATTTGTCTGATTTTTAAATTTAAAAATCAATGAGCGAAACAAACAGAAAATTTAACCTTTCAAACAATTATTGACTGAGGTGCTCATTGTAATAAAAAAATAAAAACGGGGGCAGGAAATAAAGTGTATTTTCTATTAAAAAATAAAAAAATTGGTGTCTACAGCTTTTTAACGATTTTAAAACAACATGTGATTCATATCTGGTGGAAATTTAAATCCAAAAGATCAACAAAATGGTAAAAACAACTGTTGGAATACTTTTTTCGTTTAAATTTTAAAGTTTACAACTTTAAGCTTACAATTTACCAACTTAAACTTTAAAGTTAACTTTTACAATTCTAAGGTTTGCAACTTTGTTGTTGTCGGTTTAGCTCCCGATTGCAAATGAGAAATTTTCTGAATTTCAAGTTCATGCTTAAATTTCCAAGTTTATTTTTATTTTACTCAACTTAAGTTCATAATCATAAACTTGAAATTGTAAAACTTTTTTTAAACTTTAAAGTTTACAACCTTAAAAAGTTTAAAAATTAAAGTTTTACAATTTCAAGTTTATGATTTTAACTTAAGTTTTAGAACTTAAAAAGTTTTACAAATTATAGTTTTCCAACTTTGTTTTTACAAATTATTTCAATTACTTAGCGTGTTGTTCAGTAGAGATCGAGACTTTTGAAAAGCCTGGACCTGTTCCTGAACTCTGGAGTTTGATTCTTGACCTGGACTGGATCCTGGGCCTGGTCCAGGAAAACCCCAGGCCTTGGTTCAGGTACAGCTCGATCTCTATTGTTCAGATCCTCTAAAAATAAAATTTAAAAAAGACGTTTTTATTTTTTATTAATAAAATTCTACGAATAATTTCAAAAAATATATTTTTCTTTAAAATATTATTCATCAAAAAAAATATTTATTTAACAAGAAGGGACATTTGTAGGCCAATCACAAACACTTATTGCAGGGTTAAACACCGTTCCTTTACCACAATCTTTTTTAACCCATTTTCCTCCAGCACATTGGTAAAATTTGGAGCAGTTTTGACGGTCTGAGCGAAATCCTGAGGGGCCTGGGGATTCCTAAAAATTTTTATTTCATTAAATTTCCATTTTTTACTTAACTTTTATTGTTCCTTAAAATATCGAAGCTTCTTCCCATATTTCCCCGATAAGTCCAAGAACTCTCACATTATCAAAACGTGATGGGTTTTGGACTTATTGTCGGAATAAGACAGACTTTTTGGAGAAGTTTCCCTTTGAATCAGTGTTCCCTTTTGATTAGGGTCTTCTATTAGATATCCCTATTAAGGTTATACCGCCCCCCTCGTAGCAAAATCTTCACGAACTTCCCCTCTAAAGTGTTCTCCCCATATAACCCCTCCCCCTCCCCCAATTGGAGAACAACTCCCTAATCAGGGGTGGGCGCATTGCGTTTTGCGTTTTGCATTTTTTGAGATTGTCTCTTGCGTCCTCCCATGCCCCTAATCTGTTTGCCTTCTTTGGTATTCTATTTATAAATTTCAGTGTTTCTAGCAAGTAAAATCAAAAATCTTGCCTGACATTTCTCATAAATTCCTCCACTATCCTCTCCCATATTATTCTTATTTATTCCATTTTTATTTCCACATTTATCAAAAGCTTCACATTTCCCCAAATAAAATCTTTCCCCATACGGACAAATTTGTTTATAAAATTTTCCATCCCTACAAATTTCATATTCTGATTGGCATTCTGTTGTTTTTGGAGGAATTATTGGGCGCAATTCTCCTTCGAAACAAGGGGGTATTTGTGTTGATAAACAGGCATATTTGGGGTCACATTGACTTAACTGTTAAGAAAAATGATTTTTAAATTAAATAAACAATGCCAAGAAAATTTGAAAATTTGGGAAAAATACGGTATTTTGGCATAATGCCCAAAAAACCCCAAAATTTTGCCAAAACCGAAAGAAAATCGAAAAAATTGCCTTTGGATTAAACCGATGCCCCAAATGACAGCTCTCCTCAACATATTGGCCGTAACGGCAAAGTAAATATTTGGAACAATCCCGAGGGTGTACAAGTGTATGTCCTTCTACACATTGGCCATTATTGGTGATTAAATCTGGAATTTATTAAGAGGATTTTTTCGATAGATAAAGGGTCTCTTTTAAGAGATATTAGTTGTCTACTAAATAAAGGGTATTATACCTCTAACTAATATCCGTCCGAAAGGAACATAGGAACCTCTAGTCCAAGGAGAACATTAATGGTAGGGTGTAGGGAACATTAACTTTAATTTTCCCTCCGAAAGGAACATTAAGAGGTAGTGTGTAGGGAACATTAGATTGAGGTTTCTATCCGAAAGGAACATTAATGGTAGGGTGTAGGGAACATTAACTTTAGTTTCCCGTCCGAAAGGAACATTCAGAGGTAGTGCGTAGGGAACATTAGATTGAGGTTTCTATCCGAAAGGAACATTAATTGTAGGGCGTAGGGAACATTGACTTTAGTTTTTCGTCCGAAAGGAACATTAGGAGGTAGTGTGTAAGGAACATTAACTTGAGGTTTCTATCCGAAAGGAACATGGGGGTAAAGAGTAGAGAACATTAAGTTGAGATTTATTAATTAAACACCAACTTTTATGGCAATTAGTTAATTCGCTACATTTGCCGTCTACAAAAGCCATAGAGTTTGGGCATTCAAATTCGTGCCATTTTCCATCGCGGCATTCTTTAGCCTTTCCACATTGGGGTAAAGGTTGGCGTAGACCGGAAGTACAGTTTGTAGGTAAACAAGTATAACTGTTTTTTAGGAATGTTTTTTGTGTTGGTTTTTTAATGAAAATTTTTTTTGAAAAATTTTTTGAAATTTTTAAAAATTTTTTGAAAATTTTTATAAAAATTTTGAAATTTTTGAAATTTTTTTTGAAAATTTCGAAAAATTTTAAAATCATAATTTAACCAAATTTTCAATTTTTCTCACTTATAAGTGCACATTAATAACGAAGGATCAAATTGAGTTCCCAAAGCACACTGTTTTTCTGTATAATACCCTCCTAATTCAAGGGCACATTCACTGTACTTTAATGGGTATATTTATTTTTTTTAATTTAAAGATTCTCACTTTTGTGCAGTCGTAATAATTTGGAATTCGAAGAGGCGATTTTGCTGTGCAAAATACAAAACTGTATTTCTAAAAATTAAAATTTTAAAAAATAAGGGTTATTTGGGCGTCAAGTTAATTTAGGCGTTGAGGGGAGGTAACGTTAGTTGCGTGCTTATAAAAACGCCAAAAGATGGCTCAGAAATATGAAATTTTGCACAGATATCCTCAATAGTATTCTCTAACTATTCTGAAAATTTCAGAATTTTTGTTCCATAAGATCAGAAACTATGGACAAAAATGTGAAATTTTCGGCTGTCTTTGCCCCTATTTTAGCCATAACTTTTTAAATATAAAATAAAAAATTCTGAAATTTTAGGAGAAAGTGTAAACCGATATTACTCATTTCTATACAAAATTTCACAATTTTAGGTATTCTTTTGATTAATTTATAAGCGCTTGCGCCTTAACGTTTCAGCGGCGAAACGTCTACAGAAAGGGGTAAATTAATTAAAATTATTAATTAATTAATTTTTAAATTCTGAAAAATATTCTGAAAAAATACTTTTCAGAATTCTGAAAAATATTTAAGAAAAATATTCTCACATAATTAGCTTTCAAAACTTTATCATTCAATTCTGGAAGAGGCCCCAAACCTCCAAGTGCTCTATTAAC
Source organism: Meloidogyne arenaria (assembly GCA_036172955.1). Taxonomy (NCBI): domain Eukaryota; kingdom Metazoa; phylum Nematoda; class Chromadorea; order Rhabditida; family Meloidogynidae; genus Meloidogyne; species Meloidogyne arenaria. The sequence continues at coordinate 2,904,293 of JARQAB010000046.1, read as the reverse complement.
ATTAATTGAATTATTGGCCGAATAAACAGGCAATAAATGTAACGACTCAATTTTGTTTTTATTTAACGCTAAATTGTTGCCATTTAATTTTGAATTAATTTTGTTATCCTCAAATTCTTGACAAATTTGAATAAAAGAGGAATTTATTGAGGATGTTGCTAACACACACCCCAATGTTTTTGTGTTAAAATAATAATTGGTAGGGCAGGCAAGGTTAAACCAATCTCCGTCTATGCATTCCATAAAGTGTGTACAATCATGCTTATTTATTATTTTCTGAAAAAATTTTGAAAATTTTTGAAATTTTTTTAAAATTTAGGCTTAGGACGTTTCAGTGCCACAGTTTGAGTGTCGAAACAGGGCAACTTTATTAATCCATAACTTTTTTGTTTTTAAACCAATTTTTTCGAGTTATATACCAAAAGAAAGCCCTTGATTTGTAGATTATTTTAGCTAATAAGACCTTTTTGATCCGACAATTTATTCAAAAGTTGTAGACAAAATAATCAAAAAATCACGATTTTTCGCACTAATTCTTTCATAACTTTTGAAAAATGATCGGAGAGAAACGATCCTTTTGGAATAAATACTCCACTCTTAAAGAGCTTTCGAATGATATATAACTTGACCTGATTTGTTAAAAATTTAGTAAAGTTACTGAATTTAAAATGTCACCGAAACGTCCATTTTCCCCTCCAAGTTACCTCTCCTTCAATACACCTTCTCTGCTTTATTCCAATTCTTTCATTAAAAGGATTAAATCCTTCAGGCAATAGGTTCTCTAATGGATAATAATCTTCAGATTTTTTATTTGATATTATTCCGGTTTGTTGTTCTTTGCAAAAATGGCAGGGATCTTTTTTTAAGAAAAAAAAATTTTTTATTTTAATTTTAAAAATATTCAATTAACCGTACCATAAATTAAGAATTAACCCTCTCACCCTCTACACATAATTAAGATAAAATAAATTCGAGTAGGCTCTCTTAACGAAGGTTTCCAAAAAGATTACTGTAGATAACCTCTCACTCGCAATTTGAAATTAAGAGAGAGAGAGGGATCACTTATATATCTCTGTCTGTTATACAGAGAGGTCTCTTATACAGAGATGTCTCTTATACAGAGAGGTCTCTTATATCTATTATTTTTAAATCACCTTTAAGTCTATCACTAGCATATTCATGGCAGGACCTTTTACTCCAAAACCCAGATCGGCATTCCTCAAAGGTTATACAATCCGATGAGGGGCGTATCTCCCCGTCAGAACATACAGAAAATTCGGTTGAAGGTCTTTGGTCCTGTTAAAATTAAAAAAGGGATCTATTGGGTGTCAGAAATTTAATTTGCCTTAAATCGTCTACATTTATCAGAATAAACACAACGCTTCTCTTCCCCATTCCACTGAGTCCAATCGGGGCATTTAGCAATTATATATTTGCCTTGAACACAGAGAAAGAAATCTCCACACTCTACAGAATAATAATCCCCGTCTTGACACTAAAAAAAAATTTTTATTTAATTCCAAAAAAATCCAAAACGACCTGTGTTTTGACAGGACACTGAAACTCGCTGGGGGAAACACACTCTTGGCGCTGTGGATGAAAAACTTGCCCAGATGTGCACATGTATTGACGCCAAACTGTGGGGGAATTATCCTTGCTTTCACAGAAGTAGAACTAAAAAACAGTATTAAAGTTAGAGGGAAAAAGAAATTCCGGAAATAATCTTCCGGAAATTTTGTTATTATTTTTTATTTAAAAGACAAAACACAAAATGAGTTTCCGGAAGGTTTATTTAAATAAAAGAAGAGAATAAACATTTTCCGGAAAATACATTTTATTTGATGACATTTCCGGAAAATACATATTTAATTGTTCGAGAAAATACAAAAAAATATTTTCCGGAAAGTTTATTTAATAGAAGAAACTAGAGGGAAAAATAACATTAAACCACGCCCCTTTCCGGAAAAAGCATTAAAGTTTTAAAAATTCATATCTTAGCCTATATTTAAAATAAAATTTTGAAATTTTGTAAATAAATATAAATCATCCAGCTCTATCATTATGCAAAATTTCGAATTTTTCTGTTTATCGTAAGCTAAATTATTAATTTTTCTCAAATTTCCCCCTCAAATTAAACCAACTTGCTCGCATTTATCAGTCGAACGTTTCATTTCCCCAGGCTGGCAAACGTTGCATTTAGCAATATCGGCAGGCACGCACTCTCCATCTTTAAAAACATCACCAGGACGATGACATTGAAAAAGTTGTGGTCGCATTCCATTACAAAAAAGAAATTGGGGAAGGCAATCGCCTATGGCACTCATTCTCCACTCCCAACCTCTTAAGTTGGAAAATTTTTTTTCAATTTTTATGAGGAATTTTGAAAGAAATTTATTTTCTAGATGAAAGAAAATAAAAGAAAATTTTCAAAAAAAAATTTTTTTAAGTTGCCTGCAGGCACTAAGATGTGGACATTGGTCTTCAGGAAGTATACGCCTACACAACCCCCTTTCTTGGTCAAAAATCTTTCCTCCATCACAAAAGACAAATTCGGGCTCTTTAAATTCCTCACAGACAGCATACCTATTTTTTAAAATTTTTCATTAAATTAACATTAGATATTGACTGGTTAAATAAGTTTCTCTAACGTCTCCTTATTTTCGATATATTTCCGGAAATTTTATTTTCGACTTTTTCCAGAAAATATAAATATTAGAGAAAGAAAAATATAAATTCCAGAAATAATATTCCGGAAAATTATTTAATTTCCGGAAAGTATTATATTCTAGGGGAAAATACAAAATAATATTCCGGAAAGGATAAAATATACAATTTCCGGAAAGTTTTCTCTAACATCTCATATTTCTATACTATTTTCCGGAAATTTATTTTCCACTTTTTCCGGAAATACATACATATAATAAATGTTAGAGAAAGAAAAAATAAATTCCTGAAATAATATTCCGGAAAATTATTTAATTTCCGGAAAGTATTATTCTAAGAAAATACAACATATAGTTTCCGGAAAATACGAAAAAACACAAAAAATACAGTTTCCGGAAAGTTTTCTCTACCCTCTCATATTTCTATACTACTTTTCCGGAAAATTTATTTTTCACTTAATAAATTACAGATTTATTAAACAAACCAATTTTTACATCTTTCCTCATTTGCCTTCATCAAGGATTGGGGAAATAGAGGAACCCCTCCTTTTTCCTCACATAATTGTCGTAATAAATGGGTACGTATAGGTGTTATATTTTCTTTAATTGCTTGATTACAATGTTGGGGTGATTTTGAACATGTCATATTTTTCATTAAAAGAATTTTGCCTTAAAATTAATTTTTTTGGGGTAATTTTTGAAATTTTTTTAAAAATTAAGAAAATTTTTTTTTGAAAAATTTAGACTTTAAACCAGCAAAAGTAAGTTTTTATTTTATGTATTTTAATATAAAAATATTTTACTTCCGGAAGAGTTTCCGGAAAAAGTCTTTTTATTTAATTTAATTGAACAGTCTAACCAAGCCCCGCCTATTTCCGGAAAATAAATTAAAATAAAGAAATAGTAGGGAGAATAGTGACAAGCGGGTTGTTGTTTCTGCCTTTGAAATTTTTTTTTATTTTTGAAAACTTTTCTGGAATTATATTTAAATAAGGGAAAATGTAGCTTGTACTATTCAAAAAATTTTTGAATTGAATAATTTTAAAATAATTTTAAAAAACTGCCTGGAGGACAGCTAATAGCCAACGGTTTCGCTGCCGCTCCTCTACAAATCAAAGCTTGTCTCGAACAGTGTTCTTCGTTAGAATGTCCATCCAGAAAATAAATTGTGGGGGTAAAAGGTGTATGACGAGCACAGAAATGGACTGCCTATTTTTAAAAAAAATAACTTTAAAAAAATTTTTTCAAGTCAAAAGACTTGTGCCAATTTTTCGGTAGCGTCGTTGAGTAAATTTACTTGAGGAAGGAAACAATCTTTAACACGACGGGCTGGTTTGCCTTAAAAGAATTAGAAATGGAATTTTTTTTTAAATCTCTAATAATAGTAGTTACCCCACCCCCTGTGTCCCCAACGTCCCATTTGAAAAAATGGGGGTTGGAGGAAAGGGGGTGAATAAAAAATGGGGGTTGGAGGAAAGGGGTGATTGACAAATGGGGGTTGGAGAAAGGGGGTGAATAAAAAATGGGGGTTGGAGGAAAGGGGGTGATTGACAAATGGGGGTTGGAGGAAAGGGTGTGATTGAAAAAATTTGGGTTGGAGTAAAAGAGGTGACCTTGGTCACCTCCGTTGAAGTAATTGAGGTACCACCTTTCCGTCCCCAAAGATAATAATGGGAAGTGTGGCAAGGGAATAACTTTGCCAATCTATTGCTGAAGAAAATGTGCGGGTAATGCGGAATGATCAAGGGGAGGTTGGGGAAAGGGAAATAAAAAATAATAATAAAGTGACAAGTTTTGACTGTACAAAATTTTCTCACCTATTGTTTGCTTATGGAAATTTTTTATAAGTTAAAAAATTAAAAATTTTAAAATTTCGCAAACTATTCCGAATTTTGACATAAAAATTTTAAAATAAAAAGAATTTAAAATAATTTAGCTTTATTATTTAAAAATTTATCTTTATTATTTTTTAAAGTTAATTCTTAATTACCTATATTTAATTATTTTTTCAGCATTAATTTTTTAATTAGAACTTTTGTTTTTAATTAAACAAAAAATAAAAATTTGCTTTTTAATGAAAAAACCGTAGATACTGGATTTAGATAAATTTTGACCTTAATTCTAAATTGTTTCCTTTATTTATTTTTTTCATTCTTTTATTTATTTTTTACATTCCTTAGTCTATTTTTTAACAAATGGACTTTTTTCAAGTGAATTTTAATTAAAAAAATATGTTTAACCTTAAAATTCTCAAAATACGGACTCTTTACGGCCTTCGAGAATTCTCAAAATTTTCGCCTGCGCATAAAGTGTCTATCCTGAAAATTTTACCGCCAGAAAAAATTTTGAAATTTTTTAATGTAGTTATAGGAAAATTTTAAATATGTACTTTCAAATAAACTTTTTGTATTTAAACATTGCATTTTCTCGATAGCTTGGCCTTCCAAAATTCTCGAAAATGTTGCTAAGTTGGGGGGCTCCGTCCTAAGGTAAGAGCTCCGGCCTGTGGTGTGGAGCTCCGGCCTCAGGTGTGGAGCTCCGGCCTCAGGTGTGGAGCTCCGGCCTATGGTTAGCAGCTCCGGCCTATGGTGGAAGTCAAAACTTTTGGAAGGTTAAATTTCATCCAAGAAGCACCAAATTCTTCCATTTTTGCGCCGCAGGAAATAATTTTGAGAATTTTGCAAGGCCAAGCACCAAATGTCCCTCAACTTTAACAATTAGAAAATAAAATTCACGTAAAGTTTAGCAATAGAAAAAACAATTGATGAAATTAAGCAATAAAAGAATTAAATTAAATTAAAAATTAATTAAATTAAATTAAAAATTAAATTAAACAATTAAGCAATAAAAGATATTATAAGAGAAAGATGGTGAAGATTTTTGGGGATAGAAAAGCAAAGTTAAAAATCAAAAGATACTATTGATGTAAACTTAAGCATTAAAAGATAAAATTGATGAAAAGCTAAGCAATAGAAGATAAAATTGATTTAATGTTAAGGGTTGGAAGATGTAGATTTTGAGGGTAAAATTGCAAAGTTAAGCAATAAAAGATATTATTGTTGCTAAGTTAAGGATTAGAAGATAAAATTATCTTAAAGTTAAGAGTTTGAAGATAAAATGTGTGAGAAGTTAAGGATAGAAGATAAGATTCACGCAAAGTTAAGCAATAGAAGTAACAAATGATGTAATGATAAGTGATGGAAGATGTAGATTTAGGGTGTAAAAATGCAAAGTTAATCAAAAGATACTACTGATGTAAACTTAAGGATTAAAAGATAAAGTTCTTGAAAAATTAAGAGAGATAACTAACATTTTCAGTAAACTGGTCACTATATGGTACTCACGTGATAGTATACACGTGCCTAAGAGAAATACACCCTATTGGATTGTAAGGGTTAGCTCATCATCTAAACAGGTATAACGTATCCCCTTGAAAATCAATATTCATTTATAGCAAATACCTAGTTTATTAAAAATAAATCTTTTAAATTAAATTATAATTTTACCCACCTGAAAAACCATATTCATTTATATCAAATACATATTCTAATTAAAATAAAATTAATTCATAATTAACCAAAAAATAATATATAAAATTATAAAATTGAATAATAATATATATAAGTACTGAAAAACATTTACTTTCGTCGAGACATTAAGCACCTAGAACTAGCTATGGTTTATAATAAAAGTCTATTAATGTCTAAAATGTTAATGTTTAAATTTATATTAATTACTATTATGTCCTTATTTGCAGACAGTTTTGAAAATAAACCCTGGAAGGGAGAAGAATATGTGTCTACATTATTTCGAAGAACACCAATCCCAATATGGCGGAGGACACCGCCAACGATACTTCCTAATAAAACCGAGAATAATTTGATACCAATATGGAGGAGGACACCGCCACCAATACTTCCTAATAAAACTGAGAATAATTTGATACCAATATGGAGGAGGACACCGCCACCAATACTTCCTAATAAAACTGAGAATAATTTGATACCAATATGGAGGAGGACACAGCCACCAATACTTCCTAATAAAACTGAGAATAATTTGATACCAATATGGAAAAGGACACCACCACCACAAACATTATTTTTAAACAGAGATTTAAATAATTCATGGGTGCTTCAACAAGGTGATAAATTTAGAGTTAAAACATTGAATAAAACTGATGACGAGAAAACTATGAAATGGATTATAAGGGATATATATTATCCAAAAAAGAGAGATTTAGCTAGACAATCAGAAATAAAAAATATGGGACGTTGGATTCTGCGTTGGGACCTTTATGACAACAAGTTCAAATTTGGAAAATCTAATAGAACAGATTACATAATGTATTCAAGATGGCGATTCTTATATGAACCTCCTATTTCAAACATTATCGATTTTTTCAAAAATTTGTAAATTTATTTAAAAAAATATTTTTAAATTTTATCATTTTTTTCATGTAAATTTATAATATATTTAATAAATATGTAAAAAAATAAAATTATGAATAAATTAATCAAAATATATCAAAATATTTCGTTTTTCCCATTGATTTGGTTTACCTTCTATTTCAATCCAAGCTATTCCTCGCTTAGATCTTTCATTGGTGGGCGTAGGAGGTAAGCTTCCGACAGATATCGGAATACTATTGAGAGTAAGTGTTGATGATGACGAAGTTGCATGTGTACGTCGATCCCCGAATTCTGAACAACTTTCTGAATGGGGTGATGTAGGAGCAAAACATACAAGCTCAAGCGGGAAGTATCTTTCGCAAATTCCATCCTTTGTACAAGTTCTTACTATAACACATTGATGAAATGGATATTGGAGTTTTATTTTGTGATGCGCAAAGAAATATGCCGCAACCGATATATTAAATGGATAACTTAAATCGCCGAAGGCCTTGATTAAATGAGCTCCTGATGTTGTAATTCCGTCACATCGAATTGTATATTTCAACCCATTCCTATCTGAATAAGTTGTTTCTATCTTTCCTTTTTCATTTATAAATTTTGCGATTAAATCGGCATTTTCTTGATACATTAGTTTAAATCTCACCAAATAAAGTGGACAATTTAATTTTTTAGAAATATCCTCCAAAATGGAATTCATTTTATCGATTAATTCAGATATTAATTAAATAATCAAATTGTTTAATAAACTGACACGATAAAAGAAAATCTCAGCTTTTTATACTCAAAAAATTTGGCTTGAATATTGGCAACTCCTACAAAATTAAAAAAATGGGCGGGACTTGGAGGAGTATATAAGCCGATAGATTTCCCAACTATCATTCATTTCCTCATTCATAATTTAAAAATATTTAAAATCAATATATAAAAATGAGTGGATCAAAAAAAGAAAAGATCCCAAAGCTTGAATTAGCTATTGAGGCAAAAAATGAAAAGGATGAGGAAGATATAATTGAAGTAGTGGAAGAAAAGGAAAAAATCAACAAAGCAAAACCTACTACTTCAAAAGTAAATAATGAGAAAATCAACAGTATAAATCCACGTATTCTGTGGAAACTCGTGCGTATGAAAGATACACCGAGGATTGAAATTAGAATTTGCAGAAAATGTGCCATTGCACTCTATAATAATAAGAATAAGTTCTCTCAAAAGGATAATGGAAATATTGGAATTTGTTTTGAGATTTGTGAAGCATGTGCAAAATTGAACATGCATCTGAAGGATTTTGTTGCTGACTGGGATGAAAAGAATATCCAGAAAATGAAAAAGTGATTAAAGATTTATATTTTTTCATTAAAATTGTTTTTACCTTATTTATTTTTATTTCATTAATTGTAATAATTTAATCTTAGATAAAAATTTTTGAAAGGTTATTTTATTTATTAACATAGAAGAAATTTCTAAAAAATTTCAAATCTGACTTTTACTTAGGCCACGCCCATTTTCAGAGTATAAATACAGAAATATTTCCAATTATCAAACTTCCACCCAAAATTTGAATTCATTTATAAATTTCATAGAAAATGTCTGTAATTGAAAATAATAGTCAGCTCTTGGAAAAAGTGATTCCTGAGGTTTTATTTACGTTGTCTTCTTCTGGTGTGACAATTTCGTCACCACGGCTCTTAACTACACGTTTTGTAGAGTTTGACATGACAGGGAAATGTAAAAGTTGCAAGGGAGAAAATGTGGACATAGATTTTATTGTTACTCCGAAGGATGTAACTTTATATTGCAATCGCCTAAAATCAGAAAAAGTAGTAATGTTCGATCATATTTACGAGATTCCTCAACAGTGTGTCTTTCGGGTTAAATCAAAAGGCAAGAATTTCAATATTTTACACAAGGAACAAATTTGGAATAAAAAACAGTTTATCAACGGAAATGAACAAATGACTGTCAAGGAATTTTTGTCAAAGTTCTCACAGAAGCAGGTGCAAGTAGATAAAGAAGAAACAAAAGGAAATATAAAGACGGATGATAAAGAAAATATATCAGAAGTAAAAAAAGAAAAAATTATCACCTCTTAACCATTTATTATTTTTAATTTTCAACAAATAATTTGAACATGAATTTTAATTTATTTTCTAATAAAGATTTAAAACTAAAGCTTCCATTTGGTTGTATTATTAGCGGGCCAAGTTCAACTGGTAAAAGTACATTTGTACGAAAATTAATTTCAAATTCTGATCAACTTATTGACCCTATCCCAAAATCTATTCTTTACTGCTATGGTGAATATAATTCTCTTGTTCCCGAGCTACAGCGAGTTGGAATCTCAGTTTATGCCGGAGTTCCACCTGAGGATCTTATTAAAAAACAAGAAAAACCTTCTATAGTCATTCTTGACGATTTAATGTACACAATTGACGAAAAATATCGGAACTTTTTACAAAGAAATCACATCATCTTAATTTTGGCATAATATTCATAACTCAGAATCTATTTGAGAAAAAACTCAAAGTCGCACGTCAAAATTCTATGTATATTGTATTAACTCGCGCACCTAATAGTGCATTGGCCGTTCGCAATTTAGGAGTCCAACTATTCCCAGGAAGATTGAATTATTTTCTAGACGCATATCGACAAGCTACAAGCAGCAGTAATTATTCATATCTTTTTATCGATTTACACCCCTCATCAGATCCGATACTTAGGCTAAGAACAAATATATTTATAGACAAAGAATCAGAAGACATCTACAATTCACCAAACATTATATTTTTATCCAAAAATTCCTCTAATTAAAATCATGCCTACAAATATTAGCCAACTTGTCAAGGACAACCTACTTTTTCTCAAACAACTCGCAAAAACACGATCACTAGCTAAACGAAAACACATTTTAAAAAAAGCTTCAACTGACCAGTTAATCTCTCTCACTGAAATTTGTTTCAATATTGTACGTGATCAATTTAAACTAACGAAAAGACAAAAATCTCGTCTTCTACCATTTGCCGATTTTGTTCGTCGTGTGAGTAGGCTAAAAACAGAAAGAGGAGCAAGACGTACAGTTATACAAAGAGGAAGCGGTTTACCAATAGGATTGTTTCCTGCCCTTCTAACCCCAATCATTATCGAATTAACAAAAACTTTAACAAGCAATTAATAAAGATGGCAAATAAATTTATATTAATTCCTGAAGATATATATCGCGGACTACTTACTCAACCCTTACCAGAAACAGGAAATATCAATTTGGATTTTACTAGAGAAAGTTTGGAAAATATCAAAAGACAAAGTGGTGACTCAGAATTAAAAAACATAAATTATAACCAGGAATTAAGACGTTATTTACACATGTTGAAGGAGCAAAATGAGAGACCAATGAATGTTTCTGTAAGACAAATGGAAGATCCTGCCCTAGAGCAAATTAAAAAATTATTACCACTACTCCAAACAAACACCAATGAAAATCGTCAAGTTACCGAAAATGCACAAAAAGATTTTAATCAAAATATTGCCACACCAAAATTTTCCCAGTTAGATGAAGGTAAAAATATAAAAGAGGATAATCTAAGTATGCACAATGCCGAGGAGGAACTACCAGAAACTAAAGGGAAAATTGAGCCAAATAGGACAAAAATAAAAGAAAAAACAAATGAAATTTTTGAAAGTATGAAACATGAGAATCTTGATAAATATGATGTGAGAACAGATGGGAAGATTTTAAATAAGGGAGGAAAAGAAATACAGGGAAGTAATGCAGAAAAGTCTATAGAGTGTATTCTTCGAACAGGAATAATTGGGAAATTGAGATGGGGTGAATTGACACCTCCAGGAACTTCAGTTTTAGAAAATAAACTAAAAAGTGATAATAAAATTTGGCCACTGATAGAGAAGGCACGAGAAAGTTGTACTCCAAAAAGAACTAATACAAAGCAAAGTAGAAAAATTGTTGAAACAAAAGAAATATCTGAATCAAAATGGAGACCCCCAGCAGAGTGGAAATGATATTGGATAAACTTTACAATGATCCGGCGAATCCGGCAGGATTTGCTGGTGTAAACCAGTTATGGACAGAGGCAAGAAAGAAAGATGCAAGTATTAAGAAGAAGGATGTTGAGGAATACTTGGAAGGACATAGAACTTATACAATTCACCGTCCTAGACGCGTACACTTCAAAAGATCAATAACATATCCTTCTGGATATATGACAGATGTTCAGTGCGACTTGGCAGATTTTCAAAAATTATCGCGGCAAAATAATGGAAAGAAATATGCACTTGTGGCAATAGATGTTTTAAGCAAAAGAGTTTTCGCTGAACCTGTTCGCACTAAAAAATCAAATGATATGATTGATGTATTTGAAAAAATTTTGTCAAGAATGGAAATGCACCCCCACCGTATTTTTAGTGATAAAGGAACTGAATTTTGCAGCAAAGAAATTATGAATTTTTTCAGGAAAAAAGATATTGAAAAATACACGGCAACTTTCTCAGAAGTTAAAGCGTCCCTAGCTGAACGATGTATACGGAACATTAAACAGAGATTATACAGATTTATGAGCGAGAAACATACATTAAAATGGACAGAAGCTTTACCTAAAATAGTTGAAGCAATAAACCATTCAAAGTGTAGGGTTTTAGGTGGATTAAGGCCAGTTGATGTAAGCTTTAACAATGCAAAGGAAATTAGAGAAATGGTATTTGGCCCTATTGGCAAGAATAAACCTAGAAAAAATCCACGGTTTAAAGAAAATGATCATGTGCGTATGAGCAGAAATAAAAATATTTTTTCGAAGGGTTATCTCCCAAATTATAGCGATGAAATTCTTCAAATAGATCTTGTTAAAAAGAAGGCTAATCCCAACAGATACCGTGTCCGAGACGATAATGGAGAATTATTTAAAGGATACTTCTACCCTGAGGAATTAATCAGAGTGAGGAAGGATGAGAATACCAGCTACAGGATTGAGAAGATTATTAAGAGCAGAAAGAAAAAAGATGGAGGAAAAGAATTTTATGTTAAATTTTTTGATTATCCCCAGCCCCAGTGGATAAATGAAAATCAATTTGTATAAAAGGCCAATTGTTTCATTCCCTTTAAATCATTTGTAATCATTTTTCACTTCTATTGTTCAAATTATTATTATTTTTATCGTTAAATAAATAATGGCTAATACATTCTTTGTTGTTCTTCCTAGTAATGTTAGTGACTACCCAGATAATAAACCCAATAAGTATCGAGTGCATCTCCCTAAGCCAATAGAATTTCAAGGTGGAAACTGGTTATGTGGGCTCTACAGTATACAATACCCACAGTCATGGGCTGCAACTATTGGCACTGACGTTAAACAATGGATCGAAATTAATTACAATAACAAAAAACCACATAGAATTGGAATTCCCAAAACAACACAATTAACACCCAACGGACTCAGCTTCTTTTTAAAACTTGTATTATCAAATAAGGAAAAACCTAGGAAAAGACGTGATTTATCAATAGATGCTTTTGGTGATGAAATTATTATTGACCCAGAAATTAATTTAGTTGTGGACCCAGCTAAGAAAAGACGAAGAAGGGAGGCAAGTGAAGTGGATTCTGTGCCATTATGGATGAAGGAATTTTTTAATCAGTATCCTCACAATTATTGGGAAGCCATACGCGATTATGAGCAAGAATTAGAACAACATAAAGTTAAGGTTGAAGAAAAAACAAACCAAGTCCTTAATGAAGAGAATGTTATAAAGAAGGAAGAATTTCAACAAGAACTTGATCACCTTCATTCCCTTTCAGAAGATAAAAAGAAAGAAATTCGTCTTTTAACAGAGGAAGCTAATAAGAGAGATAGGCGTGATGATCGACTTATAGCAAATCAGTTTTTTGAACAACACCCAGATGATTATCACGAGCAGGTGATAAAGATGGAAATAAATATAATAGTAAGATACATTGAACTAGAAGATAAAGTTAATGAGAGCAGGGAGGAAGGCGGTAAAAATGTTCGTTCTGGAGAAGAAATTCAAAGGTTTATAAATTCAATAAAGCGTATGCGAAAAAACTTGGAAGCATTGGAATCTGCCATAATTGAAAGAGAGATTAAAATTAGTACGGATGAATTTCATCAGCAAAATTCAAATACACACTCAGAATTTGTCCAAAATTTTTTGACGACCATCCTGTGGATCATTGGACAGCTTTAAAGAAAAATTTAGGAGATCTACAGGAATTGCACAGGCAGATTAGGGAAAAACGAGATTTGCATTCACAAGAACAGGATAAGGAAGAAAAGAATAAATTAGGGAAGGAAATTGACAATTTAAGTAAATTGGCTTCCTACAGAAGAAATAGATTTACAGCGATACATCATGCGGCCTACAAGAAATGGAAAAATTTTGAGCTGCCAATTCCGCCAACTAAGAATGAAATTAAGGAAATGCAAAAAATTGAAGAGAAAACTCATCCAGAATATTTGGAAGATGCCTTAAAAGTAAACGATCAAGGCAAACCAGTGCCAATTCCTGCTCCCGTAATTACAGATGAAATGGTTGAAGTTGTCAAAGATAGGCATGGGTATGAGCAGGAGAAGGCCAGAGAGTCAGAGGAAAATGAAAGAAAAGATAAAGAGTTGAAAGAAAGCAAAGAACAATTAAAGCATGCTAGAAGAATAGATAAATATGGGCAACCTATACCCCTTGAGCAACCAATAGATGAAGAGGAAGATACAGTACCTGATGAGGAAGGTTTCGAAAAAGAGGAAGAAGTTTGGGATGAGAAAAGTAGGGAAAGCCAAGTTTTAGATTTGGATTCCTCAGAAGAAATTATACCGACAGAAGAGATATTTGAGGAGCAAAAGGATGAGCAAAATACTGACGATCTGATAAATGAGAAGACAGTTACTATGATTGAAGAAAAAGAATCTCAGGCAAAAGATTTGTATTCTGACATTGAATTTGAATATTTGGACAGTATTGATCGATTTAGAGTAGTTTTCAACAATCCTGAGATTAGAAATATTGTTATCTCTTCACAATTATGCTATGTTCTCGGCTTCCCCATGGGGCCTTTGGTAAACGGTCAAATTGGAAAATATGGAATTGATCTCAAAGGAGGATTTACCAGCTTTGCTGTTTATTCAAAAGGGTTAACAAACACTGTAATTATGGGAAATTCGGTCAGTTCATTACTTAGAATTGTGGCTGTTGAAAATAGGTCTGGCGGTGTTGTAGAAAGAGTATATGATCAACCAATGTTCATACAAGTGTTACCCAGAGAGATTAATGAAATTGAAGTTGAACTAAGATGGATGAACGGAAGTCTTGTAAAATTTGATCATGGAACTGTAATCATTACTCTAATGTTTAAAAGAATGATAAGATTTTAATTAATTAATAATATTTTTTAAAAATGTCAAATTTTATTTATTTTTTATCATTTTAATAATAAAAGAAAAAACAAATTCGTCTGGATTTGAATGATTTAATAATAGGGATAGAAATTTTTTATAAGAAAATCCAGAGGAAATAAAATAAATAAAAGTGATACAATGTTGACCACAAGTGGGAAAAAGAGGGTTTTGAAGGGGTACATTATTTATTACACGATTTGGAAATTTGGATATAAAATTTTTTATTGAAATGGGGGGTTCGGGGAGTAATAATGAATCAAATATTAATATTTTTTCTTGGTTTTCTATGAAAAATGCAATCCAATGTGATCCATTTTGAGAAGACTTCTCAAGGTTGACGACCATTGAACAAGGGTATTTTCGGACTTCCTGTGGGATTTTATCTGAGGCAAAGCATCCAATAAAATAACTTCTAGTTATTCTGTTGTGGAACAGAATTTTCTCGATTTGTAAAGTGTCCATTTCCGTCGAGGAAGGGAATGTTTGAATCTTTTCTTCGAATTTCTCCAAGTTCAATGTCAATGTTGTTGTTGTTTTTAATTCTTATAAATTTTCTCAGTTGATAGGTTAAGGCTGTTGCTAGCAATAGAACCCAGAGTACAATTAATGTATAACAATAAATAGTTTGAGCGATTGATGTTTCTGATGAAGGAAATTCGTTGCAAGGGGAAGGAAATTGAACATTTTCCACGTGTTCCATAGACCAAAAATCCAAAATTGTAATATTTTTCTCAGGGTTAAACTTAGATGCTAGCCCAATTGAGTTTTGTACTCTTTCAGGAATTCTTGGGAATTTTGATGTAGAGGAATTAATAATTTTATTTGATATAGGTGGAATAGTATTAGCGTAATAGCCTATACGTTCTCTTAATTTTTCTCTATACTCTGGATTTTCATCCTCATTGGACATATAATATTGATGTGTGAATTTATACAGAAAGGAAAACAAAATTATACAAACAAAGCATAAATCAATTTTTATAGTAATGTGACACATTTTTAAAATGAAGTTGGAGATTAAAAATGAGGAAAATTATGGGTATTTATACTGAAATATCTGTGGAAATAGTTCTATTCCTATCTAACATTAGCAGCGAATCGATTTCTCCCATTGCTACAAGTACAATCCCACCACTTGGAACTGGTTCGTTGAAGGTCATCCTTATACTTGTTGTACCATTCTTTATTAAATCAAACATTTCTGGTCCATTATCTTCCTGACTATTTGTAAGGTTAAATACGAAGAAGCAATATCCTGCATATGCATACCGAAACATTGATATACCGTTACTTTCTAGCGATCCCGCGTACCCTACTGCCTCTTGCATGTCATGATAAATTCTGGCGTAGTTTCCTTTTGAAAAATCAAGGGAATAAGGGGCTGCTGGAAAGGTTACTCCCCCAGCAGTTATGGAAATATCTCTCAAATTAAAATGTTGGAAATAAAAAGGCGTTGTTCTTTGACGTCCTACAAAATCTTTATTATCAACCATTCCCAGTATGATTCGTCGAGGTACTTGATCCGTCCATAGGTTAGCATTAAATTCTGTTCTATTTTCACTGATGAATAAGGATTTGAGAGATGTTTTTCTTATCGGGTATCGCGCTGGCTTTATTTCAAGTTTCTTAGCAATATCAAAAGCTAAACTATCCATCAACTCAATCTTTTTTACATATAATTTGCAAGCCACAATTTCTAGATGATATTTTGGGGCAGTGTCCCAGGGAGCACTAAGTAGGAAACTTGATTCATTGGGTAGGAGTTCAATATCAACTTCACATTGATTCACTAAATATCTTGGTTGATTGCAAATATCAACATCCAATTTAGCCATAAATTGTGCACTACGAGGATTTCCATCTTCGTCTAAGAATAATTTTTTCCTTGATTTAATTCCATATCCATTTGAATCAACTCCAGGATAGGTTTGTGTGGCTCCATCATCATAATATCCCGCAACAGAAAGATAAGAGTTCTTCACACTTTGTGGGTAGGTTAGTTCGTAGTCAAAAATACTTTTGTAAGCCATGAGGGAGTTCCCTTCAAAAACCTGAGTTCCATTAATATGCATGCGACAATTTTTCCAAATTGTATGACCTATAAGCTGTACTGTGGCCACATTATCATCTTTTCCTATATCAACAAGTTTCCCATCTTTATCTTCTTTCCTAATCCTAAGTTCAGTAAAAACATAAGTTTTGGCTAAATCAATATAATTTGTAGTCGCATGAATTTTAAAATGAAATGGGGTGATATTTACAGGGTTAAGTGTGAGTAATTCAATAAATGATGAGTTGCTAATACTAACATTCGTATGGGGAGTTTCGAAAAACGATAAGGCATTTGTTATTGCGTTGCCAGAATCGCGATCTATTTTCTGATGAGTAGACATTTTTATTTAATAAAGTCCGAATGTATCTATTTTTTGACGTTTCTTTTTTGTGGTACCAGAGGGATGTTTACCAATAATGAGTTGATGACCTTTTTCTTTCGAAAATGTTTGATGAGGTTTAACTTTTCTTTTAAGTCCTTTTTGATTAGCCCTAGCACGCAATCCTGTTCCAAACTGCTTTGGAATTCCACCCTTCTCAAGTAATCTGTCCAATCCTCGTTTTCCTTCACTTATAACTGTTTGCTTAAAATTATTATTAGAATTTTCACTACCATATTCTGGATTCCCCACACTTTCTAATATTCTTCCACCCGTATCCAAAGCTTCTTTTGCTACAGCTGTACCAGCACGTTTTGCATATGGTAGAAGAAAACGCCAAAAATTCCTAAGTACATCTCCAACACCCCCACCTGCTTGTCTCCCGTATCCACGCTGATAAGGATTAAGTCCGCGAAAATAGTAATAATTTTCATCAGCTCCTCCACCTGTTTGACTTGTAGGTGCATGATGGTCATCGTATCCGACTGTCCGAGGGTCAAAGGGAAAATGGACCATAATTAATTTAGAATAAATAAGATTATAAGATAAAGATAATATGAATATTAATAAATTAGGTTAAGTAAAATTATGAATAGAACTTTAATGTTAGACAAAGTAAGATAATTATAAAATCGAATATATTTAAATTAATTACTGATTTAAAATTTTTAATTATTGTGTTAAAAGAATATAGAAAATACGTCTTGAATTAATTACTTAAATTAATTTTATTTTTATTCCTTAAAATAATTTTAAATTTGCAATCACAACCAATTGTAATAGTCACACCCAGTTTTAAATAGTAAAATTTTTTAATCTTAGATTGTATGAAATTTTAAAATTTTTGAAAATTTTTTAAATCTATAGAAAATGCCTTAAGTAAACTAAAAAATGAAGATTTTACTGTAAAAGCGTTATTTTTTTAAAATTTTCCCGAAACTGACCTTGGGGGAGACAAGTAGTCAATTATTTTTTCTTTATTTCTTCTTTCTAAATCGATTCCGTCAGAAATTTGATTATTTTAAAATTTAATAGGTTCTATGATTTTTGATCAAAAATGTTGCTTATACCCCTTTCAATAGCATCTCACCTATTAATTAATTTACTATCACTTGTAACTTGTCACATGTCAATCAAACAACTTGTCACTTTAAAATTTCCCGCTTTCCTGTAACACTTGGATTAGTTTTAAGTGGGAAAAGAGAAATATATTAGCGGGAGAATATTTGAAATCCTTAGTTTTCCTTTGATTTGCCAACATGTACCACAAAATATCAGGTAGAATAAGTGGAACAAATAGAGAGATTTTAAGTGGGATCGGCAAAATTGCCAACTTTCCCCTTGATCTTTCCTCATCTGCCGCACATTTTCTTCAGCTATAGCTTGCCAAAGTTATTCCCTTCCCACACCTTCCAATATTCTTTTTGTGGACGGAAGGGTGGTACCTTAATAACTTCAAAGGAGGTGACCAAGGTCACCTCCTTTCCACCGACCCCCTTTCCTTCAACCCCCATTTGTCAATCACCCCTTTCCTCCAACCCCCATTTTTTATTCACCCCCTTTCCTCCAACCCCCATTTTTTATTCACCCCCTTTCCTCCAACCCCCATTTTTTCAAATGGGACGTTGGGGACACAGGGGGTGGGGTAACTACTAATAATAAACTTCCATTAAATCTAAGACTCTAACAGGGATAAAAAACCATGCCCCGCCCATTTCCGGAATTAATTAAAATGAAGGTGGGGGTGTTATCTAGAGTTGAGCGGAATTGGGATCCCGATCGGGATCGGGCGGGATTTCTTTCGGAGACCGAAAGACAATATCCCGGTTTTTTGAATCCCGATCCCGATTTTTCTTATCCATAGATCGAAAGACAACTCCCGATCCCGGTTTCGGACAATCCAAGCAATCCAGAAATCTGGCTCCTTGGCCTTACAAAATTCTCAAAATTTCCCTCGAGGCGCAGGAAAAGGAAGTTGTTGATTTGGAGGAGACATTGTAGTTTACTTCTGACAATGACTGGCGTGGTGAAGAAGATAATGAACATTTTATATCCCCCTACGTTTCTTCGCTGACAATTTCGTACTTCCTTCTTGAGGATATACTATAAAAGCACCGACATTTCGTCCTTTCCCAACACCTCTACAAAACAATCATCACAAACCTTCAAACATCTACACCGTCTACACAAACAACTCTTCATGCTCGGCCTTCTTCCATTGGAGCTCGACACCGGACCCTGGACCAAGAAGTCGTCAACGCTGTGCTCTCTGCTGCTGCTGCTCACCATCGTCGCACTTGCAGTTCCTGGACAGGTCAACAGCGAAAAAGTCGGATTCGGCAATCACACAATGGTTGACAAAAAAGTGACGCTCGCAGACCACACCGTAACTTCCGACAAGGAGGGCATCGACCTTGCTAGTTATAAGGAGCTGTATCCGGATGCCTGCGATGTTACAATCGAAAAAGGCTACATGTGAGGACTTTCTTTAAATTCTTTTTAAAGAATAATCATAACTAACATTTTATTTCTATTCAGTGAGCTTCGGTACATCAAAGGCAGCAAGGGATGCACTGTGGACCTGCTCAGCACCAATCCGTCGAACATCAATAAGATCAAGTTCAAAGCCGGAGTGCGAGGAGGCGCAAAAGGAGGACTCGACAAATGCCTTGATAAAGCTAAAAAATTCAAGGATAGCTATAACAACACGTGAGTTTTTTTTAGTTTTTCGATTCCAATTAACCTGTTAACTGGCCTTTTTTAGCCTGCCTTTCGTCTACAGCGTCAACAACACGGTCATAGAGGAGCTCAACAACGGCCCGTATACGAAAACTGAGTGCAACAAAGATTGTATAGAATTTAATGGGAAATGCATGCCGAAGACATCGCTTGAAATCTCATGGAGCAAGTATGAGAATAAGATCTATGCTTATACACATTTAAGTAAGCTAACACATAATTAGGTAAATTTAATATACATCAAAATATTTTAGTTGGAGAAGATCAACACCAGGGAGGCCGTAGGTGGGAAGGAACGAGCGAGAGTGACAGTGCGACCTTCAATCTGGAGATAAACAACAGCGACGGATTTAACATGGATGGAGAGTCCTTCAATCTTTTGAGTGATGCTGTCTGCCTTCCAAAGAAAAGTCCCCTCTTCGAACCCGAAACATGGACCATCTCGGATCACAAAGACAAACACCTGCTCGTCTTCAGTTTGCTTCGCCAAACCTCTACTCGCATATTCAAGGAGTATAAGCTCACAGAGGATCATCCAAACGGACCGGAATGTGAACTCTTCGTTCGATTTGTAAGTTTCTATCCATTTTGTAAAACGTTTCAAATAATTTCGTTTTTCTAGGATGCAAGCGACTACAAAATGCTCATTGTCAACCAACCAACAACAACGCCATCGACTACTACAACGACCACTGAGGATCCACCAACGGAAACAGAGCCGCCTGAAACGTCAACAGATCCCTCTGGCCCTTCATCGACAACTCTGCCTACGACCGACTTCTCTTCCACCACAACGACATCTCGAACAACGACAAAGCGCCCGGAACAACAGGAGCGTGGCGGAGGTCTCTACATTGCAATTGGCATTGCTGTTGGCCTCTCTGTCGGGATCATCATTGCAGTTTTGGTCTGGTTCTGGATGAAGGGCAAGGCAGAAAAGGATACGAAAAAGGGAGGGAAGCAGGACGCCGAACGTGCAGAAGAAGATCGTCTGCTGGCGCTGTACAAGGCTGAGGAGAAGACCAAAGGCGAAAAGGCCATCGGGACATTTGATGAGTGGAAAAAGAATGTGAGTTTAGAACATTCTTTTGTACCAAGCCTATATTTTTCCATTTTTCAGAGAAAGGAGAGCGAAACGAAGACTGCGGTGGGGCTGTCTTCAGTCGAGGAGGGGCCGACAACTGAGGAGAAAATGGAGGAAAAGAAGGCATATGACAAGCCATATCTTCCCGGAGCCGTTGATGAGTCGATTCCAGCAACTGAATAGGGAGGAGGAGTTTGGGCCCGGAAGTTGTGTGAAGGTGACGCTCGAGATATAAAAATGTGTGATTATTGTTCCTTTGCTATGTCCCTATATATTGTTCTCATTGTTCCCCCCAATATATTGTTCTCTCATTGTATGTATTGTATATTTCTTGTTGTTTGTATTGTAGTTGAATTGTTGTATTTAATTGTATTTTTGTGTGTGTAAATAAATTGTTGTGTTTGTGTTGTTCTATAGACTCGAAAGATTAGGAAATAGCCCTATTTTAGTCATTCCAGATCCCGAGTCGGGATCTGGATCATTATTCCTAATCCCGATCCCGATTTTACATCAAGATCCCGATCCTGTCCAATTCTAGTGTTACATATCAAAAAATTCCGGAAGGTTAAAAAGTCGCTTCTATTGAGAGTTTATTAATTAGAGAATTTTTAAATTTAAAAAGCTTACATTTATTCCCAATAAAAACTTGCCCTATAGGGCATTCTTCAAAATTAAATTTTTGCTTCAAATTATTAAAATCTCCACATTTTAAGAAAGTAGAACTACACGACCCTAATTGAAAATTCCTTCCATTCCCAAAACAAAAAATTTGTAAATTTATCCCTCTAATTTTATTTGAATTTTCTTCTTCATTGGAAAATGATTTTTGAATTTTATTTAATTTGTTTTCTTCATGGTCCTCTTCGAATATTTGTAAACCCCCTTCTGCAGATTTCCATAGAGTATCTAATTAAATTTATTAATAATAGAGAAAGGCTATGGAAAATTGAGAGAGTTTTCTCTAACATCTTATTATTTTCTCTACTATTCGTTCCGGAAAGTTTAATTTATATTTTTCCGGAAAATACAAAGTTAGAGAAAGAGAAAATAAATTCCGGAAATAATATTCCGGAAAATTATTTAATTTTCCGGAATGTATTATTATAGGAGAAAATACAAAATACAGTTTCCGGAAAGTTTATTTAAGTGAGGAGAGAAAGGTAAAATACATATTTAATTTCCGGAAAGATTATTTCATAAGAAAATACAAAATACAGTTTCCGGAAAGTTTATTTAAGTGAAGGGAAGAAATTTAAATACATAGTTAATTTCCGGAAAGTATTTTCCGGAAGATTTATTTAATTGTTTATTGAGTATACAATAAAAATATATTCCGGAAAGTTTTCTCTGATGTTTCTTTCTATACTATTTTTCCGGAAGTTTATTTTCCTAAAGAAATTCCGGTAACTCTTTAACAATTATTTAATTTCCGGAAAGATTATTTTATAGTAGGAGGAAATACAAAATACAGTTTCCGGAAAGTTTATTTTAAAGAAGTGAGGGAAAGGAAAATACAAGAAAATATATTCCTTCCGGAAAGTATTATAACTGTTCCCTTCACACTACCACAAATGTTCCCTTCACACTACAACAAATGTTCCCTACAGACCACCACTGTTGTTCTCTTCGGATTAGAAGTCTAAATGTTTTCTAATAATAGCCCCCTCTCTAATAAAAATCAGTTTTTCCCATACTCAATAAACTAGACAACGCTCTCCATTAAACGCCCACTCAATATTTCCAAACTAACCAAAAGGAAGTCGTTCTCCAGCATTAGCTAAATAATGGTTGCAGAATAATAATAAAAAAATTAAAAATATTTTTAAAAAAATCTTCATTGGATAAATTATTGAAATTTTATGAAAATTATTTTTTTAATTTTTTTGGAAGAATGATTAAAAGCTTTTTAAGGCGAGAGTAACAAGAATTCCGTCATTTAAATAAAAAATATTTTTTATAATTCGTTAAACTGACTAATATATTTATTTAATAATAATTTTATTATTCATATTTCCAGCATTTTAAACTGCTAAAGGTTAATGTAAAATTGAAAATTTCAAAAAAATTTTTTTGAAAAGGAAGTTAAAACAAGCAGGAACTTGGGGGAAAGCAGGAACTTGAGGGATTCTCTTGGACGATATCTTTTTTGGTTATGGACCAAATTAAATGATTTAAATATCAATCGAGAGCTCTGAATGTGCTTATTATTTTTCCTAGCGAGAATGTTTTGATTAGACCTCAATATCAGAAATTAGAGAAGGAATATTACTAAAAATACCGATTTTCTGCACTTAACGAATTATAACTTTTTAATAAATGATTGAATCTGAATAATTCCAACACAAAAAAGAACAAGCATATTCAGAGCTTTCGAATGGTACAAAAATTTTAAAAATCGGTATACAACAAAAAAAGTTATGGCCAAAAAAGCGGCATACATTTTGAGACTCTAATGTCCCCGAATAATTCCGGAAAAATTAAAAGGCGGGAAAAGGCCATTTGAAAAATCCGTTTTTCTTCTGTTTTCTCTGTCGTCTACTCTTTCAACTTCTATCGATCCTTCCAAAAAATTTCTTTTCTTCTTTTGCGCATTTTACTTTAATTTTTTTATTTTTTTTTATTTAATTTAAATTAATTTTTTTTTAATTTTCAGTAAATATAAATATTTTATTTTTTATTTTCAACTGCCCATAATGTCCCAGCAAAAAGAACAATTTCCAACCACAAAAAAGGTTTATTGTTAGTTTATTTTTAATTTGTAAAATTTATTTGACGTTTTTAAAAGTCAGTAGAATATTTGCGGATTTTTTATCTGTCAGCAAATGTTTAAAATTGTCCGTAAAAATCTGCAGAGGTTTTGCGAACACATTCTTTAAAGTCCGCAAATTTCAAATTTTTGACCGCAAAATTTTTGCGGATTTGTAAAATATTTTTAACGTTTTGAAATCTCAGCAAAATATTTGCGAATCTTTTTATATGTCCGCAAATGTTTAAAAATTGTCCGCAAAATCTGTAGAGTTTGCGAACACATTCTAGAAAAGTCCGCAAATTTTAAAATTTTTGTCCGCAAATTTTTTGCGGACAAAATTTTTTTCACAAATTTAATTTATCAAATCCCTTGTAAAATAAATTAATTTTGCCCTAATCTTCTCTTCTTTTTTCAGTGGAAGGCCTTATTAAAACTTTTTTGTGACAACATTCCCCAAGCTACCAACTTCAGCTATTTCCTTCCCTACCAAAACACCTTCACTGGAGAACAAGCACAATTATGTATTTACAAAATTTCACCTCAATTTTTTGAAAAAGAAAATTGCACGATGCTTACCGCTAAAAATACTTGTTGTTCTTATTTAAAAAATTATAAATATATTTTGAATGCCAAAAATGACAGAGATTTGGTGTTTGACGAGAAGATGTTGTACAGGTTTTTATTTTTTTTAATTTTTTGGTGGGATTTTGAAGGGTGTTTTAAATACTATATTTAATTTTACTTGGACATCCTTCCCTAATTAAGAATAATTAGAAAAAAATTTTTTTTAAATCCGCAAAAAATTTTTGTCCGCAAAAATTTTTTTGTCCGCAAATTTTTTGCGGACTTTTCTTTGAATAATTTTTTGTCCGAAAGTTTTTTGCTGACATACTTTTATTGCTAATTTAATTAGTAAACCCTCGTTTTTATTATTTGAAAGGTGAATCCTCTAGGATAATATAACTATTCTAGTGGAAACATATCCTCTATAAATCTCCGCAAAAATTGTCCGCAAAAACTATTTTTTTAAATTTAATAAAAAAATATTCCAAATTTATATTTTCTCAATTTTGTTTCTCAATTATTTTCTCAATTTAACCTCACTTCCTTTGTTTTAACTTTTTCGGATATAAAATTTAAAAATCCGCAATATTTTTGCGGACATGACATTTGATCCCAATTTTTAAATTTTCTTTTTTTAGATTAAACTGGCCTATAATTAATGATATATTAGAGGGGTTTGAGTTGGAGTCTCTTCCTTCAAGTTCTTTTACGGCTTCCAACACTGTTAGAAGAGCCACTTCTTTAAGAGGTTCTGAAGACACTGAAGGAAGGGAATCACCAGTAAGTTTGTGAAAATTTGAAGTTTTTTTTTATTTTTTTACTGATTTGACTAGCTTTTTTCTTTACCTTTAAATTAAAAATTGGGAAAGGGTAAGGAAGAAATTTATACCAAAATTTTCGAAAAAAAATTTTTCTGCTTACCCTTCACCCCTTGAAAGTTTTTTGTCCTTACAATTAAATTAATTTTGGTAAAACTTAAGAATACGGGCCACCCACGGATATGGACAAATTATATGTCATTCGAAAGAGCTCGGCGAGAGGAGTTGAATGACACCAAAATTACTAAGCGGACTCAATTATGAGCTGAGATACAAAGGTTCAAGATTGTCAAAACCATAAACACCCTTCTATAACGTTCATATTTTTAAATAATTTTGTTTTGTCCGCAAGTGATGTCCGCAAAAATTTGCGGACAGAATTTTTTGTCCGCAAAAGTTTTTTTTCTCATTTTCTTAATCTTTAGGTTTGCAAAAAATCCACATCAGTGAGAGACCTTGTCGGAAGCTTTCTAAGCAGATCCTCATCCGAAAGAAGAAGATCTCCTAGCCCAACAGTAACAAATAAAAGAAGTGACCCAAAATTCTTGGACAAAAATATTCTGAAGGAAAATAATAATTCAACAAATACTTCAAGAGGATATAATTTTAATAATAAGCCAAAAAGCTCAAAAAGTATTTGGACAAATGATTATAATCGACAATATAGAGAGGTTTTTTTGATAAAAAAATTTTTAAGGGGGAGGGGGGGTGTCATTGGGTAAAGGGGTAAAAAAGTTGGGTAGGATTTCGAATCGAAAAATTGTCCAGGCCTTATTGTTAGATATGGGAATGTGGATAACTTGTGACATCCCCGGAGTGGGGCCTAAATTCATACAAATATTTTTAAGACGTCCGCAATTTTTAAAATTTGTCCGCAAATATTATCCGCAATTTTTTCTAATTTTTTTTATTTTTAGAAAAGACCTGCGTCTGCTCAACGGGTAATAAACTTAATTAGTATATATTTTAATTTTATTATGGTTTATGAGTCCAAAAAATTAGATTTTTAAACTAGAAAAAATTTTTTATGGGACCTTTAAACTAATATAGAGCCAAAAAAAAATATTTTAGAATTGTTTTTGCCCCTATTCTAGTTTACGAACCCAATGAAATAGGGATGGGAAAAAATTTTTGTTTTGATAGGACTTAGGGGGGTTATTCTAAACTCGATCCTTAAAAGAATTTTTTTAAAAACCCCAATCTGAAAACTCCCCGAAAAAAAACCCCCCGACCTCCGTCAAAAAAAATTTTCTCTGACTGGACTACTAAACTAATATAGAACAGGGATAGGAACGTGGGTTATTCTAAACTCGAACCGGAAAAAAAATTTTTTTTTGAGAACCTGCGTTCCTAAACCCCGACCTGATTCTTTTCCTCAACTCTTCCCCTGTTTTAGAGCCCAATAAGAAAATAATATTTTTTTTCTCTGATTGGACTCATAAACTATTATAGAGCTTAAAAACCTCTAAATTTTTTTATTATTTATTTTTTAGCCATGTTCTGTTAATTCCTCTCATCAAAACTTTTCTTTTTGTAAACAAATAAGCAAATTAGAATACCAACAAGAATCTAGCAATAAACAACAATCTAAACATTTAACAACACTTTTGGAGTCAATAATTTCAGATCAAAATTTGAGTGAAAATGAAAAAATTGTTAAATTAAGAGATGTAAATTTTTTTAAAAATTTTTAAAAAATTTTTTTTTCAAAATGTTGGTAGTGGGGGAGTCTGAATAAATTTTAGCAAAGAACGGGAGAGGGATACATAGCAAAAAAAAAAGGTGGTGTACGGGATTTTGGACACTCGCACAATTTTGGTCACCAAGATTTTTCGGAACTTGTTGTCTTGGTGACCAAAATTCTAAAAAAAAAAAAAAATTGGTGTCCGAAATTCGTAAAAATCTTGGTGACAAAATCCCGGTGTCCAAAATTCCGGTACTGAGAGGGGGGAGGTTTTTCAGAATGTGTTAAGTTGGGGAGGAGGTATATTTATCAGAGAGTGATTTGGATTGTGTTTATATGTGACGAAATATAGATTTTAAAAAGCTCAAGAGTAACTAATAAAAAGTGGAAGGACACCCCTAAGTTTCGACATTTTTTTTTAAATTTTTTTTGTTTCAGTTTAAAATAGCTTACCCAACAATATATCAGGCAAAATTTGGTAAAGAAAAATTAACTGATGTTCCAAAAATTAATTATTTTCCTTCAATTAACAACAATAATTTATTATTAAAAAAGAATAATGAAGCAACAACTGATTTAAGTAAAAATTTTAAGAAAATTATTTTTTAATTTATATAGAAGAGAGGAAAAAATTAAAAAAAAAATTTTTTTTGGTTGGAAGGAAGGTATGTGGGGAAGCTTAAATAAATAAAAAAAAATTTTTTTTTGATAAAAAATTTTTTTTATTTTCAGGGATATTTTTATTTATTTAAAAAAAAACATTATTTTCTTTCTTGTTTGTGTAAAACGACTATTTTCATACACCTAAATTTTATTTTTTTTAGTTTCAATTATTGTCTTGATAAATTATTTGGATTTTGAAAAGCACTTTAAAATACGCTAAGACTATGGATGGGACGGGTTGAGAAAAAGTCGGGGCGGAAAAAGTCCGGATTTTGTGTAACCCGTCCCTTCCCTGTTCCCGACCATATAACTCGTGAAATGGTGGTCACTTTTTCGTGTTCTTGGTACTATTTGATAGAGAATTAAGAGCGCTACAAAATACCAAAAAATCAGAATTTTTGATTGATTTATAAAAAAGTTGTGATCTAAAAACTAACTTTTTTTCAATAAAAAGGGAAAATTTTCGGCACTTTATCAATCACAACTTTTTTAGCAATCAGTCGAAAATTCTGATTTTTTGGTAGCTTGTAGAGTATTTAATTCTCTATCGAATGGTATCAAGAAAGCTAAGAAGTATTGGCTCCTTCATAAGTTATAGGTGCCGGGACTTGACTGTGTTGATCTGACATGTACCCCTTAAAACATTATTTTTTTCCAAAAATATTTTTTTAAATTTAATTTAAAAATTCATTTAAAAATAAATTAAAAAATTATTTATTTTTAAAAAAAATAAATTGTAAATAGACACAAACACATAAAAATTCCTTCACAAAGAGGGGCATTATTTATTAAGTAAAAATTTATTTTTAATTTATTTTTATCATTTTCTTATCATTTTAATTAATGAATTAATTTTCTCTCTCCCTTTCTCTTTTAATAAATTTAAAAAAAAGTAAATATGTATAGAAAGAGTAAATTACATCATAATTAATTTTTCAACGCATTCTTGCAATTAAAATTTTTAATTTTTATTTTGAATGAAAATTTGTGAAGCTCACTCTTACCCTATTTTTTATCACTACCAGGCCAGAATGACTAACAAAAAAAAATTTCTGATTTTGAAAAATTCATAAATTCGAATCTTCTGATTAGTGACCGGCAAAATCGACTTTGCCACTCTAGGATTCCGGATTTGTAACTTGAACCGGATCCGGCCGAATTTTTCCGGATTAATCCGGTCTGGTTTTAATCCTGTAAAAATTCTGATATTTTAATTCTGATATTTTAATGTTCTGATAATTTTTATTAAATATTTCCAGACTCAAACAGCCCTTTTTAAAATAATTTACTCTTTATTCTTTTAATTTTGTCTCAATCAATTTTTATATATTCGCTTCTTCAAAGTCTTATGCTTCCACCCGGCTGTCTGTTAAAGCTTTACAATCAATATTCCCTTATTCTTTTTATCATAGGGTGTGCGCAAAATGTCAAACGCCAAACATTTTTGATTTTGAATATCCTTAAATGACCGAAATGTCAAAATGGTGAATTTTTCAAAATGTCAAAATCACAAAATGGTCAGATGTCAAAACATATCATACTCAAATGTCCTATTGTTCATAGGGATCGGAACGGGTCCGGACCCGGTTTCCCCGTTTTCGGGTCCCTTTTGCCGGTCCTTTTTTGAAAATGCCGGGATGAAACCGGGAACGGGAATTCCCGGTTTTCCCGATCCGGGTCCCGCCTGGGTTTCTTCTGCTAAAATTTCCTATCCCGGTTTTTTCAAAAATTCCGATCTCTAATTGTTCATATGTCAATAACATCAAAACATCCAAATAAAAACAAAAAAAATTGCCAAAATGGCAACATGCCAAAATGGTCAAAAACACAAAAAAACATTTTTTTAATCCCCTAAAAATGACGTAAAATCGAGACATAAAACATTTAAAAACTAAAATTTATTTTCTTTCTTTTTCCCTCTAACATTTCTATTGCCAGTCGAGAGAAAATGTCGCACGTTTTAAAATGTTTTTTGCCCCCACATATACGCGTGCGTGTTAATTTTCTCTTTTCTTTTTTCTTCTTTTTTATATTTTTTTTCTCTCTTCTTTTCTTTATATTTTTTTTACTCTCCTCTTTTTGGAATATAATATCAGACGTAAGCAACACAAAATAAAAAAAAAATTATTTTTTTTATAAAGCTTAACATTCGCTACAACTTTAAAGCTTTAGTTTTTATTTTTTTATCAACAACCCTCTATTCACTTTCATTTTCAATCCGTTTCCATCCCTCTTTTTTTATTTTTTTTTATTCCCCCAAGTTGGGAACATGCGAAAGTTGCGTGTAGTGGGGTAAGTCCAACCCTCATAACTTTTTTATGGTTAAAGCTTTTGGAATGGGTTTGGTATTGTTGGATAGAGCATAAAATAGGCTATAAATGAGGATAATAAAAAATTTTTAGTTAATAAAGAAAAAAGTTATTGACAAAAGATTGGCGTTTATGGGATAAAATGTCCGATTTTTGAAGTTTTTTATTTTTAAAATTTTTCTTTAATGGTCTAAAATTTTTGTTTCTGTCCTCATTTGTAGCAAATTTAATTCTCTATCGAATGATACCAAAATCTTTAGAAAAACTTTATCCACTCAAAAGTTATGGGGTCTAGACTCTACTGTACCCGGCTGTCTCCTCTTATCCACGCGACCGTTCTCCCCCTTCCTCTCCTTTCCCTTACACATTTTCTTTTATTCTTTCACCTAATTGTCAGTCACATTCATACAAACGTTTTATGGCAGAAACTCCTCTCTTTTTTTTTGCTCCCAGCTGCGCTTTATCTTTATTCTCTCCCCTTCTTTTCTAGCTTTGGCCAATCCTCAGCTTTTTATATTTATTTTTATTTTCTCGGGTCTAAAATCATAATTCTAATGCTACACCGTTATTTTATATATTTTTAAACAAGCCTCTTATTTTACTAAACAAGCCTCTTTTTCATTAAAAGCTTTTTCATTCAACCACTGTTTTTGTGTAGTTGGCTTTTTTTGGTTTGAACGCCAAAATAGGTAGTTTTTTGACGTGTTTTTCTACCTGCTTTTATATTAATTTTTATTTCCTAGGGGTATGAGAATTTCATAAAATTTTCAAAAAAAAATTTTAAAAATTTTTTTTTGAAAATTTTCAGACTTTTTCTGTCTTTGGCGTTTTATAAAAAAATTTTGGCGCACGCCCTTCAAAAGATAAATGTTTTTATTTTTTGTTATTTTGCCGCTGTCATACCAACGAGAGTGTGTGAGTAAAAATGGAATGTTTTTAAGCTTTTGATTTTTTTATCTAACTACATTATATTAAAAATAAGATAAATACCCCCTAGAGGGAAAATAATTTTATTTTTAGTTTTACAATTATTTAAAAATTCAAGTTTATTTAAAGTTTACAATCAAGTTTTACAATATTTTATAAACTCAAGTTTATTCAAGTTTTACAATTTTATTTTTAATAATTGTAAAACTTTAAATAAAAACTTTAATTTGTAATAACGATAAAACTTTAATTTTTACAAATTGTAAAACTTAAGTTTATTTAAGGTTTTAAAATTATTACAAATTCAAGTTTTACAATTTTATTTTTAATAATTGTAAAACTTTAATTTCCACAAATTGTAAAACTTACTTGTAAAACAAACTTTAATTTTAATAAGTGTAAAACTAAAGATTATAAATTCAAGTTTTACAATTATCAATAATAATTGTAATCTATTCCTTTTAAAGTTGTCAAGTGTTGCTTAAAGGAATGTTCCTCCCTCTTGTACTCTTATCATCTGTAGTCTTGTGTTTTCTATCATTCCTTTTAAATTTTCCCTAGGACATTACAAAACTCCCAACATTAAGAAATATTTTTTTGATTTTTAAAGATTTCCGTTCACACACTTTAAAAATGTGAATATCAAATGAATAAGAGAAAATTTATTTTTCACAATAATTAATGTGTATTTTTTTCTTTTTTTGATTTTTATGTTGTAATAAAATAAAATAACTTTTAATGAGAGAGACAGTTTAAGTTTAATAAAAAAAGTTTTTAACACTTCTAACAGGTTTGTAGTTAATAAAACTCTACCCCCTCTCCTCTTCTCTATTTCTTCATTGAAAATAAATTGGGAATAATTGTAAAACTTTAATTTTTAAGATTGTAAAAAACTTAGTTGTAAAACTTACTATTTTAAACCCTAATTGTAAAACCTTAATTTGTAATAATTGTAAAACTTGATTTTTTAAGATGGTAAAACTTTAAAATTAAAGTTTTACAATTATTAAAACTTTTACCATTTGATTTTTACAAATTGTAAAACTTTAAATAAAACTTTAATTTCTGCAAATTGTAAAACCTAATTGTAAAACAAACTTTATCTTACTAACCGTAAAATTTAAGTTTTTATTTTTTAATTTTGTAAAACATACTTTCTGAGAGTTGTAGGACCTTAATGTCTAATAATTGTAAAATTTAATTTCTGAGAATTGTAAAATTTTTATTTTTTTTTAATTTTTTGTTTCAGATATTTTAAGAATATTATTTAATATTTATTTAATACACAAACTTATGACGCTCATATTTACATTTATTAAAATAAAAAAATATTTAGAGCTTTGTTTATTTTAATATTTAATTTATATATATATTTAAATGTTACCTTTATATTTTAAATAAATTAAATAAAAAATTTTTTCTATTTATGCCGTTTTTTTTACAATTTATATCTTTTCTTTAAAAAATTTTTTTTAATTATTTTTAATTATTAACTTTTCTCAAAATTTTAATATAAATATTGTAACTTTAAGGTGTATACATTTAATTTTATGACTTTAAGCAAATTGTAAAACTTTATTTCTAATTTTTACAAATTGTAAAACTTGAAATTTTAATTTTTACAAATTGTAAAGTTTTTTTATTTTTTATTTTTACAATTTGTAAAAATTAAAGTTTTAGGTTTTACAAATTGTAAAATTCAAAACTTTAATTTTCTTAAATTGTAAAACCTAAAACAAACTAATTTTTACAAATTGTAAAATTTTATTTTTAATTATTACAAATTGTAAAATTTTAATTTCACAAACTTAAAAATTCATTTTAACGCTGTAGAAGATCATTTAATTAATTTATTTATTATTTTTGGGTCAATTAATTTTATTTTTTAACAAGTATTCAAGTAATTAATTAATTATATTTATTCAAAATATATTTTTACAACATTAAATATTTAATTAATGGAGTTTTTAATTTTTTAGTGTTTAATTAATTAATTAAAATTAGTAAATGTTCCACATATTTATTCCTTTAATTAAAATTTGTGAAAAATATTTTTTCTCAATTTTTTATGTTAAAAATATTATTTAAAAAAAAAATTTTTTTTTAATATATATTTTTTTTTTCAATTATATTTTTTCAATTATCCACTAATTGCACTTTAATTCCCACCATTTTATTTCTTTTTTATTTAAAAATATTTTTTCATGTTTAAAGGGTAGTCTAATTTTCTTTAAATGTTTTATAGACTTTTACAATCGAGAACAATTAATTCCTAAGGTATTGAGAAATATATATGTAGTATTTTTTAGTAGGCTTTCACATAGACTTTCCTATGTGAAAATATGTAGAAATTGTGTGAGATTCTAATTTTACAAAAAAAAATTTTTTTTTACAATTTTTATTTAAACTTTTGTGGAAAGGAGGGATACATAATGCCAGCTTACATAAAAAGCGTCTTGCGTTTCGCGGAGCATTGAAACTAAAGAGACGCGATTTTGTCTCTCCTTATTTTGAATGCTATTTTTTCCTCAAAACGCAAAACGCTTTTTATGTAAAAGCGGGGAAGAGAGCTTTAAGGGAAGCGAGCTTTCTCAGACTTCAGGGGAAGAGACTTTCTCAAACTTAAAAAACTTTCCAAACTTTGGTAAAACATAAGATTGTAAACTTAAGGTTTAATTAATTTTTTTCTTCACAATTTTAACATTGAATATACCGTATTTTTCCAAATAAAGCCCCATTCCCAATTAGAGCCCCATTCTCTAATACAGCCCCAGTCTGGAGGATGGTTGAAAAATAGAGCCCCATTCCCTATTAGAGCCCCACTCCCTAATACAGCCCCACTATTTTAAGTCTAAGTAAATACTAAATTGAGTCAGACTGAAAGCCTCCTGATCAACAAACTATTTTGATCAAACAAATTTCTGTTTTATTTCATAATCGGGATTTGAAAGTCCTCTTAATCCCTCCAAATCCATAGATATCCCTCCAAATTCCCTCAAAATTCCCCCAATATCCCCTTAAACCTAGTATATACTTCCAACTAATATCTACGATACTATAGAGCGGAAAGGGAGTGTCGTACGGGTAATCATGAATCTCGAAATTATTTGATATTTTTAAAAATTTGACTTATCAGGGAGATATCGAGAATCAAGTAGATATCCCACACAATCCCTCCAAATCCAAAAATTTCCGATATTAAGCGTCCAAATCCACGAAATCCACTTAAATCTTCAAGTTGTCCCCCAAACCCCTCTAAAAGCTTAATCCAGATTCTCGATAATTCTATATATCACGCAAAACCTCTCTATATTCAATAAAACCCTACAAATCCTCCGATTGTTTTGACTCAAAGTCAGTAGGAATTAAAGGTTTTGGTAGTAAAAAATAAAAAATATATAGTTGAAATATAAAGCCCCATTCTCTATTAGAGCCCCATTCTCTAATACAGCCCCAGTCTGGAGGATAGTTGAAAAATACAGCCCCATGGGGCTGTATTTGGAAAAATACGGTACCTTAACTACCTATTGGGGAAAAGAAATTTTCTTGATTATTTTTAATCTAAATTTTTTGAATCGTCTTTCAGATGGAATCTGCTTATTAATTTCTATTTTTAAATTTTTTCCCCAATTTTTTAAATATCTTACTAAATATGTCTTCATATTTAACGAATAGACTAAGGGTAATTTCATAATTTTTTTCTTAAATATTTTTAATTTTTTACCCTTAAATATTTGACCTTTTTAATTATTTTGTTTGCGTCATTAAATTATTTTTTTTTAATTTAAATAAAATTTTTATTTATTTAAATATTCAGAAAATTATTAAAATATTTTTAAAAAAATTTATTTCTTCAATAAAAGAACTAAAAACAACATTTTAAATGTTTTTTAAATTAAATTAATGCAAGCTTGAACTTAAGAAAAAAAAGCTTAAACTTACAAACTTTAAAAGAAAAAGTTGTAAGGAAAGAAGAAATTGTAAAATTAAAGTTTTATTTATTTTTTCCAACATTTTCACAATTTTCCAAATGCATCAAATTAAATTTCCAGCTTTATTTGTTTTATTACAACTTTGTTTAATCTTTCCCTTTTGTTCTCCCCAACAATTACAACAAATAAAAAGGCATTCTTTTAGAGAAACATGTGTTGACGAACATGATAAAGTAAGGGAAATAAATAAGTCTACAAATTTGAAGTTTTTAAGCTTAAACTAGAAAAAGTTTGTAGGTTTGAACTTAAAGTTTATAAGTGTAAGCTTGAAAAGTTTATAAGCTTAAAACCTGAAAAGTTTTCAAGTTCAAACTTGAAAAAGTTTTTAAGCTTAAACTTAAATCTGGAAACCTTAAAACTTGACGGGTTGTATTGTAAAATTAAACTTGAAAAAGTTTGTGATTGTAAATGTTTGCAAGCCTGAAAGTTTAAAGTTTTATTTCTTTAGTGCAAACGCAAATTGAAAAAGTTGGAAAACTTAGATTGTAAAATTTAAGTTTTATTTATTTGGTGAGAGCGCAGACTTGATAAAAAAACTTTTTTTGCAAACTTAACAAAAACACAAACTTTTTCTTTAATTTACAAACTTAAAAAAAATTTTTTTATTTTTCAGGATCTCATTTCTTGTATAGTTTCTGCTGGTTTGTAATCTTAAACTTTATTTTAAATATTTATTTTCCCCCTTTTAAAGTTGATTGTTCCATAAATATTGAAAAGCTTTTTCCTCCCCAAACTAACAACAATTTCCCATCAGAAGCACACGATTTAAGAATTGAACCTTTTACTAAAGCAACACCACATAAAGGGGTAAAGGAAGGAAATGAAAGTAATGACCATCAACAACATCATCAATTACATGTTGATATTTCCTGGCAAATACCCCCTAATAGTAAGGGAGAGGGAATTGAGGGGTGGAATATACTTGAGTTATTTTTACAGACTCTACAAAAGCACTGAAAGGTTTTTTGTTGGAAATTGATGGAGAAAATGGGAGAAAACATGCCTGTTTTTTACTAAATGTATGAGAAAATAATTTTTAAAATTAACTAATTTTATTTTAAAAAATATTCAGGTTTCAAAAACTGTGTGGAATACTGAAAATATTGCTGCTTCGGTTAGTAATTAAACAAAAATGTTTTTCTTATTTCCGTTTAATTTTAGCCGCGTCTACACTTTTCTACTGATTCGCTTTTTAATTTTGGGCAGAGCTACCAAGTTGAATTGTTCAGGTAAAAAATTTTTTGTGGGGAAAATAGAGAATAATTAATTGTAAAACAAGTTTATTTTTTAAGTTTGTGAAACAAGTTTACTTTTTGAATAAAATAAACTTGTTTTACTCGCAAACATATAAAAATAAACTTGTAAAAATAAAACAAGTTTATTTATGAATATACGATTGTAAAACAAGTTTATTTAGCAAGTTTATTTATGCAACAAAAACAAATTTATTTTATTTTAAAATAAACTTGTTGTAAAACAAGTTTATTTTTTATTTTTTGAGTTGTAAAACAAGTTTTATTTTAAAAAAGTTTGTTTTAAATATATGTATTATCCCCTACCCAAATGAAACAATTTTTCCAAATTATTTTCAGTTTGCCAGAACGTAGCGCTGGTTTAGGTGCCTCAGTTCACAATCAATTCAAAACTCCTCACCATCCTAGCGGTTCAGAAACAAATGCTTTAAATCAACAACTAATATCTCCAAATTGTACAAAAGTTGCAAATCAATTTGCCTCAAAATGGACAGCTGGTTTTAGACACATTTATGTCCATTCGGCTGCGCGTATTTTGCAAGTTGAATTTGTTGGGGCTCCTCCACAATTTTGTTTTGAACAATATGAGGTATTTATCGAAAGAGTTAATAATTGTAAAACAAGTTTATATTTTCTGAATTGTAAAACAAACTTTCTCAATTATTCAATAATTGTAAAAGTTTATTTTTCAAGTTTATTTAAAAATTGTAATTTTTTACAAATTGTAAAACAAGTTTATTTTAAAATTTATTATAAAACAAGTTTATTTTTCGAGTTATTACAAATTGTAAAAAAAAGTTGCAAAAATTTAATTGTAAAACAAGTTTATTTTTAAAAAGTTTGTAAATAAATAGAATACTATTTACCGTATTTACAATATACCGAAAAAGGAATTAATAAGGGAAAACGAGAGAATAAAAATATTATAATATTTCCATTTTATAGGTACGCCTTTTGGACGAAACTGGTCAAGAACTGCTCTACTTTGGAGTTGTACCAGTTGAAGAAATGCAAAAGAGTGGAAGCCTAATTTTTGGAACTTATAATTTTACTAATTTAGAGGTGGAAAGATTTTTTGGAATTTAAAAATTTTGGTTTTTTAGTATGATAAAAATTACATTCCTTCTGTAATTCCTGTTGAGAGGGCAGCAGATGGTCGTTGTTTATGTCCAGTTTCCGGAAAGCCCTATGATGCGACTGCTGTATGTTCTTGTGTGGCAGCTGATTGGCACTCTGTTAGAATGACTCGTGGGTTTTAAATACAAAGATTATTTTAATACATAGAAGACTAAAATTATATGTTTTCCGGAAAATTGGATTCCGGAAAATATTACATAATTATATTTTCATATTTAGTATTAATACAAAAAAGTTCCGGAAAATACTAAACAGTTCCGGAACGAATATACATTTCCGGAAAATACATATAAACAGTTCCGGAAAATATAAGCATTTCCGGAGAATACCAAACTTTCCGGAAAAATTATTTACTTAAAGAAAATGTGTTTTTATTTGTATTTTCCGGAAAATTAAACAAATAATTCTATTAAAAAAATAATTTCCTCAAGGTCCTGATGTACTCAAACTATGCCCTGGCTGTCCTTCTCAAAACGACACCCTTGCATTATTATCGCCTCCAGTCAACTACGAAAATTCTTTGCGAGATCAAGGGAGTAATTCAACATTATGGTAAAACACATTTTTTTCTAACTTAAAAAAATTTTTTGAAGGATTCTTTTGTTGGTTTTTAATTGTTTATTTTTGCTACTAATTTTCCTTCTAATTGCCGCCTACCTCCGTTGTCGCATTTTTGGCTCCGCCCCCTACAAAAACCAGTTCCGTCGTATCCGGTTTATACCTACAACAAATACACAACAACAAAATCATTGTTTTCCCCAAATATCCAAAAGCTCTCCCCCAACCTCTCTCGCTGTTTGTACCAACTTAGCACTCGGGACAGTCTCTACTAGTTGTAACTCGTCCTTAGCGGTGCCGTTAATTTCTAGTGAATCCGAAGAAAGTGATGAACAACAGAAAAGAGGGGAATGGACAAATCTGACATTATTAATTATTTATTCTCATGATTGTAAAATGCATGAACAAGCAGTGTTGACATTAGCGGAGTTTTTGAGAGATCGTTTTGGTATTAATGTAAAGGTAATATAGATTTATTATTTTAATTGTGTTTTCCGGAAAATAATGATATCCTGAATTTATCAAAATATTGATACCCTAAAAATATTTCCGGAAAATGCATAATATTCAATATAGATATTCTAATATAATTTCCTTTATTTTACAGTTAGACCGTTGGGAAACAACACAAATTGATTCTAACCTAACCGATTGGCTATCATCTTCAGTAATTTCTGCAGACAAAGTTTTAATCATCAATTCTGAGGGCGCTTGGGAGCGTTACTTGGCCAAAATAAATTCTCATAGTCATTGGGTTTTGGAACGTAATGATAGAGGTCTACTTGACCATCTCTTTTTAGCTCATATTGACTTGGCTCTTCAGTGAGTAATTTTAATTTTTTGTAATATGTAATATTATTTCCGGAATATAAAAAATTAATATTTATTTATATTTTCCTGAAAAAGTATAACTCTAATTCATGTGTTTTCCGGAAAATAAGAATAATATTATTACTTATACTTTCTCCGGAAAATACTAAGTGATAACATTTTATTTTCCGGAAAACACAAATTAGGGTTATATATTTTTTCCGGAAATTGTTAACGGATTAGCGTTATATACTTTTCCGGAAAAACTTTTTCCGGAAAAATATAACTCTAATTTATGTGTTTTCCGGAAAATATTATTTTCCTGAATATACTATTAAACAATTCCCGGAAAATGTATATCTCAACAGGAAATTTAATTTATTTTTCCCCTTTTCTTTCCAGGCATCATTCAGTCGTTTCTACTCGTTTTGCTTATTCAAAGGCAGAAAAAACTTTACCGTTGCTTCAGGGACGTCTGCAATATATTCTTCCTGATAATATTAGTCCTCTCATTTCTGCACTTTTTGGACAGAATTTGCGACAGGATGAACGACTCAGTTCTTCTTCATTATCAGAATATTCACAATTTATTAAATTGAAAGAATGTGTTAAAGAAATGAGTGAATTTATTAAACAAAAGCCTAATTGGTTTGCTTTGAGTCACTCAAAAATAACAACGATTGTTGATGAAAGAGAAGAAAAAGGTGAAGAAAAAGGAAGAAAAGAAGAGGAAAAGAAAGAAGAAAAAATAAAAATTGAAGAAAAAATTAAAATTGAAGAAAATTCAGAAATGTCTGAGGAAGAAGAACTATCCTCTGAAAAACGAAAAGATACTATTGGAGAAAGTAGTGGAAGTAGTACAGCTAAACTTGATAGTGGAATATTTGATTGGACTGGAAATGAAGAGGAAATGGCTAGCAATACTAAAGTTATGAGTGGTGAATTACAAAAGCAAACAAATAATTGGTATAGTATTTGTTAAACTATTTCCGGAAAATAATAATAATAGTTACAATTTTCCTGAAAAGTATAACTCTAATTCATGTGTTTTCCGGAAAATATTAATATTATATTAAACCATTTCCGGAAAATATGTGTGTTGTGTATGTGTGTGTTTGTATAGTAAAGCAGCTGGGCTATAGCTATTTCTCTCCTTTAGCTAGTGTAAAAGGTTATTCGGCGGCTGGGAGCGAACCAGCATCTTCAGTAGACCGGACTGATGTGTTGGCCATTACACCACGCACTGCTCAGCCTTAGGAAATTAATAGCTATATGCTTTACAGTATTTTCCGGAAAATGTGTATGTGTGTTTCCGGAAAATCTAAAGTATTTTCGTGAAAAAAATACATTAAAAAATACATCTTCCGGAGTATTTTTATTTGTATTTTCCGGAGAAATATTAACAATTTCAAAACACAAAATACAATCTTTTCCGGAAAATACATATAAATGTATTTTTCTAGAAAGGAAACACATATACATTTTCCAATGTAAATTGTATTTTCCGGAAAATTTAAAAACTAAAATAATTAAAATACAAAATATTTTCAGTTCTCCACATAAACTATCTTTACCTCTTCCCAATATCGGAGTAAAGACATTTCCGGACAGTATTAAAAGTTATAATCAGAATAGTGACGATTCAGGAATATTAACAGCAGACTCAATAAATTCAACAGACAAATTTCAACAACCAAAAAACAATTTAATAGACGAACAGAAGAGGATTATTTATTTAAGCTAACAAAATTTGAAAAGATTTTTGCCCAGATTTTACACAAAAATTTTTTTTATTTTATTTGTCATTCCCATATTTCTTTTACCCACTCAAAAACAAATATTTTTTCATTCCATTTTTGTCAAAAAATTTTTTTCTTTCTTCTTATAATTTTTATTTTTGAAATTTTACCTATATAATTAGTATGTATATTTTTTCTGTTTATTCTCGTATATGCCCATATTTACTCAAATATTCTATATATTTTTTTCTAATTTTATTTTTTTTAGTGATATAAATTAGTTTTTTAAATTTTTTAAAAATTTTTCTGGAATTTGGTAAATGTATTTTTTAGTTCCGGAATATTGAATTTTTCTTTTTTAATTTCAGAAGTATTTTTTGTTTCATAAATTTATTTTTTTCGGAAAAGAATAAAATATACTTGTTTTCCGGAAAATTCATTCAAAGAAAATACAACTTACTTCTGTTTTCCGGAAAACAAGTATTTTCTTTATTAACGTTTCCGGAAAATACAACACAAAATTATTTGTGTTTTCCGGAAAAGTATTACCTAGAAGCAATTACAAAAAAAATATCTTTATTAAACTAGAAAAAATATAAAATACTATTCAAGATAATAAGGTCTGGTGATAAGGTATATGAATTTATTTTTATAGTCTCGGAGATTGTAAATATTGAGAATTCCTTTTCAAAAATATTAAGGAAAGTAATACAATATATTATAACTGAATTTATGGAATTTAGGTAATATGGAATTGTATTTAAAAAAATTTATTTTCCCATATATTTTTATTTTTGAGAGACCTGTTCTGTTGGAAAACCGAAAAAAATTAAAAACATGGAACTGATACTTTAAATAAATTTAGTACATATTTGTAACAAAAATGTTTGTTCCTAAAAAAATTTCCCATGTGTTTTCCGGAAAAAAAATTTAACCCTCTGTGAACATGTCCAAAAATTAAATTATGGGAAAATTGTTTTTTTTTTGGTAATCAAACTGGCTATAAGTAGTTTTAATAATTTGGGCCATAATAAGGAACTATATAAAAATATATTTTTTATTGCGGGAATATTGTGCAGGATTCATATTCTAATAGAGATTGGAATGAATACAAATTGAAGCAAAACTTTTACAAAATAGAAGCATTCCGGAAGGAGAGTTTATTTGTTTTTGTTCGATAGCAAACTTCAGGAAAAAACACATGTTTATTTATTGCTATAAACATTTCTACAAAATGTGTTTTCCGGAAAAACACATTTATTTTTAAATAAAACATTAGGATCGGTTTCCGGAAAAAATAAATATTGACTGTTTTCCGGAAAATACATTTCCGATATTTCAGGATTTTAAACTTCCGGAAAATACACACATTTATTTATTATTATAAACAATGTGTTTTCCGGAAATACATTTGCTTTTAAATAATTAGAATATTAAAAGAAAGAAATGTGTTTTCCGGAAAAACCATTTATTTTTAAATAATTAAAATATTAAAAGAAAGAAATGTGTTTCCGGAAAATATTGACTGATCAAAATTATTCCAATCTCTATTATTTAAAATTATTGTATTTATATTTTTTCCACAAAAAATAAAAATCTGCAAAAAAATTTTTTTTACCTTTTTTAAACACACTCATTTAGGTTTATAAAGTGAAGCTAAATGTGTAAGTTGATTTCCAATATTATGATAAAATGCAGCTTGTTGAGAAAAGAAGGATCCAAACATTGTAGCAAAATCTAAATCACGTTCAGATTGTTGATGGTTAATTTCTGCAAGCATTGAATAGGAACAAACATCCACTGAAAAAATTTATTTAATTTTTGAAAAGAAAAATTCTTTCATTTCTCCCATACCCTTTTGTCGAATATTTTCAACGTCTTCAGCAGATAATTTGCCTTCATTTTGGTACCTTTCATTTTCACGTATTTTAGCAAATGCTGACTAGAAAAAAATTTTTTTAATTAAAAATCACATCAAAATTCACTTTATGTATATTAACAACATCTGGAATAGCCGCAAACGTTCCTTTAGCAACAAACAAAAAATCTAATAATTGTTCCAAATGTTTGTGTCCATATTCTTCGTGTTGTTCACCAATTTTATGTAAAACATGAGCACTTGTTTTTATGGCGTTTTGAACGGAAGAATTGTTTGCTAAAAATTAAAACACTGTTTAGATTAATTTCTGATTTAATTCTGATGTTTTTATTAAATTCTGGTTTTTTTTAAATTCTGATTTTATAATTGAATTCTGATAATGTTCAGATTAATTTCTGATTTAATAAATTCTGATTCGATTTTTCAAATTTAGTTCTGGTATGTTGTTGTTTTCAATTTCTGATTTGTTTTCAAAATACAAGTTTGTTTTATTAATTTTTATTTAATGTTCATTTTAAATTCTGAAGTTTAATTACCATTTCCCCCAATATCCAAAGATTGTCCAAGTGAATCAAAAGCAGCTGCCATCTTTTGCCAATTCGCTTTATATGCTTCAAATAATTTTTTAAAAATCATTTAATTAAAATTAATTTACGTCCAGCCATTCTTTTTTGTGTTTCAACTACTTGATCATATATTTTTCGACAACTTTCGTCAAGACTTCGAGATAAACGAGCAAATCGATCTACGGCGGTACCACTGGAAAGTTCATTATATAAAATTTTCTGGTTTAAATTCTGATTTTGTTCTTCAGAATTCTGATTCTAAATTCAAATTAATTCTGATCTTATTTTTGATTAATTCGGACCCTAAGTTCTACTTCGAATCAGAATTCTGATTCCAATTTCTGACTAATTCTGATTTTAAATTCTGCTTATATTATCATAATCCCCACTCTCTCTCCCCCTTTCAAACTCACACATTAGCCACATCCAAAACAACATTTGGAGCATTAACAGAAGAGAAGAAATTTCCTCCAACATATTCATCTCGTTCTGCAAGTCTTTTTCCTTTCTTCCATTTTGTTTCGTCTGTACAAGACATAAAATGTTTCCATACTTCTGATTGGGATAGCACTGGATGTCGACAAATTTTATTAACCCAAAGT
The DNA here is from genome assembly GCA_036172955.1 of Meloidogyne arenaria. NCBI lineage: Eukaryota > Metazoa > Nematoda > Chromadorea > Rhabditida > Meloidogynidae > Meloidogyne > Meloidogyne arenaria. Next base: position 2,861,301 of record JARQAB010000046.1, on the reverse strand, counting down.
TGTAAAATAGAACGACGATGTTCGATTAAATCTTCTTCATAGCGACCTTTAAATGTTTTTCTTGTTAAAAGTTTGTTTTAATTTAATTCTGATTTTTGTTTGTTTTAAAATTCTGATTTTATTTGTATTAATTTTTGGCCATGTTTTTATTAAATTCTGATTTTATGTTTGTTTTAAATTCTGGTTTTTTGGTTGTTTAAAATTTTGATGCTTGTTTATTTAAAATTCTGGTTTTTATTTGTTTTAATTTCTGGCAAATGTTCGTATTAAATTCTGATTTTTGTTTGTTTTAAATTACCCGAAACTTGTTTCTCAGGTAATGGTGGTATTGGAATAATTAAATATTTGTTTGTCAATTGTAAGTGTAACCAATCAAACTGTTTATAGCGTCGCGAAACTTGAATTCCTGTTGTTGAACAGGTAAGAGAATAAGCAATAAAACTCTTAAAACATTTGTTTTGTTTAAATTATCAGAACAACAACAAACTTTAAGCCCTTTAAGTTTTGTTTCTTTCTTAGGTTTGGTCACATTACAAGTATAATAAGTAGACGGGTTGTTCCACATAACTTGAAAAAGGAAATTTTTTTCTTATTTTTTTTAAATATTATTTTAATTAATTTCTTGAAAAATAAAAATCCAAAAATTCTCAAAAAAATTTTCAAAAAAAAATTTTTTTTTAATTTTTTATTTACCTCCTTCCACCCCACCAATTCTTGTGTCCTAAAATTTAAATTAAAAAAATTATTTTATTTTTGTTCAGAAAAATCAAAATTTATACCAAAATTATTTGAGGCTGTTCAACTGGAGAACAAGTAAATTTGGCTGTAGAAAGAATGTATCCTTCCATTCCGGTTTTAACAAAATTTGTAAATCTGAGAAAAGAAAAAAAAATTTTTCTCATAAATTTCTTAAAAATTTTCGCGAAAATTTTTCAAAAAATTTTCTCCTAAAAAAACACACACACACCTATTCAAATTTTTAATTCTTGTAGTTCCCCCAGTCGCTATTTGTTGTTGCTGTTGTTTATTAATTATTTGACTACCAGTTTCCGGGCCAGTAGAATGACTCCTTCCAACCATTTTATTAGTTGAATTGTTAGTGGAATCATTAGTAATTGAATGAGATGCACTTGTAAATTCCTTAAAAAATTTAAAAAAAAATTAAATTTGAAAATTTAGAAGATAAAAAAATTTAAAATATAACTAGACAATTTATAACAGTAAAATTAGGTTTCGATTAAGCTCCCAAAAATCCACCAAGTTTTAACATAAAATACAAAGGAATGCAGAAGACGAAGAGGTGTGATGTCTTGAAGATATTTTAGAAAACAAGAAAAATAAACAAAAGAAAATCAAAAATTTTCAAATAATTTTCACACATTTCTATCGTGACCTTACAACAAAAAAGTACATACTACTAAACAAACACAATACTAACAACAACACAATAAAATTAAATGAAAATCACCAAAAATCAACAGAAATCACCAAAAAACCACAACAATAACTACTACACAGACTTGTATACAACTATGACCAGAGATCCTGCCGTCCCGATTCCCGAAAATCGGGAATCCCGGCGATTTTTTGAGTCGGGATCCCGCTTTATCGGGAATTTTGTTTTTTTTGTCGGCAGAATCCCTGCTATATACTAGCCTGTTTCCCCGTTGTTGTAGTATTAGTTTTACTTGTTTCACTTGAAGTTGTTAAAAGTGAATGTTGTTCTACTAAAATTGTTTTTTCTTTAGTAAATTCGTCTCCTCCATCTTTTTTTGATTTTTTATTTTCTTCTTTTCCTTCTTCTTCTAGCTCAGATTTATCTTTAATAACATCAATTTGTTGTTGTTCTTTTGATGAAGTATACTCAAATACAAAAAAACCTCATGAATTATTATAAAGAATATTAACTAGCAACACTCCCCCTCTCTCTCTCCTCCCTCAAGAGATTATAAATTGAGAAAGAGGCTAAAGAATATTTGGTTCATTAGCTATTATAAAAAAGAAGGATTTGCGCCTATTTTTTGGTTTATCACATACATTTGAGAGCTTCTTGTCTACTCCCTTCAAGTTAACATGAACATACTACTCTATAAAGCTAATAAAATTTGAATTCCTTATTTAAATCTCCATTAAAAAATTTAATAAGGACCATCACAATTCCAATCCTCACAAAATACACAAATTTTTAAACAAAAGGAAAAAATCAGAATGGACAATAAATCTCACTTTTTTAGACACAATTTAATCAAACTTTCATTAAGCTCCTAAACTATTTTTATATTCTCTCACATTATTATTACCAACCTCCAAATTATTATTGTCGTTTATATTATCAAAATTAACAAGTTCCTCATTATTTAAATAAAAAGAAGTATTTGTAGCTCTTCTACGAGCAAATAACATTTTTTAATTTTTTTAAAAATTTTTTGGGATCAAAGAAAAATCTTATTTTTTACTTAAACAAAATTTAAGGGATCAGAAATAGTCCATTTTTGAACCTCACAATTTTATTTGAGGGCTTCTCTCATGTTTAATCCCTTCAAGCCAACAAAAGAAGGACAATAGAATGCTAATTTTTACTGCTACAATTTTTGAACTTGCTTCCGTTTTTTACCATAAAAAAGGAACACTTTTCAAGTCCAAACCGAATTTTTTAGAAAATTAGAAAAGAAAAATAAACTTACAGCAACCTCCTCATCCTCATCAGACCAATCATCATCAAAATCATCATCAAATGAGGGAGCTGTTCGGTCAGTACTACTTTCTGGAGGAGGTTGATTTTGGTTGTTTTTGAAACCAAATGTTGAAGCTATGAAAAAAAATTATTCAAAAATTAAAAAAAAATTTTTTTTCACTTTGCCCAAATTTAGGATCATCCCAGGGATCAAAAGCGGGTGCAGAAGGCTCTTGCTGAATTGTTGGATAGAGTGAAGGGGCATTTGTTGTTGTTGTTTTTGTTGTAGTTAAAGGACCGGTAACTGGTGGAAGTTCATAAATTTCTGGGACAACACTAGAAGGTGGAGGATTATTTACTTGAGGTAGAGGAGGGGGTGCTGAAGGCGGCGGTCCCCCTGTTGACGTTGTTGTGTTCTGAAACAAAAAAAAAACATTTAAAAGGAAAAATCAAAAATGTTTAAATCTTAATGTTTTTATTGAATTATGTTTATTTTAATTTTTGATTTTATTTTGCTAAATTTCTGATAATGTTTTTAAAAAATTCTGATCTAGTTTGTATTTAATAAATTCTGTTTTTTGTTTAATTCTGATTTTTATTTTATGTTCAATTTAATTTCTGATTAGGTATGTTTTTAACAAATTCTGATTTTATTAATTATGTACATTTTAATTTCTGATCATATTTTTATTAATTTCTGATGTGTTTTTATAGAATTGTTTTGTTTTTATTATTGTTTTTATTTGTTTGTTTGAGACAAAAACACAAATATTATGATTTTAATGAGAACAATGTTTGACTTATTATTGAGGAAATTAAAGGGGGGATTTTAAGTTAAAATTTCTCCAAATATCAATCCCCATTAAATAACCAAAAGTGCAGGCATTAATGTAGTAGTAGCAACATGTTGTGCTACTCCATAAATAGCAGTAAATTTAGGTTGTGAACGTCGTCTATGAGTTAAAGACCGGCGTAATAAAGCTGTAGCAGAGGTTGAACGAGGGGTTGTCGAGGAAGAAATTAGAGGAATACAAAGACTTCCTCGAGGTGTTGATGTTAATGATTTATTATTTTTGTTGAGTAAAAGTTCTGTTGAAGCAGCGTCTAATAAATGGACACGGCCAACAAATTGACAGCCTAATTAATTAGAGGGGAAAAACAGAGGAGGGGGACAAGTTGAGGGGAAAAAATAGAGAGAGAGGAAGTTAATGCGCAGCTTAATAAAATTGTCAAAAGAGTCAACACTGTTGGATATCTACTCTGAAAATTTCAGAATTTTTGGATTATTATTTCAGAAATTCTGTTCAAAAAGGTTTCATTTTTAGTCAAAAAAGATACATTTTTAGCCCATTTTAAGTCTTCTTTTTGACCAGAATTTCTGAAATAATTATCCAAAAATTCTGAAATTTTAACTGATGTTAGGTAACACTATTAGGGATAACTGACCATAATTTAATGGTTGTAGCTACTCATTTGACTATTTTACAAGTACACAAAGTAAGCCTTCTAGGCGCTATAAGGGAAAGGATTTATAGGCCAAAAATTGAAAGAAAAAACTTTTTTTCTTTCAAAAATTGCTCCTAAAAAGAACCAAAAACCCCAAAAATTCTTGTCAACATTTCCAACCTAAAGGTGCTAAAAGAGCTGCACCAGTCGAAATTTTTGATGGATCTAAAACAGAACAAGTATGTCGGCGAACTAAAAGTGAACGACGACGATATTCTTGATGGTTGTCGTTATTATTGTAATTATTTGAAGATGATGAATTTAAATTACTATTTTCACCTCCTCGACGAAATGTTGAAGCAAATAACATTTTTTTAAAAATTCTCAGAAAAAAAATTTCTTTGAATAGAAATAAAAAATAAAGGTCCTGGAGAAGAACTGTCTGTTCTAGGGGATTCTTTGGATATTCGGCATTAACCGAAAATTTTTGGTTAGGTCCAAAATAGGGAATGAGTCTGGTTACTCAACACGTCGTTGATCAACACACACACACACGTTTTAATCGGATTGGGACGAAAAATAAGAGTTTAGGATCAAGATTAATCTACGCATCCCTGCTATCCAGAACTGACAATTCCATTAGAAAATAAAAAAAGAGAGAAAGTAATTGACCCTAAAATTAATAAATTTGGAAGAAACAATAAAAAAACTTTTCAAAAAAATAATAAAAAAAGAAAGAATCAATGACAATTTAAAATAAAATCGTGCCAAAAAATTTAAAAAAAAATTAAGAAAAAAGGGGACAAAGCTTTGTAAAGGCAGGAAATTCCTCCTCCCCAAGGGAGAAAGTAACCAAAAATGTCAACAACAAAAAAAGAAAGAAGCTATCAACTTCCTTTTAAAGAGCAAAAATGATGAAATAATTTTTAAAATAAAAAGAAGTTCGTCACGATATTTTTTGGGATTAAAAAAAATTTAATAAAAATAATTAAAAAATTTTTACAGAAAAAAGGGGAAAGATGACATTTGATCCAAATTTTGATAAATTGATATTTTTAATATTTTTTGTTAATTTATATTAAAATTTTAATTATAAAAATTAGAAACCCAAAGTATAATTAAAAACCCAGGAAATTTTTAGTAAAAATTAATTTTAAAAACAAAGAGGTGACATTTGGTCCCACTCCAAAATTCTAATTTCTAAAGTAGTTAAAATACTTTTTAAGGGTAATTTGGCAAGCTGAACATGAATTTGAACTTTCAGAAAAATAATGAAGAATTTACAATGAAAGTTATGAGAGAACTGACATTTGATCCCAAAGGTCGAGGAGAGAGTTTGAGGGAGGAATTTATCAATTCTATGTTTAAATAAAAATATTTACAAAAATAAGTTTAAAGAAACAAAAAGAATTTAAGAAGTAATGATTAGGAATTAATTAAGAAATTAACAGAAGTCTGTATTTGAACAATTGAGTGTCTGGCCCTTCTATTTCCAATCAACCTTCGAAAGGTTTTTCAAAGGTTCATCCTATTAGAAGAGGCCATTCAAATAGAGGTGGTGGTCATTCTAATAGAAAAAATACAGAGGAAATAAATTATGACAAGTCAAAGAGAGAGATGACATTTGATCCCAAAGGTTTATAATTAGAATAAAAAAATGAAAATATCGTTCAAATTAGATAATCCAAGACAAAACAGAGTTCAAATTCAAATTCAGCACCCAAAATAACCTTAAGAAAGGTGTTTCAGCAAATTTAGAGTCAAAAATTGAGAACCAAAGAAGACCGATCTTCCCGGTTAAAGCAAAAAGAGGGAAAAAAATTCCATAAGAATGCAATTATAAACAAAGAAATAACGAACCTTGGACAGAAGCATTTTAGACACATAACTTGCTGGAACTAGACCAACTTTTCCTTTAGAATTGCGAACTTCAATCCACCCGCCATCTATTCCCTTAAATTAAAAATTTGAGGAGGAAAATGAAGGAGAGGCTTCTGAGGCATTTTAAAGCCTATTAACCCCTCTCCACCCTCTCAAAACACAAAAAACCCAAAAAAAACCTCTTTTAAAACAGTCACAACTTCTCCCGATTTTATTGTAAGTTCTCCACTTGCTGGTTGAGCGTCAAAGTCAAATTCAACTTTTGCTTGGTTTTGAGACATTTAAGAGTGTTTAAAGACAACTAAAATTACTAAAAAATAAAAAAAAAAGTAAAAAAAAAACCCCGCGAAAAACCCCAAAAAAAGTTAAAAAGTTACCCAAATTAATCCCCAAAAACCCCAATAAATCTATTAGTCATTTACTTAAGGAATTATAGACACACTATTTAGTGTTCACATAAAAAGAAGAGAGACAGACAGTTTACAGACTAACAGAGAAAGTTAAAAAGCAGGGAGATTTTACGTTATCAAAAAAACAAAATAACTACATACACTTCGCCACTCCGTGAAAAAATAGACAATTTGCCACAAAGGAGAAAATACGACATAATGCCAACAAGTATTGAATTTGCCGTTTTGTCAATAAGGGAAAAGAGTGTTAAGACAAGCTAATTAACATTGCCAAATCCACGACAATGCAATAAAATTGATTTTAAGAGAGGGGAGAAGGGAGGGGAAGAGAGAGGGGGGAGGCCAATTTATTAAAATAAAATTATCAATTTTTCCTCTTTATTTAATTCTTTATTTATTTCTTTATTGTCTTTACACTGTCAGTGAAGATTTTTATTAAAAAATTTTTTTCAATTAAAAAACTGTAGTTGTTAAATTTATTAAATTTTGTTGTTTTTCTAGTATTTTTAAAAATTTTCTTTGCCGTCTAAAATTGTAGGAAAATAAAAAAAAATTTTTTTAATGAAATATTTCTTCCTTTTAACGTCATTAATTATTTTTTTTAATAATTAAATTTAGAGGTTATAAAAAAAATGTTATTATTTTTTCTTTTAATTTTTTGTCAAAATGTTGAGTATGTTAACTCTGGAATTATAAAGTGTAAAAAAATTTTTTTAATAAATTTATTTTTTTAAATTTGGCCTGGAATGACAACAGATAAGTTGATGTCCCCCAACAATACCTGGTTGGACATTAGCGGCCATAACTCGAGATATACATGACCAAAAATTTTGAAATTTTCAGGGAAATTAGATATCCCTTTGAACTTTAACTTTATAAAATTTCAAGTTTTTAACTTGATTTTAAACGGTTTTATGGAAGTTCGCGCCTAAACGTTTCTGCGCCCAAATAGCTTTTTCTTTCCAATTTTTAAAATTTATCTTTTAAATTTAGCTGTTTCGAGTCATTTGAGTGAGCAAAATTTTTTGGTTTCTACTCACGAATTAAAATATACCCTAGATTTATTGGAATATCACTTTGATGAGTTATCTGATCAATATGTATATATTAGTTCCAACGAGGAGATAATATTAGAACAAATTACCCTCATTTCTCAATTTTATTTGTTATATTCAACGATGAAGCATTATAATAAGTATCTCGAGAAAATGAGGTTATGATATAGTTCTTTACTTTTTGTGTTTCTATATTTGTGTTTTTGTATTTTGTGTTTTTGTATTTTTTTGTTTTTGTATTTTGTGTTTTTGTGTTTTTGTATTTTTCTATTTTGTGTTTTCGTATTTTTGTGTTTTTGTATTTTTGTGTTTTTGATTTTTGTGTTTTGTATTTTTGTATTTTGTGTTTTGTGTTTCTGTATTTTTGTGTTTTTGTATTTTGTGTTTTTCTATTTAGCTCTAAGTGTTATAATTTATTTTTAATGTCAAATTTTTTTATAGGATTAAAGATAAATCTTATTATTTGTATATAAATCCAAAGAGAGGTCTTTGTAAATTAATTAATATGCGAAGGACACTAAATGACCTCTTGATAAAAGATAAAACCGTTAATTACAATGTACACTCGAGAGATTTAAAAAGGTGTGATTTGGAAGAATTTGCCAAAGAATTTATTAAAAATAACAGAGAAGAATTACAAGAAGCTAATTTTATTGTTTTTTATAATTATTTAATTCCTCAGAGACCAGAATTTTTGAAAAGACTTGAGTATGTTATAAGTTATATTTAATTTTTGTGTGGTTTTTTTAATTTACTTATAAAGAGAATCGCCCATTCGGGGCAGTTTATGGAATTAATTAGCTATAAACTTGAAGGGCTGCCCTCCAATGACCCCTTCCAGCGACCTCTTCTCGCTAGGTTTTTCTCTCATCCATCGCCGGAATTCTTCTTTAACCTATTGCTGTAAGCCTTTTTTCCCATTACCGAAAGCCCAGTAAACTTGAATTGTGTTTAAGCTAGTTCTCCTTCAGCTAATGCAAAAATTCATTCGGCAGCTGGGAGCGAACCTTTAGTTGACCGGAAGGTTTTTAGTTGACCGGACTAATATGATATTTGATATATGCTGAACGAGGAGTCTCTTAGCATTTTTAATTGTCAGACAAATAACTAATCGGGGTTGTGAAACATTCCCAATATTAAATCTCAATTTAGAAGACGTTTTTTAATTAGGTGGTCACTGAGTGAAAATATTCCTCAATTTTAAATAATTCATTATAGTGTAGAGTTTCCCCCAGGGGCCTATTTTAATTGTCCACAGATTGTCCCATTTTAATTGTCCCATTTTTCGTTTCAATAAAACTGTTATTTTGAAAAACGCGGAAATAAAAAATTTGAAGTTAAAAGGAAAAATACGCAGAACACAGAAAAACAATTAAAACAGAAATTCTGTGGATCAGCGGAAAAAATCCACAGATTTTTATATTTTCCACAGAAATTTGTCCACAGAATCTGCGGAATGTTTCCACGGAATCTGCGGGCACCACAAATTCTGTGTACACGGAATTTAATTAAAACAGAATTTCCACAGAATCTGTGTTCTGTGCACAGAATGCAGAATCTGTGGACAATTAAAATAGGCCCCAAAAGTATTAAATTTTGATTTTAGAAAATATTACAAAGAGTGGAATGCCCGCAGAATTGATCAATTTGAAAAATATTTTGGACACCTTTTTGGATACGCTCGAATGATATCAACAAAATTTTATTTATTTGAACCAAAAAAATTTTTTTCTAAAGAAGAAAGAATGTCAATATATTTTACCCTTTATAGAGAATATTTTAGTAAAGGAATTATTGGTAGATGGCATGTTTTGATAACTCTTAAATTTTTAATTTATCGAGACTGGCAAATAGAATATACAAAAAGTATTTTTTCTAAATTTTTGTTTAAATCGATATAAGTTTAAATCGATACCCCTACTAATTAAGGTTGGATTATCCGGATATCCGAAAAAAGGCCGGATATCCGAAGATTTCCAACTATCCGCCAACCTTACTAATAGTGTGCAAAACGTATATCCTCCTAAGGAAAAAAATCACAACTTTTTTAAAAATGGAGTTAAAAATTTTATTTTTTGCTAAAATGTAGATGGGAATGTTAGCTATAATTTAACAAAAAATCAAAAATTTCGACCGATTTTTTTAAAAGTTATGAATTTTCTGGCAATTTTCTTAAAAATCACTAAAAATGAGGTACTTTACGTTAAAAATTCCCATGAATAGAGAGAGCTTTAAAGTGAAAATTCCAAAAATTATATAAAAAATAGAGGACATTTCAATCTATCAAAAAATATTAAATTTATAATTTTTCTTTAAAATTCCGACTTTTAATGATTTTTTAAAAAATCTTCTACCTTGCTCAAGGTAGAAGAAAAGAAAAGGAAAACTACCGTTTCCTTTTTTCTTTCTTCCCACTTTTTTTTCGGCGCAGCTTCTCCTTTCTTTTTTGTAGATTCAGACTGGTTTGAAGTTTGTTGGGAAAATCTTGTAAAACTTTATTGGAATGGAATTTATGGAGATGTTAAACTTACTGATAAATTTGTTGAAGAGTCAACTGTTATAATTAAAAATGAAATAATCCCTAAAGATTTGCATGTAAGTCTAAAAAACACCTAAAAACAACCTAAAAAAGAACACCTCTTCAGCCAGCCATTGAAATAAAATAGTGGTCGAATAGGTTCTCCTTATTCCAGTTTAAAACTGTAATGACGAAATTAAATTTTGAAACAGGGATAAGGTTTATTTTCAAATTTTTTGCCTGAAATGCTGTGAAAGTTGAGCCCCAATGGAGGGATGTAGAAAGGGATTTGAGGAATTAAAATAAATTTAAGGAATCGAGAGTTTGAATGGCCAATAGGGGATTTTTTTCCATTTTTCCCAATCCTAGTATTCAAATCAAAATTTCCGGATATCCCCTATTTTTCCAACCTTAAACATAGAAAACATTGGAGGGATATATGTTCTCATTTTAGGAAATATATTTAAAAACAAAGGAGCATGCCAAGTCAGAATTTCATAAGCAATTAATATTTCAAGAAGGGAAAAAATGTTATGAAGAGATTGGAAAGGAAATTGCAAAGGAAAAGAAAAAAGTAGGGAAGTCTAAAAAGCGTGAGCCGACTCCCCTTAAAAACGATTCACCTCGCCTTAATGCACGGAGAAAATTTAATTCTTGTTTAAAGGAAAGAATGAATGAAGAATTGAAAAAAGAAAATTTAATGAAACTTGAAGAATTGTTAATTGAAAATTTTGTAAAAGTATTGAAATATTTTAAAGAGAAAAATACTGAAAAATTTGAAGAATTTGATAGTCTATTGAAAAAAGAATGTAATTTTAAAGTTTTGTTTGAGAAAAATTAGATATTACAATTTGTTCTATTATTTTTACAATTTGTAAAAAAATGCGTAATTATTAGCACCGGAATTATTTTTACAATTTGTAAAGATACCTATACATTTGCTCCCATATTTTTACAATTTGTAAAAAGGCGGAATTATTAATTTTTACAATTTGTAAAAAATTACAATTTGTAAACTAGGCGTAATTATTAGAACAGGAATTATTTTTACAATTTGTAAAAATATATGTATATATTTGTTCAGTCTTTTTACAATTTGTAAAAAATTACAATTTGTAAACTAGGCGTAATTATTAGAACAGGAATTATTTTTACAATTTGTAAAAATATATGTATATATTTGTTCAGTCTTTTTACAATTTGTAAAAAATTACAATTTGTAAACTAGGCGTAATTATTAGAACAGGAATTATTTTTACAATTTGTAAAAATATATGTATATATTTGTTCAGTCTTTTTACAATTTGTAAAAAAAATTCCGCCTTTTTTACAATTTGTAAAAAATTGTTACAATTTGTAAAAAAAAAATTCCGCCTTTTTTACAATTTGTAAAAAAGGCGGAATTATTAATTTATACAATTTCTAAAAGTAGCTGCAAATAAATTACAAATTGTTAATTACAAAATTAAAAAATTACAGAACAGAAAAATTACAACTGTTTTTACAATCTGTAAAAAAATTAAATTTTCCAATTTGTAATCTAGGAGGAATTAGACCCGGAATTATTTCCACACCCAAAAATTTCTCTATTAAATTTCCCAGATCCTGATTTCGATTCTGAGACTATAAATTTCTGTAAAAAGTGTTTACACACAATTGATTAAATAGATCTTAATTATAGCAAAGTTAATAGCATATAAAACAAAAGAATTAACAAACCATACTCCTGAAGAGATACTTGAGCTTGTAGAGGGAATAAAGGGGAAAAAAGCAACAAATGGGGAAAGTTCAAGTTCGAGTAGCACTAGGGTAGAAGAAAAAAATGGAGAAATTGAGGAAATCAAAGAAGAATCGGTTTTGAATGCCGAAGATTTAAAAATGGAAGAAAGTATTGGAAATGAAAAACAAGAAGGAGATCTGAAGGGATTAGAAGAAAATAAAAAATTGAAGGGCAAAGGTAAAAATATTGTTGAGGATACTATAAATGAAAAAGGCATTGAGCAAGAGAATGAGGAAGAAAACTTGAGTTTTGGTAAACAAGGTCAGATAATTGTCTTTAAATTAGGGTAGCAACCCGAGCCTTCGGGGGGCGAGTGTGTCGGGGATCGGGGTTTGTCGGGGAAGGCATGTCGGGGTTCGGGGTCGGGTTGCTACACTACTTTAAATCCATCTTAATAGATTAGGGAACCTAGGGGAAATTTTTCCGGAATTCTTTTTACAATTTGTAAAATCAAATCTTAAAATAATTTTTAGAGCAAATAACTACTCAATCGAAGAAAAAAGATGTAGTAGTAATAAATCCTAAAAAGAACGATTCTCGAAAACAGTATCAATCAAGAACAGTCACAAAAATTTCCGAAATTAAACAAACTAGGGATGTGGAAAAAAAGGCTAAAAAAGAGGACACGAATTTAATTAAAAATATTAATGAAGATATTTCTTCCCCCAAAGTTTCTTCTTCCGAAATTTCTTCTCCGAAAAGTTCTCATGATGAAGTTAGTGAGATTTCGGTTTTTGATGAAAATATGGATAAAATTAAAGGTGAAAAAATACTTTTTTAATTTTTAAAAATTGTTTTTAAAATAATTTAAAGAATTGTGTAATTTCTCCGACCAAAATCAAGAAGATGCGGAGTCGATGACATTGACAGATGAACATTGTTTGGAAGAATTGTATATTTTTTATTTTAGAGAAGAAAATAAAAAAATTAAAGAAAATGTAAAATTAATATTAGACATTGTTTTGTTCAAAAAATTAATTTGGGAAAAATTGGCAGCTTCGCAAATAATTATTTTGACTGACAAGGTAAAAGAGGAGAGAAAGAAAATAATAATGGAAGTGAGAGAAGAGTGGATAAAATTTGAAAGGGAAAAATTAAATAATTTATTTCCGGAAAACTTTAAAGAAAGAGAAGGAAAATTGGGGGTATTGGCAAATAAATTGTTTGAGATTTTTAATTTGTTGGAGAAATTATCGTTTTTTGTTCCTAAAGAAGGGAAAAAATTTTTGGAAAAATTTGTTAAAAAATTGTTTGTTTTTTTAATTTTTTTATTTAAAAAATATTTTCAAAATTACAAAAAAAAATCAAAAAAAATATTTAGGCAAAGAGAAAATTTTAAAGAGGATGTTAACACTAAAGAAATGGATAAAATTAGAAAGATTAGTGTGCAACTTCATTTCCACGCATTTGCTTTAATTATTGCAAGAAAAATAGAAATAATATCTGAGGAATATATTACAATTCCTAAAGAAAATTTTACTCCGTTTTCTGAATTTGTAGCAGAAAATGGAATTATTGAATTTAATTTTTTTGAAAAATTGAGAAATATTTTAGAAAATGTTGACGATACTCAACATATTTTTATGAAAAATGAAATGATTTTAAAATATATACAAAAGTTTATAATTAAAGTTAAATCATTTAAATTAATTTTGGAACAACAAAGTTTAGGTAATAATAATCATTTATATTGTAAAACTACAATTTTCCGGAAGTCGATATTACAAATTGTAATTTACGATTTATAATACAGAAATTTGAATTTGTAAAACAGACGGAATCAAATTGAGAAATTAAATATTTCCGGAAATATTTTATTAATTTACGGAAGAGTTTTCCGGAAAAGTTTTTACAATTTGTAAAATGTTTTATTAATTTCCGGAAAAGTTTTTACAATTTGTAAAAATTAAATTAATTTCCGGAATTATTTTTACAATTTGTAAATTAATTATATCTTTTAAAAAAGTTTAAATTCTTCTTTAAATACGTACATATTAGTATTTAAATTATTTTAAGATGAGAATTTATTTAAACAAATTGAAGAACTAAAAGAGAAAGATACCGAATTTAGTAAAAGAGAGGATTTGTATTTTAAAGATTTTCTCTCCAAAAAATTTTATGAGAAAAGTCAAGAAATTTATCAAATCAAGAATTCAAATGAAAATATTGTAAGTAAATTATAAAATAAATAAAATTATTAATTATTTATATTTAGTTGAGAAAATATTTGAAGGAAATTTATAAAGAAGATAAAGAGAAAAAAGAAAAGAAACAAAAATTAATTAAGTGGTTGAAGGAGGAAGTTGAAGATTGGTTGAGAAATTTATGCAAGGAAAAAGGAATTGAATATGGAGGTGACTTTAAATGTTAAAAAATATTTTAAGTAAAATTTAAAGGATTTTCAATGATTTTGGGTGGGTCTGAATTACTCGAAACAGCAGAAGCCAATTCAGATTTGGACATAATTTTTCTTGTTCATCAAATTTATGAAAAAGAGAAAGAAAGCTTTAAAGAATGTAAAATGTGCTCGATTAAGCGGGATTCTTTAAGACCTTGTATTGAAGAACATGATTTGATTTTCGGGAACAGCAAACTTTCTTTATACACACATTTGAAAAGAGCAATTGTAAATGAAGAAACAATTGAGAGATTAAAATTAAAAGTGAGTTTAAAAAATAATTATTTTACAAATTGTAATATAGGCGGAATTTGTAAGATTTTCCGGAAATATTTACCGTATATGCTCAGATAATTAGACTCTCTCAAATAATTACCCTCTTTAATAATTACCCTCCCATGGAAAGGGGATAATTATTTTAGATTAACACCTCCATGGAAATAACTAGATTATATCCTTATAAATAGAGAGGGGTGGGAGTTTAGTACAAAAATCGAGATTGAGATCTCGCCTAGGTCCGGTCTTTACTTGAAAATTAAGGCATTAAAATAATTTCAAATTATAAAAACGTAAATTTGAATAAAAAGGAGAACGAAGCAAGCATCAACTTAATCGAAAACTCGCGAGTTCCTCTTCTAGCAATAGAAATACAAGGTGTAGAAATGGATGTAATGATTGCCAATATTCCGGAATCAAAAATTGATGATAGTCTAGACTTAACAAACCACGATAACATTGAAAATATTAAAAGAAATTTAGACTTTATTGGGCAAAAGATTAATTCAATGATTAAATTGAAAGATCCTTTGTATATACAAAGTATTTTGATTCTATCAGGTAAGATTCTAGATTGTAAATAAATGAGATGGAATTAATAATAAGGGTTTCCGGAATTGTATTTTTAAATAATATACCGTATTATCTCTAATAGATGGCCGGCCATTCTATTTTTCAATCATCAGCCAGGGGGCCATTCTATTAGAGGGGGTCATTCAAATGGAGACGGCCATTCTATTAGAGATAATACGGTAATTGTTTTTTAAATTGTAATTCGGAATTATTTTACAATTTGTAAAAATTAAATTTTACCGAAATTCTTTTCCAGAATTTTTTTTCGGAATTGTATTTTTCCGGAATTTAATTGTAAAATGAGTAAAATTAATCAAATTTTCCGGAATATTTAAATATTTTTATTTTTTAAGGTTATAGAATTGCTTATCGCACAAAATTTTTCATGTTAGAGAAGAACATATGGGAAATATTTTCCGACTTAATGCGAGTCGTTAAATACTGGGCAAAACGTTAGCTTTTTATTTTTTAAATAAGGTCGAATCCTTGTCTGATTTAATCATTGAATTAATTACATATGTATTTCCTAATCACTAAAAATTTAGAAAAAGGACTTTATTCAAATGTATTCGGATATTTGAGCGGAACAGCTTTGATATTAATGACTACCAAAATTTGTTTAATTTATCAAAGTGCAAGTTTAACATTTCTTGTGCAACGTTTCTTTCAAATTTATAGTTTATGGTGGGTTTTAGTCTATTTGAGAAGACCATCTCTCTTCCGGAATTATTTTTACAATTTGTAAAAACATTTTCTCTCTTCCGGAATTACGTTTACAATTTGTAAAAAACATTTTCTCTTTTCCTGAATTATTTTTACAATTTGTAAAGATTAATTTTTCTCTTCCGGATTGCTTTTACAATTTGTAAAATCATTTACTCCCTTCCGGAATTCTTTTTACAATTTATAAATATTAATTTTCCTCTTCCGGAATGCTTTTTACAATTTGTAAAAATTAATTTTTTTCTTCCGGAATTATTTTACAAATGTAAATAACAAATACATTACTTTACAATATGTAAAATCTTATTTTTATATCCTCCGGAATTTTCTCAATTTTGTAAATCTACACTACTTGTTTACACACTACTTTATCTATGAAAATCTACACTACTTTATCTATGAAAATCTACACTACTTGTTTATATTTTATATTATTTCAGGGACTGGCCCATGCCTATTATACTTGAACAACTAACAATACCAAGTGATTTAACTCAATTATCCAACAATGATTTTATTAAATCTTGGAATTTATTAAACCTGAGAAATGATTATATGCCTATAATTTCCCCAATATTCCCAGAGCAGAATACTACATTTAACACAAATGAATTTACAAGGGATATAATTATTAAGGAAATGAGGAAAGGTACACGAAAATTGCTCATTTAAAGTCACCATTTTAATTTTATTTAAATTCCAGCATATGCCCAACTTGATCGCTCGACTTCATTGTTAACAGAAAAATTTTATAAGGACATATTATTTAAAAAGATTGAATATAATAAACAATACGAACATTTTCTAGTACTTGTTTGTAGTGAAAAAATTAAAATTGACGAGACCAATGAAAATAAATCCTGTGAATTTGTAAAAACAAAAGTTCGGGGTTTGCTGGTTAGATGGGCAAAGAAAGCCACGTTAAGATTTAAAATTGAGGAGACTACAGAAGATGTAGAAGAAGAAAATTATAAGATTTACAAATTAAGTGATTATTTGGAGGAATATCATGCTTTGACAAATTTAGAATGGAAATGTAGTGATGGAGAGTAAGTTTTACAATTTGCGATTTTTACAATTTGTAAAACCGGAAAATTTTTTGTAAAACCGAAAAAAATTTTCCGGAAAATATTTTCCGGAAAACGTTCACTTTACAATTTGTAAAATTTATTTTTCCGGAAAAATAGAGCATAAATTGTAAAATTAGTTTTCTCCATAAATATACTGTCTTTACAATTTGTAAAACTATTCTTCCGGAAAATACGCTTTTTCCGGAAAATAGAATTTTACAATTTGTAAAATCTATTCTTCCGGAAAATAGAGCATAGATTGTAAAATAAGTATTTCTCAAGAAATAGTATACTGCCTTTACAATTTGTAAAACCTATTTTTCTAAAGAAATAGTCTCTTTAGTCTGCTCTATCTTTTCCGGAAGCTTTTCCGGAAGAATAAATATACTAGGCATCCAATTCTTTGTAATTATTTTTCCGGAAAGACTTTCTAATTTTTTATTATTTAACCTATTTATTATTTAAGCAATAAACGAACAACAATTTGGCTGGTTGGAATAAACTTTAAAAAAGGAAACTTTGAAAATAGAAAGATTGAAAAAGAGAAAATATTATTATTAATACCCTCATTTAATTTTTTCACAAATTATGTCATTACAGAAAATTATAAGTTAGAGGGAATTCATATAAGCAGAAGAAACATTAGGGAGTAAGTGGATAAATTTTACTAAAGAAATTTTATTTTAATTTAAAGACTTGATTTTCTGAGTAAAGATGGAACTATCAGTTGTCCAAAAATAGAAGATATTGAATCGAAAGAGAAAACGAATGAAAAATGGAAAAAAATTTATGGTAGGTGGATCGCACTGACAAAATTATTCCCTAAAGCGGGAATCTCGTTTTTATGTCGGTGCATCCCTGGTAGGTACTAGTGATGGTCGGGAAAAACCCGAGAGTCGAGACTGTGACCGAGAATCAACCCCGAGAGCTCAAAAAACCCGGGAAATTTCCCGACTCGGTAACCGAGACCGAGAATCCCGACCATCCCTAGTAGGTACTACTTGATTTGACCTGCTCCTTAAATTAATAGCTCGAGGAGAAGGGCAACTGAGGTGTAGCGAGTTCCTCCCCTGAGTTATGGGTCCAAGACTTAACCTAACTTAAATCCTAACAAATTATCTAAATTTATTCCAGTTGAACAAAGAAGGCTTTATCTGTCAAACAATCCAATAGAAATTAGACAACAACAAAATGAAGAAACATTGGCCGAGAAAATTGAGATTCTCCCAAAGCCAAAGAATATTAAATTTGAAATGTCTAATCCTTTACAGGATGATTTTTATGTAAAAATTCCAGTCAACCCAGAATTTTATAAAAAGGAGGACTTTAAAGAATACCGAAAAGAGCCGCTTAAAGAAGAGAAAATGAAGAAGAAAAAAGCTGAAGAGAAAAAGGGAAGGAAGCTGGATATTACCTCATAAATTCAATTGAAGAAAAAAAACTATGAGAACATTCCCTATGAAAAATTTTTTTAATTTTTTATAAACACTACCAAAAGATAAAAAAATATTTGGAATTTGAGATAGTAACTCTAAGCTTAAAACTAGAAACACCCACGTTTAAGCAACTTTTCGAGTGAACCTCAAATCAGGCTATCTCAAGTTCTAATCATCATTATCCATCTACATGTGTATTTTATTTAAATTATATTAAATTTATTCAAATCTCCAAAGGATATACAATATACCGCTGATATGGAGAGATCAGCGGTATATTGTATATCCTTTGGAGATTTGAATAAATTTAATTTAATATATAAAGTATAAATACTATTAGGCATTGTGATTAAAGGATTAAAAGCTACCGTAATATTTAGAAAATATTTTTCATTGTCGTAACGTCCGTTGACGAAAATTTCATTGACGAAAAGTCAAGTGACGTAAAGTCCGTTGGCATAATGTCTGTTGTCGGATTGTCATTTGCGTTGAGAATTTATTTTTTGTCCGTGTTATTTGTCCGTCAGTTTTTAATTTTTTTCTAATTAATCTTTAGCATTAAATTGAAACTATTTAAAAATGGACACAGAAAAATCAAATCAACAGAATCAACTACTTACAGAAGTACCCCCAACATTACAAACATTGCTGCTTACTTTAGTCAAAATATTTTATGGAATTGAATGTTATGTTATTTTTTGTTATATTCAAAAGAAAATTATATTAAAAGAAGAAGAGCTTCGTCAAGTTTGCAAAATTGATCAGAGACAATTGAGAAAATTTTTGGTGACCTTGAAAGTTGAGAAATTTATAAAAGAAAGATTGGTGCCGCAAGAAGGTTTAAATTTTTTAATTTTTTGGGGGCCCATTTTAGAGATTGGACTGGGTCTGGATTAAGGCCTGGGTCTTTCCTGTACCCAGAGTCCAGTCATAAACATTTTTTGACCTTCCTTGGGTTTTCCTGGGCCTGTCTTTTTCCTGGACTACAGGCCCAGGATCCGACCCAGGTCAATAAATCAAGCTCAGGGACGCCCAGGCTTTTCAAAAGTACCGATCTCGAGCCTATTTTGTGGAACCTTTAGTCTCTGTATTTACCTAATTATTTATTAAATTTATTCTAAATAAATTTAGGATTTTCCGTGGACATTTTCCTCGACATTTTAAGGCATTTTTATTGTTCCTTTAGGTTGCATTTGTGGTGTATGTGGGTAGTGTTTAATGCAATTAAATTCCCCGGGGTTCTAATTTTTTGATTTTCTTTAGTTAATTAATTATTTTTTCAAATATAGTTTTACATCATCCACATTTTTTGTTTTTTCTTTAAGAATTTTTTTCAATCTTATTTAAATTTATTTTCTATCCTTTTTTAAGCAATTTTTAAAAATTTATTTTCAATAAGTTTTATTAGCTAGGAGATTGTTTCCTTTCAAATTACAAGGAGCCCTTGACTCATTCTGACTCCCGTTTAAAGAAATTAATTTTTCAATTTTTCTAGTTGATGGCAAAGTTAGAAAATTTACTTATTATTTTGTCAATTACAAAGGAGCTTTAAATGTTGCCAAATACAAAATTGACCATATTCGACAAAAATTGGAAGTTAGAGAGAAGGATGACATTCACAGAGCTTTTTATCGTTGTTCTAATGAGGGATGTAAAAGGCAATATGATGTGATGGATATGGGGAAGATTTTTGATCCTTTCACGCAGGAGATGAGGTTTTTCTTTATTTTAAACCTGGAAATAGGAAACTAAGGTAGGCATGGTTTCTGGGATTTTGTCGCTAAAATTTTGTTGACCACAGTTCAGGTTCCGAAAAATACAGGGCCTAAATAGTCAAAAAAACGTTGCACAAAATTTTCTACGACCAAGAATTGGGTTTCTATTAGGGTTGTAGGTGGCCGGTTAATTTTTAGTCGTAGGGAATTTGAGGCTTTTGTCTTAAGAGTAGTGTTGTCGATTTCAAACCGAACCGAAAACCCGAAATTTTTTCAGTTTGATTTGTCGTTTCGGTTAACCGATTAATCTGGTGAAACCGACAAATCTACTTTAGATTATTTGAGTAACCATAGGAGAAAATTAATTGATCGTTTAACAGCCCTAATTTTTATTTCTTTCGGGATTCTGGACCTACTTTATATTATTTTCATTGTATTCCCTTTATAACTTTTGATATTTTTTACATCCATTAAAAACAAAAGTCATTTTTGGTTAGCTTTATTTCCGTTTCCACGTGGAAATTTTGTTTCTTTCAATTACCTAAAAATGTATTTTCTTATTATTTTCATATCTACGCTTTTAATCTCCGAATTCCTCTCAACAAAAATTTTTTGCCTGATTCTCTGGGTGTTTTAACAATTAATTTTTAAAACTCCCTTCAAAATTTAACCCAAATAAAAATTTAATTTTTTTTAACCCGAAAGGTGTTGGCAATGTCACAGTTTAGTAGAGCAAGACGAACTTGCCAGTGGTCCATCCTCAACAACACGTTCCTCTATGGCTAAATTTAATGAACAAATGACTGGAATATTTTCTTTATTAAAACAAATGGATGGAATTCGTTTTGGACGTGAAATAACTGAACCAACTATACAAGCACCTATATTTAAATCTGAAGGGGAAACGATTGAACTTGAAACGAGAAAAGTTGCTAGTGTTAGTTTTTATTTTTTGAATTATTTTTTTAATTTTAATAATGTAAGGGGGTTGGTATTTGGGCAAAAAATTTTAGTCAAAATTTTTTTAAAATTTTTTTTTGAATTAAGTGTAGTGGTCGTTGGTCAGAGTATTCTATTAGAGTGGTCCTCCCAGAGAAAACTCTTTTTATGAAAAATTTTTTGATTTATTTTTTTGGGATAGTCGGATGTATGGGGATGCCCCTACTTTGATTTTTAAACGAAAAAAAGATTTCTTTCTACGAAAACTATTTTTGGGAAAAAACTCGGAGATTTATGTATTTGATGTTTGGGGATGTTGTTTTTACTTTAATTTTGGAAAAAAATTTTTTTCTGATGAAAACCCTCTTCCTCATCTACCACTTGAAGCCTCGCTAAAATTTCCCCTTTCTCTCATTTTTAAGCTTGGACAACGTGCATTTTTTGGTGCTGGTAAAACTAGAAGTGATTTATATGGAGGTGATATTACTGTTTCAATTGGTGATGATAATATTGAAAAAACGCTTGAAGCTAAAGCTGAAATTCCTTGGCTACTTAGTGCTAAACAAGTGGATGTGGATACTACACGTAAATATATATATATATATATATATTTTTAAATTAATTGAAAGTGTCAGGTTCTCTAACCTATCCAAGGGAAAATTAATTTTTGGGGTACCGGAAATTTGGGCTTTAAAAAGCTGACTGAGTTTTAAGATTTGTTCCTAAATTTTGACTTTCGAGATTTTTTCTTTCAATTTTGGAAATTTTCCAAAAATTTAATTTCTCGGCGCCAAAAAGGAGTAATCCTGTGTCTTATTTTTCAAAGAGAAATCTTGGCTTTCTTGGCTTTCCATAAAGACAATCCACATTAATTTGGTTGTGACCGAGTTTAGAAGGGTTTTAGGTTTGCACTGAAAGGATCTCAGGCCCTAAATCCACTCGGAAAAATTAATCTTTAAGAGTACCCGAATTTTGGCTCTGAAAAGTTAGGTTCCAAGATTTTTGGAATTTTGGGCACCGGTAAAATTTTAGACTCCAAAACAAATTTTTATACAATTACAATACAAACATATATACAGAAAAATACATATACAATACAATATATAATGAAAAATAGCAGGGAATACAATAGCTCAACCTGCAAAATATATAGGGAAAATATAGGGGATATAGGGAGTGGCATATAAGCCATATATAGGGAAAATAGACAGATTTCACATACATATATATACATGGGCATATAGCCTGAATATGTGAATATATATATAGGGGATATATAGGGAAATATATATAGATAGGCAATATAGCCATTATATATAGAGAGAAATACAATTTGTTGAGAGATTTGGAGAGAATATAGGAGGATTTGGAGAGAGAGAATGAATGATTTACACAAATTATTTACAAATTATATTCTCTATTTATCTCCAATTTATATATCTTCTCAACTTCTCTCATCTAGTTTATTTAGCCGCATCCTTCACTTCATCTCCACAATATTACTGATCCGTCTCTTTAGCCTCCGACACCATATCCGTTGGAACATCCGATGTCGTACCTGCCTGCTTACTCTTTGTAGCGTCCGCCTTATCCGGTGCCGGGTCGTTCTTCAGAGCCGAGTCCTTCGAAGCCATTTCCTCCTTCTGGGCCTGGTCGTTATTCACCTTGCTGTCCTTCCCTCCGGCAGCTTCATCCTTTGATTGCTTCCTATTGAAAAGTGCATTGACAGTCTTCTTCAAGCCTCCCCTTCTCTTTATTGCCTTTTCGACTCTCTTGTTGAATTCTTCCAAAGTCTCGTCCTTTTCCTGGATCATTCTACTCTGCAATAAAAAACCAGAAATTAAATTTATATATATTTTTTTATAAATTCACCTTCTTCCGCCACTCTCGGAAAGTCCCAACTTTGGCAAAACCTTTTTCCTTCACGTCCGGTAGATACAATTCGATGAGAATTTCTTCGTTTTTTTCCGCATTCTCTTTGTCCTCCTTCTCCATCCTGTCTTGAATCTCCTTGACAAATTTATCTTCCACCGACATCAGACCTAAGGCAGCGCGCTTAAAGTTTTGATCAGCAATCTCCTTAGGGTCTCCAAAGTTGAACCAGTAGGCTCTGAAAAATATTAGAAATTATTATCTATTTTTTTCTCTCTTTCTACTATTACCTCTCTTTTTCGTCCTCTGCTTCTGCTGCTTCAGCTGCTGCTGCTTCCGCTGCTTTTGCTGCTTCAGTTGCTGCTGCTTTCGCTGCTTCTTCTTCCTTTTCCTTTTGTTGTTTTTTGCGGTAGTCGAGCCCAAAATAGACGCAAATTCCAATCATCACGGAGAAAATCACCACCATAATCAAAACAAATATCACAGTCCCAGCACTACTTCCCTTTTTGGTGTCCTTTACTTCCTGCACATTTGTTGTAGTTCCTTGCTGCGGTTGTGACGTTGAAGTTGTTTTGATAGGTGTTGATGTGGTAACCGGTTTCGAAGTGGTTGTTGTAGTTGTGCTTGTAGTCGTTGTTCGAGGATCGACCTGAAGAAATTCGTAGGCTGGCCTTTTCTGAAAGATAAAAATTAGTTGTATTTTTGGAAAAATAGAAAAAAATTACAAAGCGGATGAAGAGATCACATTTTGGCCTTGTTCTATTAAGGTTTCTCTCGATATTATCTCCTTTGTACCATTGTGTAGCACTTTGCGGAAGTAAATGGAATACGAGCAGATGTTTACCCTCCAGGTCTTTGTCTTCATTCGTGATCTTCCATGTTTCTGGGTTAACAAGGGGATTTTCCTTTGGAGCACAGTAAGACTTTAAGCCAAAAAAATCGTCCTTGGTCTTTCGTTCGAAGTCCATTTTGATACGGCTATTATTATATATCTCCAGATTGAATTCCGTCTTATTGCCACCCTTTTCTTCTTCTAATGGATCCTGTCCCTTCAAATATTCCCCAACTAAAATGAATCTATTTTAAAGTAAAAATAATTGTTGTCTTACTTAAATGGACGTGCGCAACTACCAAATCCTGACATTTGCTCCATGAGACCTCAAGAAATGTCTGATTTATGCACTTCTTCCCGCACTTAAGACTAGCTGCACACACCTTATTATCATTAGCTTCTATTGGACCTTCATTGTTATTGAGCGTTTCGATATCCTTGTTGTTTCTGCTGTAAGCGAAGGGCAGCCTAAAAATGGGTTGTTTTCATTTCAAATCGACTTTAACTTACAGATTTGAAAAACCATCTTCAAAGCTGTTTTCACCATCGACACATTTATCCAAGTTACAGCCATCTTTTTTCATGTACCCAGTCGTGAATTTGATCATATTCGTTTCGTTGGTGATCAGTTCCACAGTGCAATTTCTGCCGTCATATAGAAGCTCACTAAAGAATTTAAAAAAAGTTATTTCCTCAATTTTTAAGAACGAATCAACTTACATGTTATCTTTGTTGATCGTAAAATTACAGACTGCAGGAAAGCGCTTCACGTATTCGGCATAAGTTAAGTCCTCTCCGCCCGGCTTACTGTCCCCTTTGAGCGTCACACTGCTTCCATTCTTGGTGTGTTTGGCGACTCCGACTTCCTCAATGTCAGCCTGTCCAGGAACTGCAAACACTAGGAGCGCGGCGATGGATACCAGCAGCAGAGCACAAAGCGTTGTCGACGACTTCCTTGCCAAAGGTCCGGTGTTGTGGTCCATTGGATGAGGGAGGCAGAAGAGCATGAAGCGTTGTATTTGTTGTTTGTTTAGATGAGGTTGACGTAGAGTTGAAGTGATTGAAGATTTTGTGGTGGTTGGAAGGAAAAATCAAACAGTCAAAAAAGGCTTTTATAGTAAACTTTAATTTGTTCAAGCTTGTCAGATTCAAGGAACTTTCAGCACAAAATTTATTCCTACGCCCACAATTAACATTCCCGCAACCCACTATAACACTCTAGAATCCTTGCTGCTAAATTCTGGAGCCTACTATTCCCGTTTTTTACTTTGGAGCCCAAAATTTTCCAGAAATGAGCCTGGCATATCCCATGCTCACGGCATATTCACCCATACTTTCTTTAATCCTCTATATCCCTCCATACCCCCAATGAGCTGCTCCGTAACCTGCCAGACTGCATCCCTTGTTTTTTTTCTACTTCTTACAAGTAGCTTTAAGCGTCTTTAGTAAAGGGCCAATTGAGAGCTCTATCTCACCAAACGTTTTGAAAATAATTTTCTATTTTTTAATTTAAAAAAAATTTTTTTTAAAGAATTGGATGGATATAAACAAACAGAAAATATAAACAATGCTTCAACCTCATCTTCGACAACCGTTAAAGTTTCCATATAAAAATTAAATAAAAATTTTATTTTTTATTAAAGATTAATAATCAACAAAATGACCATTTAGAAGGAAATAAGGACGTTGAAGAAGAAGAAGAAATAATAAAGAGACCTAGACGTGATGAAATAGCTTTACTTTTGGCTGATGAGGAACTAGAAGAAAATAAGCAACAAGAAGAAGAAACTCGAAATTTTGGTTCTGGTAAAGATGATAATTCGGCATTACAAAGGTTTTTTTGATTAAATTTTTTAAATTATTTTTGTGTAGAGAAAAAGGAAGTCGAATGTTTGTCCGCAAAAATTTTTGCGGACAAAAATCTAGTCCGCAAAATTTTTTGCGGATTTTTTGTATGGAAGTAAAAAATCCGCACAAAATTTTTGCAGACAGGAAAAAATCCGTAAAAATTTTGCGGATAGGAAAATTTGTCCGCAAATTTTTTGCGGATAGGAAAATTTGTCCGCAAATTTTTGCGGACAAATATTTGAGTTAAAAATTTTTTTCCAAAACTGAGGTTAATGACCAAAATTGGGTCAACTTTTTGTTAAACATAAATTAAATATTAATAATATTTTTTCTAGTTTTCTAAAAAATCAACAACAAATGGAAGATGTAGAAGAAGAAGAAGAAGATGTTTTTGTATTTGTTCAAGGAGAACGATTTCGTGTTGATGGTAAAATTTAAATAAAAGTTTAAAAAAAAAATTTATTTAAAGATATAAATGAAGCTTTATTGTCAAAAATGAGTGAACAAGAAAAATCTGATTATTGTGAACGAATGCAAAATGCTTATGCTGATTTTTATTGAAAAAAATTTTGGGGAATTTTTTTGTAATTTTAACGGGTTGTTTTTTTAATTTTTTTTTGTTGAGATTATTTTTGTGTTGTGGTGGATCTCTGGCCAGAGAAGTGAATGCTTTTCCTCCTGTACGGACTATATCTGACTCGGACTTTTCCGGAAACCGGATTTTTCATGGGACTGTTTCCGGACCTGATTAATCAGGAAAATCCGGTTGGATCCTACCCATCTCTAATTACAAATCTGGAACCTGACTCCGAAAAAATTCGATTTTGCCGTTTACTGACAGCAAAAGCATTCTCTGGCCTGGACGATTTCTGGACTCTTTTGACCCTTTTTTTAATAATTTTTGGATAAATGACATTTTGTCCTATTCATACAGTATTTTATTGATTATTTGTCTTTCTATCTTTTGTTTCGTTTTTCAATTTTTAAATTTTTTTTAAATCTTAATTTTAGATTTTCTTAACCTTTTGCTTTTTAAAAATTATATATTCAAAATAACCGACAATGTCTTATGGTCAAAAACCTGCTTGGGCTAGATCTCAAGGTTTGTTTTTTTTTATTTTAAAAGGGATGGAACAGTTTCTGAGACCAAAATTGCTTCTTGGGTTATGGCAACTGTCAAGCTTTTCGTTTGCTTGATACTTGAAACCGAATTTAAGACGAGTTCAGAACATAGGTCAAGGATAAGGTTATTAAATAAGATCTCGTATTTACGGGTTGACGCAGTTTTGTCCGTTGCTAGGGTCTGGGTTCAGATTAGGGTTGAAAAACAAGACGAGTTTTTCTGAGTATTGGGTTTCGGGTCAAAAAAGGCGTACGGCTTTGAGTAGCTTTTCTTATCCCTTAATTGAAGACATCAAAAATTGTCTCATATTTAGGCTCTCAACAGCAATTGAACCCAAATTTGTTTACAGGCCAGTTGGGCCTTGCAACGACTGGACAATCATTTGGTGGAATTCCAGGAATGCCTTTAGCCGGTTTAGTTAATCAAGCTGCTTTTTCAAGTACAATGGGGATGAATATGCTTGCTCAAGCTCAACGTTCTCAAATGCTGCAACCTCAACAACAACAAATTCAACAAGTACAATCACGTCAACAACAATCATCACAGCAGCAACCATCTTCTTCACCTGCTCGCTCTCAACGTACTTTTATTGGTGTTATTACTAAAATGATGGAAACTTATGGATTTGTTGACGAGGATGTTTTCTTTCAAACAAGGTTATTCTTTCGTTTTTGTGATGAATAAGGGGTTAGTATTTTGTTTTGTTGTCCCGTAAAATTGCCTTCGGACGGGACATGATCCCGCGGGATTAATCTCGTAAATCCCTTAAAATTGCTTTTGGGATCTTGTCCCATCCGTATTCTAACAATCCGTATTCTAACAACCAGGGATTCCGTAACGGGATTTTTTTTTAAATCGAACGGGGCATGATCCCGCGGGATTAATCCCGTAAAATCGCCTTCGGGATCTTGTCCCGTCCGTATTCTAACAATAATAACCTCTTGAGTTTTACCTAGTCAACTCAACTATAGTTAACCTTTCCCTACTTTTTTCAGTGTTATTCGTGGCACAATGCCTCGTCTTGGTGACCGTGTTATGGTAGAGGCAAATTACAATCCTTCAATGCCGTTTAAATGGAATGCTTATCAAGTTCGTCTTATTAATGACACTTCTCAAAGCGGTGGAGGTCTTCAACAACAACAAGCAAGTCGTCAATTACCACCACCACAACAACAAAATGGAATGAGTTCATCGAATCGTTGGGCTGGCAGTGGAGGAGGGGGAGGCGGAGGAAGTAGCGATCGTCGTAGTAACATTAGAGATGAATCGCGAAGACAAATACCTTCTACAATTCCTCGTCGTTCTTCTCCAGGTTTCTGAAAAGTTTTATGAATTTTATCATTGTATGGAAGAGAAAGATTCAGCTGGCTAGCATTTAAAACGCTCACTAGGCGGGGGTTTAAAATCTATTAAAAGATAAGGTGAAAGCAGCGTCTCAGTAGCTCAGTTGGTAGAGCTCACCTGTACGTGGTGAGCGAAAGCGCCTATCAATAACTGCCAGGAGCTCATAGGATCGAAGCCTGCCCGGGATTGAACTTTTACCCTCGCTCTTACTTTATTTATTTTTTAGTAGCAAAACGTCCATCTTCACGTCAACGTACTCCACCACGTCGTACAACACCTCGTAAGCGTGAACCGTCGCCTAGAAGAGAAGCTTTTGGAAGGAAGGATCGTGAACATGATCGTGGCGATTCTTCTTCAGTTCGTGGACAATCTACTAAACTTGATGCTGATTCTTCGCCTCCAAGACGTCGTCAACGTATCATTCCTCGTTATCATTGTAATATGCCGAAGCAGACTTTGCCATTGTTTGTTTTTTTTTTTATTTTTTTAAAGGAAATATTTTTTTCAATTTTTAGGGGTGAAATGAAGAACGCTGATTTGCGACGACGCTATGCTAGTTTATATATTCCGTCCGATTTTATTCGATGCAGTTTTGACTGGATTTCTTCTATTCCACTTGAGACGCCAATCAAGTTTTCTCCACATCCAATCAACTTTCATGTTTTGCATAAAGATATTGATGCTCCTTTGACTTTGGGCGAAGAGGCTCCAATTGAAAATCCTGTTGATGCTGATTATCGTTATATTGTTAAGGTTGTTTTTTTTAATTTTCTTTAACTTGCAATTGTATGGTGTCATAGTTAAGAAAAATTATTTAACGCCCATTTTTAATGCCCCATAAAAGGCGAGAAAGAACTGGCCAAATAAGTTCATTCGCCCAATCTCAAGTCCGACCAAAAGTTGGCCGGTTCCTTCTCCCTTATATTTTATTAATATATTTGTTAAATAAAAGTTTAAAAAGAAAGCTTTCCTTTTAATTGGTGGATCGGCGCGCCCCAAGGGTGGGTTACCACTCTTGGGGCCCAACGCCGACTAACTCCCTGAAAAAGGGGTTAGGATAATAATATGGTGCTCCCAAGATTCTTTTTATCTCCACCCAAAAAAATATTCACATTTCCCCACCTTGATTAAAAAAAAAAATTATTTTCTAAAAATATTCAAAAAATATTTTATTTAAAAAAAAAAACTTATTCCTTTTTGTCATCAATCAAATCTAATTCGGCGAAGAAAATTTTTTGTTTATTAAACTTAAAATTCTTTTTGGTTATTAAACTAAATTTTTTCTTCAATTTCTCGTGATTTGTGGCCGGAAATTGGCAAGTATTTGGAAAGAAGGAAAAAAGGAGAAACGCCTAATTGTTGATCATTTTGTGACAAATTATTACAACACCAAATTCGCCAAATTGCGATTTGGCTGATCCTTGGCTAATTTGATTGAGTTGGCTGATCTGATTGACTGTTGCTGATCTCGATTGGATTTTTTGAAGGGGAACCAGTTGATCTTGATTTGATTGAGCTGATTTTTAATTTCATTTGACGATTTTTGGATTAAAGCATTCTGAAGTTTGCGGTTGTTGCTGAAGCTGAGACCATTGAACAGGAGAAAAGCGGATTTTGGACTTTGTGGAAGGAAGCCGCTTAATCGTGGACCTAAAATTCGAAGTTCTGACCTCACATTCTTTTAGACGAGCCTCTAAATTTTAAACAGTGCCTCGGAATTGAATTTGAAACGTGCACGTTAAAATAATTAAAAGGAAAAAATTTTGGTTGATAAAAAATTTTTCAAATCCCGAATCCCTGCCTGGCAGTTTAGTGGACTAACTCGGCCGGTTGTCTACTAAATCCCGTATTAAGGGCAAAAAGCTAGCTATAAAAAAAGAGAAGAATAAAGAAAGAAAGAATAAAAATTAAAGTGTTAGGTAAATTTGGGAAATAAATAAAATTAAAAGAAAAATCTGAGGGCTGGTTTGGGATTAGAAAGCTCGCAATGAAGGATGAGAAGAAACCAGAACTTGGAATGGAAAGGAAAAATATCGAAGCTAACAGCGGAGGCAGTGTTTTGGGACTACCTTATCCTAAATCCTATGATGGTTCAGAAGATTTTGTTTGTTATCTGAAGACTTTCAACCGTGTAGCGACTGCCCATGGATGGATGCCGGCAAGATGTGCGCAAATTTTGCCGCTCTATTTAACTGGCTCAGCTTTGGCGATATATGAAGGAATGCCAGATAGAGAGAAAAATTCCTGGAAGGTACTTGTTGAGGTTTTAGCCAGCAGATTGAAAAAGATGTCGACTAAAGAGATGGCTCTCGTGAAGCTGGCTGAAAGAAGGCAGGAATTTGGAGAAGCACTTGAAGAATTTTCCAATGGTTTGAAAAATCTGGTGGAACGAGCTTATCCAGATGCGTCATTTGAACTGAATATTTCAGCACTTAATTTAGATAATGATCAAAAGAAGAATTTGAAAACCGAGATTGAAAAAATGGCCAAAAGATTCAGAGAGGAAATTTGCCTGGAAAAATTTAAATATGGTCTGTTGCCGGAAATTAGGGAGAAAATCATCTTTATGAAAGTACCCTCTTCATTGGCAGAAGCAGTGTCGCAAGCGAAAAGAGTGGAAGAGTTAAATTTAACAATTAAAGCGGATACTTGGAAAAGAATGGAGGAAACAGAGGTTAATGCGGCGCTAGCGGAAGTTAATGAAGTAGGTGAGATAAATGCAGATCCGGAAGAATGGGGTGAGGAACAGATTGACCCAAATTTTGGCCCATACTATGATGAATATTATAATGACCATGACCAATATTATGACCATGAGCAAAATTATGTCGATGAAGAATGCCAATGGATGCCAAATGAAAATAATGAGTATTGGGGAGAGGAAGAATATCAAGATCAATTTGGCAATGATTTTTGTTGTTTCGACGATCAAGATGATCAACACTGGCCCACAGATCAAACAGGATTTGATGAATTTTGAGGAATAAAAAAAATACTTGGTGATGGTTCTAAAACCCAATTTTTGCGTTATGCTTATTTCGATGTTACCCCCACCCCCCAGGAGAGGAAGAAAAGCGGATTTTGGCCTTTATTTTTAACCCAGCCCTTTGACATTTTCTTGGATGAATGCTCTGTTGCTATATATATTTTTTTTCGGATTTTCACTAAAATTTTCTTACCTCCTGCTTTATTATTGCTGATCCAATACATAAAATTTGCCGCCGACTAAAACATACAGTGTAGGAATTTGGTGAAGAAAAGCGACGTGTTGGTGCGATAAGATTTGATTGGTAAAAAGAATGAAAGTGAAAAAATTGAGATAATTAACATGGCCGAGGAAGAATATAGAAACATAAAGATAGATAAAAAATAAATAATAAAGATAATATTTTTTCACACATTTTCTTGCCATATCCGCTTCTGTTGTATCCCCCACCCCCCGCGTATAGAATGTCATAGTTAAGAAAAATTATTTAACGCCCATTTTTAATGCCCCATAAAAGGCGAGAAAGAACTGGCCAAATAAGTTCATTCGCCCAATCTCAAGTCCGACCAAAAGTTGGCCGGTTCCTTCTCCCTTATATTTTATTAATATATTTGTTAAATAAAAGTTTAAAAAGAAAGCTTTCCTTTTAATTGGTGGATCGGCGCGCCCCAAGGGTGGGTTACCACTCTTGGGGCCCAACGCCGACTAACTCCCTGAAAAAGGGGTTAGGATAATAATATATGGAGTCCGCTAAAAAAGAGTTATCTTTTTCCTTAATAGAGATGAATTGAATACAAGTCGGTAAACATGAGGGCGAATGGTACCAAAAAATATACCAAATTCGCAGTCACAGTAAACGATTGTTCCTTGTTAGTTAAAAAGATACAAAAAATATGCTCTGAGCCAAATTCAATTAAACAACTCAATGGTTTACTGGACTAGAACTGAGCTGAAACTTATTAAAAGGGCAGTACCCTCCTTTAACTTTATTAATGTTTTTTTGGAAATTAACTTGCTATTTTCTAGATGGTGACTTTATTTTTAAGGTAATGCTTATTTCACATCCTGGTTTAATGACAATTCGTCGTAAATTGAGTGGACTTATGTCTGATGGAAGTATTGATGAAGCTACTGAAACTCAATCATTAACAAAAACAATTCAATTACTTGTTGGTATGTCTTTATTTCCATAGTTTCTTTTTTTCATTTTTATTTTTTAAAGGTCATCGCGGCAAAGGTGAATATATGTGTATTGGAGGTCCATGGTCTCCTTCTTTGGATGGTCAAAATCCTTTGGATCCTGTAACATTAGTTAAAACTGCTATTAGAACTACTAGAGCAATGACTGGGTTAAATCTGTCTGACTGTTCTAAATGGTAAAATAAATTTTTTTATAATTTTTTATGAAAAAAGTTTCTTTAAAAAATTTCTTAAAATTTTTAAAAAATTTTTAAATTTAAATTTCCTGCCTTTCTAATATTCATCTTTCTCTTTTTTGTTTGCTCTTCAAGGCTGATATGAGTTTTTAAAATTTTTTTTCTTAAATTAATCATTCCTTTCCTCTTATTCAAAAAAACACACACTCTGAATAAATAATCCAGGTACAAAATTGCGCACTTGCGTTACTTGCGTGCTGAACGTCAACGTATTGATTCTGTTGTTCTAATGCTTCCTGATACAAGCGCAATAGAAAGTTTTAAAGTTGATGAGGAAAGCTACAAAATGTTTGAACAATCTTTACGTGATCAACTTGCCGTTAAATTGGCGGCAATTGATGCTGAACAATTTAATAATAATGAGAAGAAAGAAACGGAAGGGGAAAATGTTGATGGGGAAAAGTCTGTTGTTGAAAAGGGTGTTGGTGGGGGGATAGAAAAGGCAGCAACGACTACTACCACGACTTCTGTTACTTCTACTGCTGCTACTTCATCAACGTCAACGTTAATTGCTTCTGTTACTACTTCTGCTGCTGAAGTTGGTGTTGAACCACCATCAAAAGAGAATAATGCTGTTCCAGATCTTTGTATTGCTACTGAGGAGGTTCTTTGTTATTTTGGCAAAAAATTGATGGTGGTGTTGGTGTTATAAATAAACAAAAAAAATTTTTTTTTAATTTTTTAAGGATCTTTAATTTTCTAATTAATTTTATTAAGAGTCCATCTTGAAAAAAAAGACTTTAAAATTATACTTTCTTTTAATAATTTATAAATTTTTTAAAAATTTTTAGGCTATGGATTCATCATCTCCTCAAAAGTCTGCTGATACTTCTCAAGAAACTCTTCAATCTCCCAAAAAGGAAACTAAAACACATTGGTCTTTGTTGGAACCTGTTGTTCGCACAATGAAGGTTTTCTTTTCTTTTTCTAGTTTATAGTAAAAAAGAGTGGTAAGGGTTTAGTCCTCCTAGTAATTTTTGCTTGTAGCTTTGCCTCACCTCGTACAGGTGTCGCATTTTAATATGGATATCGTGAAACTTTTTCATCCTTTTTTTATATCCTCTAGTAAAGGTTTTGTCCTCCTGCCTTCTTGAACAATAACAAGAAGGCCTAGTAAGAGTATTGGCTGATTCTACCATTTCTTCCTTAAATTATTTTTATTTCATTTAGGTTGCTGAGCTTCGTGAAGAACTTGAATTGCGTGGACTTGATTCTAAAGGATTAAAAAATGTGTTGTCTCAACGTTTGTCTGAAGCTATTGGGAAAGAAAAGGAAAATGATGAGAAAAATGAGAATCAAGGAGGGCAACAACAAGAAAAGCAGGCAGATGAAGCAATGCCTGATACTGAGCAGCAGCAACAACAAAATTTGGTTTCAAAGGAACAGCAACAAGAAGAAGCAAAACCAAATGAACAACAACCTCCTGCTCAGAAATCAAATACTGAACCTAGTATAATGGTTAAAATAAAGGAAGAAATTATTGAATTGATGGAAACTGATGAAGCGGTTTGAATTTATTTTTAAAATGTTGTTTATAATTTTGAAATTTTTGAGAAATTTATTTTTTGAAATTAATTATTCCTCAAAAAATTAGGGTTGGAAAATTAATCAAAATTGGACCTGTTCATTGTTCCCAATTAACGAGAGTTGTGAATTCTTTATTAAGTGTTGTTGGATCTGGGAAAATTTTTGGATACATATCTGGAATTTAATCGAGGAATCGAACTGAAAAATTCACTGTTCCTTTCTTTAACTAAAATTTGAACTAGACTTTAAATTAAATTAATTTCTTTCTTTTTTTAAGCCTGAAGAGAAGAAGGAATCACCGGAAGAACAAGCAAAACGTGAAAAGTTGGAGAAGGAACGTCAAGAATTGGAAAAAGCTAAAGAGAAATTTGTATAATTTTTTTAATTTTTAGAGTTTTTTAATTTTTTTGTTTTCAAGGAAAAGGAAAAGAAGGAACGCAAAGCTACTTTAGAACGTCATTATAGCCAAATTCCTAAAGAACCTGGAATTTTTGTTTATCCAAGCAAAACTGCAAAAGGTGGAAAATTTGAATGTAAATTGATGTCTATACATTCATTATTGGATTATCGTCAGGATGATATTAAAGAATCTTCTTTTGAGGTTTTTATTTTTTAAAATTTCTTTGTTTTTTTATCAAGAAATAATTAAAATTTATAACTTCCCTAACCCATCTTTGGATTTAAAAATCACTTGTGATTTAAAAAGTGATTTAAAAATCACTTTTCTTAAATTTGGGGGTGTTTCGTTTTGGGGAGCTTCTCGCTATCCATTTGCCAACCAAAATTTCGAATACTTACATAAATCGAGGTGTGGTTCAAAGACATCTCAAATGACAAACTAATGGTCTGGCGCACTTTAGGTTGTCATATGGTTTGACGTGCACTCCCCATTATAGCCTTTTGAGATCCAACCTTTGTGGGATATTTTATAATGAATGTTTCTTTTCAGGTCTTTTTATTTGTTGAAGCTTTACGTGAAGCAATTGATCGTTCCAACGCTTTTGTTGTTTATCATTCTGTTGCAACTTGTTTAGATCGAGAAGCTGAAAAGAAGCGTCGAAATGAAACACTTTCTGAAGCTTGTAAAGATGAAGATGTTGTTGTAATAAATGAAAGTAGTGGAGGTGGAGGGGGAAAAGAGAAAGGAGAAGATAAAGAGAAGGAAGGGAATAAGGATGGAGGACAAAATTCTGATAAACAACCACCAAAATCACCATTAAGTTCTTCAACAGATTTGAGAACAAATTTTAAAGCAATTGTTCACAATTTGGATCTTTTTTCAGCTTTTGTACATTTTGATGGAAATATTTGCGGGTTTGTTTTTGAAATTTATTAAAAAAAGGGGGTTTTTGAAGGGATTGGGTAGCCTAAATTGTATGTCTTTTTTTAAGTAAAAGGTTCTTAAAAAGAAATTTTCCATTTTTATATTAAATAATTAAATTGTGTGCCCTTGGTTAGTCTTTGAGTTTTTAGGGTATAATTTTTTTTCTTTTAAAAACAATAATTAGGAGTTTCCGTTTTCGAGTCGGGCCGACGCTCGAGGCATTTTTTCAGGCTTGTTTTTATCGAATCGTGCCGGTACGAGTCTTTTTTTGGACCAAACATCTAGGTCCGGGTCGGTCCATTTTGGCAACCCTAACAGTAATAAATACCTTTGGAAAGGATTTTTGGGAATTAAAAAAAAAATTCTGAACGTTCTTAATTAAATTTTAAAATTTAATTTAGTTATTTGACTGATCGTGATTTGGAAGAAATAATAAATTCTACAGGATTAGACTTGTCTCGTGGTGAAGTTAAAATTTTGGTTAAAAAATTGGTTTCAAAGGAACGTGTCAATTATCGTGATTTGACTGATAAATGGGTTGATAAAGAAGGGAATGTTAAATATATACCTGAACCTGTATATCAAGGAGGAGGAAGTTTGTTTGAGAGTTACAAGGAGTTGGCTAACGGTTTGTTTTGTTGTTTTTAATTAAAAAAATTTTCCGAAGATTGGGGGATGTTTGAAATTTTATGGGGTATTTTTCTGATGATTTGTGTAGAGTTGAGAAATAATTTTTGGACTTGAAAATTTTTTTTCTTCTCAAGAGTAGACTAGTTAATTTATTTTTTTTATTTTACAAGTGAATATGATATACATTTTTGATTGTAGGTTAGAAAAGACTCCATCGTTTAGTAGTTAATTAAATTAAAATATACTTGTCTATAGTATAAGAGCTCAAAATTTGTGTAAATGGTTAAAAAAGAAATTTTTTATATTTTTAAAAATTTCTGTGACTCATTTTTCTCTTGTCTTTAAGAAAGAAAATTTTTGTTTATTTTAAATCTGTCCGCAAATCTGTGTCCGCAAAAATATTTTGTTTTAATTTCTCTTGTATTTAGGACATTCCAATTTGGAACTGAAGCCTGTTTCTTCTGATAATACTTTACAAACAACAACAAATAATGAAGCTTCTTCTGACATATTCTTTTATGAAGGCAAAATTGTTAATATTAAACAATGTATTCAACAACAACAAGCTATGGAAGAAGAACGTCAGGCTGTTTTGGATAAAAATAATGAATTGGATTTACAATTGAGTAAGTGTTTATTGAGGGTTTTTTAGAAATAAAGGGAGGAAGTGAGGAATGTTTTCCTGTTCTAAAATTTAAAAAAATTGTAAATGTCCGCAAGTAAAGTTGCGGACATTTATTAATGTGTCCACAAACTCGTTTTTTAATGGGGAAGAGAGAGAGGTCTTTCTATAGACTTCCAAGACTCTTGGTCGTGACTCTTGGTCGTGAGTCTTGGAAAATTGTCGGTCTTGGAAGTCTAGGTCTTACCTTCCGTCTGGTTTAGTAAACAAAAAGGGAAAAAGTCCGCAAGAAAAGATTGCGGACGTCTTATCATGGGTTCCTTAACTTTTTATTTTTTAATAAAATCAAAACACATTTTTTCCTGTACTTGTGGACACTGCATATGTGCATTTTTAAAAGAAAATATGGAATCCCTTTCCTCCTATCTTTAAATTTAAAAAAATAATTTGTCCGCAAATTTATGTCCGCAAAAATTTAATTTTCTTAATTATTAAGAAACAACAAAAGAACAACGTGATCTATTAGAAAAGAAAAAGCGTCGTCTTGAAGATGATGTTGATCGTTATAGAAAAAAATTGCATGATACAGAGAAGAATTTGAAGAAAGAAAAGGATGATAATGAAGTTTGTAAAAGGTCTTTAACTGATTGTAAACGTTATGGACAACGAATTATTTCAATTGTTGAAAGTGTATTTCCACCACCTCCTAAACCTGCTACAAAGGAAGGGGAAAATGTTAAAAATAATAATGGTGAAAATGGTGGAGGAAAGGAAGCTGAGGGTGGTGGTAAGGAAGGTGGGAAAGAAGCTAAGGAGAACAACAAGGAAACGTCATCTTCTGATGTTGTTCTTTTGGATGAATGTAAAGATGATACAACAACTAATAATTCTTTTAGAGAAGAGAATAATCAGGTTTGTTTTTTAATTTTAAAATATTTTTGGGTAATTTTTGAGGGATAAATTTATTTTGGGGTTAATTGAAATTGTCCGCAAATTTTGTCCGCAAAAAAATATTTTTTTTACTTTTTTTTTAAATTATACTTATGTTAATTTGTGGAGTTTTAATCGTATTTTATTAAAGTCGGGAAAAAATTTCGCGATGGGTGGGGGTAAGATTTCTATTTGAAAAAAAATTTTTTTTTTAAATTTGTCCGCAAAAATGTTTATCCGCAAAAATTTAGAAATCTTTTTTTTAAATAAATTATTTTAAAGGCACAAAAAGCTGATAGTTATGTAATTACTGAGCCAATAAGTGTTGAAATGGTTGTGACTGAAGGAGAAGAACAACAACAACAAGTGACCAAACAAGGAGGTGTTGATGTTGAGCAGAATTTGGAAAATAAAAATGAGGGAGGAGGGGAAGAGGTGAAGAAAATTACATGAAGAAAAATGCGGAATTGAAATCAAGTTTTATTTTTAAATTTAATTTTTTTTGGGGGGAAAATTTATTTAGTAGTTAAGGAATGATATTATTTTAATTTTTGATGTGTTTTAGTTGGTATTCCTCATAATATTTATGGTTTTTTTAAATTAAAAAAATTTTTTGTTGTGTAAGAAAAAATTTAAGGATCTGGGAGTGATTAGGTTATTCTAAATTAATTTTGGTTAATTGAATTTTTTTTTCCTTGGATTTTTCGGGGTAGGTCATTTTTTTGTTTTCTTACGGGGGCAGGATTACTTACAATTATAATTTCATTTGAAAATGTCCGCAAAATTTTTGCGGACATTTAATTTTTCTGAAATTTTCTAGGAGGGACTACTCATCTATTCCGGCTTCCAAGGGCGTAGCCAGGGGGTCGATTTCGGGGGGGGCTAACACTGGGTGGGCGCCAAATTTTTGGCGTTTACCTTGGCGTTCCGGACGCAAATATTTTTGTTCATAAATTTTCATCTTTTCTGCGCCGCAGGCGAAAATTTTTTGAATTTTAGAAGGCCGTAGGCCAGATTTCTTCCATTTTTTGCGCCGCAGGCGAAAATTTTTTTAAATTTGAGGTTGTAGGCGAAAAAATTTCACTTTTTCGGCGCCGCAGGCGCCGAAAATTTTGATTTTCAGCGCCGCAGGCGAAAATTTTTTGAATTCTGGAGCTCAAAAGGCCAGATTTCTTCCTTTTTCAGCGCCGCAGGCGAAAATTTTTTAAAATTCGAAGGCCGTAGGCCAAAAAAATTCACTTTTTTGCCCAACGCCTTCCCCAAATTTTTCCCTTTTCCCCATTTCGGGGGGGGGGGGCTTTAGCCCCAGAAGCCCCCCCCCTTGGCTACGCCCTTGCCGGCTTCTAATTATTCAACATTTGGTATTTTTATTACGTCACCTCAATTAGGACTTTAATAAAAGGACTGTCTTGATCCTTAAATTAAAAAAATATTTTCGGTTTTCTTTATTTTTTTATAATCTTACCAAAAATAAAA
The DNA here is from genome assembly GCA_036172955.1 of Meloidogyne arenaria. Classification (NCBI taxonomy): domain Eukaryota; kingdom Metazoa; phylum Nematoda; class Chromadorea; order Rhabditida; family Meloidogynidae; genus Meloidogyne; species Meloidogyne arenaria. The sequence goes on along the minus strand of JARQAB010000046.1, from coordinate 2,822,457 downwards.
TTTAAAAAAATGTGTGAGCAATTTATATTTTTGTTTTTTAAATTTATTAAAATAATTTGAAAATAAAAAAAAATAATTTGGACCATATTTTTGATTTTTCAAAGAACCTAGAGAAAGAAAAAAAATTTTTAATAAATTAGGTATGTATAATAAAAAATAATTTTTGCAACATTTTCTCCAGTCTTATAATCTTTTTTTCTCACATAATTTCTTTGGGGAGGACTCGGTCTTTTTTCTTTTTAAGAAAAAATATTTTTGGACTTTGGTTCCGCCCTTTTCCTTTCCTTCCCCTTTCTTTCTAAAGCACATTCCCCTTCTTTTCCTCTTTCATTTCAAGGCAAAAACAACAAATTTTTTTTCTTCAATTTCTCGAATAACCATACAAAAATATTTCTTTAAGTTCACCTTTCTCTTTATCCTAAAAATTTCTTTTTTTTCTCAATAACCCCTATACTAAGAATAAAAAAAAACTTGAAAAAGACTACCTATTTTTATAAAAAATATCCTTACATTATTTATAAAAAAGACAAAAATGCAAATTTTTTTTCCTTTTTTTACCAAAAACAAAAAATTATTTTTTTTCCCATTTAAAGAAAAAAAAATATTTTTTTTTCCATGCATTTAATTTTACATAGTAGTACATAAAGAAAGTTTTTTTTCAGTATTTTTGCCGTAGAAAAATTTTTCTTTTTGGTCAAGTGGTTTAAGGCGCTGCCTGCACAAACTCAAATTAGTTTATAGGGTTGAAGGTTCGAGTCCAACTATGGGCAATTTATTTGTTTTGAAGAATTTATTTATTTAGAATATTAGAAAAATATTTTTTTGATGGATTTTAGGGGAAAATGAATTTTTTAAAATTAAATTTTAAAGGAAAAATGGAAAAAATTGAGTTCTGTTCTTTTTTAAGAAGTAGGGTTTTTTCAAAAAAATTTTTTTCCCAAAATTTCCTTCATGTCTTCGAACTCTCTTCCTTTCTCTCATATTTCCTTTCTTCTTTCCGGAAATTCAACAATAAAAATTTTAAAATACAAAAGAAAAAATGTAGAGAACAACAACAACAACAAAAATAATGTTGACCACTACCCAAACATGGTCATTTAAAAATAAAAATATTCATTTTTAATATTTGTACAACTACCTAAATATTATTTATTAATTCTTTTTTTTTAATTTTTCTTTTGTTTGTTTTTGCATTTTATTTATTTGTTTAATAGGTTAGAGAAAAAATTTTTTTTCTTCCTTTTTTTGGGAGGGAGGTTGTGAAGAAGGGTTGGGAAACAGGTGTTCCAACAAAATAAAAAAAATTTGAGATTTTTTTTTTAAATTTTATTTTTGATTTTTTGTGGTCATTTTTCAATTATTGTTCCTTTATTTAAAAAAATTTATTTTTTTGGATCACACAAATTGCAACAGAAATAACGTTAATTAATATATCCATTCAACCATTTAGCTTATTTTCAAGGAAAAAAAATTTTTTTGTGTTTTCTATTAAACCAAAAATAGAAATTCCTTTGACTATCTGATCTCTTTGTCCTCTTCAAGAATTTTTAATTTTATTTTTAAAAATTAAAAAAATTTTTTTAATAATTTATTTTCTTTTACCACTACTTAGATAAGTCAATTTTTAACCTTTTTTCCTCTTTTTCCTTAAAATCTAATTTATAAAAAATTCATTTACCCCTAAAATCCACCAAAAAAATTTTTTTTAATATTCTAAATTGTTTACTTCTTCAAAACAAATAAATTCCCCTTAGTTGGACTCGAACCTTCCACCCTAAACTAAACTTGGGTTTGTGTAGGCAGCGCTCTAGTCCACTTGACCAGAAAAATTTTTGCTGTTTTTCTGATTTTCTAATTTTTTTTCTACGTTCACACAAAATTATTTTTCTTTTTTTTCTTTTGTTTTTTATTTTCCTTCCTGTTTTGCCCAATTAATTTAAAATTACTTTTTTTCTTATTGTTTTGTGAATATAAAAAAAATAATAATAAGAATTTCCTTAAAATTTCCGTTATTTTAATTACCTCATTTGGACAAAGGTAATTTTTTCTTGTTTTTATTTTCTCCCAGAAATTATTTTATTTTTAAAAATATTTTTCCTTTTTTATATTAGAAAATGGAAGGAGAGATTAAAAAAATTTTCTGAAATTTTTCCGAAATTTTTAAAAAATTTTTCTGAAAATTTTTTTGAAATTTTTATTTTTTTTAATAGAAAGAATATTATTTATGGCTTTATTAATGCTTCCACTAATAACATTTGTAGCCTTCCGTGATGGTGCAGCAAATATTGGAATTAATAAACATTCAAAACAACAAAATAATTTATTATTTTTGGAAAATTTAAAAATAATTAACGGGACAGAATTAATATTGGAATGCCCCCCAGCCTCAATACTTGTACGGCAACATATGGCCCCTGATTTTGAACATCCCCAGTTAGTTAGAAAATTAAATTGGTTTTTTGAAGGGGTGCTAGTTGCTTCTTTTCAACAGGTGAATAATTTGAACATTTTTGTTTTGGACATTTTGAGAAAAAAATAAACTTGTTTGGGAGAAAAATAAACTTGAAATTAAAAATCATAATTTTTTGTGTTTTGTTTGTGTTTTTATGTTTTGAATTATTATTTGTGTTTTGACTTGTTTTGTAATATTCTGATTTTTCTAAAATGTTTTGTGTTTTTGTTAAGTTTATTTGTATTTTTCTGAATTTTATGTTTTGCAATGTTTTTGTGTTTTGCAACTTGTTTGTGTTTTTTCCAAGTTGGAATTATAAACTTAAAAATTGTAAAATAAAAATAAACTTATCAGGTTTGCGAAAATAAACTTGAAATTGTAAAATTTAAGAAATAAAGTTTATTTTTTACAAATTCAAGTTTTATTTTCGCAAACTAGACAGATTTAGGTATATTTGAGTATATATTTGTTTTATGCATATTTTCTCTGATATTTCTCCACCCATCAAAATTTTTTTATTTTTTTATTCAAAACCAATTTTTTTTCTTAAAATTATGTTGATGATGATAACTACTTTCCCCTCTTACATATTTTTATTTATTTACTCCCCTGTGGGAAATTTGAGGCAAAAATGCTTTGGCCTAAGGCTGTCAATTATGCCGTTTCAAGAAGAAGGAGAGAGTTTTTCTCTTAGACCAACACAAAATTCTTTTTTTTAAGAAATATTAAGTGTGTAGATAAATTGTTGAAAAAGAGAAAAAAATAAATTTTTGGAAAGAAATTGACCGAAATAAATAAAAATATAAGTGAAATATGTATGGAGGGATAGTTTAAATTCTGAAAATAATATTAATAGGGGCTGTGTTTTTGTATTTTCTCAAAATTCTGATTTTTGTAATATGTATTTTATTTTAGTTACTTTTATTACTACAAACTTAAGTTTATTTTCTGATCTTTGTATTTTCTCCGTATTTTCTCCAGTCTGTCTTAGAAAATTCTGGTTTTTGTATTTTCCTTTTTCTATTTAATTCTGATTTGTATTTTCTTGAATGTTGATTTTGTGTTTTCTCAAATTAAGTTTACCTTGTAAAATTCTGGTTTTTGTATTTTGCTTTTGTATTTTTCTTCAAAATTCTGATTTGCATTTTTTTCATAAATTCTGATTTTATTTATTTTTCACTGGACTCAACTCTGTCAATAAAACATCCCTTCCCGCATTTTTATTTTAAAACCTTTTTGTGTATTTTTTCTTTTTCTACTTTAATTCTTTGTTTATTTTGTGCCGATTTTCTTTTATATTTTTTTTCAAACTGTGCCAAGAAAATTGGTATGTTTCCGGGCAATATATAAATTTATTTTCCTCTCTTTACTATATTTGTTCTAATTTCCGTCCTTTTTCTTGTATTTTCTTTTTATTTTTGGACTTTTAAGGGGAGAGGGGGAAAGTTAAAAGGGAGGAGGGAAAGGGGGGAAAGGAAAGTTGAGGGAAAGGAAAATAAAAATTTTTGCCGACTGACTGAGTTTTAAGCTTTTAAAATTAAAAAGAGAAAATAAATATAAATAAGGTATATGTCTAATTAATAATGTTTTCAGTTTTAGCATTCAATTTATTTGGAAAAATAAAAAAAATACATAATTATAAGAGAAAGATTTGAGAAATTCGTGTAGAGGGGAAATTAATTAATTTTTATTAAATTAATTTATTATTTGCTTGTTATTCTGATTTTTGTGTTTTAATTTTAATTGTAAATTGTTTTTGTTTGAGGGAAAATACATATTCTGATTTTTTTAGAAAGTTTTGTGTTTTTGTAAGTTTTGTGTTTTCTTTAAATATATGTATGTGTTTTGTAATGTTTTTATGTTTTGCAAATTGTTTTTGTGTTTTTATTTGTTTTGAAATATTCTGATTTTTCTAGTAAGTTTTGTGTTTTTGTTAAGTTTATTTGTGTTTTTTAAATAATGTTTTGTAATGTTTTTGTGTTTTTGCAACTTGTTTGTGTTTTAAAAGTTGTATTTTTTTATTTTACAAACTTAAGTTTATTTTTACAAATTCAAGTTTATTTTTCGCAAACTTGACAAGTTTAGGTACATTTGAGTATATCTCTTTTTTTCTTTAACTTGTCTGCATATTTTTCTTTTTAAATTTAAAATTTTATAACAAGATTTAAATAGGATATATTATTTCCCTCTTGGGAAAATAAGGAGGCAGAAAATAAGGAAATTAGGATAAAGTAAAATTGACCAAAGAATTTTTCTTTAATTTTTTAAATGAGGTTTTCTGGATGAGTTGATGATAATCGAGCGTCTATAGAATTGCCTAAAAAATAGATAGAGCTATGAAATTTTGTATAAATATTGTTAATAGTGTTATTTAACAAGTCTGAAAATTTCAGAATTTTTGGTTCAGAATTTCAAAAATTGTAGTTAAAAATGTCCATTTTTTGTTGATTTTTTGCAGCCTTTTAATTACAACTTGTGGAATAATTAACTAAAAATTCTGAAATTTTTATAGAGGATGAATTAAACTTTGAGAATGTTATTTTAAAAAATTCAAGATTTTATATGCTTATTTTGTTTATTTTATAGTCGCGCGCAAGCGTTAGAAACATGGGAGAGAAGGTTGACGACAACGTTTTCGAGGGAGAATTAAATAAAATAAAGATAAAACAGAAAATTAAAAAATAAAAATAAATTTAAAAAATAAATTTTTTAAAAATTCAAAAATGATTTAATTTTTTAAATTTAAAAAACAGCAAGAACTCGGTGTGGATATAGAGCAACAATTATGGACAAATAATGAAAGGTTGCTACTCAAACGTCCATTTTTTGAATTACGTATTTTTCCTGTTCTGCCAAAAGACAATGGGGAATGGATTTGTATTTTGGAAACTGATCCTTTATTTGCTGAAGAATTGCCGCTTCAAAAGGCTGGTGCAAAATTGTTGGTGTTAGGTGGGTATTTAAATGTGTTTTCTCTTGTTGTTTGTGTTTAAGACAATTTCTGAGTTTTGTATTTTTACGAACTTGAGTTTTTGTGTTTTTCTAAATTGTGTTCTGATTTTTTGTATTTTATTTCAATTCTGATTTTTGTATTTTTAATGAAATTCTGATTTCTTGTATTTTCAATGAAATTCTTGTATTTTCCTTCAATTCTGACTTTGTATTTCTTTAAATTTAACAAAACTCTGATTTTTGTATTTTTTGTATTTTTCTTTTATTTGTAATTTGTATTTCTTTTATGAAATTCTAATTTTTGTATTTTTAAAATACAAAAATCAGAATTCTTAAATAATTTCTTTTCCACACACATTAATAATTTAATTTATTATTATTGTTTTTACACATTTCTTAAAAGTTCTTGCGCATAATATCCGCGCAAAATTAATTATTCTTGCTTGACCAATTTTAATTTATGGAATGGATATATTTGACCAAGAATAAATAATGATGGAAAAGGATATTAAAATTAATTTATTTAATATAGGGACACTAGAGTCTGAGACTCAAAATTACCCTGGACTCTCTCATATTTTTTATTTTCTGGTACTCTAATGTCCGGTCTGTTAAAGTAACAAAATGACATTAATTTTGATTGAGGAAATAAATCGCGTGACAATTGAGTGAATAAAAATGATGATGAATGTGAATAAATGACCGGTGGTTAGTTTTGGTTTAGAAAAAAAATATATTGAGAGAGAGCGTGTCCAGATGCAATTTAAAAAAATTAAAATAAAATAAATAAGGAAATTAATGTGATAAATTTGTGGAAGATTGGTGATGAAATGGTGTACTGACACTTGCGGAACGACATTTGCGGACCGACATATGCGGATCGACATTTGTAATTTTATTTTTAAAATTCTGATTTTTATATTCTGTTTATTAATTCTGATTTTTGTGTGTTTTTCCAAGTAATTCTGATTGTCTTTAATTTTCTGTAGATATTCTGGTTTGTGTTTTGCTATACAATTAATTGTATTTTGCAAAATTCTGATTTGAAATCTTTTTGTATTTTTACAAATTCTGATTTTGTATTTTCTTGTATTTTTTTGTATTTTTCTTGTATTTTCCTTTAAACCTTTTAATTATTTCAGAAAAACCCCCAATCCCCCCAAAACCTTCTATTCAATATGGAAGCAACAAAAATTCTGTTTTGCTCGATTGGAGTAAAGGCTTTTTACCTTTACCCTCCCAACAACCAATAATTAAATTTGCAATTTATATTTCACAAAAATTTGAAGAAAATATTAAAAGAAGGAAAAATAATAATTTTGTCCGTGTTTTGTCAACAAAAAATAATTTAACAAATTTGGAAATTGCCGAATTGGAACCAAATACTTTATATTCTTTTTCTGTAGGTTTAAATTAATTAGGATAATTAATTTTCTGATTTTTTCGAATATTCCAAAGCTTAACTCTTTTCCTCTAATACAATCCTAGAAAATCCGCAAGTAAAAAATTAAAAAAAAATTTTGCGGACAAAACTTGCGGACTTTTTGAAAATTTGCGGACTTTCTAGAAAAAGTTCGCAAATTTTGTCTGCAAACTTAACAAAATGAAAAAAAATTTTTTTTTTAAATTTGCGGATAAAACTTGCGGACATTTTGAGAGTATTAGAGAGAAGAGCCCTTAAGGCATTTTAAATTTTATTTATAGGTACGTGCAGAAAACACTGTCGGAGAAAGTCAATTTGGACCTGAAGCTGTTTTTAAAACCTTTGGACTGCGTAGGAATTTTCTTTTTAATTTTTGTTTTAATTTTTAAAAATTTTTGCAGCTCCATCCAAATCGGCAGAAATTCGTTCTTTAATAAATTCAACTTCGGCAGATTGTGTAGAATTGGAATGGCAACAACCGATTATTGAGGATGATGGTGAGGAGTCTACGAGTGATTCGATCCTTGGCTATAGAATTATTGTAAGGAAAATTTCTGAAAATTTTTTTTCAAAATGTCCGGTCGACAAAATGTTTACGAAATGTCCAGTCGACAAAATGTCCAATTTTCAAAACGCCCATTTTTCGAAAATTTTTGAAAATTTTTTCCAAATTTCTAGGTAAACAAATTGGACGGCACTAATCTAAAAGAAATTTATGCTAAAGGCTCAAATACCCAAAAACAACTTGTATGTTCTTTGGAACCCTTTACTGATTATTCTCTTACTTTGGAAGCCCACAATTTATTTGGATATTCTAAAGCTACCAAAACATCTTTTAAAACTGAACAGGTTTTTTTTTAATTATTTTTAAATTTGTTTTTCAAATCTTGAGGAATTACCTATATATAAGCAATAATGAAGATTTGACAGTCTTACAATTAGTGAAAAAATATAGAAAATATTTGTCCGCAAAAAATTTTGCGGACATCCGCAAAATTTTGTCAAATCATCATTTGCTAAAAATTATATAAATTAACAAGCAATATCTGTAGCAACAATTTTTTTAATTTCTAAAGGATTTTTAAAAAGATTCAATTTTTTAAATTTATTTTTCAAACGTCCAAATTCCAAAACGTCCATTTTTCTAAACGTCCAATATTTAAAAATGCCAAAATTTCAAAATGGTTAAAAATCCTAAAAATAATTTTTAGAGTATTCCAAGTGGTCCGCCTCTATCAGTACAAGTTTTGCCTTTGCCTGGAGGCACTTCTCTGTCTCTAAATTGGCGGCAACCTGAAAAACCTAATGGAATAATTCGTGCATATTTGATACATTTTAAGGTTTTTTATTTTTTTTAAATTAAAAATAAAAATTTTTTTGAGGAAATGTTTTCTCAAAGACCTTTAAGACAAATCCGTTTAGAAGCTAAAAATGAAGAGGAAAACGATGAAGAATTATCTAATCGAGATCAATTAAAACAATCTTCGAGTAATACAGTGTTTGCCTTCAATCTTGTAAGGAGAAATTTTTTTTTTAATTTTTGAATGAAAAATTGAATTTTGGAGGAAAGTAGAGGCTTGTTTATCCTTTTTATTTTCCAAGAAGTCCGCAAGTTTTGTCCGCAAGTCTAAAAAAATCCTTTTTCAGATAAAAAATTAATTGTATGATTTGCGGACAAAACTTGCGGACTTTTTGAACATAAAGAGATGAAAGAGCCTCAAGACTGTAAAAGCTGCCCAATTTTTCTAAATAAATTTTTTCGATTTCTAAAGTACATTAGGAAATAATAATTAATTTTTTTATTTAAACAGACAAATCTTTCATCGAATAGCCGTTATAAAATTCAAATTTCTTCAGTTACTGATAAAGGCGAGGGTCCTAAAAGTGAACCTATAATTGTTGATACAGATATTGCTGGTTAGTTTCTATAATTTTTTAGCAAATGAAGATTTGACAGAATTTTTGCGGATGTCCGCAAATTTTTTGCGGACAAATATTTTTTTTAATTTTTTCAAAAATTTGTCCAAACTTCATTATTGCTTATAAAGATAATTTTTTTTAATTAATATATTTACAGTTCCTCAAGAATCTCCAAAAATTACTAGTTTATTTTTTGATTGTGCCAGTTCATTATTATCGTTAGAATGGATTTTACCTCAAAATTTATTAAATTCAAAATTTGATGGTTTTCATAAAATTTCAATTTATTCTTTAATGACTCAAACTGTTAGGAATTTTAATATTTCAATCAATTCTCCATCAAAGGTTAAAAGAATTAAAAAAAATTTTTTTTTTAATTTTTGCGGACAAATTTTTGCGGACAGTTACCACGCGTTTTCAAAAAATCATAACTAAGGACAGGGTTTTTCGATCTTGTTCAAATTTTGTAGGGATATTAGAAATTTGAGAATTTTCGGTTTCATATTTCAAAAGTTATGGAAGAAAAACATGTGAGAATGTCAATTTTTGTAATATTTTTGTCCATAACTTTTTTTATATTGAAAATAAAATTCTGAAATTTTTAGAGTTATGGGATAACACTATTAGGGATATCCATGCAAAATTTCATGTTTCTAGCTTCATTTTTGACATTTTTATAAAGCTTTAATTCCTTAAGGTCTCGCACTCTAACATAGACAAATTAAATTATTAAAAAAATTTTTTAAATTAAAATTTAATTTTTATTTAGTTATTATTAGACCAAATCCAATTAGGAGAACAACTTACTTTAAGTGTTTCAATTTTATTAAAAAGTAAAGCTAATTCTTCAATTCTATTGGAAACACCAAGTTCTAGTCAAGAACATTTTGTTTTGTTAGCGAACGGTAAAATATCTTTTTACAATTAACTTTTATAATTTGTAAAAATATTTTACAAATTGTAAAATAAGTTTTTATATTTTTTTACAAATTGTAAAAAAAAGTTTTATATTTTTTTACAAATTGTAAAAATAGTTTTATATAATTTTACAAATTGTAAAAAAAGTTTTATATTTTTTTTACAATTTGTAAAATATATTAAAACTTTTTTCACAATTTGTAAAAAGAATTGTAATATTTTTACAAATTGTAAAAAGTTGAAAACTTGAAACCAACCTAATTTGAAACTTAATTAAAAAATTAACTTGGACAGTTGAGTATCTATTAAAATTGGATTTTTTTAGATTAATAATTTAATTAAATTTTTTAAAGGCTGGAAATGTCGTTATCGTTCATCAATATGTCCTCCTATAAATTTAATAACATCCAAATCTATTTGTGAAAATTTCCCAAAAACTGCAGCAAATCAAAAAATACAAGAGGAAATTAAAACAACAACTTTAATTCCTTCAATTCAAAATAAACAAAATTATAATAATATTAAAATGGATGCTAATATGGTAAAAATAAATTATTTTTATAAAAATTATTTTTTTACCATTTAAAGGCTACAATATTTTTTATTTTTGGTACTGCAATAGCGTTGGCTATTTTTCTCTTATTTTTGTGTATGTTGAGAAGGTAAATTGAAAAAATAAACTTGAAGCAAATACCAGAATTACAAATTGTAATTAATGAAAAAATAAACTTGAATTACAAATTGTTAATTTTTTTATTTGTAATTCTGGTTTGTAAAAGTTTGTTTAAAATTAAATAAATAAACTTGAAAAATTACAAATTCTGATTTGTAAACTTTTTATCTGTTGTGTTTCTGAAATAAGTTTTCTTTGATTTGTAATTCTGATTTGTATTAAATAAATAAACTTGAATTTGTACAAATTCTGATTTTAAATTTTCTACAATTTGTAATTCTGATTTGTAACGGAGACTCAAATGTACTTTATAATTTTAAAGTTTGTTTCAAGTTTAATTTTAAAAAAAACTTTTTTGCAAACCAGAATTACAAATTGTAGAAAAATTAAAATCAGAATTTGTAATTCAAGTTTATTTTTTTATTTTGCATCTGCTTCAAGTTTATACTTGAAAGTTTATACTTTATAAAGTTTATACTTTTTTATAAGTTTATACTTGAAGCAGATGCAAAATAAAAAAATAAACTTGAATTACAAATTCTGATTTTAATTTTTCTACAATTTGTAATTCTGGTTTGCAAAAAAGTTTTTTTAAAATTAAACTTGAAACAAACTTAAAAATTATAATGTATATTTGAGTCTCCGTTAAAAATAAAAAAAAATTTTCTTTTTTATTTTTTAGTCGTTGTCCTCTCTTCAAAACATTTTTATTATTTCATGCTAATTTTAAACAACAAAAAAGAAGACCAAAATTTTCAGAAAATGGGAAAATAGTGAACGGACAGGAAAGAGTATCGCTTGTTCCAAAGACTGCCGCAGGTGAAAAAATTTTTAATTTTTTGAAAATTTTGAGGGAAATATTTTTCTAATTTTTTGAAATTTAAATTTAATTATTTTCTGATGTAAAAATAAATTATTTAATTAAAAATATTTTTTTTTCAATTTTCAGAAAACAGCAGTATTTTACTTCCCCCAATAACTATAGGGGAAGAATTATTTTCTAATGGAGTAGAATTAAATAAACAACAAGAATTAAATAATAATTTGTTAAATAAAAATAAATTGATAAAAAATAATAATTGTGAAGTAACGTCCTCAACAACATTAATTAGTGTTTTAGAATTTGATGATTATTTTGAAAAAATGTCTGCTAATGAAAATGCTGGATTTAAAAAATTATTTAATGTACGTAGTAAAAAAATTTTTTATTACTGTAAGTAGTAAAAAAAATATTTTTTTTAATTAAAAAATTTAAAAAATTTTTTTTTCAAAGGAAATTGAGTCTGAAACAAAAACAACAAATTTAATATTAATTAATAATTGTGATAATGAAAAAAATAAAAATAGGTAAAAATTAAATTAGAAATTAAAATTTAAATTAATTTAAAAAAAGATATACTGATATTGGGGCATTTCCAAAAGAAAGCAGAATAAGACTCTACTGTACAGAAAAAGAACGTTATATTAATGCAAACTTTGTTGATAGTTGTGATGAAAAACATGCTTACAGTTAAGTTTTGTTTAAAATTGTAAAAATCAGAATTTACAATTGTAATTTTGTAAAATAAGTTTATTTTTTAAATAAACTTGGAAATCAGAATTATTTTAAAAAATCAGAATTTGTATTTTTTTACAAACCGGAATTTGCAACCTGAAATACAAACTAAAGTAAAAGAGAATACAATTGTATTTTTAAAAATCAAGTTTATTTTTTAAATAAACTTGGAAATCAGAATTATTTAAAAAATACAATCATAATAATTAAAAATCAGAAATTGTATTTTTTACAAACCAGAATTTATTTTTAAAAATACAATTGTAATTCTTAAAAAATCAGAATTTGTATTTTTACAAATCAGAAAATGTCTTTTATAAACCAGAATTTTATTTTGTATTTTTAGTAGCTACCCAGGCCCCTTTACCCAACACTTTTGGCGACTTTTGGTTAATGGTATGGCAAGAAAAGTGTCAATTATTAATTGCTATAATTAATATGGTTGAATGTGGATTTAGAAAATGTGATCAGTATTGGCCTGAAGAAATTGGGGAAAAAATTTTGATAGAAAATTTCTGTATAAAATTAGTGGCTGAACGTTCAAATTCTGTTTTTACTCACAGAGTTTTAGAAATTAAAAATAATTTGATAGAAAATGGAGAAGAAAATATTAGAACAACACATCAATTACATTTTATGGACTGGCCGGTAGAATTTTTTATTATTAAAAGAAAATACAAAAATCCGAATTTAGAAAATAAAACTTGAATATAAGAAGATATTGTGTTTTACAAAATCAGAATTAAATAATATAAATAAACTTGAATTACAAATTCTGATTTGTAAAGGAATTAATTTTAAGTTTACTATTTACCTCTAAAGAAACTTTTACAAACCAGAATTACAAACAAAAAGTTTTTAAATCAGAATTTGTAAAATAAACTTGAAAAATTACAAATTCTGATTTGTAAACTTTTTATTTGTTGTGTTTCTGAAATAAGTTTTAGTCGATTTGTAATTCTGGTTTGTTTTGAATAAATAAACTTGAATTTGTACAATTCTGATTTTAAACTTTCTACAATTTGTGATTCTGATTTGTAAAACTTAAGTAAACTTGAAGCAAATACAAATTAAAAAAATAAACTTGAATTACAAATTCTGATTTGTAAAAGGAATTACTAATTTAAAGTTTATTATTTAAATATAAATATTTTGATTTTGTAATTCTGTTTTGTAAAAGCTTCTTTACCACTAAATAAATAAACTTGAAATTAAATTTTTAAAGGACAAAGGAGTCCCGTCTACCCCATTTCCTTTGCTTCACTTTATTAATTATGTTGCCGATTTACATTGTTCTTCACAAAATCAAGATATTTCTTCTTCTACTACTCCCTGTGTAGTTCATTGTAGTGCGGGTATTGGAAGGTCTGGGTCTTTTATTTTGGTTGACTCTTTGAGAAGACATTTGGTCTGTTTCAGTCTTGAAAAAAATTTTTCAAAAAAAATTTCAAAAAAATTTTTTTTGAAGCTTTGTTGTGACCGTATTGATGTTAGCGAACAATTAAAAAGGATGAGAAAACAAAGAATTCAATTAGTCCAAACACTTGAACAATTTGTATTTTGCCATGAGGTGAAAAGAGAATTCTCTTTTTATTTTTAAAAAATATTTTTTTTTCTAAAGGTTCTTAAACATTTGGTGTCGAATGGGATTACTCGACGTGAGTTTTTATTTTTGTTGTTGTTAAATTTTGGGGGGTTGGAAAAAAATTTTAGGTTCTATTTAGAGGACAGTTGAGTCTGTCTCTGAGGCTTTTACTCCATAATTTACTCATGTTTTTACGCCATAACTTTTTTATTTTTGAATCAATGCGAATAATTTATATATCATTCGAAAGCTCTGACTTTGCTTGACCCTTTTTCTTTTGACAGTGATCAATTCTGATTTTTCCTAAAAAAGTTATGACTAGTTATGTGTATAAAATCGTGATTTTTTCTGCTTATTGGGCTCTAACTTTTAAATAAATGTTTAAATTGAATCGATCCCAACATAAAAAAGAATCAGTACATTCTGAGCTTTCGAATGATATATAATTTGACCAGAAAAGTTTTCAAACAAAAGAAGTTATAGCCCAAAGAAAGGTCTTAGTCTTGGACAAGCTTGTGGGGGACTCTAATGTTCCGATTTTTCAAAAATTCTTTAAAAATCTTTAAAAATTAAAAAAAAAATTTTTAGAACCTCGAACACATTTTCCCAATTATTGTCAATTTTTATTTACCAAATTAACACCAAATGGACAAAGAAGAATTTCGGCACAAGCCCAGACTCTAATATGCAATAAACACATTGGGAAAGAATTAAATAATAATAATAACAACAATATTTTCCCCAATTTTATTTCACTTTCTGGGTATCATAAAAATGAAGAATTTATTATTTTAAATAATAATTTTAAAAATTGGCAAGATGACGTTTGGCTAAAAATTTGGATGGCCAAGTGTAAGGTGAGGAGATTTGTTTTTAATTTTATCTTTGGGAATTACATTAGCTTTGATTGTAGTTAGAGATTACAGTCAATTATGTTAGAGAAAATCCTTAGTTAATTTAAGTGGACACAATTAAGTTCTTTCCCTTAATGGGATTAATCTGATACAATCCTCTTTAAAGAAGGTAGAGACAAATAAAGGGCAAAAATCATGATTGTTTGAAGTTAACAGCTTGTAACTTTTTAGGGAATGGACGAATCTTATCAGCTTCAAAGAGTAAAAAAATCAGCACATTCAGGGCTTTCGAATGATATAAAATTTATTCGAAATGGTCAACATAAAATAAAGTTATGGATTGAAATATAGTTGAAGGAATGCTGAGACTCTAGCATCCCTTTACCTATTAATAGAACAATATTTTTTAAAAAATTTTTTTATTTTTTCTAGTCATTAATTGTTCTGGACTCGAATAATATAGACTCGACAACTACATCAATAGACCAGTCCTTCAATTTATCAGAATTATTTAATAACCATCAAGAAGAGAAAAATCACCAAAAACAATTTTTAATTAAATATGATTCTAAAAAAGAAGAAATTTTATTAAAATTAAATAGAGAAGAAGTTTCAAGAATTTTAAAAATTTCAAGAATTTTTGTTTCCAAATTTTTAAATAATCCTTGGATGGAAATTGAAAATTTACAATTAAAATTAAAAAATCAACATAGAGAAACTTTGGCTATTGTGGAATTGCCTTCAAAGGAAAGAAGACCTAGCAGCAATACTTCTTCTACTCCTTTTCTTTTTTGCGCATTTCAATCTATTGCTTGTCAACTTGAACAGGAGGTGAGTCATTTGGTCACTTATACAATATTTGGGTCGTTTGGTCACCTAACTAATATTATGGTCATTTATACTTTCTTGGTCATTTGGTCACAAATCAATTTTAAGGTCATTTGGTTACTTACCCAGAATTTAGTCATTTGGTCGCTTTCCCAAAATTATGTCATTTGGTCACTTTTCCCATATTTATTCATTCTGCCGTTTACTAAATATTTTCTCATTTGGCCATTTACCCCATTCTTTCTCATTTCGTCACGCTTATCAAATAAACGGAATATTTATCTAATATTTTATTTCCAGGACGCTGTGGATGTTTTACTATGGCTTGCTTCATACAAGCATGCTTATTGTTGTTGTTGGACAGATTTGGTTTTTTATTAATTAATTAAAATTTTCTAAATTTTATTTTTTGCAGCGTGAAATAGAAATGATATATCAAAGGGTATTGGAACTTGTAGAATTACAACAAACTTTTTGTTAAAAATTTTGTTATTTTTTGTTGTATATATTTTTGTTAAAAATTTGAGTAAAAATTAGGTTGAAATTTTTTAAGTAGGGTGTGTTGCCATTTTCGAGAACCGGGCCGACCTTCGAGGCAATTTTTTTCGGTGTCTGTTTTTATCGGACCAGGCCATATATGTATTTTTGGGGCCAAATACCCTATACCCGATATTTCGGACGGAGTCGATTCTGACAATCTTAATTTCAAGAAGCCAGCAAATTTTATTAAGCTGATTTATATTCTTTTACCAAAAGAAAAAAATAATTGGGGGTTACAACAAATCCTAACAAGTTACATAATATAGAAGGGTGTGACTATGACCTATAGAATATTTTTATATATTATTCTCCTCAATTCACATCCATTTTTGTCTCTCCCCTTCAATCATCAGCTTTTTGGGCTGTTTCATCAGTTCTTCCCTAATATTATCACATTGCTCTTCCAACATTTTATGTCGCACCAACATTTTGTAGTCGGAGAAGAAGTTGTCGAGCAAATCGTCTGGACTGGAAAAAAAGAAAAATTTTGGAAAAAATCAGGAAATTTAGTGTTTACATCAATTCGAAGAAGTCATCCACATTGTTGGCTTGCAATGCCAACTTCCTCACTTTTTCTCGCGCTTCGAGTGGACTAAGCAAACTGACAGAAGACTGGATAGAAGAGGGAACAGACTCCATATCCGAGTCAGAACCTTGGAGAAGAGCTTTGAACACACTTGGAGAAGCGGGTTTACGTAGCTGTAAACCTTTGGAAGAGGAGGGAGGGAGACAGTAGTAGGAATCTGAAAAATTAAAAGATTTTTTGAAGAGTCCTTTTAAAAATTCACACCTTCAAATGTACTTGTTCCCAAATCGCCAGTAGACGCCGATCTAGCGATACATGACGAATAGGCGCGGACGAATAGGCGCGGCCGAATAGGCGCCGAGACAAATAGGCGCGAGACGAATAGGCGCGGGACGAATAGGCCCCAAGTTATTTTTTTCCCAGAAAATTTTTTCTAATTTTCTTCTTCTGATTTTTTTCTTCAGATTTTTTTTTGATTTTTTTCTTCTGATTTTCTAACATTTTTAAAATCTTAATTAAAAAAAGAAACATAAGTTTTATTAGTCGGTGGATTAAGGTAGATATCAATAAATTTGGAGAGATGGATATTGTGGATTTGGGGATTAGGAGGGATATCGAGAGATTGAATGACACCAAAATCAGCTCGATTGGATGATTCTGAACAAAGTTACGACCAACTGAATCTTCGCCGGAAAAACCTTTTTGTGCTGCTACGGAGGGTAGGCCGGGAAAATCAGAACAAAGAAATCAGAACATCAGAACAAAAAAATCAGAACATCAGAACAAAAAAATCAGAACATCAGAACAAAAAAATCAGAACATCAGAACAAAAAAATCAGAACACAAAATCAGAACATCAGAACAAAAAAATCAGAACAAAAAAATCAGAACATCAGAACAAAAAAATCAGAACATCAGAACAAAAAAATCAGAACATCAGAACAAAAAAATCAGAACAAAAAAATCAGAACATCAGAACAAAAAAATTTCCTATGAAAAAAATAACTTGGGGCGCCTATTCGTCCCGCGCCTATTCGTCTCGCGCCTATTTGTCTCGGCGCCTATTCGGCCGCGCCTATTCGTCCGCGCCTATTCGGCCGCGCCTATTCGTCCTGCTCCGCGATCTAGTGAAGAAGTCGTCTAATGAGGCAAAGGGTCTAGCAGAGTATTCCAACAATTGCCCTGAAAAATTTTGAAGGAAGCTTGGCTTTGAATGGTTTTAATTTTTACATTTTTCCGGATCAAGCTCTTCCATTGTATGCATAATTTCAGACGACACACCAACAGACACATTGTCCCAATACCAACACAACTTCTCGTCCAAAAAGTAATCTCTATCACTGGTAGTTTGAGGGCAAGTCTTTGTAGAAGTTATATCTGAAAATTGGAGGAAAATTAGAGGAAGAAAAACTCGGAAGAAATTACCCTCAAGTGAACCTAGAAGAGGCTCAAGACTGAAGTTTTCAGAAGATGTCTGGCCAAAGTAGTCATCAGAAGATGATGTCAAATTGCTGGCTTCTGCCTTGTCGCTTCTACCGTTAGCAGTCACAGCATCAAGTGAAGTAGGAGTGAGGTAGTCGTAGGACCTAGCAATGAGTCGGCGGCTAGAGTAGGAAGGACGATCAACGGCCTCAACAGAATACGAAGACACTTAAAAATGTGGTAATTGAAGGAAGAAGTCGAAAATTTGCAGCTTACATTGTTCCTCTTCTTCATCACACTCCTCTACAGTTTCCAACTTGGGCTTTTTAATAGAGAAGGTTGCGTGTCTGTGGCGAGTTCTAGCTTCGCATTCAGCAATAAACTTCATCAGTTCAGGAGTATATTCGAAGAGACCTGGGCAGGATTTGGTGTGATGACATCCAGAAAAGCAGTCATATTGCGGCCCTACACGACGACAGGATCTACGCGATGGTGGTTTCTTTCTGTCGCTGAGAAGATGATGCGCGCTCTGGGCCCAGAATACGTGGCCATCTAAAAAGAATAAAGAGGTAACAGAATAGCTAGATCCGTTGGGTAAACCCTTACGTTTCTTCAAGTAAGCATACTTCCTCTGGCGATAGTTGAGCTGTTCTTTCTGCTCCTCCTTCTGCACAGATTGAGCCGGCACAGGGTTCTGGTTCTCCCGATTGTCGAATCGTTGACGCAATTCCTGCATGACACTCGTCAGATCTTCCGCTGTCGTTTGCGGTTGTTGTTGCTTCGGGTCGAACTCGGCAAGATGTTGGTCAGAGCAAGCAGGTTGATCAATGGCCTCATCGGAGTACTCAGACACTTAAAAATAGGATTATTTTGAACGTAAAAGACGAAATTTGCTTACATTTCTCCTCATCACCAAGATTCTCCATGGTTTCCCGCATGGACTTTTCTTTCAAAAAATCTGGAATTTCGGAATCCCATTCGACTGCCAACTTCATCTCTTCAGGAGAATACACGAATACAGATGGGCAAGACTGGGTATGCTGAGAACAGCCATAAAGACAATCATATTGCGAGCTTGGACGATCACACCACTCCTCCGTTGGAAACATCTCCCTGTCGCTGAGAAGTTCTGTCGCGCTCCGCATCTGAATCCGTTCAATAATACCCACTAAAAATAATGTTTTAAACAAAATTGGTTAGTGAATGGACCTTACATCCCAAACGCTTTAGACACTCCTCCCAAAAAGCCTGCCTCCTCTGAAAGAAGCTAAGCAGTTCTTTCTGCTCCTCCTTCTGCACAGGCTGAACTGGCACATCGTCCTTGTCCGTCGGTTTGTCGAATCGTTGAAGCAATTCCTGCATGACGCTCGCAAGTTCCCCTGCTGTCGTTTGTAGCTGTTGTTGCTTCGGGTGACAGCAGTTGTGCGTTGGAGACGACATTGTAGTTTAGTCCTGTCGATGAGTGGCGTGGTAAGAGGCGAATGAAGATATTGAACATTTCGATAAAACTGCTTTTATAACCTCCAAGTCTCTTAGTTGGCAATTTCGGTCTTCCTTATTGAGAATATACTATAAAAGCCCCCCACATTTCAGTCATTCTCACCAGCTCTACAAAACAATCATCGCAACTCATCGAACGTCTACTGCAACTCTACATGCTCATCCGCTGCCTTCTTCCAATGGACCTCGACACCGGACCTTTGGCCAAAAAGTCGTCAACGCTGTGCTCTCTGCTGCTGCTGCTCACCATCGCCGTTCTTGCAGTTCTCGGACAGGACAAAAGCGAAGAAGTCGGATTCGGCAAGCACACAATGATTAACAACACCACAGTGACGCTCGCCGGCAAACCCATAATTGCCAACAATACGTACTTCAACTTTACTAGTTGTCGCTTCAAGGAGTTGTATCCGGACGCCTGCGATGTTTCAATCGAAAACGGCTACATGTGAGGACTTTTTTTTAATCTTTAAAGCTAATTGTGATTAATGTTTTTTTCCTTATTTCAGCGAGCTTCGGTACAACTTCGGCAGCAAAGGATGCACTGTGGACCTGCTCAGCACCAGCGCGGCGAACGTCAACACGATCAAGTTCAGGGCCGGAGTGCGAGGAGACGCAAAAGGAGGACTCAACAGATGCCTTGATGAAACTATTTACTTCGAGGAAAGCTATAACAACATGTGAGTTTTTGCTTCCTTATTCTATTGGGCGGTTAATTTATGCTAATTAATTTATACTCATTTTGTAGCCTGCCTTTCGTCTACAGCGTCAACAACAGTGTCATCGAAAAGCTCAACAACCATCGGTTCGTTCCTGGTGAGGGGTGTAAAGGATCTTGCAAAAGCTTCGATGGAAACTGTATGCGGAGTACATCACTTCAAGTCTCGTGGAGCAGAGCGGATGGAAAGGTCTTTGCTCACACATATCTAAGTAAGAGGCCTGTTTGTTTTTATTTTTTCTTAAATCACTTTTTAGTTGGAGAAAGTACGAATCAAGGCTTGAGTCTGTCCAAAGCGCCTACGAGTGATGACATAACCCTAGACCTGGAGATAAATACTGCGAGCGGATTCACGGCTGAGTATGCAGTAACGGAGCCATTCTTCAATGCCTCAAAGGGAGCTGTCTGCGTTCCAGAGTCAACTCCTCTCTTCGCGCCCAAAGCATGGAACATCACTGATGGGGAGCACAGGGACAAACACCTGCTCGTCTTCAGCCTGCTTCGACAAAATGCTTCTTATACATATAAAGGAAAAAAATTGGCAGAGCCTCCGAATGGACCGTTTTGTGAACTCTTCGTTCAATTTGTGAGTTTTTTTGTTAAATTTTTTGAAACCTTTCTAAAATCCCATTATTTTTTCCAGCATACAGACAACTACAGCCTGCTCCTTGTCGACCGCTTTGCAACAACAACGCCACCGACTACAACGACTACTCCAGCGACCACAGGAGCTCCAGCAGCGGAAACATCAGAGACGCCTGTAACGACAACATCTTCATTGCCAACTCCGCCTGCGACCGTCGACAGCTCCCCTTCCACCACAACGACATCTCGAACAACGACAAGGGGCCCGGAACAACAGGAGTGTGGCGGAGGTCTTCTTGCAATTGGCACTGCTGCTGCTGGCCTCTTTGTCGGGATCATCATTGCAGTTTTGGTCTGGCTCTGGATGAAGAACAAGGCAGGAAAGGATACGAAAAAGGGCGGGAAGCAGGACGCCGAGCGTGCAGAAGAAGATCGTCTGCTTGCGCTGTACAAGGCTGAGGAGAAGACCAAAGGCAAAAAGGTCGTCGGGACATTTGCTGCATGGAAAAAGAAAGTGAGTTTAAAAATTTCATTTATTAATCAGACCTAAATTTCCCCCATTTTTCAGAGAAAGGAGCTGAAGACTGCGGTGGGGCTGCCTTCAATCGAGGACGAGATCGCCGCAATCTGGAAGAAAGTGGAGAAGAAAAAGGCCATGGACAAGATGCAGTACCTTGTGGATCAGTTCGAGAAGCAGAAGGACAATGAAATCTTCGAGCGGGAATACACGCCGGAACTGAAAAAGAAGGGACTTGCAGCTGTTGGGTCTTTCGAGAAGTGGAAAAAGGTGAAATTTTAAACATTTTTTTCTCTCTGAATCTCAGCTAATCCTCCCAATTTTTATTTTCAGAATAAGAACATTGCGGCGACGTTCACCTTGAACGATGGGACAAGGACGGCGATTGAATACGAGCAGCCAAAGGTCATCGAGAAGATCGTCGAGAAGGCTGAGAAGTGGACAATCGAGGAGGGGCCGACAATTGAGGAGAATAGAAACGCTGTGGACGGTGTTGAGGTTCCAAAGACTGAGGAGGAGGAGGAGGTTGATGAAGGGTGGATTCCGCCGTCGGAACCGAGTAATAACCCGAGAGAGGAGATCTAGTTGTGATAAATTTGTGTCACCATATATTGTTCTCTCATTGTATGTATTGTATATTTCTTGTTGTTTGTATTGTATTTGAATTGTTGTATTCAATTGTATTTTTGTATGTGTGAATAAATTGTTGTTTGAGTATTTTTGTTCTCGACTTTGCAATATTTTTTGTTCTCGACTGGCCGTTCCGGGATTAATCCTTTTTGGACAAAAGATCGCGACCCTCTCTTTTTCAAGGGACAGTCCAAGTAGGCGCGTGGCCATAACGGCGCAAAGCCATAACTTTCTGAAAAATTTCTGGCCCTTATTAATTTTGGTACCAATCTCTTTAGCTCCATGAGAGTAATCGTTTAATACTAAGTTTGATAGGATTCAGAAATTCAGAAACTACTTGGGCTGTACTTTGGACAAAAGAAAATATCTTTTCCAATCTCTTTTCCAATTACCTTACCCTTAACTTTTCGCTTTAGCCATTGAACTTAATTTCTTTTTTGATTTTTTTGACATTTTCTGCTCCATTATACACTTTTCAGTCATTCCCCCTCATTTTTCATGTTTAAATCTGACTCTTTTTGGGTCTTTCAGTCTTCCAATTTAACAATAAATCTTCTAGCCAATTCTACGAGCCATGGGCGCTTATTAGACTCCTCCCAAAAAGCCTGCCTCCTCTGGAAGAAGCTAAGCTGTTCTTTCTGCTCCTCCTACACAGGCTGAACTGGCACATCGTCCGGGTTCGTCAGTTTGTCGAATCGTTGAAGCAATTCCTGCATGACACTCGCCAGTTCCCCTGCTGTGTTTGCGGTTGTTGATGATTTGGATGACAGCAGTTGTGCGATGGAGACGACATTGTAGTTTAGTCCTGTCGATGAGTGGCGAGGTAAGAGGCAAAGCGAATATGGTGAACATTTCACTAAAACTGCTTTTATAACCCCTATGTTCCTTTGCTGATAATTTCGGTCTTCCTTATTGAGAATATACTATAAAAGTCCCGACATTTCATTCATTTCCCACCGACCCAACAAAACCATCAACACATCTCTACAAACGTCTACATCGTCTACACAAACAACTCTTCATGCTCTGTCTTCTTTCATTGGAACTCGACACCGGACCCTGGACCAGAAAGTCGTCAACGCTGTGCTCTCTGCTGCTGCTCATCATCGCCGCACTTGCAGTTCTTGGACAGGACAAAAGCGAAATCGTCGGGTTTGGCAATCACACAAAGAATGACAACAATGTGACGCTCGCTGGCAAAATCATAACTTCCGACAAGGCGGACTTCGACTTTGCTAGCTGTCGCTTCAAGGAGCTGTATCCGGACGCCTGCGATGTTTCAATTGAAAACGGCTACATGTGAGGACTTTTTTATTCTTTTTTAAATACTAATCATAACTGACATTCTCTTTTGTTTCAGCGAGCTTCGGTACAACAACGGCAGCAAGGGATGCACTGTGGATCTTCTCAGCAAAGACGCGTCGAACAACAGCACGATCAAGTTCACGGCCGGAGTGCGAAACATAAAAGGGGGACTCAGTAAATGCCTTGACGTTGGTCAAAACCTCGATAATAGCTATAACAACACGTGAGTTTTTATTTCCTTATTCTATTTGAAAGTTAATTTCTGTTAGTTTATCCTAATTTTTATAGCTTGCCTTTCGTCTACAGCGTCAACAACAAGGACATCGAAAAGCTCAACAACCGTCAGTACAACGATCCAAGCGCAAAGTGTGATGATGTAGCTTGCCAGGCCATTAATGGAAAATGCATGCCGAGTACATCACTTCAAGTCTCATGGAGCCAGTTGGGTGGCAAGGTCTATGCTCACACATATCTAAGTAAGAGGCCTGTTTGTTTTTATTTTTTCTTAAATAATTTTAGTTGGTGAGGACAAAAGACGAGGCTTGAGTCCATCCAAAACGCCTGTGCGTGAGAATATGACGCTAGACCTGGAGATAAAGACTGCGAGAGGATTCACGATGAAGTATAAAGACGTCGACCCATTCAATGCCTCGAAAGGAGCTGTCTGCGTTCCAGAGTCAACTCCACTCTTCGAACCCAAAGCATGGACCATCACTAATGAGGAGCACAGTGGCAAACATCTGCTCGTCTTCAGCCTGCTTCGACAGAGTGCTGCATATACGTACAAAGAATACAACTTGGCAGAGCCTCCAGACGGACCGCATTGTGAACTCTTCGTCCGCTTTGTGAGTTCTCGATTCATTTATTCTGTATGACCCGTCTAATAGTTTTGATTTTCCGATTTTTAGGATACAAACGACTACAGCCTTCTCTTTGTCGACAACTCTCCGACAACGACGCAGCCGACTACGACTACTGTAACGACCACAGCAGCGGAAACATCAGAGACGACTGGAGCGACAACATCTTCAGCGACAACTCCGTCTACGACCGCTAACAACTTCACTTCCATCAGAACGACGACTCAAGCAGCGACAAAGTGCCCGGAACAGCGGGAGGAGTGTGGCGGAGCTCCCTACCTTGCGATTGGCATTGCTGCTGCTGCTGGCCTCTTTGTCGGGATCGTCATTGCAGTTTTGGTCTGGCTCTGGATGAAGAACAAGGCGGGAAAGGATACGAAAAAGGGAGGGAAGCAGGACGCCGAACGTGCGGAAGAAGATCGTCTGCTTGCGCTGTACAAGGCTGAGGAGAAGACCAAAGGCAAGAAGGCTGTCGGGACATTTGCTGCATGGAAAAAGAATGTGAGTTTAAAAATTCGAGGAAATACCTACATTTAATTAACCTTCTTTTTCCATTTTTTCAGAGAAAGGAGAGCGAAACGAAGACCGCGGCGGAGCTGTCTTCAATCGACGACTTGATCGCTGCAACCTGGAAGAAAGTGGAGAAGAAAAAGGCCATGGACAAGCTGCAGTACCTTGTGGATCAGTTCGAGAAGCAGAAGGAAAAAGAACTCTTCGAGCGGGAATACAAGCCGGAACTGAAAAAGAAGGGACTTGCAGCTGTTGGGTCTTTCGAGGAGTGGAAAAAGGTGAAATTTTAAACATTTTTTCTCTCTGAATCTCAGCTAATCCTCCCAATTTTTTGATTTTTCAGAACAAGAACATTGCGGCGAGGTTCACCTTGGACGACGGGACAAGGACGGCGATTGAATACCAGCAGCCAAAGGTCATCGAGAAGATCGTCGAGGTTGAGAGGGTCATCATTGAGAAGGCTGACGAGTGGACAATCGAGGAGAACCCGACACTTGAGGAGCAGGAGAGACTGGCGGAGATAAAGGCGGCGAATAGAGGCGCTGTGGACGGTGTTGAGGTTCCAATGTCTGAGGAGGAGCAGGAGGTTGATGAGAGGTGGATTCCGCCGTCGGAACCGAATAATAACCCGAGCGAGAATAGCTTGTTGTGATAAATTTGTGTCACCATATATTGTTCTCTCATTGTATGTATTGTATATTTCTTGTTGTTTGTATTGTATTTGAATTGTTGTATTCAATTGTATTTTTGTATGTGTGTAAATAAATTGTTGTGTTTGTAGTGTTTATTTGATTCGATAAATTAAGGAAAAGTTTAATTCCATTTTACTTCAGAATTATCATTGCCAAACTTAGAAAATTTCTCCAGAATTATACAATACCTAAGTTAACTAAATAATTCTCAAAGTAGCCTAAACCCCGCTTTCCTTTGCCATATTTTTTGTTCTCGACTGGCCGTTCCGGGATTAATCCTGGACAAAAGATCGCGACCCTCTCTTTTTCTCAATTACCTCACCTTTAACTTTTCGTCTGAATCGTCCCCTTTTTCGATTACATTTTAACTTTCCGTTTTCGACATTCAACTTAATTTTTTGATGGATTTGTTACATCCTCCTTTACACCCACTCCAAATTCAACCAAGTATGAATTCTGTGGAGGAACATTTTAAAAACTTTTCTAGACGTGCTCAACGTATTTGCCATGGTATTTTTTCAATTTTAACTTTAAAACAAAATTTTTAAAACTTGTAGAAAACGAAAGAAGCAATCTTCTCGCATTGATGAGATTAGTACTAAATTCTCTTTTGGACGATCAAATTCGAGGTACTCGAATATTGGACTTGGTAGAATCTCAAGTAATTAGTGATTTCTTCATTATATTCGAAAAGTGTCTTTGGCATGGATTTAAAGTGCCAGGTTTCTTTTTTAATTTTAAGACTTCGAATGTAGTATAGTCGTTTACTTGGCCCCTTTTTTTGCTCATTTTTAAAAATTGAATCCTTTTCGATTGTTAACGGGAGGTATCTTCGATGCCTGACGCCAGTTGGTGATGTCTCTGTATATTTAACCGATGGCACACGTCCCGAATGCTGAGGCAATCGATTTTCTAGTTTTACTCGTAAATCCCAAGGCAGCCAGACATATCTTCAACTAACAAGAATATATAATTCCTTAACAATCCCCGTCCACATTTAACTGCGTAAAAGTCTTTGTTTTTTATTTCGTCAATTTAATTATGCCAAAAATATAAAAATGTGAATTTGGGAAGTAAGGAAAGCAGGTTTGGCCATTATTACACCTTAAAGAAAAAAAGGAAAACGGGACCGGTAAATGACTATATATCTCTTAAATTTCCAAGTTTTAGCTTCTTCCCTAATTGGCAGAAGAAAACTTCCAGAAACTGAGATGTGGGAATTTGTTGGTATTGCAAGCAAATCGAATAAAGAAATGGAAGATCTTTATAATAGTTTGGGTGGAATGAGTACTTTAAGGTTTTTTTAAATTTATTTTTTAAAATTTTCTTTTTTGAATAGATCAGTGTTAAGTAAATATAGAGGATTTTGGCGGTTGGCTTTAATGCAAAAAAGATTGGCGGAATATCTTCTATGTCTCTATGAGTGCCCAAAGAAAGAGTAAGAATGTTTTTAGATAATATTATTAATTTTTGGGGAGGGCCTTTTGGGGGGTTTGTTTTTACTTATAGGTGAACCATGCCTCCTTTTCTTATAGGAAATAAGGTTGTCGAACGGCTGAAGATCTTCGTATATCCGGATCCGATATCCGAACCGAAGATTTCCGGATATTTGGGGTTTTTACGGATCCAGATCAGACAGCCTTACTAGGAAAAAGGCCGGTGATTATTCGTGTTTGATTTTGTATTTTTATGTTCGCCCTTTCGTTTTATATACTTTTCAGAATCCAATTCTCTTACCCTCTCATTTTTAATGTTTTAAATTTTTGACTTTTTTGGGTCTTAATCTTCCAATTTAACAATAAATTAAATTTTTAGCCAATTCTACGAGCCATGGGCGCTAATTAGAAGCGAAAGTTGCAGTTTTCTTTGTGGCGCTTTTTTGTCTCTAAATGTTTTTGATAGCAATTTGCTTGTTGAAGAAGACGCACTTTTGGTTTTTTTTTAATTTTTTAAAAATTACCCAAAAATTTATTTTAAAGGAACAAATAAATTCTTTCGATTTAACTCCATATATTCGTCTGCCAACTTTGCCTGGACATTTTCCTGAAACTTTTGATAACGATAAAGACTGTTCGATTACTACAGAGGAAGAATATACTGATTTGAGGACTATATTGGACCAAAAACAATATTTGGAAGAGAGGAATAGACAATTAAGGTTGGGAGTTTAACTGTTTAAGAATGGGATTGGATTCGATCTAGTCTTATCCCGAGCCCGAACTTCAACAACTTATGGCCAAAAACCCAACCCTGAAAATCTCAATCAAGACAAAACCCCAACCTTCGAGCTTTTTTGACTGTCTGACAAGGGAACATTCCGAACTATATGTAAAAATTTCGAAAAATTTTTTGCACCATTGTGTCGGTCAGGGTCGATAACCTATTAGCCATTTCTGGCTTTTCCCCCTGGCCCGCAAATTGAAAAGTTATAGCCCTGCCTTAAAAATATCATTTAAAAAATTAATAATTTTTTAGTGCTAATATAGAACAACTAAAAATTAAAGTTGACAAATTTTCTAATGGAAGTTCTACAAATGACGTGGTGAATTTCTTTTAATTTTTTATTAAGAAATTTCTATTTTTAGACTTTACACAGAAATGATTCTTCATTAATTTTTACTGAACGTTTGAGGGACTTGGAACGTGAAAGGGACATTCTCAGAGCAAGATTGGCAGAAAAAGAAGACAGTTTGGCAATTAGGTATTTAGTTAAAAGTGGTATTCGTAGAGATTGGGGCTGCTAAAGTTTTTATATTCGAAAAGACTTTTCTAGATGTCGAATGGTACAGATTTTTTCAAAAAAAATTTTCTTTCGAAAAATTCCAGTTAGGTACACCCCAAGGTACCGCAAAGCCTATAACTTGGTTCAAAGTTATCGAATCCGGGACGCCCTTGTATGGTTCGATGCACCTCGACGAGCTGAATCAAACCATAGCAGGGCGCCCCGGATTCGCTAACTCTGAACGAAGTTGAGACTCTGCGATACCTTGGTAAGCTCTCTTTCCAGCGGTCTTCCAATCTCTTCAAATTCATTAAAATTCAAATTAAAAAAAAATTTTTTTAAAGTCAAGACCAATTAAAAGGCACTCGTCGTTTTACCGAAGATTTGTATGAAAAATTAAAAGCCTCTGAATGTAAAATAAAAAGATTTCAATCAGATATAGAAAAAATGAAAGAATTAAATAATAAAGAGGTTAACAATTTAAATGATTCTTTGATTTCTTTGGCAAAAAATTTAAAAAATGAACAAATGGAGGAAGAAGAATGTTTTAAATTGGAATTTGTAAAAATTACAAAAATTTATTCTGAAACAATGGCTATGCTTAAAAATAAAAATGAGGAGTTAAGTGCTGAAAGAGAAAGTTTAAATTCATTAAAAAGTGAATGTAATGAATTAAATGCTAAAATTAAGGTTTTTTTAAATTTTTTTAGAAGGGAATATTGGGGGAAATATTTTATGAAAATTCATGGCCAATTTCTACTAGTTCTCCATTTTTTAAGTTTGGTATTTTTGGAAAGTTTAATTTCACTCCTTTTCCTCTATCCTTCTTCTTTTTTAATTTTTTGATGGGTCCTTTTTTGGTTATTCCTTTGATAATAAAACGGCCACCTATACTCCCTTATCATACCTTTTCAGTTTCTGTGACACATTTTTTTCTTGTATGGGATCCACGTTCATTTATTGAACATTTTTTTTGATTACTTATTGTCTAAAGTTCCTGTTATCCAAAAAATTTTTCCAGTTGAATATCGGTTCTGTGGGAACGGGATCCCTCCCGCGTCGACCTACGGCTACCAAAAACCTAACGGGTAATCCTAAACCCACTGTTGCCTTCTAGAGCTTGAAGTAAATTAAATTTAAAATTAAAAAAAATATTTTTTTTTAAAGGCTTTAACCAACATTGAAAATGAATTGTTAGAATTAAAAGAAGATTATAGAAAATGTAAACAAGAATTGAGTGAATCAAAACAAGCATTACAAGAATTTAGTGAAGCTTTGAGTGAATCTAAATTACGTATGGTTGAATTAAAAGAAGAAATTATGCCTTTAAGTGATGCAAAATGGATAAAAGATAAAGAGGCTTTGCAGGTTTTTTGAGGGATTTTAAAGGAATTTTTTTGAAAAATTATTTCTTTGTAGTGTAGACTTTGTGATATTCAATTCTCGGTAATTCAAAGAAGACATCATTGCAGGTAAGGAAGAGAAATTTTTAAATAATTTTATTTGAGATGTGGCTATATTTCTATAATAATTTTGCTAGAAAGTGTTGGTTAACGGTTCCTGGGAAATCTTAGGGTGCTACTCGATTTATACCAAAATCAAAACGGGATCTAAAAAGTTTGGGCCCCTCTCTTCGCGCAGGGTTTAGCGGGAAACGCGCGGGGCCTTGAGGGAAACATCTGCCGAAATCTTCGGGTATCGGACCCGATATCCAGACTGAAAAATTTTCTTCGGATAACGGGAACCTCTACCCTATCTTCACGGGATGGAGAAAAGGAGAATAAAAAAAGGGGAGAAATAAGGGAAGGGCTGGAATATGCCAGTTTCCCCATTTTATTTTCAAAACGTTTAGTCACACATTTTAAACAAAATACGGGGAAAATGAGAAAATATAAGGAGTGAATTAAATCTAAAAAAACAATTTTTTCTTCTCAACAGAAATTGTGGTCTAATATTTTGCAATTCGTGTAGTAGTGGACGTGTTAAATTACCATCAAATTACCATCCTGTTCGAGTTTGTTTAAATTGTTATCATTTACTTAGAAATCGACAACTTTCGATTAATTCAGTTTTTGACAGAAGGCAAATATGAGAGTACACAACAAAAAAAATTTTTTTTAATTAGACTAATTTTTTAGTTTTTTTAGGAATCGCCTTAAATTTTCAATATTCTGAAAAATTACAATACGGTTGCATACCTTATTGTGAAATACACTCTTTGGACGAAAAATCATATCTTATAAAGATTCCCTCACTTCGAGGTCAACCAACTTTTTTAAAAACTAACTTATAATCGGGGTAGAATTTGGGGTCTCACTATTTTATAGTGAGGTAACACTTGTACTTTTATTTTTTTTATTTTTTGAACGAAGAAAAAATCGCGTGATATATCAAAAAAATTAAAGGCGCCTCCTAATATGTATTAGTATATTTATTAATTTTTTTACATATCTAGGACATTAATTAACCATATTTTGCTGTGATTTTTCATTTTTTGTAGCCTAAAATTTGAAAATATTTCCAAAAAAATCCTCGATATTTTATAGTTACTATGAGTAGTGATCGGAAATTTTGTTCCGTACCGTATTGCCGACTGTAATACCAAGAAATACCGAAAAATACCACAAGTACCGTATTACGGTGCGGAAATTTCCGTACTGTATTCCATACCGTACTACCAAATACTGAAAAATACGGCTGGCATGATCCGATCACTATTTATGAGGAAACATGGTAGAAAGGAAGTAAGAGATACTTGCGCGGAATAACAACACCTTTGCGGATTAACAACACATTTACGGATCGTTAGTTTAATAAAATTAGGTTAAGAGGGAGATGTCTAAAAGGATTGTAATAAAGCACAGTTTTGTGTAGCTAAAATTAGTACAAATGTAGTCTACAATTTATTTTGTCTATTGGTGTTGTTATTGTCTCGCAAATATCTCGTGCCACTTTCTTTTTTATTTAATTTATTTCCCCCTTTTTGTTAATTTTTCATTGTTTAACCAAATACATATACTCTTTTCTGACTCAACTGACACCTTTTAAACAATAAAAACCAAATTTTGGTTTTTATTTTAGTGAATATTAAAGTTTGGGTTTCTTCAATTTTTATACTCACTTAGAAATGGATAATTTAGTGAAATGTGATTTAATTAAAAATTAAAATCCTCATTTTAAAAAATTTTTTTGATTGTAAAAATTTAAAGAATAATCGAGTCTCGTTATATTTTGTACTCTCGTGTACGTTTTTTTGTTCTATTTGGTTGGCCGTTGGTTGAAGGGAGATTCCTATAAACGATGCCTCCTCCATTTTTTTTGTTTTAGGTGTTGTTGAAGTTTCCAAGATAGTTCTGGCCCCAAGAACGTACATTTAACGAGATTCGACTCATTTAGAAGGAAAAATTTTTTTGAAGAGATTAAATTAATTTCTACAGAGGAGTGCAATTCAACTATGTAGAATTTCAACTATTTTCTCATTTTTTTTGTTAAAAATTTTTTTTGTCGTTTTTTTATTGATTTTTTATTTAGTATAAATATAATTAATTGGAATAATTTTTAAAAATTTTTTGTGTAGAATTTCTCGAATATTTTTAAAATTTATTTTTTTGTCAACATTTTTGTGTCGTCCTCTCTTGTGTTTAATTATGAATAAAAAAAAGTTTCGCTGTAGTTTTTAAAAATGAAACAAATTAAAAAGTGTTTTGTATAAATGGGAGAATTTGAAAATTTGGAAGGCTTGTGTTGGGAAAATTTTTTTGACCAAATTGATAAACAAGTTAATGAGGAGGTTGATGAAGAAGGAGGGGAGAGTAAATGGAATGGAGGTGGTTCGAATGAAATTGTTGCTTTTTCTGGTGTTGCAACATTGCCACACGATAGTAAGTAAAATTGGAAGGGTGGTTCAATTAAAATTTATTTGATTTCAAAGAGGCTGTATGTTATGGAATCTGTACTGTTTCTCAAGTTCCGAAGCTGGTGAAATGCGAGGTTTTTTTCTTTTACTTTTACTTTTGGAAATGTTTTTGTGTGCCATAGGGCGTTTCAAAAAAGTTTCGAGGGATAGGGTAAGAAAAAATTTCGAGGGATAGGATAGGGAATAATCCCAGACCCAGTGGGCGTAGGTCCGGAACATGAAGAAATGCGTTGGAATCACACCAACTTTGCAACACCAAGAGAAATCCAATTATTTTTTGATTGGGCTCGTAAAGTCAAGTAGAACCATGTTTTTATGTTAATGGACCGTTTTGGAAAAAAGATTCCATAAAGTCGACATTTCGACAGATGTCATTGACATTGGCAATAGGTTGACATTCCGATTAGTATAAAATCCGAGGTTTATTTGTTAGATATGAGTGTAAAAGTGTTGCTCTTTTTAATGTTGCCGAAGCGTTTCGGAAAAAGGTCAAAAATAGTCGAAATCCAAATTTCGTGAAAATTCGAGAAAATTTTTTTCATAGGACTGCTCTCTTGTTGTCAAAATGGTCGGGTTCGGACACCACCGTAAATTTCGACACAGAGAAAGTCGTTTATTGTTGGCACGACAATCAGTAAAGGACGGGGAAGATTCTTCAAATTCTGATTCAAATGATGACTGTCAAGGCTTTCTTTTGTCACCTCCACATCATCATTTGTCTGTCGCTTCGACTTCTGAAGCTTCGTCAATTTTTGAAGGTCATCAGTGGAGGACAACACATCCGTTAGATCCTAGGTTTGTGGTTTTTTTTGGAGATGAGTTTTCTTATCCTTTGGTTCGGGTAGTGTTCTCGGGTTTGGGGGAACCGTAACGCGTCGTAATTCCAAAAAGTTGAATTCTGTTACCTACAATAGCCTGTGTTTGAGCTGTAAAAATAGGCCTTGGGACGTTCCCTAGTTTTACGGATTTTTTGTTTTGTGAAGCATTGGAAGTAACTTTCGCCACTTCACGAAATGTCGATTCTCTTATGCGGGGAAATGTCGTTAAGCCATATTCTCCCTTTTATATTCCAAAGTCCACTTCAATATTTTTAAAATTATCGTTCAGCTCAACAAAAGCTTCTAGTTCATCTTTAAAGCAAACTGCAGGACCAAACAAGCAACAACAACAACCTTCAAAAACAAATGAACCTCCTCGATTGTATGGAGTTGAAAAATGGAATGATCTCCGTCTTGTTTTGAAGAGAACACCAGAAAAAGTAAGATTAGTGTCGTTTGGTTTAGTGGGATAGTTCTTGGGTGTGGAGGCGTTGGGTCGTGGGTTCGAGTCTGTCTGGGGTGCAATTATTTTTATGGCCTATTTATAATAAATTATGAAATTCTATACCTGTTTAGGCATCAAAATAAAATTTATTTTGGTATTTTAAAAGTATTTCAGTTCTCAAAATTTTTTCTTTTTAGGCAGCATCGCAAAACGCAGAGCACCAGCATAATTCAAGTAAAAATGTTGTTGAACATGAAAATGTCGAAGATGTTTCTACCAAAAAATTGCGAAAGCCTCCACCATCTAGAGCTATTGGATCAAAAAGAAAACGGAAGAAAAAGACGAATAAACGAACAAAAGAATCGGACGACGATGAGGAAGTGGCTAATGTTGAAGATGAATCTCCCCAATCTGCAGGAAAAGTTTATCAAGTTAGTTTTTCGAAAGTAATTTGAGGTGAATGAAAGGTAGCAAATTGGGAGTTAACTAGGAAAATTTCTGCGCATTGGGTGATATGGCGCAAAATTTTCATTTTCATTCTTGCTCCCTCCCATCATCTTTTTTCCCTTCCATTTTGGGCCGGAAAGATGGAAGGAATTTTTATTGAGATCTCAAGTGTTCCTAGGTTCTTAAAGCCTTCTTAAGGACGACGAAATTATTTTTAAAGCTTTCTTAAGGACTTGGGGATAAAGACCTGTCTCAGGAATTTTTTTCAAAATCAGGATGAGTTGACCTGCCTTGGGAATTGTTGGCGTTACTTGGAGGTTGAAACGCTTCTTACTCTAAATTGAAATCCTTCTAAATTTGCTTTAAATTAAAAATTATTTTTAAAGCCTTCCAATAATGATCTCCAAGAATGTGATACTTTTACTGATGATGCCGAACATGATGACTCATTTGTAACAATTCCAACACAATTAACTACTCCCTCAAATGACGACTCTTTTGTCACCATTCCAACCCAATTAACACCTTCAACGGCAGCAAATTTTTGGGATCCAAGAGAGGCTGCTGGACGTCCAGATGTTGTTAAAGGAACGTTCAAAAAGACTCCATTAAGCAGTAAATTAACTTCTTCACATTCTGCACCTATAAGAAAAACAACTTTAAATTTGTCTGTTAAACAATTTCAACAGGCAACTTCGTTTACTTCTGCAAATTTAGTTCAAACAAATATGGAAAGTAATAAAAGAGACACTAATTTGGATAAAATTGCAGGGCCGTCAAGTAATAAAAAAATTTTTGGAATATTTCTAGGGGTTTGAATAATTTGGTGTTTATGGTTTAGTGGGATAATTTTGAATTTTTGGGGTGTAGGTTCGAACCCTCTTGGAGCAAAACATTTTTATTTTTAGACTTTTCCTCTTTTCCAAAATTTTAAACTGTTTCTAGGATTTGAATAAAATTGCCTTTATGGTTTAGTGGGATAATTTTGTATTTTTTGGGTTGAAGGTTCGAACCCCCTTGGCGCAAAGCATTTTTATTTTTTTAACTTTTCTTTTTCCCAAAAAAATATTAATTATTTTTTACAGTTCTTAAACGTCCCGGTCAATTAACTTCACCTCCTCAATATCATCATCAACAAAATATTCATAAAAATGAAGAGAAAGGTGTTGGAAGTGTTCAACAAATTTATAATAAATATTCTGGTATTAATTATAAAAATTCCGAACAAGAACAACCACAAAATTTGAATTTACAAAATCAATTTTCTAAAATGCAACAACAAATACAGAAACAGAGGACTTACTAGAGGTTTTTTTGTTTGAATTTTTATTTGTTTGGTTAAGTTGGATAATTTTGAATTTTGGTTAAGGGTTCGAGGCTTTTAAGCGATTTTTTTCTATTTTTATTTTAGTCAGATTGACGCATTTTTAGTTTTTGTTCGCCTTTTTGTCTATTTTGTCTATAAAAAATGAAAAATTGCTTTCTTGGTTTAGTTGGATAATTTTGAATTTTTAGGTCGTAGGTTCGAACCCTCTTGGGGAAATAGATTTTATATTTATTTCTTCAAGTTATCTTAACATTCTAATGGGTTTTTTTCCTTTTCTTTTTTGCATTCTAATTTTTTAAAATTTATTTTTTCTTAAAGATTTTGATGCTATTAGCCCTAAAAGTAATAGAAAAACTACTCCAGAAGAGGTTGACCGTCCTGATAGTCGTCATTCGCCCTCTTCTGACACATCTTCATCTACTTCAAATATTTATATGGATTCACAAGAAAGTACAACCTTGACAAAATCAACAAATGATTCAACTTGTCATTCTAATTTTGTAAATAAATTGCCGAATAATGTTGTTCAGTCAAATGAGGTTTTTTTAATTTTTCGTAGTGTTTCTGAAGAGTTCTCCTCCCTGGGAATCCTTGTGGACTAGTAAAGGGACAGAGAGAATCGTGGCCTTGAAAATATTAAATTTTTTAATTTGTAGTTAAGTGGTTAATTTACGGAATATTAGGGACAAGGTTCGAATCCATCCATGAAACTGACCAGAACAACATTTGTGGAACTGTCGAAATTTTATAAGTGTCGTCAGAAACGTTAACCTAGGAACATTTCGATTTTTAGGAACCGTGGAAACATGGGGTTCTAGTGCATTGAGTCTCTTAATTTTTTATTTAAAATAATTTCTAAAAAAATTATTTTTCAGTTTTCTCGTTCAACTCAATTTATTCATGAAGCAATTTCTAACTCACAAAAACCTCCCACTATGTTTCGTTTACTTGGACGAACTCCAACTACTGGCAGTAATGAAAATAAAACAACAACAATAATTGTCAAGAATAGTCCAAATAATAATGCACAATGGAAAGGGACAGATTCGGTTTTCTTTTTCTTTTTTAAAGAGGTTAATTATTTTTTTAAATTTTCTAGAATTCCTCAAATTCACCCCTTTCAACCCCTCAACAACGCAAAATTTCTTCTGCTTCCTTCTCTGGACGAAGTCATTATATTTCTCCAAGTGGGACACGTTTTGTCCCTGTTGATCCACGTGGACTTGTTTCTATGCAAAAAAATTCTGCATCAAATTCTATTACTAGCTCAAAATCAAATTCTCCTATAGCAGCTATTCCTTCAACTCCTAGTCCAGCATCTTGTTAGTTTTTTTTTTATTTTTTATAGGGTGGGATCAAATGTCATTCTTTTGTTATTTGGTTAAAAAAATTTTTCGGGGGTTTTTTGAAGTATTTTCTAGGCAAAGATGCTTTTGATAATAGTTAAAATTAATTATAAAAATATTTTACATGGATGGGTTCGAACCTGATACCCTACTATTCCGAAAGTAACCCACTTAACCACAAAAATTTTTCTTGTATTTTCCTCACTTATTTTTTTTTATTTTTTTGTAGATATCAATTCCCCTCCACGATGTGAAATAATAAATCCGAATGTTGATATTAGGACACCGAGAGGAGAAAATAATCAAAATATTTTTGGTAAAAGAAATTTTTTGGGTTAAAAAGTTTTTTAATTTTTTTAGGTGTTGATTACGAACAACAACATCAATTTATCTCTTCCACCCCAAAAACTATAAATAATATAATTTCATCATCAACAATAACAACAACAACAGCTAATAGACGACAACCCCAACATTTTCCATCTACTAACCAAACAAATTCTAACTTTTTCCGTAAGAGACAAATTGTAGAAGAAATGACCCCACAAGCATTAATGACTTCTACTCCAAATCGTTTTCATCAACAACAACGAACACCAACATCGTCTATTACACATAGTAATATTAAACGGTTTAGGCCAGTTATGGCGTCTCAAGAGGGGGATCATCAACAATATGGTAAGGGAGGGAAATTTTTATCTTTAAAATTTCGAAATGTGACATAATGCCAAGAGAAATTTTTTTTTAAACAAATTGAATTCTGATTTCCCCTGGCCTCATTTACATTGATGCTATGTATTTTATAGAGCCTCAAATAGCGAACTGTTTCTGGTTGTGGCATTTTGTCGCAAACCATTTTGTCGCATTTTCCATTTTATGGATGAGTATTTTTCACAAAATTTGCAAATTTATTATACTCTTCCTATATATTTTTTTTATAATTTCTAGCTTGTATTGATTCATATCCATCTGATGCTCCAATCATTCAACCACCAAGAGTACGAACTTTGTATCCTCAAAAACAACAACATTCTACTATCAGGTTTATTTTTTTTTAAATTTATTTTTCAAATATAAAAATATTTTAAAGTGCTTCACCAATACCTGGTACATCTACATCAATGGTTGATATTCAACAGCCAACATGTTATCAAATTTCTTATCAAAACCAAATTGTCAATCAAAGAATTCATCCTTCTTCGTCTCAACAGCATTTTACTACATCAAATACTCTTGGACAACAACATCCTCCTTCGCAGCCATTTAGACAAGCATTTACGTCAACAATACAACAACAACAACGTCAACAACACCATTATTTGAGGCAACAACAACACAATTTGCGTACACAATTAAATAGAGGAATAAAGTATTTTTTAATTATAACTTGTTAGAGGGTTTTTATGATATAAAAATGGAGATAGGGGTTTGGGTAGTAGGTCAGGTGTTGGATAGCCGAGAACTATGCGTTTTTTAAGCCTCCATGGATTTTTCCTGGAGATCCTGGTTTTTGGTTGAACTCCAAGCGCTGCTTCATTTTAAAAAGTGGCAGATTAAATGCGGTAGCGGATGGTAAAAGGACAGAATTCTGTTGAAAGTGATGACATTTCATTTCATCCATGAATCAAGTCCAGACCAAAAAAAAATTTTTTTTGTTAAACATTCATTTTATGAAATTTCTTTAGGTTTTCTCCTTGTCAATTGTTATTTATTCACTTTTTTTTACATAATTTGTTTTAAATAAAAATTTTTTTTTTATTTTTTCAGCACTTCAACATACTTTCCAAAATCTTTATCTTCACTTTCTGGCGAATTTGCATTAGAACATCAACAACAGCATTATTCACAAAGACATCAACAACAATTTAATATTAATTCTCCAACTGAAGATCCTCCATTTAATGAATATATTATTGGTTCACCTCCTCCTTCTGAACAACAACAACAACATTTTCCTGAACGAATAGCAACATCTGGTTTATATGAACAAAGTTTGTTTTTTTTAATTTAATTTTTTACTGAGGGGGTTGAGGGAAAATATTTATATCTGTATAAATCATCGATTGTAAAAAAATTTTTGTGAGACATTAAAAAACCCTCGAAAGTCTAAATCGGAATTTTGAAATGGCCCGGGCATAATTCCAATGTCTCTTCATTTTTTG
Source organism: Meloidogyne arenaria (assembly GCA_036172955.1). Classification (NCBI taxonomy): domain Eukaryota; kingdom Metazoa; phylum Nematoda; class Chromadorea; order Rhabditida; family Meloidogynidae; genus Meloidogyne; species Meloidogyne arenaria. Next base: position 2,784,312 of record JARQAB010000046.1, on the reverse strand, counting down.
AGAATGAGACATTTTGAGTGATTTCTTTTTTGGAATTTTTTACCTTTTTTGCATTTTATTCTTTGTATCTTTCAAAAAAATTTGTTTAAAAAATCCTGACATATTTGTTAAGCAGAGAATCCATCAGGAATGAATATAATGCGTCGAGCGGATCAACAACAACAATTATTACCATCACCCTACAATTATTCAACAACACCTACCTCTACACCAACAACAATTCGAAGACTTCCAGTAATAAATCCTCAACAACAAATGCAAATTAATCATCAACAACAGCATTTTATTCTCCCTTCTTCTTCTTCAAATCGTTTTACATCTTCAACAAATATTGCTCACAATAATAATATTCCTCTATTTTTACAGCAACAAACAAATATTCCAATGGATTATAATAATCTTCAACAACATGCTCATCAACAATTAAGTTATCATCAAAGAGCAACAACAATGACAGAATATAGGCCAGGAATGGAACCTATTGATACGCATGGTTTGTTTTTTTTTTGAAAAGTTTTTTGTTTAGTATACGTTTTTATGGTCACTGACATGAGTAAGAAATGTCCTGGCTCTGGGTTTGATTTATTGACTTGGGCCTTTAGTCCATGAAAACCCCAAGCCCGTCAAAAACCAGGAAGGTCAAAAAATACCTGGGCATGGACTCTGGGTGCAGGTTAAACCCAGGCCTTGGTCCAACCCCAGCTCGATCTTTAATTTATTTATTGATGGTGTGATTCGTGTTACTACATACGTTTCTAGGTCTTTGCTAGTGATAAGAAAACGTGCCATCCCGATTCCTGCAAATCAAAAATTTAATTTTTATGTATTATGTCGGGCCGTTTATACTGACAGGATCTTCTGTGTCAACTTTTCTAGAAATATTAGACCCTTCTATCTATTTCCCCCTTAAGTTTAAGCCTCACTGGCAGTTCCTCCTCTCCCCTCCTTCTAATATTAACTTCTCCATTTTTGTTCAATTTCTTTCTTCGCCATTTTTGTTCAATCACTCTTTTTATCTGTACTTTTTAACTCATTAAATTTCTAATTTTTTTTCAAGCAATTGATCCTCCACCAATTTTGGAAGCAGAAGGAAGATTATCTGTTATGGAAACAATTTCTTCTTCTTCTACTTCTATACCTTCTGTTTATAATCGACAACAACAATTGGGTGTTGTTTGTTCAAATGAAGGTAATACGTCTGCTACGGCGAATCTTGCAACGCCAAATAAAAATTCAAATAATGAAGAAGATGCTGGAACACGTTCAAGTTCAGCTTCAGATTTGGATTTGCGTGAAATTGTAAATAATAATAATATTCCTTCATCACAATAAGAAGGTTTGAAAAAAAGGTTTGTGAAATTTTTTTTAATTTAAAAGATTAAAAAATTTTTTTAATTTAAAGAGTAAAAAAGGTGGAATCATGTATGTAGGTAAATTTTTATTATATTTTTAAAATGATTTTTAATTTTGGGTTAAAATTTAAAACTGCCCTAAAAAAGTAAGTAGACTTGCCTGTGAACTTTTCTCTTTTTTTTTGTTAAAAATTTTTTTTTCAAATTCCTATTTTCTAGGGATTTTTTTTTGATGTTGTTGTATTGTATAACCTGGCCATGACCGGGTTTTCAAGCTTATCGTTAAACCTCCCCCCCCCCCCCCTTCTCTAAAAAAACCTTAAAAAATCATGTTAGAAGAAAGAGTAGCTCTATGAAAAAACCCCTCCAATAAAAACCTCCTTTTTTCAAAAAAATATCTCAGAGGAGTAGCTCTATGAAAACCTGGTCAGAATTTTTGCTCTGATTTGTGTTTCAACTTTTCTCTATTAATTTAAATATTTTATATTTAAGAGAGGATTGCTCCGTTTTTATCATTTAAAAAACGAGCTTAAAATTTGGGACAAATTTATTCTTATTATTATTCTTCTGGTTTTGGGGGGTTTTGAAGGTTTTTTTTCGTTCTCATTCATTTTATTCACACACATACAAATTTAATTTTGTCTAAAAAAATTTTTTTTGTCTTCTTATGGCAATTCAAAAATGTTTACTGGTTTTAATTGACATTTATTCATATATTTTATCTTTCATTTGTAAAATAAATTAAAGAAAATTTTTTTTTCTTCTAAAGACTGTTGACGGGTATTTTTAATACTACAATTTAATATATATCCTTTTTTAACGTGCTGTTAAATAATTCTTAAAGGTTAAAAAAAGCACGTGTTTTTGTAAACAATACTACAGTCGAATTTCATTATAAAGATACCCACGAAATTTAGTTTATGTCAAGGTATATCTTGGATTAAGGTTAAACCTTTTGAGGTTTAACACTCCTCTCTTGCCACTTCCTTTCATACATCATCCGAATTTTTACGTCAGTTCAGTTTAAGATCCCGAGCAGGGCTGTCTGCAATTGAAAAAAATTCCACAGTCTGCAAGCCCAAAAACCAAAAAATCTAAAAAACGCAATGCACAATCCGCTTTTTCGGACAGCCCTGTTCCCGAGGGACGTGTTTTTAACCCTGATTTGACTTCTCTTCATATATCACGTTCACGTAGCTCAATTTGGTCCCTAAAAGAGGGGTATATTTTAGAGGTTATGACTGTATTCGCTTAACTCATTATTGACTAACCAAATTTAGGTTTATCTTGTATGTATTTATGGGTATCTTATAAGTAAAGTCCGATTGTAGTCTTCTTTCAATTTTAAAAAATTCAAGAGACATTTGTTAATTAAATATTTAAGCTTTTCTTTTTATTGTTGTTTTTAAATGTTGGAAAAATGAGAATAAAATTTTTTTGACCTCTAAAAAAATTTTTGTTTGTTTTTTTAAAAATGTTTTTTATTGCATTTTTGTATATCTCTTTTTAAATTTAAACAAATATTTAGAGAAAAAATTTTTAGGAAAAATCTTTTTTGTTGTAAAAATGGATGGTTTAAATGGTGGAAAGAATGGGGGAGAAGGAATGGATGAGGAAGATGAACACCCTTCACACCAACAACCTCAACTTTTGTTTCAAGAGAATGACGGGCAAGAACACCAACAACCCCTCGAAGTTTTATTTTTAGAAGATGAATATGAACAAAAATTTCAACCTGAAGGTTTGTTTTTATTTTAGGGTTTGACCACGAATCCTGAGGGCACGTCTTTCTGGGTGCGTAGGAGTATCACTGAAAATAAATTGCGAGGTTTATTCAGTCATTCTCCAACGCACCCAGAAAAACGTGCCCTCAGGATTCGGGGTAAAACCCTAGTTTTTAGAAGAGGAAGAAGGGGAGTGGACGTCCTTAAACGATCAACTATTGGAAGAAGAAAAAAATGAAGGGGAAGATGAACATTCTTTAGTTGTTGACAATTCAATAGAGAGGATAGAAGCGCATAAAAAAGATGTTTTTTGTTTGTCTTTATCAAAAAATGAGAGATGGTTAGCTACTGGTTCTGAGGTTTTTATTTTTTTTTTTTTGGGAGAATTTGAATTTATATTTATTAAATTTGATTTTTTAAAGGATGATACAGCTGCAGTTTGGGATGCAAATCAAAAACGTTTGTATAATTTTATTTCTCTTGTTAGGGAGTTTCATAGATAGTCAAAAAAATTCTTGAAAAATCATATGTGATTAAGCGTACATGATTTGTAGCTATCGCTTAAGTACATGATTAGTATTTAAAGTGACGTCGAAAAAGTAGTTGATTTTTAAAGCTATACGTCAACATTTACATATTGTTGGAAAACATGTTGATTCTGTCCATTGCCTAGCGTGGAATTGTAGCAGTGATTTACTCGGTTTTTTTATTATTTTAAATTATTTTTTCAAAAAAATAATTTTAAAATTAAGCGAGTGGAGATATGTCAGGGAGAATTGTCTGCACTCTTTTGAAGGATTCTATTGAAATTGAACCATCTACTTTAATAGTTTCGTTTTTTCTTTGAATTTAAATTAGATCTAGCTATAGGAGGGCTTTTATCTCGAATTTTTAAAAATCTACAATTGAGCTAGAAAATTCACATTTTATACACTTATTAGGTGTGGGTTTAAGATTTATTTAAAGCAAAAAGAGAAGGTGAACCAGACCCCCGATAGCCTTTTAGGGGAGCACCTGTATGAGCGATACCCCTTAGCAATAACTGCCAGAGGCGTCTGTGAGTGTCTCACTAACTATACTAAATAATAAGGTTTCTTCATTTGTTGAATTTATGTTAGTTTACTTGGTTTTTGAAGAACTCTTTACCCCTTATATGTCCGAGATATCAAGGGCGTAGCCAGGGGGTCGATTTCGGGGGGGGGGGGCTAACACTGGGTGGGCGCCAAATTTTTGGCGTTTACCTTGGCGTTCCGGACGCAAATTTTTTTGTTCATAAATTTTCATCTTTTCTGCGCCGCAGGAGAAAATTTTTTGAATTTTAAAGGCCGTAGGCCAAAAAAATTCACTTTTTTAGCGCCGCAGGCGAAAATTTTGAGGATTTTGGAGCTCAAGAAGCCAGATTTCTTCCATTTTTCAGCGCCGCAGGCGAAAATTTTTTGAATTCTGGAGCTCAAAAGGCCAGATTTCTTCCTTTTTCAGCGCCGCAGGCGAAAATTTTTTAAAATTCGAACGCCGTAGGCCAAAAAAATTCACTTTTTTGCCCAACGCCTTCCCCAAATTTTTCCCTTTTCCCCATTTCGGGGGGGGGGGGGGGCTTTAGCCCCAGAAGCCCCCCCCTTGGCTACGCCCTTGCGAGATATTATAATTTGCTTGACATTTTCAACCTTTACAGTGACTTTGTTTCTTCCCAATTTTTAAAAAATTAAAAAAAATTTTTTTGTTTTAGATTGAAGATTGTCAATCAACATCAGAACAACAACAAATGTCTGATAATCAAGAAGAAGAAGTCCAGGAAAATAGTTTTGAACATATTAGATGGCTTTTATGGCATCCTTCAGCTAATGGAATTCTTTTTGCTGGTTCGGGTGATGGTTCTATTTGGATGTGGCTTGTAATTTTGAATGAGACTAATTCCTTAAGTGTTCAACAATTTAAGGTTTTTTAAATTATTTAATCGAAACATGCTATTTGGGACTGGGAAATTCTTTTTCTTATAATGAGGGATATTTTTAGGGCATCGCTTGGGTGCCCTAAATTGGTGCCCCCCCTTGGGTGCCCTAAGCACCAAGAGAGGGACTAGTAGTAAGGTCGACGGATCCGGATATCCGAAGATTTCGAACTATCCGCCAGCCTTATTGGGTAGCGCCTAGTAGGATCCGGAAAAAATTTCGAAAACCTGACCAGAAATTCGATCCGGCTTCTTTTTTCTCAACCCCGACCCATTCTCCCGATTTAGGACCCAACCAAAATTTAAAAGACGTGTCTATTAAATAGAAGGTTATTTAGTTTCGAGTGTATCTTAAAAGACGTGTCTTTAAAAAAATATTTTTTTTTAATTTTTGGATCTTCCCAAATTCTTCAAATTCTCCTTGTGTGGCCGGCAAATTCCTTGAAGGTGCAAAGCATTTTTTATCAGTTTATGAAGAAGGTGTAGCAAAAATTTGGGATTTAAAGAATGCTGTTTGTGTAAGTGAAGTTAATTTGCCTGGGTCTTGTACTGGTGCAATGGATTTACATTTGTCTGGGAATATGGCAGCTTTTGGTTTGTTTGTTTTTTTGAAAAATATAAATTTTTTTTCTGATTTATGTGAAATTTTTAAAGGGATTTTTTTCGGAAATTAAAAAAAAAATTTTTTTAAGGCTGGGGGGGGGGGCTATTATATAATTATTGAGTGAGTTGGTCTACCAACAGAGCTACTCTTAAGACACGACAAGGCTCTCTGTCTTTTGTTTTCCAGACTAGGGCGGATTGCGCGTTTTGAAATGTGGAAATTTTATTTTTTTTTCATTTGCATTTTTTTTTCTAATTTATAAAAAATCCAATTGAATCCACAAAAATTTTTTTGTTGAAAGAAAAAAATTTTTTTTTTTAAATTTTATAGGCTGTTCAAATGGCCAAATAGCTTTGGTTACAATTAATTTGATTGATCAAAAACTTAAATTAATACATGTATTTACTACTTCAAATAAAAAGGAAGAAGAAAATGAGGAGGAGGAAAACAAAAATTGCAGTGTTGAATGTATTAAATTTTTTCCTGGAAATTTTCCTTGGTTGGCTGGTGGTATGGCTAATGGAAAATTAATTATTTTTAATTGGGAACATTTAACTGGACGTTATGAATTTTTTAATGAAGGTAAGGAAATTTTATATTTTTTTAAAATGAATGCAGATAAGGTATTGGGAGGTCAAGTAACTTCGTTCAATATTGTCAGATCCGGTTATTGTTCGATACGCATTGAAGAGGGTGTCTCGGATTCGACCAAGGGTGTCCCCGATTCAACAATTCTGAATGAAGTTGTAGTTAAGCTTAACCTTTGCCTTGACCTCACGGTACTTCGGGGTGTAAAAATATTTGTTTGAATTTGGAGTAGAAGTAAAGGAGGGTGTAATAAATCCATCAAAAGTTAAGTCGAAGGTTTAAAAAGTAAAGGTTAAAAAGGAAAAGTAAAAGGCGTCAAGAGAATTTTCTGCAAGAGGGGTTATGTCTGGCTAGTTGAGAGTAAAGAGATTTTACAAAGGATAACAGGGTTTAACAGCTGCTTTGAAACTTATTTACATTAGGTATCCTGGAGAAATTTTCTAAGTTTTGGGTATTTAAACTTTCCCTAATTTATCGAATCAAATAAACATTCAAAAAACAATTTATTTACACACATCAAAAATACAATTGAATACAACAATTCAAATACAATACAAACAACAAGAAATATACAATACATACAATGAGAGAACAATATATTGGGGGGAACAATGTGAACAATATATATAGGGGGACATAGCAAAGGAACAATATATAGATAATCACACATTTTTATATCTCGAGCGTCACCTTCACACAACTTCCGGGCCCAAACTCCTCCTCCCTATTCAGTTTCTGGAATCGACTCATCAACAGCCCCGGGAAGATATGGCTTGTCATATGCCTTCTTTCCCCTCCCATATTCAAGCGCAGTTGACGTTCCATCGATCACTTCGAACGGATAGATGTTCCTCCTCTGAAATACATATAAAAAATGACTAGTTGACATTAAAAAAATTTATTTTTCTCACCATTTTCCAATCCTGGTAACGCCCAACGGCATCATACCCCTTTATAGTCTTTTCCGGCTCATATTCGCGATCGTAGACCTCTTTGTCCCTATGCTTCTCGAACTGGTCTACAAGGAACTGCATCTTGGCTTTGGCGTGATCTTTCTCCACTTTCTTCCAGATTACAGCGCACAAGTCGTCGACTGAACCCATCTCAAACGCAGTCGTTTCATCGCTCTCCTTTCTCTGAAAAAATGGGAAAAGAAGGTTGATTAATTTGCCCAAATTTTAAACTCACATTCTTTTTCCACTCATCAAATGTCCCGAGGGCCTTTTTGCCTTTGAGCTTCTTCTCAGCCTCGTACAGTGCACGCAGACGTTTGTCTTCTGCGCGTTCGGCGTCCTGCTTCCACTTTTTCTTATCCTTTTCTGCCTTGTCCCTCATCCAGAACCAGACCAAAACTGCAATGATGATCCCGACAATGAGGCCAACAGCAATGCCAATTGCAATGTAGAGACCTCCACCACCTTTCTCCTGTTGTTCCGGGCGCTTTGTCGTTGTTCGAGAAGTCGTTCGGAGGGAAGGGAAGCTGTTGGCGGTCACAGGCGGAGTTGGCAATGAAGAACCAGAGGGATCGGTTGTCGTTTCAGGCGGATCTGATGTTCCCGCTGTTGTGGTCGTTGCAGTAGTAGTCGGCAGCGTCGTTGTCGCATAGTTGTCGACAAGGAGAAGGCTGTAGTCGGATGTACTCTGGAAATGTTACAAAAAATATATTATGAAGGTTATACAAAAATTAAAACTCACAAATCGAATGAAGAGCTCACAATGCGGACCGTTTGGAGGCTCATCAGCCAAGTTGTTTCCGTTGTACGTATACGCAGCATTCTGTCGAAGCAGGCTGAAGACGAGCAGATGTTTGTCCTTGTGCTCCCCATCCTTGATGGTCCATGTTTTGGGTGCGATGAGAGGATTTGACTCCGGAACGCAAGCAGCTGCCTTTGTATCATTGAATCCCTCGTCCTTTGCATACTTCATCGTGAATCCGCTCGCAGTCTTTATCTCCAGGTCTAGGGTCATATTCTCACTCACAGGCGCCTTGGACTGACTCAAGCCTCGTCTCTTATCTTCACCAACTGTAAAGTGAATTAAGAAAAATAAAAACAAAAACAGGCCTCTTACTTAGATATGTGTGAGCATAGACCTTTCCGTCCGATCTGCTCCATGAGACTTGAAGTGATGTACTCCGCATGCATTTTCCACCAATGTCTTTGCAAGCCTCTTTACAATTTTCACCTGGAGCGTACTGACGGTTGTTGAGCTCTTCGATGACCGTGTTGTTGACGCTGTAGACGAAAGGCAGACTAGAAAACTGGCATAAATTAATTAACATAAATTAACTCTCAAACAGAATAAGTAAGTAAAAACCCACGTGTTATTATAGCTGTCCTCAAAGAAAGTGGTCCTATCAAGGCATTTGTTGAGTCCACCTTTTGCGTCTCCTCGCACTCCGGCCGTGAACTTGATCGCGTTGATGTTCGCCGCGTTGGTGCTGAGCAGGTCCATAGTGCATCCCTTGCTGCCGTAGTTGTACCGAAGCTCGCTGAAATGAAATAGAATGTTAGTTACGACTAGTCTTTAAAAAAATAAAAAGGTCCTCACATGTATTTGTCTCCAACTGTAACATCGCAGGCGTCCGGATACAGCTCCTTGAAGCGACAACTAGTAAAGTTGAAGTACGTATTGTTGGCAATTATGGTCTTGTCGGTGAGCGTCACTGTGTCGTTGTTAATCATTGTGTGCTTGCCGAATCCGACTTCTTCGCTGTTGTCCTGTCCGGGAACTGCAAGTGCGGCGATGGTGAGCAGCAACAGCAGAGAGCACATCGTTGACGACTTTTTGGCCAAAGGTCCGGTGTCGAGGTCCATTGGAAGAAGGCAGCGGATGAGCATGTAGAGTTGCAGTAGACGTTCGATGAGTTGCGATGAACGTTTTGTAGAGCTGGTGGGAAAATAATGAATGTTGGGGCTTTAATACTATCCTTCTATAGGATAAACCCCTTAAAGAAGGGCTATAAAAGCAGTTTTATTGGAATGTTCAGAATCTTTCCTTGCCTCTTACCACGCCAGTCATCCCCCAGTTGATGGAACTAATTTGTGTTGATTGAACTAAAATTTTTGAGAATTTTCTTTTTAATTCACCAATAGATTCTTAAAATTATATTTTTTTTCTATTTTTCTCAATTTTAATTTTTTTTACAGACGAAGCAGTAATTGATTGTTTTTGGAATATTAATAGTGTAAATGCTTCTTCAATTAGTTTAAGTTCAATTTGTGTTGATGGAACTATTCGAAGTTGGGATGCTAAAAATGGGCATTTAATTGGGGTAAGGGAAATGGGAAAAGATTTTGAATTTTTTTTAATTTTTCTATTAAAGAAAATAGATGGGGGAGGTGATCAAATTTACTCTGCTATAAAATTAAAAAATAATGTTGATGATGGAATTGAAAGAATATTAACGGGATGTGAAGGGGGGTTAATTAGAATATTTGAACTTTCTTTTTAGAAAAATAAAAAAAATTTTTTGTTGACTTTAATATTAAAAAAAATTTTTTTGGTTATTTTTGGGATAAAATGTCATCACCTCTTAACATTAAAAAATTTAATTAAAAATTCTGAAAAATTTTTTTGAAGAAAATAGATAGTTGTGCTGAGGAAGGTTGGCGGATCCTGTGTAATACACGCATATTCGAAACAAAAATTTGCGGATAACCGGTCTTTCTTCTGAGCCGGATCCGCCAACCTTTTGTTTCCACAAAAATTTTTTTTAATATTTTAATAGGGGTGACATTTTTCCCATAAATAGATTTATTTTTTTTTAATATTAAAAATTTTTTTGTTTATATTTTTGTTATCTACATACCTACATATATTTAAAAATAAAAATTTTTATTTTTATAATTTTTAAAAAATTATTTTAATGATTTTTTCATTTGATACTTATTAATTTTTCTTTTTCTTTAATTAAAAAATTTTTTTCCAGTCATCAAAAAAAATTTTTTTCAAAAAAAATTAAAAATGACCTATCAAATGTATCGTTCAACAACTATTGGTGTTGCATTGCAAAGTGCGTAAATAAAAAAATTTTTTTAAATTTTTCTTAAATTAAAATATTTGTTTTTAAAGCCTCCCTAGATGATTTAATTTCTGAGGGGTTAATTTCTCAACAATTAGCTGGCACTGTTATGACAACCTTTGATAAATGCATTAATAAAGCGTTGTCTGAAAGAGCAAGAAATAAAGTTAATTTTAAGGTGAGAAAAGGGAAGAATTTTGGTGGGGTGACATTTGGTCCCCATAAAATTCGTTGAGGCGTTGGAGTGATTTGTGGGGGGTGTTTGGTGGGTTGGGTGGGTCATTCGAAACCCTTAACCTTTTTCCCGATCCAATGCTCGATTTTGACAACCCACACCATTCTTGGTGTAGAGGGGGATAGTAAATATTTTTTCAAATTCCGTTCGACATGGGGTGGAAATATATTAAAAAAATTTTTTTGAAAAAAGATTTTTTTAAAGGCAGAAAAACTACGAGCTTATCGTTTCTGTGACAATGTATGGACTTTTATGATGGAAAATGTTGAATTTCGTGATGCTCAGAGGCCTATTGAAGGAAGTATTGATAGAGTCAAATTTGTGGCATGTAAGTTATTAGAAAGCCTTTGTATATCCGGAATCTACTCGAAAAATCCTCGGTTCTGAATAAAGACCTTACTTATTTAGTCATTTGGTAAGACTTGTTTTCCGGTTAGAAAATTGCTGAAACTAACTAAAAAAAAGTCAATAAGTAAGCGGATGGTCCTCGACCCAAGCAACATTAAAAATCTAAAAGTAACCACCTCTACGTAAAAGAATAAACAGGAAGTAAAGGAAGAAAAAGGGGGGTAAACAACACTATAAAGACATTTTATTTAAAAAGAAATTTTATTTTTAATTTTTATTTTTCAGGTGATGCAAACGTACAAAAGAAGGGGCCTTTAGAAAAGCCTTAAAAATAAAAAGAATTTTTTTTCTTTAATTTATCAAGTCTAAAAATTATGTTCAATTTTTCTTTGAAAATATTGGGGGGTTAACATTTTATTCAAAATTATTTTTTGTTAACTTTTAAAGTGGTAAAAAAATTTTTCTCTTTTCTTCAACAATTTAGCTACTACCCAAATCAATCCATCTTCTGGTATTGTCACTTTGGTGTAGTGTGGGGATATATTGTCAAATTCATTTATGGGAGCCGATGGAAGGAGTTCAACCCCAAAATTCGCCCTACTCCCTTGAAATCTTCTTAAATTCCCTAGATCCTTTAATACCTTCCTGTGTTGCCACTTTGGTGTAGTAAGGGATATATTGTCTAATTTATTTAAGGGAGAAGAAAAGGAGTTCAACTCCAAAATTCGCCTTCTCAATCCCTCGAAATCCTCCCAGATTCCCTTGATCCTTCGATATTCCCCAAATCCCCTGATATCCCTTCAAATCCTCTGGTATCCTCCAATATCCGTCCAAACCTCTGATATTCCCTGATATCCGTTCAACTGATACCCCGAACCATCTTTTTTCTTTCCTCCCATCATTTTTCCTAGTTAAACTAAAAATTAAAGTTGAGACTCTATTGTCCATTTCATTCTAAAATTCAATTCCTCCCTTCTTTTAAAAGTTTAAAACTTTGATTGTTTTAAAAAGACCAAGTTAATATTCGTATTTTTCGATCTTTTGGGGTCGCCTCCAAACAAGCATGAACAAGAAGAAAAGAGAAAACAAACAAATACACACACACATACTTGCTAGCCGAAAATCGAAGAAGAAAATGACTATTTAAAACAAAATAGAAAAATTAAATAGTAGGGAGAAGACAATGTGTCTTTGACCAAATTACATGTGGTGTTGTAGAAGAAAAATATAGTATTTTACACTAGTTATAGCTTCAAACAACAATGGAAAGAATTAAGAGCACAACAGAAAATTGGCGACTTTTTACTCTTTTTAAGAGGTCAAGTATCCGGAAGATCACCGAAATATTAAGGGCACACGTCACGTTGAAATTCGATACTGTTTTTTATAGTCTGACACCGGGGCTGAGCGTTATGGCGTTTGGCGTCCATTTTTGGCCGATTTTTGGCGTTTTGCGTTCCACTCAAAAATCTTGGCGCACAGCCCAGTCTGGCAACAAATGAGCAAATTTATCGCCCACTGGAGTCTGAACATTTAGTAAAGTAAATTAAAGTCTGACCCAGGAGGATGATTGAGTCTGACCTTACCATTTGAGTCTCACCGAGTCAGAATTCTATTCCATTTGAGTCTGATACTTTTTACGTCAACTCTCCGACTCAAATCGACATTGTTGCTCTTATAGTTTGTGCCCCCACTTGTCTGCATCATTTTCACCACATTTTCTTCCCTCAATTTAAATACCCAATACCTCCTCCTCCTCTTCTTGTTTTAGTAGCAGCATAATTTTCTGACCTAACTATACAATAAAATATATTTACTTTTCTCTTATATATCTCTTTAAATATAACTTTTCACATTCTCTCAAAATTTTCCCCAAAAATTTTTTTTAAATGTGCTACTCTCTTCCATTCATTTATTTTTCTCTCATTTTTAATAGTTAAAAAATATATTGATATAGAGAGTAATAGAGAGAAGCGTTAGAAGAAGAAAAATATTCTTTTTTTAAAAGAGAGTTTTCTCCCTTTAAAAATAATAAGTACACTAACCAACCCTTCTCTTCTCCCAATCCTTATAGCGCCTCTTATATGCTTGGTCGTTGTCGACGCCCGGGTTGAGGAGAGAAGAAGAGAGAGAACGTCCTTTTTTCTTCTATGAAAAAAGCAGTTTTTCTTTTTTCCTTTTTTTCACTTGTATAAATGATGCCAACTCGTATTTTTTATTATTTTTAGGAAAAAAATACAAATAAATTCAGTAAATATTATTTAGGCTTTTTTGGCCAGTCATTAATATTTTTTTCTGAAATTTTTTTTAAATCCTCTCTTTATTTAATTTTTAATTTAAATTTTAGTTATAAAATCGTTCACAATTTACCTTTATTTTTTTTTAAAATTATTTAAACAAATGTAGTTACTCGAAAACTAAAAAAGAAAAAATTAATTTATTTGCAATCGATAACCAAATTCTTAATTTAAATTAAATTTCTTTTTTGGCGTTAAAAATTAATATTTTTTGGCGTTATATTTTTTAATAAAAGTGCTTGTTTTCTCGGTTTCGCATATTTTGCCAAAACGACATTTTGCCAATAAGCCTAAAACTTCACGTTTTGTCAACACTGCCTTGTGACAAAATATAGGTTTTTAGCCTTATTGGCAAAATATGGTTTTGGCAAAATATTTTAGTGCTATTTTCTCTATTTCCCTGTTCATCTCTTTTAATTCTATTATATTTCTCTTTTGTGTTAATCGACTTTTAATTGTCTGCGTTGACTAATTTTTTTGATTTTATCGATTTTGTTTTGATTTTTTTCGATTTTACTTTTATTTATTTTTGAATTTAATGTCTTTCTTGAGTGTCCACAATATCAATAACCTATATTTTTAAATTTTTCTCTTTCCCTCTCTTTTCTAAATTTTCCCCGCCGTTATAAAAATAGAAGCAAGCGAGTGTGAGTTGATCTTTTTTTTAAATTTTCGGTCTTTTGAGTCGTTGTGATTGCAACTTTTTATTTTTTTTTCAGTTATTTTGCTGTCTATTGACTATTTTTGTATGTTTATTTAAAAACAATTAATTTTTTTCGGCCAAAAACTCCACCAAACTCCAACCAAAAAAAATCCAAATGAATGATTGTGCTGGTCTACAAGCATCGTTAACCAATGGTGACTGCATTTCTTTACCTCCATCATATGAAAGACAACAAATGCCAACAAATCCGGCATTTTGGAATCCTCAACAACAACAACAACAAATTGCATTTAACAACAATAATGGTGCTAATATTCAAAGAAATGGTTTACTTTTTGATACTCCTACAACTTCGCAAAATGGAAATTTTGGTAATTTTTATAAAAAATGTCCAAATTGTAAAATGGTCACAATTTCGGAAATAACGGGAAATGTCAAATTAGGGATTGAAATTCTTATAAGATGGCTCGACTTAATTTTGGAGACCGGAACGGGATCGGGACCCGGTCCTTTTTCCCGGCTTTTCTGATGCTGCCGGGATGAAACTGGGATCGGGAAATCCCGGTTTTCACGGTTCCGGGTCCCGACTGGGGTTCTCTTCTACACTCTCGTTCCCGGTTTTCTCAAAATTGCGGTCTCTACTTAATTTCCCTGTGGATAAAGAATTTCTATTTGCTTCGTTAGATCAACATTGAGGGGTTTTGTGACAAAATGTCCAGATGGAATAAAATTGGCATTTGGTCTTTAATATTTTTAAGGGGTTTTCTGCCAATATTTCTTTCCAAATTTTTTTTTAAATTTTAAACTTTATACATATAGATATTATTCAACAACAACAACTTCCTCAATTTACCCCAGAAGGACCTTCACCAAATATTTCATCTCCTTACTTCAATAATATTTCACAACAACAATTAAAACAATTTCAAGATTCGCAAAGAAAAAGTGTAGGCGGAGGGGGAAATAATATATACCAGCAGCAGCAACAAGAATTTCAACGTCCAACAAGCAATTTTTCTTCTTCTGGACAGCCACAACAATTTGTTGACCATCAAAAAATTCAGCAACAAATAAGCTCTCCTTCTGTTACTTCTACTGCTGATTTATTAGTGCCAAATGGAGTTGGAGGTAATGGTGGACAACAAGGAAATATTCAGGTTTTTATTTTTATTGGGTTTTTAATAAATGAGGATTTCCGTGAATAAGAATTTTTACTTAAAACATTTTAATTTATGGTGGGGTAAAAGCCCTAAATTATGAGTGAACCTTATGTTGTTATTTTGGTGTAGTGGGAAAGTTTGGGGACTAGAAGTTTGTCACTTAAGGGATGGACTGGGGTTCTATACCCATGGAGGATTCTTTTTTAAAAATATTCTTACCAAACAGATTCCGCTGACTTTTTAAAATTTCTTGTCTTTATAAACTTCTAAAATTTTTTTTTCTAAATTTTAAAAAAATTTCAGCAAAGCTTTCC
This sequence comes from Meloidogyne arenaria, assembly GCA_036172955.1. Taxonomy (NCBI): domain Eukaryota; kingdom Metazoa; phylum Nematoda; class Chromadorea; order Rhabditida; family Meloidogynidae; genus Meloidogyne; species Meloidogyne arenaria. Next base: position 2,769,054 of record JARQAB010000046.1, on the reverse strand, counting down.
ACCTCATTTTCAATTGCCTCAAAATGGAATGTTTGATCCTAGCAACAATAATAATGGAGGAATATTAGATGTTAACAACCCAGCAAATTTTAATATGAATGCAAATTGTAATTCTCCAATGTTTAGACAGTCTATACAAATGAATAATAACGGTTTTATTTTTTTCTAAAATTTTGTGGATTTATTCAGAAATTCATTTCGGTCTAGAAAGGGGATCCTATTGACATAAAGCCCTTTTTCGATTATTATGGTTTATCATACAATAGTTTTGCCGACCCGACCGTATCTTGAGAAAGTTTTTTTTCAATCTCATAATTGTCTAAGGCAGCAAGGGCGTAGCCTGGGTCGGATTTCAGTGGGGCTAAATTTGGGTGTGCGCCCCTCTCATGTCAGCCCCTGGCTACGCCCTTGTAAGGCTGTATGTTAATCCGAAAGTCAACCCAAACTGAAAACGACACCTTATAACCCATCTAATAATGATCCTAAGTTCTAAAATATCACGTTTTTATCTCGATTTTGGACAGTAAATTTGATGAATCCCTTTAAAAATCCTTTTCGTTCCCTTTGCTAGGTCCTCTAATTTTTTAAAATTTTTAAGGTCAACAATCAATTTCCTCACCTCTAATTAGCCAACAACAACATCCACAAATGATTATACCTCAACAGCAGCAACAACAAAATCCTTTACTTTGGCAAGGTATGCCTCCAAATATGAGAATGGCATTACCGCCTAATGCTCAACAACAAATTGTTTTAAATAATGGAAGTGAATTTGAGGTTTTTTTTTAATTTTTTTGATGGTTTATGTTTTTGAGGAAATTTGAGGTTTGTGAGGAAATTTTGAAAGGTTTTAAGTTGGATTCGGGATCAAATGTCACCTTTCATTATTTGCCCTTTTAATATTTTTTGGGTCCCTAAATTGAGTTTTTTTTAAGATTTGGGCTCATTAACTTTTTAATTTTAAGGCTCCGCCCTTTCAAATGATACCAAACAATGGAGGACCAAACAATTTATTTGGCCGTTCCTCGTTTCTTTTTACATCTGATTTTGCAAACAAAGCAGCTCAGTGTGTTAAACAGCGTCAAGTCCCTGATCTGGCTATTTGGCATGCTCATACTTTTGCGGATTGGCATTTTTCGAATCCTTCAACTTCTAAAGGTTTTTTTTTTGTTATTTTATTTTAAATAAAATTTAATGGATAAAACGGGAAAATAAATTTTGTCCTTTACTGACTGGTCAATGTGCCCTAGCCTTAGCTTCTTTTTCTTAAATCTGGAAGGTATAGAAGCCAAATACTTATCGGAATTCTTGTCGTTAATAGATGAGGGACTATTTTTTGAGAGTGTGATTAAATTTGCGGACGTCCGCAAATCCAAAATCTTTTATAATTTCCTCTAAACTCCAAATTTAAGCATTTTATGGTCCTCAACAATCTATGAATCCAATAAATTTACCAATGCGAATGAATGGTAAATCTCCACATCCATCATCAACTCCATCAACATCACGTTCTAATAAACGAAAAGCTTCGCAATCTACGGTTTCTTTTGAAAATTTTTTGGTATTAAAATTTTTTTTATTTTTAAAGGTCCAAGAACAACAAAATTCTTTGTGTAGTCCTTTACAAATTCCCAATAACAATAATTTTGTACTTCCTCCACAAGGTTCTATAATTAACAACAACAATCTAAATATTCATAATAACATGGTTTTACAACAACAACAACAACGTTTTGGTTCTAATAATAGTAAAGATGTTTGTGATTCGTCTAGCAATGGGTTAGTTTTTTTTATTAAGAAGCCATAGGATCCTATCGAAATTTTTTTGATCCCCTTTGAGGTTTGGGGGATTTCTATTTTGCCACACTTGGTTGAGTTGGGTCCCAAGTGTTGACGTTAAATTCTCCAATTTATAGGAGACTTAAATATTTAACTAGAAGAGGGTCCGGTCAATTCCTGTTTAGGGATTTTGGAAAGCTTTGAAAAAATATTTTTGGGACAAAATGTCACCTTTTCTATAAATATTGGATCCGACTTCTTTATTGAAAATTAAAAATTGTATTTAAATTTTTTTTTCTTTTTTTTTAAAGTGCTGATATTAACAATATGTTTAAACGTCCTGATGCTATTTCTGGTGATAATTCTAATAATACACCAACAGTTCAACTACAACAACAACAAAATTATTTTTGTATAAATTCTGGAAATGTTGATGGAAATATTGGACGTTTAGATGATGAAAATCCTTTAAAGTTTAAAATTTTTTTAATAAAAAATTGAAAAAAAAAATTTTTTTTTCCTTTAAAGAAAAATGGAAATAATGGCAAGTAAAACATTAAATGAACAACCAGTAAATAAAATGATTAAATTGGGGGGAGGAGGAGATGAAGAAGATGGAAATGCTAATAATTTTAATAAATTAAATAATAATTTGCAACAACAACAAAATTGTGGGGATGCTGCAAAGTATATTTTCTTTTAAATTTTTTTTTGAAAATTTTAAGAAATTTCTCTGTTCTAATTAGAAAGAATATTTTTTATTTCTACTTTATTTAACGAAAAAACAAATAGTCCTCAATATAAACATGCATGGTGCAGTGGGTAACATCCTAGTCTTTTCACCTTTAAGGTTGTGGGTTCGAATCATACTGGGTGTAAACATTTTTCTTTTGGTTCTTTTTCTTCTAAAAAATTTTTCTTTTTATCAAAAAAAATTTTTTTGGACTTAAAATTTTTTTTCTAATTTTTAGGCAAGAAAAACTTCGTAAATTGATTGAAATGGAAAGTGTTTTGTGTCAATTTTCATCTTTTGAAAATAATAATAACAACAATAATATGTTACCCCAACCACCACCACCTAATTCATTAATTCAACAACAACAACTTATTCAAATGCAACAACAACAAAATTTTATTTCACAACAACAACAAAATGGACTTTTAAATAATAATTTCCCTCCTCCACAACAACAACAATTTCCTCCACAAATGATTGATAATATAGAAATGGGTGGGGGAGGTGGACAACAACAACAACAATTTAATAATAGACCACCTTTCTTTCCTAATATGATGTTTGTTTTTATTTTTTATAATTTTAATTATTCATATTTTCTGGAATAGAGCCCTATGGGAGACTCTTTTTTCAAATATTTAAAAAAAATTTCTTAACCATCCCATAAAAGTAGCTACTAAAGGGTGAAGCTTCAATTCATAGGAGGGAGGCTTTAATTCAAGGAGTATTCTATTTTTTGAAAGAATATCAATTTGTGAAGCGCCTTAATCTTAAGAAGGAAAAAGGGGGAACCAGGCTAGGAATTATCATATTTCCTTCTAATTTTGTTTTGGCTTATCAACTATTAGGGAATAGAGAATATTTTTGACTTTATCCCATGTGTCTTATTTTAACTTTAGAATGTTGTGACTTATACTAGGTTTTTTGTTTTTGGACCGATTAGGTCAAGTGAGGTGTCATTCGAAAGAGCTTCGAAAACTGAATCGAACTAGGGGTGGGAGAAGTTGGTACGACAATCAGGGGCCGAGTTACAGACCCCTGAAGTTTGAAAAATAGAAGGGGGGAGTAAGCTCATTTTGGGATGAAAAATTCGAAAATGCAAATAATAGCTTATTCGACTCAGCTCGTCGAGCTGAGTCGAATGACACCAAAATCAGCTCGATATCTTGATTCTGAGCCAAGATAAACAGGTTCAAAATGGTCAACATAAACCTATGGAGCGTTGGCGAGGCGCTTGTGCGAAACCCCGCGCTTCGCGCGGGGTTTCGCGGCACGCGCCTCGCGGGGAGTCAACGGTCGCTGGGCTCTGGGTCAGTAACATAAACCTATTCCTACCTCCCTTGTTCTCGACGTACTTGGGCCTCCGTAGAAGCAGAAATCTCCACGGACACCATAGGTAAGGAGCTAAAACAAACGATCATAACTTTGTCCAATCAAGTTGGATTTCGGTAATTTTGGTGTCATTCGACTCAGCTCGACGAGCTGACTCGAATAAGCTATTATTTTCATTTTCGAATTTTTCATCCCAAAATGAGCTTACTCCCCCCTTCTATTTTTCAAACTTCAGGGGTCTGTAACTCGGCCCCTGATTGTCGTACCAACTTCTCCCACTTCGATTCAGTTTTCGAAGCTCTTTCGAATGACACCTCACTTGACCTAATCGGTCCAAAAACAAAAAACCTAGTATAAGTCACAATACCCTAACTTTAAATTAAAAAACCCCCCAATTAATTCCAAAATGATTTTTTTTATTTTTCTTTAAAATTTTTCTTTAAAAACTTTTTTTCCTTTTACAGCCCTCCTCAACATTTTAATCCAATGGTAATGCCTCCAATGTCAACAATAAATAATAACATTCAACAACAACAATTTATTAATAATCGTTTACCACCTTCAATGATTCCCCAACAACAACAACAAATATTTTGTACAGAAGCACAATTAATTCAACAGCAACAACAACAAAAAATTGAGACAATTAATTCTTCTAATTGACAAAAAAAATTTTTTTTAATTCTTCTTAATATTTATATATACATTTAATTATTCCAGACATTTAATTTCCTTCCTTTTTTTTAAAGATATTCACTTTTCTTTATTTTTTTTTAGAAATTGGGCTTGTGTTGGATTTATGTGTTTATTAAACGATTGCTTAAGAAGATTAAATTTTCTGTTTCAAGTTATAGTTGGAGCTTTTTCAAGAGTTGCCGGGCGTACACACTAATTTTTTCTCCTATTTTGACTGGTTTCCGGTCTAAAACTTCGAAGACCCGAATTTTCCTATCCCGACTATAGTTCTAATAAACACAAGTTCAATTTCTAAAAAATTTCACTTACACAAAACTAGACAACCAAAAAACCAAATTTTAAGTAGCTGCAAAAGTTTTTAACTAGGGTGGGGGAGGTTTTCGAGATGGGCCGACGTTCGAGTCATTTTTTCGGGCCAAAATCCGATGCCCGACTCGATCTTTCGGACAGGACCGAGCCCCCAACCCTAATTTTAACTGCCTACAGCTCTTTTAGAATAATGCAAAATATATTTAATTTTTTAATTATTTCCACCCATATATTGTTGTGCCTTTTTAAATTTTTTTCTAATTTTTTTAATATTTAAGAGCTAAATATTGTTTTATTTTGTAAATTCAACTCTACTCCTTTTTTAAAAATACATCCTTTTGTCTTTTTTAGAAATTTTTTTCTTCTCCTCATAATTTAAGCTTACATTTTCTTATAATTACTCTTTTGTATATGTACTCATTTGGCAGTTTAAAAAATTTTGAATAAAAAGCCCAGAGAAAATTATTGGTTTGATTGTTTGAATTTGGAGTGATTGTAAAGGAGGATGTAATAAATCCATTAAAAAGTTGTCCAAAAGGATTAATCTCGGAATGGCCAGTCGAAAACAAAAATTATTGCAAAGGAAAGCAAAGCTTAAGTTTGATGCTTTGAAAATTATTTACATTAGGGACTTTGGAGAAATTTTTCTAAGTTTTATATTAGTAAATTTGGACTGAAATGTAATTAAACTTTCCCTAATTTATCGAATCAAATAAACAATACAAACACAACAATTTATTTACACACACATCAAAAATACAATTGAATACAACAATTCAAATACAATACAAACAACAAGAAATATACAATACATACAATGAGAGAACAATATATGGTGACACAAATTTATCACAACAAGCTATTCTCGCTCGGGTTATTATTCGGTTCCGACGGCGGAATCCACCTCTCATCAACCTCCTGCTCCTCCTCAGACATTGGAACCTCAACACCGTCCACAGCGCCTCTATTCGCCGCCTTTATCTCCGCCAGTCTCTCCTGCTCCTCAAGTGTCGGGTTCTCCTCGATTGTCCACTCGTCAGCCTTCTCAATGATGACCCTCTCAACCTCGACGATCTTCTCGATGACCTTTGGCTGCTGGTATTCAATCGCCGTCCTTGTCCCGTCGTCCAAGGTGAACCTCGCCGCAATGTTCTTGTTCTGAAAAATCAAAAAATTGGGAGGATTAGCTGAGATTCAGAGAGAAAAAATGTTTAAAATTTCACCTTTTTCCACACCTCGAAAGACCCAACAGCTGCAAGTCCCTTCTTTTTCAGTTCCGGCTTGTATTCCCGCTCGAAGAGTTCTTTGTCCTTTCGCTTCTCGAACTGATCCACAAGGTACTGCATCTTGTCCATGGCCTTTTTCTTCTCCACTTTCTTCCAGATTGCGTCGAGCTCGTCCTCGATTGAAGGCAGGCCCACCGCAGTCTTCAGCTCCTTTTTCTGAAAAAATGGGAAAAGAAGGTTGATTAAATGTATTTTCTCAATTTTTTAAACTCACATTCTTTTTCCATGCAGCAAATGTCCCGACGACCTTTTTGCCTTTGGTCTTCTCCTCAGCCTTGTACAGTGCCAGCAGACGATCTTCTTCTGCACGTTCGGCGTCCTGCTTCCCTCCCTTTTTCGCATCCTTTCCTGCCTTGTTCTTCATCCAGAGCCAGACCAAAACTGCAATGACGATCCCGACAAAGAGGCCAACAGCAAGAGCAATGCCAATCGCAAGGTAGGGAGCTCCGCCACACTCCTCCCGCTGTTCCGGGCACTTTGTCGCGCATTGAGATGTCGTTCTGATGGAAGTGAAGTTGTTGGCGGTCGCACGCGGAGTTGTCGCTGAAGATGTTGTCGTTCCAGACGTCTCTGATGTTTTCGCTGATGTGGTCGTTACAGTAGTCGTAGTCGGCTGCGTCGTTGTCTGAGAGTTGTCGACAAAGAGCAGGCTGTAGTCGGATGTACTCTGGAAAAGGTTACAAAAAATATATTATGAAGGTTATACAAAAATTAAAACTCACAAAGCGGACGAAGAGTTCACAATGCGGTCCGTTTGGAGGCTCTGCCAGGTCTTCTCCTTTGTACGTATACGCAGCACTCTGTCGAAGCAGGCTGAAGACGAGCAGATGTTTGCCGCTGTGCTCCCCATCAGTGATGTTCCATGCTTTGGGTTCGAAGAGTGGAGTTGACTCTGGAACGCAGACAGCTCCATCCGAAGCATTGAATCCCTTGTCCTCTGCATACTTCATCGTGAATCCGCTCGCAGTGTTTATCATCAAGTCGACGGTCATATTCTCACTCGTAGGCGCTTTGAACAGATTCAAGCCTCGGCCTTTATCTTCACCAACTAAAATTATTTAAGAAAGAATAAAAACACAAACAGGCCTCTTACTTAGATGTGTGTGAGCATAGACATTGCCACCCAACTGGCTCCATGAGACTTGAAGTGATGTATTCCGCATGCATTTTCCACCAATGGCTTGGCAAGCTACATTACACTTTGCGCCTGGATCGTTGTACTGACGGTTGTTGAGCTTTTCGATGACCGAGTTGTTGACGCTGTAGACGAAAGGCAGTCTATAAAAATTTGGATAAATTAACGGAATTTAACCGTGACATAGAATAAGTAAAAACTCACGTGTTGTTATAGCTTCCGCCGAGTTTATGACCAATGTCAAGGCATTTGCTGAGTCCACCTTTTGTGTCTCCTCGCACTCCGGCTGTGACCTTGATCGCGTTGATGTTCGCCGCGTTGGTGCTGAGCAGGTCCACAGTGCATCCTTTGCTGCCATAGTTGTACCGAAGCTCGCTGAAACAAAAGAAAATGTTAGTTAATGTTAGTCTTTAAAAGAATTAAAAAGTCCTCACATGTAGTCGTCTTCGATTGTAACATCGCAGGCGTCCGGATACAGCTTCCTGAAGTTACAATCAGCAAGGTCAAAGTTCGTCTTGGTGGCAATTTTGGTTCTGGCGGTGAGCGCCACATTTTCTCCATTCTTTGTGTGCTTGCCGAATCCGACTTCTTCGCTTTTGACCTGTCCGGGAACTGCAAGTGCGGCGATGGTGAGCAGCAACAGCAGAGAGTACAGCGTTGACGACTTTCTGGTCCAGGGTCCGGTGTCGAGGTCCATTGGAAGAAGGCAGCGGATGAGCATGTAGAGTTGCAGTAGACGATGTAGACGTTCGATGAGTTGCGATGAATGTTTTGTAGAGCTGGTGGGAATGACTGAAATGTGGGGGCTTTTATAGTATATTATCAGGAAAGAAGACCGAAATTATCAGCAAAGTAACATAGGGGTTATAAAAGCAGTTTTAGTGAAATGTTCAATATCTTCATTTGCCTCTAACCACGCCAGTCATCGACAGGACTAAACTACAATGTCGTCTCCAACACACAACTGCTGCAATCCGAAGCAACAACAACCGCAAACGACAGCAGGGGAACTGGCGAGCGTCATGCAGGAATTGCGTCAACGATTCGACAAACCGACGGACCCGGACGATGTGCCAGTTCAGCCTGTGCAGAAGGAGAAGCAGAAAGGACAGCTTAGCTTTTTCCAGAGGAAGGATGCCTTCATGAAGGAGTGTCAAAAGCGTTTCGCAAGTAGGATTCATTAATTAGCTATTCTGTTTAAATCTCTATTATTTTAGAGCGTATTTTCGTTCCGATCGTGGTCCGGAGTGCGGCTGAACTTCTCAACGACAGGAAGCTATTTCCGGGGGAGGAGTATTGTGATCGTCCAAGTTCACAATATGATTGTTCTTATGGCTGTCAGCATACCAAATCCTGCGACGGTGTATTCGCGTATACTCCTGAGCAGATGAAGCTTGCTGCCATATTTGCTCCCGAAACTCCGGATTTTTTAAAGAAAAAGTCCAAGATGGAAACCATGGAGAAACCTGATGATGAGGAGAAATGTAAGCAGATTTTGACACATTCAAAATAATCTTGTCATTTATCTTTAAGCGTCTGAGTACTGTGATGAGGCCATTGATCAACCTGCTTGCTCTGACCAACATCTTGCCGAACTCGACCCGAAGCAACAACTGCAAACGACAGCAGGGGAACTGGCAAGTGTAATGCAAGAATTGCGTCAACGACTCGACAATCGGACGACCGCGAAGGATGTGCCGGTTCAATCTGTGCAGAAGGAGGAGCAGAAAGAACAGCTCAACTATCGCCAGAGGAAGGATGCTTTTATTGAAAAATGTAAGCTTAACTGAACGAATTTAGCCTTTTTTGTTTAAATCCTGTTTTATAGATGATTACGTTTTTTGGTCCAGGAGCGCGCCTCAACTTTCCAACGACAGAAAAAAATTTCCGAAGGAGGAGTGGTGTGATCGTCCAAGCTCGCAGTATGATTGCTCTTATGGTTGTCAGCATACCCAGTCTTGCCAGTCCTTATTCGTGTATTCTCCTGAAGAGATGAAGTTGGCAGTCGAATGGGATTCCGAAACTCCGGATTTCTTGACAGAAAAGTCCAAGCGAGAAAGAATGAAGAAGCTTGATGATGAGGATAAATGTGAGGAAATTTCGACTTTTACTAATCCTATACAGATGTTTTTAAGCGTCTGAGTACTCCGATTACGTTGATATTGATCAACATATTGATCAATGTACATACTACATTAATCACCCTGCGTTCTCTAGCCGCCGACTTGCTGCTAGGTCCAACGACTACCTCACTCCAGTTGATGCTGTAACTGCAGATGGTCGAAGCGACAAGGCAGCAGCCAGTAATCTGACAACGTCTTCTGTCTACTTTGGCCAGTCGTCTGAAAACTTGAGCCTTGAGACTCTTCTAAGCTCAGTTGAGGGTAATTTCTTCCGAGTTTTTCTTCCTCTAATTTTCCCTCCAATTCAGATATCAATTCTACAAAGACTTGCCTTCAAGCTACCCATCAGAGAAATTACTTCTTGGACGAGGACTATGGTTGGTATTGGGAAAATGTATCGTCAGAAAGTGTATATGTGTCGTGGGAAAGTATACATACCATGGAAGAGGAGTTTGATCCGGTAGAAGGTAAAAAAATTTTTTTTAATTCAAAGTCAACTCCTTCAAAATTAAGGCCAATTTTATGACTACTCTGTTTTGCCCTCTCCCTCATTCTTCGACTTCTTCAATGGATCAGCGTCTATGGAGGCGTTTGATGGTGTGGATAAATGTAAGAAAATTACGCCTTTCACTTAAAATTACCCCTCTAATATATGTATTTTTAAGTGTCTGTGTACTGCGATGGGGCATTAATTGGATCGGCGTCTACTGGAGATATGGGAACAAGCTTATCTCAAGGTGTGGATTTTTTAAAAGGATTTTAAACTCTTCAAAAAATTTTTTTTAATTTTTAGAATCCTTCTATTGCCTCCCTACCAAACGTATACAGCTGCGTAAACCCGCCTCTCCAAGCGTGCTCAAAGCTCTTTTCCAAAGTTCTGATTCGGATATGGAGTCTGTTCCCTCTTCTATTCAGTCTTCTGTCAGTTTGTTGCTTAGTCCACTCGAAGCGCGAGAAAAAGTGAGGAAGTTGGCATTGCAAGCCAACAATGTGGATGACTTCTTCGAATTGATGTAAACACTAAATTTTCTGATTTTTTCCCCAAAATTTTTTCCTCTTTTTTTCCAGTCCAGACGATTTGCTCGACAACTTCTTCTCCGACTACAAAATGTTGGTGCGACATAAAATGTTGGAAGAGCAATGTGATAATATTAGGGAAGAACTGATGAAACAGCCCAAAAAAGCTGATGATTGAGGGGAGAGATAAGAAGAATGGATGTGAATTGATAATAAAATATAAAAATTATTTGATTTTTTCCCCAAAATATCCTTCAATTATGTAAATATATGTATGCCATTAATGGTTAGAATTTGTATTTATTTGTAAATCATCCCCAGTTATTTTTTCTGTTTAATAAAAGAATAAAAAAATTTTTTAACTGTTTCCTGTCATTGAGTATTTTTTGCTCTACTTTTTTTGGTGTTTGTCTTATTTAACACCAATAACACTTGCGGTTATTTCAACAGCGGGGGATGTAGCTCGTCAAGCTGAGCCCAGATGTTGTTCCAAGAACGCTATGGTCGCTGCGATCGAGCGCGCACGACCGCAACGAAGCACGACATCGTGTAGCGAAGACCAGTTGCTCATAATATGTATTGTTCAGAATCATCAAATCATGGTGATTTTAATGTCACCCGACTTAGCTCGACGAGCTCTTTCGAATGAGCCATCATTTGCATATTTATATTCCTACCTCAAAATCAGCTTGGCTCCAATGGTTTTTGACCATTTCGAGCTCTAAACCTAAAAGTGCATCGTTTTGAGTACTTTTATTGTGATATTTGAACTCAGCGTATTTTTTACATTAGGAAACACGTTTTTTGTTGCGTTGATAAATGATAGTTATACCCAATCACCCCCCACATCTCAGTTTCTGGAAGTTAGTAAATGACTAAATAAAAATGTTTTTTTTATATTTAAAGACGGCAACAAATGAAAAGTTGAAGGAAGAGTGACTGAATGGATGATGCTGAGAGCCTCATAAGGCTAGATCATCTTGAGGATGTTTTCAAATCCCTCTTGATCTCACAGGTCCAAAATATATATGACCTTCTATTTGACTAGGAAAATTCGTAAGCCATCTACAAACTGCGCGGACATTTACTTAGGGGACTTAGCTTGACGAGCTCTTTCGAATGAGCCATCATTTGCATATTTATATTTTTACCTCAAAAATCAACTAGCAAAGAAATGTGAGAGAGTATAAAAGCAGTTTTAATCTAATGCTCACTATATTCTTTTGCCTCTAACCACGCCACTCATCGACAGGACTAAACTACAATGTCGTCTCCAACATACGAACAAATGCAAACGGTAATGAGAGTTTTTGCGAGCGTCATACAGGAATTGCGTCAACGATTCGACAAACCGACGGACCAGAACGATGTGCCAGTTCAGCCTGTGCTGAAGAAGAAGCAGAAAGAACTGCTTCTCTTCAGGGAGTGTAGGAAGCGTTTAGGAAGTAGGACACATTTACTAGCCGTTCTCTTTAAAGCCTTATTATTTTTAGAGAAAATTCTCGTGCGGATGCAGCAGCGGAGCGCGCCTCAACTTCACAACGACAGGAAGCAATTTCCAGTGGAGGAGTGGTGTGATCGTCCAAGCTCGCAATATGATTGCTCTTATGGCTGTCAGGCTAGATCGGCGTCTACCGGAAATGTCTTCTCCCCGAGCACTCCAGTGTCAATTCCAACAATGACTAGATCGGCGTCTACTGGTGATTTGGGAACAAGAACATTTGAAGGTGTGGATTTTTTAAAGTCTTTTAGACTCCAAAAATCTTTTAAATTTTTCAGATTCCTACTTCAGCTCTTCCAAGGCTCAACAGCAGCCTACTTTCCCTCCTCCTGGCGTGCCCCTCGAAATTCCTCATTCTGATGTGGAGTCTGTTCCTTCTTCTATCCTGTCTTCCGCCTGTTTGCTTAGTCGACTCGAAGCACGAGAACGAGTTTGTAAATCCTGTCGTCGTGCTGGACCGCAATATGACTGCTGTTTTGGATGTCGTCATACCAAATCCTGCCCAGGTCTCATCGAGTATCCGCCTGAAATGATGAAGTTTATTGTCGACTGCGAGGCTATAATTGGCCACAGATTTCCAACTTTCTCGACTAAAAGGGCCATGGAAATTGCGGAGGAGTGTGATAGTGAGGAACAATGTAAGCTGCAAAAATTTCGACTTTTACACTCAAAATGATCCTTTACATTTTTAAGCGTCAAAGAACTCTGATGGTGACTGTAATCGACCTTTCTGCTGCTGTAGCCTACTTTTTGCCAGGCACTACGACTACCTCATTCCACTTGATACTCCTTCACGTGATGCTGAAACCGCAGATGATAGAAGCGCCAAGACTGCAGACAGTCATTTGACATCACCTTCTGATGACTACTTTGGCCAGTCATCTGAAAACTTCAGTCTTGAGCCTCTTCTAGGTTCACTTGAGGGTAATTTCTTCTGAGTTTTTCTTCCTCCAATTCTCAGATATCACTTCTACAAAGACTTGCCTTCAACCTACCCATCAGAGAAATTACTTCTTGGACGAGGAATGGGGTTTGGACTTTGTTTCTTTTGGTTCGTCATGTGAAAGTATGAATACCATGGAGGAGCTTGATCCGGAAGAATGTAAAATTTAAACGAATTCTCCTCTAAACACCTTCAAAATTTTTCAGGGCAATTGTTGGAATACTCTGCTAGACCCTTTGCCTCGTTAGACGACTTCTCCACTGGATCAGAATATAGCGACTCCTCTATTCGGGCTTATGTCCGTTCGCTCAGTCCACTCGAAGCGCGAGAAAATGTGAGGAAGTTGGCATTGCAAGCCAACAATGTGGATGACTTCTTCGAATTGATGTAAACACTAAATTTTCTGATTTTTTCCCCAAAATTTATTTTCTCTTTTTTCCAGTCCAGACAACTTGCTCGACAACTTCTTCTCCGACTACAAAATGTTGGTGCAACATAAAATGTTGGAAGAGCAATGTGATAATATTAGGGAAGAACTGATGAAACAGCCCAAAAAAGCTGATGATTGAGGGAAGAGATGACAATAAGAATGGATGTGAATGGATGAGAATAATAATAAAATATAAAAATATTCTGTATAGGTGTTTAGGCTCTCCTATATTCTTGATTCCCTCATAAATATTCCCCCTCAACTCATCCTTCTATCACAATTTTTATTGTAATCATAATCTCCTATTAATGCTTAGGATCTGTGTAAATTGTCCTCCTAATTTTGTGGATTATTAAAGTATGTATAAATATGTGTTTAAAAATTGAATCTTTGTCTTAATTAGATGCTCAAATAATTTTTAAAAATTTTTTATTCTCTTTTTAAAGAAAAAATTTTTTTACATGAATAAATAAAAGATTTTAAGTAAATGTTATAGTACAGATTTATGTATTGAAAAATAGGTAATTTTCTTTTAAAGTAAAATGCATAGAAAAAGGTGTTTAAATAGACGCCCAGAGAGAAAGAAAAATGGAGCCGTCCGAGACCGAAAATTTTCCAAGACCGAAAAAACTAAATAAAGTCTCGAGTCGAGACTCTAGACCAAGAATCTCGGACAGCTCCCGTAATTACTAGGTCGTTGCTGTAGAACTTCTCTTTTTCCTAAATCTGATCAATTTTTAAATTTGACCCGTTTCAAAAATATAAAAATTTACAACGACCTAGCAAATGTCACGAAAAAACAAAAATTTAAAAAGAATCTCAGTCACGTTTAGCAGATGGTAAAAGTTCCGAAGAAATTTCCTCTGTTACGTTGTTGTTATAAAATTTTGTTTTTGTCAAATTAGGGCGTCGCTCCTCATAAATTGAGGTTTTGTTTTCTAAATTTTTTAAAAAAATTATTTGAAAAAATTAATGATTTTGAAATTTGACCATTTTTTGATTTTACCATTTTTTAATTTGACCATTTTTAACAAAAAAATAAAAAAGTAAGCACCTTTAGAGTCGGAATCCTCCAATTCAATACTTGAAGAGTCCCACAAAACAGAAGAATTATTTTTATAATCCTTGGAAGGAGTGACTTCTTTGGTAAGCAAATGATGAAGAGACTGAATTTAATTTAAAAAATTAAAAAGGACACTAGAGTCTGAGAAAAAATATTTTTTCATTTACCAGCTGTCCATTTCCTTTCTCCTCAGATTCAGCCAATTTATGTCTAGGTTTGTTTATAGTCGGAAAAGTAACTGGAGAATTTGTTGTTTTCTTTGAATCCAAAATAACTATGCCAACATCGTGGGTCCTAGGCTGAAAAAAATTTTTTTTTTAATTTCAGAAAAAAATTTGGTACTTATTTAGTTTCCCCCCCCCCCCCCAGTCAGTTTTTTCGAAAATTATGTAAAAATGATCAGTCTGAACAACAATTGTAGAACTCACGAGCTGTGTCGAATGACACCAAAATCAACAAAATCCGACTTGATTTGACCGAAATACAGACCCCTGAAAATTGAACAACCACAGGGGTGATTTTTTGAAATTAAAAAAATTTAAGCAAATGTTAGCTCATTCGAAAGAGCTCGTCGAGCTGAGTCGATGACATCAAAATCAACGTAATCGGACAAGATTTGACAAAGTTATGACAAAAAACCGTCGACTCCGGTAGGTCTAAACAATGTCATAACGATAGGTCTCCGGTAGGTCTAAACAATGTCATAACGGTTCGAACCCCTTTGCCTCCCACAATTTTTTAAAATTATTTAAATTTGTTTTTATCCTCCTAAACTCTTTATTTAAGTTTTCTAAAATATTTAAAAATTTACCACCACTCCAGGAATCCAATCAAAGTCCTTCCCACACCCATCCAATTGAAAAGTGCCGTCTGGTTCAGTAAAAGTAATTCTTTGGGGAAAAAATTTTTTTAATTTTTTTCTTTAAATTATAGTCAAACCTCACTATAAGATACTCTCAAAATTGGATACACCCTCTTTTTAAGAGACGTTTTTTAAACTTGATTGATATGTCGGTGAAGCTGACTGGACGATACCCTCTAATCCACACCTAATTATAAGGCACAATAAAAGTCTCTTATAATGAGAGTGTATAATATTAGGAGCACCTCTATTTAAGCTACACTTCTATTTAAGCGATACCCTCTATTTTAAGTACACCTAATTGACACACTAAAATATCGTCCCTTATAATGAGGGGTACCTCTATTTAGTATACCCCTCAATATAAGCTACAATAATTTTAAACCTAATAGGCTAGCTTATAGCGAGGTTAGATGATTGTATTTTATTTTTACCCCATAAGATCATCGGGATCAACTACTTTAAGAACACCATAACCATCTCTATCATAGGCTCTAACTTCCTTTAAAATTAAAAAATTTTTTTTTAATAATTCAATTTTAATGACACTCACAACATTAAATTGTTTAGAAGGGTCTTTGTGGCATAAAATTGCTCCGCGAACCTTTAAAATTTAATTTTTGAAAATTTTGTGGGGTCAAAAAAAATTTTTTTTTGAAAATTTCAAAAAAAATTTCTTTCTCGGACCTACCCAAACACATTTTGACGCAGCTGACACTCTACTAATTTCCATCGACAAAACAAATAATAAATAGATAAACATATTCTTTAAATATTTAAATAATTTAAACTTAAATTCTAAAAAATTTTTTTAGTTATTTGGTCAATGTCCGCAAATTTAATCCGCAAATATTTTTTAGAATAAAAATATAGGTAAGTAATAAAAATATTTTGTATATCAACAGAGATTCTGATTTTTGTTATTTAAATCAGAATTATTTTGTTTTTATTCATAAAAAGCTTAAATAGCTAATTTAGTTAATTTCCGAATAAAACTTGCGGATTGTCCGCAAATAAATTAATTAGACGAAGAAAAACAGGAGAAACGGGAGAAAAGGAGGAAACAAATTTTTAATAGAAATTAAAGACTCTAAGGGGGCTTTAAATTAAATTAATTGTCCAAAAAAATTTTTTTAAATGACCAAAAAAATAATTGCGGATTAAATTTGCGGACAATGACCATAAAATTTTTTTAATTAAAAATTTTTAATTGAAAATCAATTTTAAATAGTAATTGATTTTTGCTTAAAGAAAAAAATAGAAAGGTGAAAAACGATGAAAAAAAAAACTAGTTTAATATATTTGTTGTGTAAAAAGTAGAAGAAGAAGCAAGTAAATAATTGGTTTATGCGGATTGATTGATTAATAAATATAGAGAGAATAGCTTTTGACTAATTTTTAAATAGTTAATTAATGCTGTTTTGGAATTTTAATTAATTAATTACTCATGGAAAGAAAAAAAAAAAAGTAAAAAAAAATAATAAAAATGACCACTAATATAAATAGGTCCATTAGAGTCTGGCCTTAAGGTTGACTGCTCTTATTAATCTAAATCACTTATCAGTCCACTCAAGATCAGTCTTTGTCAGTCACTTTTTTGTCGTTCTATTTGTTCTTAAAGGTCTCATTTAAAAAATATATTTATTTATTAGTCTTATCTACTTAGAAAATTTCTAGACAACCCTAAGACTCTTATGTCCTTTTAATCTCCTGGCTTTGTCCATGCGATGTTTTTTGACCATTTTTTCCATCCTTTTTTCCAATTTACTTAGAGCCTAATTAAACTTCTCTATTTACCTTCAAAGTCTTATCTTTGTGCACCTCATATTTTTTATACTAACTCCGTGACTCTAACGGTCCTGCAGGCGTAAAGAGGAGAGGAAAAATATGAGAGAAAATTGGAAAAATTTCTTGTGATCGTAGAAATTTATTTTAAAAATTTTAAAAGTGATTTTTCACATACAACACAAAAAAGTTATTTGAAGCGGAACACTCTCTCACTCACAATAATCATTTAGTGATCAGCTGTGCTATATTTTTTAATGGAATTTTATTCATATAAATTTGAGAGATCCTAAAAGATCAACGGGGGAGAATAAAAAGTTTGAGTGGTGATCTTTTGGGTAGTCTCTTAGAAAGAATTCTTTTGACAAGTTATTTTAGTTTATTAGAAAAAAGCTGAATCATTTTGCTTTTTTTATTCATGAACGTAATTAAACACACACAACCGACTTGTATGAAAAAAGCTTTAGATAGTCTAAAAACTAAGGATTGGGAAAAAAATCTTTTTTTGACTAGTCCAACTTTAAAAATCCTCCTTATATTAGGTAACTTATTTAAAATAATACAAAGTTAAAGAAAAAATACATTCTTCAACCAAAAGAAAATTTTATTTTTTTGTTCATAATACCATAAAAAATAAATAAAATGGGGAGTAATTTTCATATAGTCAAAAAGTAATAGAGAGTAATTTTCATATAGTCAAATATTTAGAGTTCACATACTCACGCACGCAAAAAATATTTTTAATTAATTCAATCAGAAATTGAAGAAGAATCAGTCGAGTCATCAACAAATTCTTTTGATATTGGCTTTTTAATTGGACTTGAATTTTTTGCTGATGATTTTGTTGTTGAAGGTTTAGTTGTTGTTGACGGTTTTGAAGAAGAAGCCTTTGATGTTGCCTTTGCACTAGTTGAAGGTTCATCATCTTCATCATTATTACTTTCTTCATCCGATTTTTGTTTTTTGTCTTTATAAATTTTCATTTCACGCTCATAGCGTTCCTTGTCTTCCTTGGCCTTTTGTTCATAGGGCTAGAGAGGAAAAAAAATTTTTAACAAAAAATCCCCATCCCCCCTCTGCCTCACCTGTTTATCTTCAGCACTCATTTCCTTCCACATTTGACCAGCTCTAGTAGCAGTCTCAGCAATTGTATCACCCTCTTTTTTAATTTTTGAGCGATTTTCAGTTTGCCATAAAAAGAAGGCTGTCTAGAAAAATATTACAAATTTTATAGTTTGAAACTAAAAAATTGAAGAGGGAGCCTTTTTAATTTTTTCTTGTATATATTAGTGCTTATAATAAGAAATATTCCAAAAAATGAGTGTAAAATGTGTGTAAAGTAGGCTCAACTGTGTGGGGTAAGGTTGGCGGATCCGGAACCGAAAAAAGGCAGGATATCCGAAGATTTCCAACTATCAGCCAACCTTAGTGTGGGGGTCGCATGTTTCCCGATATATGCTCAGGAAAATAAAACTTGAGCTTAATTCTTATTTTTATTAATTCCTATAAGCATCCTCTCTCCTCGTGTCCGGAAATTTGGGGAGTGGACAATTGGGGAGTGGACATTTGGGGAGTAGCCTAACGATAAAAATACAATAGAATATTAAGTTTTTCTTGCTTTTGTATTTAAAAATAAATTAGGAATCTCTCGAATGAGCTTATATGCTTTTTCGAATTTTTGACTCTAAAATCCCACTATTGGTATTTGACCATTTCGAGCCCTATATCTCGACTCAAACTTGTTCAACTTCATTTCCTGAAATTGGGAGTTGGGGTTTTTTTTTCGAAAATTGGGAGTGGAGTTTTTTTATCAAATTGGAGTTCGACTCAGCTCGCCGAGACTAATCGAATGACATATGACACGTCCCAAACTTTTACCTCCGGTCAACTTATATCAATTTTTTAAATACAAAAGCAAGAAAAACTTAATATTCTATTGTATTTTTATCGTTAGGCTACTCCCCAAATGTCCACGCCCCAATTGTCCGCTCACTCCCCATTTATCTACTCCCCAAATGTCTACTCCCCAAGTGTCCACTCCCCAAATCTCCGGGAGCCTCTCTCCTAGGGTCACCGGGGAGGATTAACTCAAATCATTTTTTAAATTTACCTGATTCCTTTTTGGAGCATTCGGATCTTTCTTCTTCTTCTTTTCCTTCTTATCATTCTTTTCGCCTCCTCCTTTTTTCGTTACTTTTTCCTTTTTTTCCTTCCTTTCCTTTTTCTTCTTTTCACTCTTTTTTGTTGTTTTTTCAGTTTCCCCTCCTCCATCCATTAAATCATCAGAAACAGAAGCAGCAGCACTACTATCATATTCCTCATCTGGTTCAGATCCAGAACCTTCAGACGATTCCTTTTCTTTTTCACGCTTTTTCAAATCTTTTTCCATATCATAATCCTCTGTTAGAAAAAATTTGATAGAAGAATTAAAAAAAGTTTTATGTGGGGAATCCCCCCCCTGGCTACGGGCCTGGTGGGGGGATGTTTTAATTAGAAGGTTTTATATTTTAGAAGGTTTTATTGTCCTATATTAAAAAGATAGACCAAAAATCTGACATAAAAAAATATAAACTCCCACGTAGGGTTGTCGGTCCACCGGACTGAAGAACTGATGATTTTTCGATTTGGTTAAACTGCTCAGTTTCGGAATCTGAAGACTTTCCAAGAACCAATAACTCTACTCCCAAGTCCAACCAATCTTAGGGGTTTTTTAAAAGTTTAAATAAATCTAAAAAAAATTTCCTTACCATCTTCAGAATCTGAATCAGAATTTGCAGCCCTTTCCCTAGCATCATCTTTCAATTTTTCTTTATATGGATCCAATTCTTCATCACTAGAAGCAGCAAATTTGTCTTCTTTATAAGATTTTTCACCCAAACGTTGAGCATTTCGAATTTTTAAACCTTTAGATTGGACATAATCAAACAATTTGTTATATTCTTCTCTAAAAATTTTTGAAAATTTAATTGATAAAAAATATCATAAAAGAGAACAATAAAAGAGAGAGGTAAGCTTATTGTTATACCCTCACCATTGTTAGACCTCTAACTGTTAGACCCTGATCCAAGGACTTAAGGCAGTTATTGATAGACTCTCTCACTCACCACGTAACCCCTCTCAAAAAATCATTTACCAACCAAATGAATGTTTCTTTCTTCTACTACTTTCGCCTAGTACGCGAACAAAACTAGCTAGTTGGATTTCCCCTCTATTACTAAAATCAGGAAAAAAGAATTTAGACCAAAAATCTCATGTCAGTTTGTAGAGACTATCTCCCTAGTCTTTATTCGCCATTTACATTTTTAATTTCAAATAAAAAATGGAAAGAACCTTATAAATGGAGAGGATCTATCACTTGTCTTTTAACCCCTCCCAAAAAAAAATTAAAAATCAAAAGAAAACCAACTTTCCAATATTACTAAAAGTAATAGATGTTCCACTTCTCTGTACAATTTCAAAATCAAAAGAACGTGTAGAAACATCAGAACGAGCAAAATGAACATTATCAACCTCTTCAAACCGAATATATAATGCTGGTTTGTGGACATAAACAAATCCTTTTTCTAATGGATACAAAAATCCCATAGATTGACGAACGGCACAGGAAATTGCTGGAGTGCCCGAGGCTCTGAAAAAAAATTTTTTGAAAATTTTTAAAATTTAAAAAAAACCCTGTAAAATTTCCAGGAACAATAATTCGTGAATTAACCAAAACACGAAATAATTTGGCAATTATTTCATAAAGATATCCACGCATATGCATATCCAATTTGTTCTGGTATTGCTGGGCAAGTTGTTCTCTAGAAATTTTAATAAATTAGAATTCTTAAAAATTAAAATTGTTGAAATAGTGAATTTAATAGGCCCTTTAAGTTGACCAATAAAATGTGGAAAATTAAAAAAAAAAGATTTTTTTAATTAAGGGTCAGGGTAATTAAGGGTCACTACAAAAAGTCATGAAAATAGGTTTGCAAATTAAAAATTTTTTGGGACTCGGCACATAAAAAAACGGTTTTTTATCTATGGAATATCCCTCCCCGGAAATCTGCAGCAAAACCATTCTACAAGGTCTTGCAAATAATGTTCAAACTCGATAACGGAAATGAAAAACCTCAGAGTGCTTACAATTAGACTAAATTTTATAACCCCTTATCCCGGAACCGGACAAAAACAGCTTAATTCACAATCCTCTTCCTCACCAGCCTAAAATCCTAACTATATTTAAATATAAATAAACAAACTCTGTCAAACACAAATCAAGTTCAATATGATCCTCCTTTGAAAATTCCAAAACGAGAAAAGGATATCTAGTCTGTCCCTGTCGAATTGGCGGATTTATGTGCAAAACAAAATACATATGCCTTCCATCTTTGTGTGAAAGTAAAAACATTCTCATAATTGTTTTTAGAGGTATTTTGTAGTCATAAGATTTTCCATGGAAAGAAAGATGATTTGGAAAGACTTTGATTTCATAACGCCCACGAGGTGTTGCCAATAAAATATCTGGAAGTGTAACAATTGCTTGGTCTTTCTCACTTTCGACCTCGGCAAATCTCATTACTTCTTTACGGAATTCCTGAAAAATTAAAAAAAAATTTTGCGGATTAAACTTGCGGACAAAAATTTTGTCCGCAAATTTTTTGCGGTCAGGAATTTTTTAACAAAAATTATAAACCTCAACAATATCCTGATCCTCATTTTCTGGATCTTGTGGAATGTGAAAACGCATTTCAGTAAGTTGAACAGGAGATTCCTCATTTGCAATAAATTCAACAATAGCCTCAGACTTGGTCCCAACACAACGCATTACATTAGACAGAGGAACTTCAAAGGCTATTTTCTCGCCAATATTGAAAATTAAATTCTGTCCTAAATAACATTTTATCAGTTAATTGTATAAAAATAAAAAAGCAGGGTAACATAATCCTTGGGAAGTGGAGAGGGGAGAGGGGGAAGGGGAGAAGGGGACGGCCTGTCAACTGCTAGCAGTCTAACGCAGACCCATAACATAACACCGATTTCGGTACCAGCCGGAACCCACATCTAGTTTTACAATTAGGGCTGCCAAAATGGACTGACTCGGGCCGAAAGATCAAGTCGGGCCTAGATTTTTGGCCCGAAAAAGACACGTACCGGCCCGTCTCGATAAAAACAAGCCCGAAAAAATGCCTCGACAGTCAGCCCAATTCGAAAACGGCAACCCTATTTACAATATCTCAAATGGTCTGCGGCAGGGTAGGCCTGTCTTAATCAATAAAAAAAAATTTATTAAGTAACCTTCAAATTCAGTCTCTCCATAATTCCACCCTTTCAATGAAAGGTCATTCCTCTTCAAAGAAGATTCGAGCTTTGAAGAAACAAAATTTGAAATTTTATCAAAATCCTTAAAATATTTTCTTTGAAATTAATTTCCTCAATAAAAATTACTTACACTTTCTTTCAACCCTCCAAAACGATGATGAACTCCTTGATTCGTTATAACCTTAATTCCAGGCTTGTTTCCCAACTTTTGCCAAGCAAATTGATCAATCTCTAGAGGGCTTATAGTCATCAATTTTCCTGTCGCTTTACTTTTAAATTGGACGCCTTGCTTAGAAAACTTGAGAAATCCGTCGTTCTGAAAATTTGAAAAAAAATTTGCGGACAAAGTTTAAAATTTTGCGGAAGCAAAAGAATTGTTGAAAGGACATAATAAAGCCGAGTTCCGAAAGAAAAAAATTCCCGAAAATAGGAACTGACTTTAAAAAATGAATAAAGCCCCCCCCTCCCCCGAACCAACCAGTGTTTTTAAATAAATTAAGGAGAAATACCAATTTATCAATTCGACCCCATGAGATTTCAAACCCAAAAATCCAGAAAAAAATAATAATAATAATAATTTATTCACTAAAATGGGCGTAACAAGTACGTCTCTTAAATTTAGTACAATAAAAAAGAAAGTCAAAGCATAAAAAATAAAGTCAATTAATAATTAATATGAAAATTTACATGGGTGTGCAAAAACATGATGGAGGAAATTCATATATGTATATCATATGTTAAAAAAGATGAAATAGAATTAAGTAATTGTTGTTTTTTAGTCAGAGGTGAATTTGTGGAAGAGTCAGAATTTCCTCCAATAGAATATTGACGTTTGCTTGTCATGGTAAGAAATGACAAAAAAAATAATATTACCCAGAGTCAAAAATTAGAAATGCCTTAAAATGTAAAAAAAAATTGTAAAATTAAAATTAAAAAATAAATTACATAAAACTTATATAAAACGGAGGAAAGAAAAATGTTTTATTTTGTAAGCAAAATTAAAAAGGACGGGAGAGTCTCAAAAAAAAACATTAAAATTAAATGCACTAAAACTGGCCAATGAAGTCCTTAACTAAGTCTTGATTTAGTATTAGGTAATGTCTTAGGTTTATCCAGAAAGATTTAGGATTTGGAGAATTTATAATTTGTATAGGAAGAACGTTCCATAAATTTAAAGATCTATTTATGATCCAATGTTCAGTCTTTGATATCTTTTTAGGGACTCGTAATTGTAGATTATGTTTATTTCTAATAGGCCGTGTTGAAAAATCAACAAAACGAGTCGGGTCAAGATGGGTAAAATTTTTTGTTAATCTGAATATTGTTGAAAGGTCAAATAGAGTACGCCTAAGGACCAGAGATTCTAGATTAAGAAATTTTAGTCTATTTTCATAATTCATTTTAGAGATTTTGCATTTAGCTAAAGCAATCCTTGTAAACCACTTTTGAATTTGTTCGATTTTTAGAATAAGTTTTTTTGTTTTAGGACTCCAAATAATGGAGGCGTATTCCAGGATAGGCCTAACATATGATTTAAAAGCTAAAGAAAAAATCTTAGGATTAGATGAATTAATATTATTAAGAACAAGAATAGAACGATGGTATGCCTTTTTAATAATTTTAGTTAGATGTGCTTCAAAAGAAAGTTTATCTGTAAAGGTAATTCCTAAATCCGTAACGGAAGATACAGTCTGTAAAATAGTGCCGAAAAGGATATAGCGTTTTCTAGGATTATTTTTGCCTATATGAAAAGTACATGTTTTATTCAAAGAGATATCTAAAGCCCAATCAATACACCATTCTTCAATTTTAATGAGTGATTCTTGTAGACAAGCATTATCGTTATTTGCAGAAAATTCACAAAATATTTTTAGGTCGTCAGCAAAAAGCATGGTTTTCGTGGGGGAAGGTATTCGGTAGATAATATCATTTATATAAATTAAAAACAATACTGGGCCTATTATGGTTCCTTGCGGTATACCCGACATAATAGGAATAGGATCAGAATAATTGTTATTTATTTTTACAGAAGCTGTTCTGTTAGAGAGGAAATTTGAAATCCAGTTAAGAAGTTTTCCCTTAATGCCTATATTAGAGAGCTTGTAAATGAGGTATCGTATGGGAACACTATCAAAAGCTTTCTTAAAGTCTATAAAGATGCAGTCAATACCTTGATTATTTAGGATGGCTTTATACCATGCGTCGAAAGAGGATAAAAGCTGAGTGACCGTCGAACGTTTTTTTAAAAAGCCAAACTGTTGGTCACTAATAATTTTATTAGCCTCTAAATGTGCTAAAATATGTTGTAATATTAATCTCTCAAAGACTCTACATATTGATGATGTAATAGCAATTGGACGATAATTTGAAACATCTGAATTTGAGCCCTTTTTAAAAATGGGGGTGATGAACGATATTTTCCAAAGTTCTGGTAAAATGCCAGAATCTAAAGAATCCCTAAATATATCCGCTAGAAATGGCGCAATAGAATCTGTGCAATTTTTTAAAAGTTTATAACTAATTCCGTCTGCTGATACACCTTCTTTTGGAAGAAAAGACTTTAATATGTTAACAATATCTATAAGCGTGAAATCAATATCATCAAGTTGGGATGAATAATTTGACGGAGGTAAAATAGGATGGTTTTGAATTGGTACGTTTGAGAATGATGGAGCAAAAGCTCTGGCAAATAAATCACATTTGGCTTTATCCTCAAAAATATATAATCCATTATGCTCTAAATAAGGAATTGGAGAGTGACCTTTTGCAAATCTTTTCATAAATTTGTGAATTCCTTGAGAGCTTGAGACCAGTTTTTTAATTCTAATTGAGTTATATCTATTAATAATATGCTTAACAGTTTTACAAAATCTTAAATATTGAGATGGATGTATCTTATTATTTTTAAGATCCTTGAATATTTTATTTTTAGTGGCAAGAAGACGTTTAATGTGTTTAGGATAAATTGTTACGTTAGGCTTAATAGTGAGTGATCGTATAGGAATATAGATGTTACTTAACTCTTTAATAAAGTGTATAAAGAAACTATATTTGTCTGATACAAAGAATATATCATATAGATTATTGAATTCCTTAGCAATGTGCGCATTTAGAAGTTTAATATTTTTGTAATCTCTAAAGGTTTTTATAGAGGGTGTGGGACGTTGTATGTTTAGCAAAAATTTAGTAGAAAAATGATCCGAAGTAGAAAGTCCAGTAGATGAAGAGGGAGATGTAATACAACTAGAATTGTTAGTTAACAAAAGATCTAAGATAGAACCCTTATAATGGGTTGGGTCTCGAATAAGATTTGAATAATGGAAATTTAATGTAAATTCTAAAAATTCTTTTCCAATACTATTATTAGCTGTAAGATCCCTCCAGTTTATATAAGATTTATTGAAGTTAAAGTCTCCGATAATGACTACATTACCTTGAGAAAATTTTTGAAGAACTTTGATAAGAGACTGTGTAGACTGATTAGAAATGGAAGGTGGTCTATAAACTAAAACTAACCTAATATAATATTTAAAACGAGTGGTAGAGACGTCAATGATTAGTGTATCTATGCCAGCAATTTTTTTACATTTGATTTGTCTGAATGATATTCCGTTTTTAATAAGCATAGCTACACCACCGCCTCTACTTTTATAAGATTGATTTCTATTCTCAGTAATTATTTGAAAGAGAGAAGCTGATTTAAGATACAGAAGAGGATTTTCGTTAGAATTTATCCATGTTTCAGTTAAGAATAAAATATCAGGGTTTTGTTGGACAATTTCAAGATCCAATTCGTGAATTTTATTTTTAATTGACTGGCAGTTATAGTATAAACAGGACAGAGAACTTTTTTGGTTTGTTTTAGTGCTGGTTATGTTTTGTGTTTTTTTAAGACTCTTTGGGGTTTGAGTGGATCGATAATTAAGTGCGTTCAGAAGTAAATTCGGTGAGTTATTTATTGGTTTTTTGATAAAGTTTTTTTAAAAATATGTACTTCCGAACGCAATATAATTTGATTCGCATAAATTATAAAGTCGAAACCTGTATCATTCCTTTTAATTTTACACCTTTCAATCAAAGAAGCTCTTTCTACTAGTTCATCCTTTGTAAGACTTCTTCTCACAATAATGTTCTTAAATTTTCCACCAGCAAGTTTCTTCTTGTTTTTAATGGCTTCAGCTGCAGCAGCAGAACACGGCATAACAACTTTGATGGGTCGTGGTTTTTCATTAGGTGGCCGCTGTCTTCCCATTCTAAAAATAGAGGTGGGGAGACAGCGGTCAATTTCAAGTTCATTTAAAATTTCCAAAACGTTGTTTTTGTCTGATGAGGCCCTGTCGATCGGTCGTTTTTCAACACTTTCAGGAAGACCTGTTATCACTAAAAGGTGATTTTGTTGTTCCGTGGAGGGTGCAGTTTGTTCTGTTTTTTCACATATAAGCTCCGAAGCAATTTTTAATAATCCAGACAGTTGTTTAATAATTAATTGCTGTTGTTCAAGTAGAGATTTAGCAAATTCAGGAATATTTGGGTCAGATGGAATAGCAACAAGATTTTCAAGATTCAAAGATGAAATAGAATTAAGTAATTGTTGTTTTTTAGTCAGAGGTGAATTTGTGGAAGAGTCAGAATTTCCTCCAATAGAATATTGACGTTTGCTTGTCATGGTAAGAAATGACAAAAAAAATAATATTACCCAGAGTCAAAAATTAGAAATCAAAAATCAAAATCAAAAATCAAAAATCAAAAATTAGAAATAACATAATCCTTGGGAAGTGGAGAGGGGAGAGGGGGAAGGGGAGAAGGGGACGGCCTGTCAACTGCTAGCAGTCTAACGCAGACCCATAACATAACACCGATTTCGGTACCAGCCGGAACCCACATCTAGTTTTACAATTAGGGCTGCCAAAATGGACTGACTCGGGCCGAAAGATCAAGTCGGGCCTAGATTTTTGGCCCGAAAAAGACACGTACCGGCCCGTCTCGATAAAAACAAGCCCGAAAAAATGCCTCGACAGTCAGCCCAATTCGAAAACGGCAACCCTATTTACAATATCTCAAATGGTCTGCGGCAGGGTAGGCCTGTCTTAATCAATAAAAAAAAATTTATTAAGTAACCTTCAAATTCAGTCTCTCCATAATTCCACCCTTTCAATGAAAGGTCATTCCTCTTCAAAGAAGATTCGAGCTTTGAAGAAACAAAATTTGAAATTTTATCAAAATCCTTAAAATATTTTCTTTGAAATTAATTTCCTCAATAAAAATTACTTACACTTTCTTTCAACCCTCCAAAACGATGATGAACTCCTTGATTCGTTATAACCTTAATTCCAGGCTTGTTTCCCAACTTTTGCCAAGCAAATTGATCAATCTCTAGAGGGCTTATAGTCATCAATTTTCCTGTCGCTTTACTTTTAAATTGGACGCCTTGCTTAGAAAACTTGAGAAATCCGTCGTTCTGAAAATTTGAAAAAAAATTTGCGGACAAAGTTTAAAATTTTGCGGAAGCAAAAGAATTGTTGAAAGGACATAATAAAGCCGAGTTCCGAAAGAAAAAAATTCCCGAAAATAGGAACTGACTTTAAAAAATGAATAAAGCCCCCCCCTCCCCCGAACCAACCAGTGTTTTTAAATAAATTAAGGAGAAATACCAATTTATCAATTCGACCCCATGAGATTTCAAACCCAAAAATCCAGAAAAAAATACAAATTAAAAAAATACCAAGCCTCCCATCTCTTCTTGAAAAACATTTGCAAATTCTATAGTGTCCGCCATTGAAGAAGAAAAATAAATTTATTAATAAAGCTTCCAATTAAGTCTAACAAAAAATCTGAAAATTAAAGAAAAAATAACAAAAAAATTTTTAAAAGCCCAAATTAAATTTAAAAAATTTTAAATTTTAAATGCTCAAAAAATACAATTGAAACACACAAATCAATAATACAAACGAGAATTATATTAGCGAATATATGTATGGAAATGATTTATACAAATACTGACAAGTTGGGACGCCATTAATGGCTTTATTACAATAAAAATTGTGAGTTGAGGGAATATTTATCAGGGAATCAAGAATAGGAGGGACTTGTCAAAAAAATTGGTGTTTTTCCCCAAAAAAATTGATTTTTCCAATTAATAAACGAAACGCCAATTAATAGACGAAACGCCAAAGATAATAATACCCTTGAATTTTTAAAAAATTCAAAAAAATTTTTCCTCAAAAAACACCAATTTAGAG
This sequence comes from Meloidogyne arenaria, assembly GCA_036172955.1. Lineage (NCBI taxonomy): Eukaryota > Metazoa > Nematoda > Chromadorea > Rhabditida > Meloidogynidae > Meloidogyne > Meloidogyne arenaria. Next base: position 2,740,517 of record JARQAB010000046.1, on the reverse strand, counting down.
ACTGTTATTTAGCCTGAACCTATAGAATATTTTCATATTATTATTCTCATCAATTCACATCCATTCTTGTCTCTTCTGTCACTCAATCATCAGCTTTTTTGGGCTGTTTCATCAGTTCTTCCCTAATATTATCACATTGCTCTTCCAACATTTTATGTTGCACCAACATTTTGTAGTCGGAGAAGAAGTTGTCGAGCAAATCGTCTGGACTGGAAAAAAGAGAAATAAATTTTGGGGAAAAAATCAGAAAATTTAGTGTTTACATCAATTCGAAGAAGTCATCCACATTGTTGGCTTGCAATGCCAACTTCCTCACTTTTTCTCGCGCTTCGAGTGGACTTAGCAGCAAACTGACAGAAGACTGAATAGAAGAGGGAACAGTCTCCATATCTGAAAATTAAATTATTTTTAAAGAGTGAAATCCTTTAAAAAATTCACCTTCAAATGTGCTTGTTCCCATATCGCCAGTACATGTCGATCCAGTGAAGTCGTCAAACGAGGCAGAGGGCCTAACAGAGTATCTCAACAATTGCCCTTAAAATTTTTGAAGGTTTGGCTTTGAATGTTTTTTAAAAGTTTTTACATTTTTCCGGATCAAGCTCTTCCAATGTATGAAAACTTTCCGACGACACACCAACAGACATAAAGTCCAGACCCCAGTCCTCATCCACGAAGTACGACTCGTTCTGAATGGTAGTTTGAAGGCTCACTGTTTCTCTCGCTTCGGGAGGACTAAACAGAAGACTGACAGAAGACTGAATAGAAGAGGGAACAGACTCCATATCTGTCCCCAAGTCGCCAGTAGACGCCGATCTAGTTATTGTTGAAACTGACACTGGAGTGCTCGGGGATAGGACATTTCCGGTACACGCCGACAGAGTGAAGAAGTCGTCGAATGAGGCAAAGGGTCTAGTAGAGTATTCCAACAATTGCCCTGAAAAATTTTGAAGGAAGTTTGGCTTTGATTGTTTAATTTTTACATTTTTCCGGATCAAGCTCTTCCATGGTATTCATTGTATTCACACGTTCCCACGACCCAACAACATCAGCAACAGACACAGTGTCCCTACACCACTTCGTTTGCAAGAAGTAATTTCTCAGATTGGTAGTTTGAGGGCAAGTCTTTGTAGAATTGACATCTGAATTGGAGGAAAATTAGAGGAAGAAAAACTCAGAAGAAATTACCCTCAACTGAACTTAGAAGAGTCTCAAGGCTCAAGTTTTCAGATGACTGGCCAAAGTAGACAGAAGACGTTGTCAAATTGCTGGCTGATGCCTTGTAGCTTCGACCATCTGCGGTTACAACATCAAGTGAAGTAGGAGTGAGGCATTCGTAGGACCTGACGGCAAGACGTTGGTTAGAGCAAGCAGGACCATCAATGGCCTCATCGCAGTACTTAGACGCTTAAAAACGTTTTAAAAGATCATTTTGAATAACGTATTTCTCAGCTTACATTGTTCCTCCTCATCGTGCTTCTCCACGGTTTCCAACTTGGACTTTCCCGAGAAGGTTGGATGTTTGTAGCCCATTATAGCATCTTGGTCGGCAAGTAATTTCATATACCCAGGAGAAAACTCAAAGAAAGCTTCGCAGGATTTTGTATGCTGACAGCCATAAAAGCAATTATATTGCGAGCTAGGACGATCACACCACTCCTCCTTTGGAAATTTCTTCCTGTCGTTGAGAAGTTGAGGCGCGCTCCGCAGATGGACCCGATCAAGAATACCCCCTAAAAATAATAACGCTTTAAACATATTGGTTAGTGAATGGATCTTACATCCCAAACGCTTTAGACACTCCTCCCAAAAAGCCTCCCTCCTCTGGAAAAAGCTAAGCTGTTCTTTCTGCTCCTCCTTCTGCACAGGCTGAACTGGCACATCGTTCTGGTTCGCCCGATTGTCGAATCGTTGACGCAATTCCTGCATGACACTCGTCAGATCTTCTGTTGTCGTTTGCAGTTGTTGTTGCTTCGGGTCGAGCTCGGCAATATGTTGGTCAGAGCAAGCAGGTTGATCAATGGCCGTATCGCAGTACTTGGGCGCTTTAAAATGTTAAAGGATTAATAAATTCTAAGCTCGCTTACATTTCTCCTTATCATCAAGCTTCTCCATGGTTTCCCGCTTGGACTTGTTTTTCAAGAAATCCGGAGTTTCGGGATCCAATTTGACAGCAAGCTTCTTCAGTCTAGGAGAATACACGAAAAGGGACGGGCAGGATTTGGTATGCTGACGGCCATAAAAGCAATCAGGCCAAAAGAGAAATCTTTTTGAACAATCACACAACTTCCCCTCTGGAAATTTGTTCCAGTCGTTGAGAAGTTCCGTCTCACTGCACATCTCGATCTTGGAGAAAATATCCCCTAAAAATAAAAATTTAAACAGAATAGCTGGTGAATGTATCTCTTACATCCTAAACGCTTCTGGCACTTCCTCCGAAAAGCATTCCTTCTCTGAAGATAGCTGCGCTGCTTTTTCTGCTCCTTCTTCTGCACAGGCTGAATTGGCACATCATCCGGGTTCGTCGGTTTGTTGAATCGTTGACGCAGTTCCTGCATGACGCTCGCAAGTTCTACTGCTGTCGTTTGCGGCTGTTGCTTCGGTACGCAGCAGTCCTGTGTTGGAGACGACATTGTAGTTTAGTCCTGTCGATGAGTGGCGTGGTTAGAGGCAAAGGGAGATATTGAACATTTCAATAAAACTGCTTTTATATTCCCCCTACGTTTCTTTGCTGGAAATTTCGCAGTTCTTTCTTGTGAATATACTATAAAAGACCCCCAACATGTATTCATTTCCAACACCTCTACAAAACAATCATCACATCTCTACAAACATCTGCATTGTCTACACAAACAACTCTTCATGCTCGGCCTTCTTCCATTGGAGCTCGACACCGGACCCAGGATCAAGAAGTCATCAACGCTGTGCTCTCTGCTGCTGCTGCTCACCATCGCCGCACTTGCAGTTCCCGGACAGGTCAAAGGCGAAGAAGTCGGATTCGGCAAGCACACAAAGGATGGAAACGACAAAGTGACGCTCGCCGACTACACCATAATTGCCAACAGGACGAACTTCGACTTTGCTGATGGTAACTTCAGGAAGCTGTATCCGGACGCCTGCGATGTTATAATAGAAGACGACTACATGTGAGGACTTTTTTATTCTTTTCGGAGCTAATTGTAACTAAAGTTTTATTTTATTTCAGCGAGCTTCGGTACAACAAAGGCAGCAAAGGATGCACTGTGGATCTGCTCAGCACCAACGCGGCGAACATCAACAAGATCAAGTTCAAAACCGGAGTGCGAAGAGGCGCAGAAGGAGGACTCAACGATTGCCTTGATGAAACTAACGACTTCGAGAATAGCTATAACAACACGTGAGTTTTTGAGTTTGTCGATTTTAATTAGCTTATTAATTGACTTGGCTTTTTAAATAAAAATTTTCTAGTTTGCCTTTCGCCTACAGCGTAAACAATACGGTCATGGAAAAGCTCAACACCGGCCCGTATACGGATACAACGCACTGCAACAAACCAGATAGGTGTAAAGGATTTCATGGAAAATGCATGCAGCATACATCACTTCAAGTCTCATGGAGCAGATTGGATGGCAAGGTCTATGCTCACACACATTTAAGTAAGCTCACACATTTAAATAAGTTCAATATACCCACAAAATATTTTAGTTGGTGAGGATCAACACAAGGGCGGCCTTAGGTGGGACGGAACGAGCGAGAGTGACAGTGCGACCTTCAATCTGGAGATAAACAACAGCGACGGATTCAACCTGGATGGAAGGTCCTTCAATCTTTTGAGTGATGCTGTCTGCCTTCCAAAGAAAGACCCCCTCTTCAAACCCGAAACATGGAAAATAACGGATGGAAATCACAACGACAAACACCTGCTCGTCTTCAGCCTGCTTCGCCAAACCTCTTCTCGCATATTCAAGGAGTATAAGCTCACAGATGATCATCCGAACGGGCCGAAGTGTGAACTCTTCGTTCAATTTGTAAGTTTCTATCCATTTTGTAAGACCTTTCTAATAATTTTTCCTAGGATGCAAACTACTACAAAATGCTCATTGTGAAACTTCCAACGACAACGCCACCGACTACTTCAACTACCACTGAGGATCCACCAACGGAAACAGAACCACCTGAAACGTCAACAGATCCCTCTGGTCCTTCATCGACAACTTTGACTACGACCGACAACAGCTTCTCTTCCACCACAACGACATCTCGAACAACAACGAGTCCACAGCAGCAGGAGGATTGTGGCCGAGGTCTCTACATTGCAATTGGCATTGCTGTTGGCCTCTTTGTCGGGATCGTCATTGCAGTTTTAGGCTGGTTCTGGATGAGGGACAAGGCAGAAAAGGATAAGAAAAAGTGGAAGCAGGACGCCGAACGCGCAGAAGACAAACGTCTGCGTGCACTGTACGAGGCTGAGAAGAAGCTCAAAGGCAAAAAGGCCCTCGGGACATTTGATGAGTGGAAAAAGAATGTGAGTTTAAAATTTGGGCAAATTAATCAACCTTCTTTTCCCATTTTTTCAGAGAAAGGAGAGCGATGAAACGACTGCGTTTGAGATGGGTTCAGTCGACGACTTGTGCGCTGTAATCTGGAAGAAAGTGGAGAAAGATCACGCCAAAGCCAAGATGCAGTTCCTTGTAGACCAGTTCGAGAAGCATAGGGACAAAGAGGTCTACGATCGCGAATATGAGCCGGAAAAGACTATAAAGGGATATGATGCCGTTGGGCGTTACCAGGATTGGAAAATGGTGAGAAAAAAATATTTTTTTAATGTCAACTATTCATTTTTATATTTCAGAGGAGGAACATCTATCCGTTCGAAGTGATCGATGGAACGTCAACTGCGCTTGAATATGGGAGGGGAAAGAAGGCATATGATAAGCCGTTTCTTCCCGGGGCCGTTGATGAGTCGATTCCAGAAACTGAATAGGGAGGAGTTTGGGCCCGGAAGTTGTGTGAAGGTGACGCTTGAGAGATATAAAAATGTGTGATTATCTATATATTGTTCCTTTGCTATGTCCCCCTATATATATATTGTTCACATTGTTCCCCCCATATATTGTTCTCTCATTGTATGTATTGTATATTTCTTGTTGTTTGTATTGTATTTGAATTGTTGTATTCAATTGTATTTTTGTGTTGTAAATAAATTGTTGTGTTTGTGTTGTTTTTTATAGACTCGGAAGATTAGGAAATACCCTCATATTTTAGTTATCTCCAAATGAACACAAAAATCCACTCCCGATTTGAAAAGACAAATCTAACTATGAACTAGGATCCCCTTTCCTCGACAATCCATTCTCCCGACATACCCTTTTTCCTAAAAGGTTCTTCCTGGCGGGTTGAGACAACCCCTAAATCTAACAGTAAGTGTATTTCTGTGATAATACACGCTTGTTAAAGGGCATTTTAGGCTTCCAAAAAAGACTTAAAATTTTATATGTACAAACCCTAAGGTTGGAAAATAGATGAAAAGATTTCTGCATTTTTAGTTTATTTTGACTTTGTTATTTTTCCAATTTCCAAAATATTTTTTTTGTGAATTTTCCCTTCATTTTAGAACGTGTTGGAAAAAATAATTTGTGTAAACTTAGACATTATTATAACCAATTAAAGCACTCCATATACTTGTACAGCTTGCGCAACGAAAATCACCAAAAATATTTTCAACGGAAATCCCGCTGTGGAAAATAAAACCCTTCTTAATGGCCAAAGTTTCTGTTTAAAAAATAATGGAACAATAGGTGTTGAAAAAATATTGTTTTGGAAGGTTTAGGTAAACAAACAAAACTAACTAAATAACTCTTAATAAAATTCATCCGGAAAGGTATGAAACACATTAGTGTATATATAAGGTTTATTTATTTTTCCTCGTTTTTCCCTTCCGGAAATTTCTCTTTTCTTTTCCGGAATAATATTGGAGGGGTGTATTTACTGGGTAAACCTAAACTGACTTAATACGCAACTGAGTCCCGGCCCTATAACTTTTGAAAGATTTGACACTTGTTAATGATATTGGTACTATTCGATAGAGAATTGAATAGGCTACAAGATACCAAAAAATTAAAATTTTTGATCAACTGGTAAAAAAGTTGTGATCGATAACGTTCCAAAAAATCACATTTTTTCTGAAAATATTTGAAATTTAGACCAAAAAACTTTCTATCAATCAGGCAAGAATATTTTGGTTTTTTGGTATTTTGTAGTGTATTCAATTCTCTATAAATTGAGGCCAAGAAAATTAAAAAGTAACAACCCCTTCTTGAGTTATAGGACAAAGAGAGAGTTGCTCTGCTTCATATTTTACCATAAAAACCGGAAACGAAAATAATTTTTTTCTTTTCCGGAAAAGGTAGGAATATTTAAATAACATTTAATAGGCGTATTTCTCCTATAAAAACCGGAGAGTTTATTTTTATTTTTCTTTCCGGAAATTATTTAAAAAATAATTTTAAAGATACCCGGGATAAGTGAGGGAAAAGGACGTTTAAATTAAAAAAGAAATAATTTTTAAAAAATAAAAAAAATATTTTCAAACCCCTTTTTTCCTTTACTTTAATAAGCCTTGTTGACTCCAATTAATCTTTTCAAGTTTAATAATTTTTTCAGGTCAAAAAAGGCAATCTCTTCGACTTAATTTTTGTAACAATTCTCTTGACCCCACACAACTTTCGCGCAAACAAACAAACAGAAAAAAATAATTTTTTACTTAAAGCTTAATTTTATTTTCTTGAGAGGTAGAGGGAAAAGAACTCCCCTCGCGCACTCCCCTTAATTTTTTTTCTTTTTTTTTATTTTCTATTTAAGGGAAGGGGAACAGTTGACTGTAGAAAGGAGGGAGAGGGGAAAGGTAGAGGAATTTGTTCTCTCGACAAAAAAAAATTTTTTTTTAAGAGAGGAAGGACCGGGGGAAAGTAACCAACCTTAAAAATGTTTGTTTTAAGATAACAAAAATAAATAAAAATAAATTTTTTTTTCTTGGTCAAGAGTATTTCCTTCTTCTCTAACAAATAAGGTAAACAATAAATTTTCTTCCCGTTCACTTCCTTTTTTTCTCATTCACTTTAAATTTACTAAACCCCTCTATTTTTGTCTTCCATTCACACGATTTTTAATGAAAAAAGTAATTTTAACAAATAAAAAATTTTATGTGACGAAATGGGCAATTTTTGCCTTAGTGGCGAAATGGCAAAAAATTTTGTTTCAAATAAGTTTTAGGGGTTTTGAGGATAATTTGTAAAAGAAAATTTATTCAAAAATAATAAAGTAAAAGCTATATATTTTTCAAAAGGTATGAGATGTGAAATTTAAAAAGGCAACAAAACGCCAAAAATTTTTTTTTATTTTTTCAAAAAAAAATTTTTTTTGACGTTAAAAAATTTCTGGAATTTACAGTTGGACAAAAAAATAAAAAATAATTTTTTAAGTAAAATAAAAAAAAATTGTACATATAAATAAATTTTTCAATTTGCGGCTCCATTTTTATTTAATAATAAAATTTGATTTGGAATATTATTAACACCTCCAATAGAAGAAATATTTGTTGTTGTATTATTACTCCTTTCTTCTCCTGATAAATTTTTATTTTGTTGTAATACTTCATTCTTAATTCCCAACATTACGCCAAAACGAAGAAAGAGGCCTTGAAAAAAACATTTTTTTATTAAATGAGACTCTAGTGGACCCTTTGGAAGTTTGAGGTCTCTAACCTAACCCAGCTTCAGAACAAAAAAAGCAGGAGAGAAAGGAGACAAAGGAGGTCTTGCAAATTATCCCAGCCTTGGAACTGCAAACTGAGATACCGTATTTTCTCTAATACATCCCCATGGGGCTCTATTTTTCAACTATCCTCCAAGGTGGGGCTGTATTAGAGGGTGGGGCTCTAATTGAGGGCGGGGCTTTATTTGAAGAAATACGGTAATTGGGATAAGATTCGTGGGATAAATCACAGCTCATGTTATATCCCAGGGAAAAGTTCCAGGTTATACATTTTACAGAGTTATCCCATAAACCTCCCATATATCCTACACTCTCTAGCTTATCCCAGCCTTTTTTAAATTAAATTTTTTTACTTCGAATCCGTTCAAGTTCAGTACGTGTTTCAACCAATTCTCTTTCTTTTTCTATTAGACGTTGTTTTTCTAATAAACAATTTTGGCAATTAAATGAAGACGATGAAAATTGGTGTTGGGGAGGGAAATTAAAATGTTGTTGTTGTTGAGCTGAAGAAAATTGTTCAGAAATTATTGAATTTGGGGGAAAATCGGTTGAAATAGTTGAGGAACATGCTGAAGATGCTGAAGAGGAGCATAATGAAGAGGAGGATGATGGGCATATTACTGGTGATGTTTTTTGTGGGCTAAAAGTAAGAAGAAAGGTGTGATAAGTTAAAGGGAGGAAATATAAGAAAGCTCTCCTATGTAGTTATCCCTATTGGAATGAAAGGAAGGTGTGATAATAGGGGAGACTTTCCCACAGAAGATGGGAGACTTCCAAACTTTAATTCTACTTAAGGTTCTCCCGAATAAACATCCCAATTCCAAGTCATCCCCAACTCCAAATCATCCCATTCATATACCCCAAGTTCCAAGTTATTCCAAATTGATGTGTGATAAGATAGAGGAGAGGTCCAATTACTATAAAATAGCTAGTTCAGAAAGTGTGTCTGTCTACTCTGAATTATCCCTCCAACTTCCAGTTTTATCCCATTATACTTCCCAGTTATCCCACTCTTACTATCTCAACCTCTGAACTATTTCAAATATTTGTGTGATAATATAGAAAAAAGACTAGTCTCTTATAACCACAAAAACCTCTATATAACAAACCCCTAAAATTTAAATATTTACCTAGCTGAAGAAAAATAGGCATCAGCAGCTAATAATTGTAAAATTGGGTGTTTAGACAAATCATTTAAATTATCAAAAATAGTTAGAAGAGGAAGAGGAGGTTTTGAAGGGTTTTCTTCAATTTTTATTAACTCTTCGTTTTTATTTTCTTTTAAATGCATTAATGTCCGATGATAAATATAGGCACTCTAAAATTTGAAAAAAAAAATTAAATTTTACGAGACTCTAGTGTACCTATTTGAATTTTAAGGTTTCTGAATAGATTAGAGGGCAGAAAAAAAGAGAGCTCTAATGTACCTCGGTCTCTCTCTCCAAGGTTTTCAGGAATTATCATTCAATTTTTAAATTTTCGTATACGAATCCCCAATTCGTCCCACTGAGTAAAAATCCCCGATTCGTCCCACTGACTAAAGATCCCCGATTCGTCCCAATGAATAAAAAAAACCCAATTCGTCCCACTGACTAAAGATCCCCGATTCGTCCCAATGAATAAAAAAAACCCAATTCGTCCCAACTCAATAAAAACCGCCAATTCGTCACACTCAATAAAAAACCCTATTTCGTCCCACTGAGTAAAACCCACCAATTCGTCCCACCCCAAAAATTAAAACAAAATTCTCACTTGGTTAGTAAACTTTTGTGGGCACAAATTGCAAGAAAAAATAGGTTGTTGTAATTGCTCATTATTTTGATTATTAATTATTCCATTACAATTTAAAAAAGCAGAAAATAAATTTTTATTATTTTGTTGTTGTTTTTGTATTGCTAATAAATAATTTAAACGATTTAAATTTAATTGTTGTTGTAAGGGGGGTAATTGTTGTTGGTGGGGTATTGGGGGTATATTAATTGATGGGGAAGGTTGGTAAATTATTGGAGAGGAAGTTGGAGGTTTTGAATTAATTGGAGATGAAGATATCGAGACGTTTAAAGCCTTTAAATGGAAAGGAAAAAAATTTAAATTTAAAATGGAAATTTTTGGTTGGGCTGACGGTTAATTTCGAAACTATCTGGAGCCAATAAAACAATCAAGTGAGACATAAAAAATGTGAAATTTTGTACTGATATGGTTTGCTACGTTCCTTAAAAATTTTAAAAAATTTTTTGCTCCCTAAAGACTACTCGGACATTTTTTAGTAAATTAGTAAATACACAAACACAAATTCAGGAAAGAACGTTATATAATATATAGCCTATTAAAGATGGCTATAACTAAAGTTGAAGAGATTTTGTGTAGCTCAGACGTCATGGTCGAGAAAGTTGGATATTTATGACTAAATCTAGCTTCGACGCCGGCTTCAGACAAAAGTGGATTCAAGCGATAGTGGATACTTTCTGCTCCTTATTCAGCACAGGCTGAACTGGCACATCGTCCGGGTTCAGCACCAACGCGGCGGTTCAGCACCAACGCGGCGAACATCAACAAGATCAAGTTCAAAACCGGAGTGCGAAGAGGCGCAGAAGGAGGACTCAACGATTGCCTTGATGAAACTAACGACTTCGAGAATAGCTATAACAACACGTGAGTTTTTGAGTTTGTCGATTTTAATTAGCTTATTAATTGACTTGGCTTTTTAAATAAAAATTTTCTAGTTTGCCTTTCGCCTACAGCGTAAACAATACGGTCATGGAAAAGCTCAACACCGGCCCGTATACGGATACAACGCACTGCAACAAACCAGATAGGTGTAAAGGATTTCATGGAAAATGCATGCAGCATACATCACTTCAAGTCTCATGGAGCAGATTGGATGGCAAGGTCTATGCTCACACACATTTAAGTAAGCTCACACATTTAAATAAGTTCAATATACCCACAAAATATTTTAGTTGGTGAGGATCAACACAAGGGCGGCCTTAGGTGGGACGGAACGAGCGAGAGTGACAGTGCGACCTTCAATCTGGAGATAAACAACAGCGACGGATTCAACCTGGATGGAAGGTCCTTCAATCTTTTGAGTGATGCTGTCTGCCTTCCAAAGAAAGACCCCCTCTTCAAACCCGAAACATGGAAAATAACGGATGGAAATCACAACGACAAACACCTGCTCGTCTTCAGCCTGCTTCGCCAAACCTCTTCTCGCATATTCAAGGAGTATAAGCTCACAGATGATCATCCGAACGGGCCGAAGTGTGAACTCTTCGTTCAATTTGTAAGTTTCTATCCATTTTGTAAGACCTTTCTAATAATTTTTCCTAGGATGCAAACTACTACAAAATGCTCATTGTGAAACTTCCAACGACAACGCCACCGACTACTTCAACTACCACTGAGGATCCACCAACGGAAACAGAACCACCTGAAACGTCAACAGATCCCTCTGGTCCTTCATCGACAACTTTGACTACGACCGACAACAGCTTCTCTTCCACCACAACGACATCTCGAACAACAACGAGTCCACAGCAGCAGGAGGATTGTGGCCGAGGTCTCTACATTGCAATTGGCATTGCTGTTGGCCTCTTTGTCGGGATCGTCATTGCAGTTTTAGGCTGGTTCTGGATGAGGGACAAGGCAGAAAAGGATAAGAAAAAGTGGAAGCAGGACGCCGAACGCGCAGAAGACAAACGTCTGCGTGCACTGTACGAGGCTGAGAAGAAGCTCAAAGGCAAAAAGGCCCTCGGGACATTTGATGAGTGGAAAAAGAATGTGAGTTTAAAATTTGGGCAAATTAATCAACCTTCTTTTCCCATTTTTTCAGAGAAAGGAGAGCGATGAAACGACTGCGTTTGAGATGGGTTCAGTCGACGACTTGTGCGCTGTAATCTGGAAGAAAGTGGAGAAAGATCACGCCAAAGCCAAGATGCAGTTCCTTGTAGACCAGTTCGAGAAGCATAGGGACAAAGAGGTCTACGATCGCGAATATGAGCCGGAAAAGACTATAAAGGGATATGATGCCGTTGGGCGTTACCAGGATTGGAAAATGGTGAGAAAAAAATATTTTTTTAATGTCAACTATTCATTTTTATATTTCAGAGGAGGAACATCTATCCGTTCGAAGTGATCGATGGAACGTCAACTGCGCTTGAATATGGGAGGGGAAAGAAGGCATATGATAAGCCGTTTCTTCCCGGGGCCGTTGATGAGTCGATTCCAGAAACTGAATAGGGAGGAGTTTGGGCCCGGAAGTTGTGTGAAGGTGACGCTTGAGAGATATAAAAATGTGTGATTATCTATATATTGTTCCTTTGCTATGTCCCCCTATATATATATTGTTCACATTGTTCCCCCCATATATTGTTCTCTCATTGTATGTATTGTATATTTCTTGTTGTTTGTATTGTATTTGAATTGTTGTATTCAATTGTATTTTTGTGTTGTAAATAAATTGTTGTGTTTGTGTTGTTTTTTATAGACTCGGAAGATTAGGAAATACCCTCATATTTTAGTTATCTCCAAATGAACACAAAAATCCACTCCCGATTTGAAAAGACAAATCTAACTATGAACTAGGATCCCCTTTCCTCGACAATCCATTCTCCCGACATACCCTTTTTCCTAAAAGGTTCTTCCTGGCGGGTTGAGACAACCCCTAAATCTAACAGTAAGTGTATTTCTGTGATAATACACGCTTGTTAAAGGGCATTTTAGGCTTCCAAAAAAGACTTAAAATTTTATATGTACAAACCCTAAGGTTGGAAAATAGATGAAAAGATTTCTGCATTTTTAGTTTATTTTGACTTTGTTATTTTTCCAATTTCCAAAATATTTTTTTTGTGAATTTTCCCTTCATTTTAGAACGTGTTGGAAAAAATAATTTGTGTAAACTTAGACATTATTATAACCAATTAAAGCACTCCATATACTTGTACAGCTTGCGCAACGAAAATCACCAAAAATATTTTCAACGGAAATCCCGCTGTGGAAAATAAAACCCTTCTTAATGGCCAAAGTTTCTGTTTAAAAAATAATGGAACAATAGGTGTTGAAAAAATATTGTTTTGGAAGGTTTAGGTAAACAAACAAAACTAACTAAATAACTCTTAATAAAATTCATCCGGAAAGGTATGAAACACATTAGTGTATATATAAGGTTTATTTATTTTTCCTCGTTTTTCCCTTCCGGAAATTTCTCTTTTCTTTTCCGGAATAATATTGGAGGGGTGTATTTACTGGGTAAACCTAAACTGACTTAATACGCAACTGAGTCCCGGCCCTATAACTTTTGAAAGATTTGACACTTGTTAATGATATTGGTACTATTCGATAGAGAATTGAATAGGCTACAAGATACCAAAAAATTAAAATTTTTGATCAACTGGTAAAAAAGTTGTGATCGATAACGTTCCAAAAAATCACATTTTTTCTGAAAATATTTGAAATTTAGACCAAAAAACTTTCTATCAATCAGGCAAGAATATTTTGGTTTTTTGGTATTTTGTAGTGTATTCAATTCTCTATAAATTGAGGCCAAGAAAATTAAAAAGTAACAACCCCTTCTTGAGTTATAGGACAAAGAGAGAGTTGCTCTGCTTCATATTTTACCATAAAAACCGGAAACGAAAATAATTTTTTTCTTTTCCGGAAAAGGTAGGAATATTTAAATAACATTTAATAGGCGTATTTCTCCTATAAAAACCGGAGAGTTTATTTTTATTTTTCTTTCCGGAAATTATTTAAAAAATAATTTTAAAGATACCCGGGATAAGTGAGGGAAAAGGACGTTTAAATTAAAAAAGAAATAATTTTTAAAAAATAAAAAAAATATTTTCAAACCCCTTTTTTCCTTTACTTTAATAAGCCTTGTTGACTCCAATTAATCTTTTCAAGTTTAATAATTTTTTCAGGTCAAAAAAGGCAATCTCTTCGACTTAATTTTTGTAACAATTCTCTTGACCCCACACAACTTTCGCGCAAACAAACAAACAGAAAAAAATAATTTTTTACTTAAAGCTTAATTTTATTTCTTGAGAGGTAGAGGGAAAAGAACTCCCCTCGCGCACTCCCCTTAATTTTTTTTCTTTTTTTTTATTTTCTATTTAAGGGAAGGGGAACAGTTGACTGTAGAAAGGAGGGAGAGGGGAAAGGTAGAGGAATTTGTTCTCTCGACAAAAAAAAATTTTTTTTTAAGAGAGGAAGGACCGGGGGAAAGTAACCAACCTTAAAAATGTTTGTTTTAAGATAACAAAAATAAATAAAAATAAATTTTTTTTTCTTGGTCAAGAGTATTTCCTTCTTCTCTAACAAATAAGGTAAACAATAAATTTTCTTCCCGTTCACTTCCTTTTTTTCTCATTCACTTTAAATTTACTAAACCCCTCTATTTTTGTCTTCCATTCACACGATTTTTAATGAAAAAAGTAATTTTAACAAATAAAAAATTTTATGTGACGAAATGGGCAATTTTTGCCTTAGTGGCGAAATGGCAAAAAATTTTGTTTCAAATAAGTTTTAGGGGTTTTGAGGATAATTTGTAAAAGAAAATTTATTCAAAAATAATAAAGTAAAAGCTATATATTTTTCAAAAGGTATGAGATGTGAAATTTAAAAAGGCAACAAAACGCCAAAAATTTTTTTTTATTTTTTCAAAAAAAAATTTTTTTTGACGTTAAAAATTTCTGGAATTTACAGTTGGACAAAAAAATAAAAAATAATTTTTTAAGTAAAATAAAAAAAAATTGTACATATAAATAAATTTTTCAATTTGCGGCTCCATTTTTATTTAATAATAAAATTTGATTTGGAATATTATTAACACCTCCAATAGAAGAAATATTTGTTGTTGTATTATTACTCCTTTCTTCTCCTGATAAATTTTTATTTTGTTGTAATACTTCATTCTTAATTCCCAACATTACGCCAAAACGAAGAAAGAGGCCTTGAAAAAAACATTTTTTTATTAAATGAGACTCTAGTGGACCCTTTGGAAGTTTGAGGTCTCTAACCTAACCCAGCTTCAGAACAAAAAAAGCAGGAGAGAAAGGAGACAAAGGAGGTCTTGCAAATTATCCCAGCCTTGGAACTGCAAACTGAGATACCGTATTTTCTCTAATACATCCCCATGGGGCTCTATTTTTCAACTATCCTCCAAGGTGGGGCTGTATTAGAGGGTGGGGCTCTAATTGAGGGCGGGGCTTTATTTGAAGAAATACGGTAATTGGGATAAGATTCGTGGGATAAATCACAGCTCATGTTATATCCCAGGGAAAAGTTCCAGGTTATACATTTTACAGAGTTATCCCATAAACCTCCCATATATCCTACACTCTCTAGCTTATCCCAGCCTTTTTTTAAATTAAATTTTTTTACTTCGAATCCGTTCAAGTTCAGTACGTGTTTCAACCAATTCTCTTTCTTTTTCTATTAGACGTTGTTTTTCTAATAAACAATTTTGGCAATTAAATGAAGACGATGAAAATTGGTGTTGGGGAGGGAAATTAAAATGTTGTTGTTGTTGAGCTGAAGAAAATTGTTCAGAAATTATTGAATTTGGGGGAAAATCGGTTGAAATAGTTGAGGAACATGCTGAAGATGCTGAAGAGGAGCATAATGAAGAGGAGGATGATGGGCATATTACTGGTGATGTTTTTTGTGGGCTAAAAGTAAGAAGAAAGGTGTGATAAGTTAAAGGGAGGAAATATAAGAAAGCTCTCCTATGTAGTTATCCCTATTGGAATGAAAGGAAGGTGTGATAATAGGGGAGACTTTCCCACAGAAGATGGGAGACTTCCAAACTTTAATTCTACTTAAGGTTCTCCCGAATAAACATCCCAATTCCAAGTCATCCCCAACTCCAAATCATCCCATTCATATACCCCAAGTTCCAAGTTATTCCAAATTGATGTGTGATAAGATAGAGGAGAGGTCCAATTACTATAAAATAGCTAGTTCAGAAAGTGTGTCTGTCTACTCTGAATTATCCCTCCAACTTCCAGTTTTATCCCATTATACTTCCCAGTTATCCCACTCTTACTATCTCAACCTCTGAACTATTTCAAATATTTGTGTGATAATATAGAAAAAAGACTAGTCTCTTATAACCACAAAAACCTCTATATAACAAACCCCTAAAATTTAAATATTTACCTAGCTGAAGAAAAATAGGCATCAGCAGCTAATAATTGTAAAATTGGGTGTTTAGACAAATCATTTAAATTATCAAAAATAGTTAGAAGAGGAAGAGGAGGTTTTGAAGGGTTTTCTTCAATTTTTATTAACTCTTCGTTTTTATTTTCTTTTAAATGCATTAATGTCCGATGATAAATATAGGCACTCTAAAATTTGAAAAAAAAAATTAAATTTTACGAGACTCTAGTGTACCTATTTGAATTTTAAGGTTTCTGAATAGATTAGAGGGCAGAAAAAAAGAGAGCTCTAATGTACCTCGGTCTCTCTCTCCAAGGTTTTCAGGAATTATCATTCAATTTTTAAATTTTCGTATACGAATCCCCAATTCGTCCCACTGAGTAAAAATCCCCGATTCGTCCCACTGACTAAAGATCCCCGATTCGTCCCAATGAATAAAAAAAACCCAATTCGTCCCACTGACTAAAGATCCCCGATTCGTCCCAATGAATAAAAAAAACCCAATTCGTCCCAACTCAATAAAAACCGCCAATTCGTCACACTCAATAAAAACCCTATTTCGTCCCACTGAGTAAAACCCACCAATTCGTCCCACCCCAAAAATTAAAACAAAATTCTCACTTGGTTAGTAAACTTTTGTGGGCACAAATTGCAAGAAAAAATAGGTTGTTGTAATTGCTCATTATTTTGATTATTAATTATTCCATTACAATTTAAAAAAGCAGAAAATAAATTTTTATTATTTTGTTGTTGTTTTTGTATTGCTAATAAATAATTTAAACGATTTAAATTTAATTGTTGTTGTAAGGGGGGTAATTGTTGTTGGTGGGTATTGGGGGTATATTAATTGATGGGGAAGGTTGGTAAATTATTGGAGAGGAAGTTGGAGGTTTTGAATTAATTGGAGATGAAGATATCGAGACGTTTAAAGCCTTTAAATGGAAAGGAAAAAAATTTAAATTTAAAATGGAAATTTTTGGTTGGGCTGACGGTTAATTTCGAAACTATCTGGAGCCAATAAAACAATCAAGTGAGACATAAAAAATGTGAAATTTTGTACTGATATGGTTTGCTACGTTCCTTAAAAATTTTAAAAAATTTTTTGCTCCCTAAAGACTACTCGGACATTTTTTAGTAAATTAGTAAATACACAAACACAAATTCAGGAAAGAACGTTATATAATATATAGCCTATTAAAGATGGCTATAACTAAAGTTGAAGAGATTTTGTGTAGCTCAGACGTCATGGTCGAGAAAGTTGGATATTTATGACTAAATCTAGCTTCGACGCCGGCTTCAGACAAAAGTGGATTCAAGCGATAGTGGATACTTTCTGCTCCTTATTCAGCACAGGCTGAACTGGCACATCGTCCGGGTTCGTCGGTTTGTCGAATCGTTGACGCAATTCCTGTATGACATTCGCCAGTTCCCCTGCTGTCGTTTGCGGTTGTTGTTGCTTTGGGTGACAGCAGTTGTGTGTTGGAGACGACATTGTAGTTTAGTCCTGTCGATGACTGGTGTGGTTAGAGGCAAAAGAAGATAATGAACATTCCACTAAAACTGCTTTTATAACCTCCATCTCTTAGTTGGTAATTTCGGTTTTCGTTCATGATAATATACTATAAAAGCCCCCACATTTCATCCATACCCCACCAGCTCTACAAAACAATCATCGCAACTCATCCAACGTCTACATCGTCTACTGCAACTCTACATGCTCATCCGCTGCCTTCTTCCAATGGACCTCAACACCGGACCAGTCGCCAAAAAGTCGTCAACGCTGTGCTCTCTGCTGCTGCTGCTCACCATCGCCGCACTTGCAGTTCCCGGACAGGTCAACAGCGAAGAAGTCGGACTTGGCAAGCACACAAAGGATGGAGAAAATGTGACGCTCGCCGGCAGAATCATAACTTCCGACAAGGCGGACCTCAACTTTACTAGTTGTCGCTTCAAGGAGCTGTATCCGGACGCCTGCGATGTTTCAATCGAAAACGGCTACATGTGAGGACTTTTTTTATTCCTTTTTAAAGCTAACCGTAATTAATGTTTTTTCTTATTTAAGCGAGTTTCGGTACAACTATGGCAGCAAAGGATGCACTATGGACCTGCTCAGCAAGAACGCAGCGAACAACAACAAGATCAAGTTCACGACCGGAGTGCGAAACCTAAAAGGAAGGGATCTCAGCAACTGCCTTGAAGAAGGTCGCAGCTTTGAGAAAAGCTATAACAACACGTGAGTTTTTATTTTCTTGTTCGAAGTGGAGTTAATTTACGTTAATTAATTATGTTTATTTTTATAGCCTGCCTTTCGTCTACAGCGTCAACAACAAGGTCATCGAAAAGTTCAACAACCGGCAGTTCGCTTCTGGTGCAGAGTGTAAAGATGAGACAGAATGCAGAAAAATTGGTGGAAGCTGCATGCCGAGTACATCACTTCAAGTCTCATGGACCAGATCGGGAAACAACGTCTACGCTCACACACAGCTAAGTAAGATGCCTGTTTGTTTTTAGTTTAGCTCTAATTATTTTTTAGTTGGAGAAGCCAAGGGACCAGTCTTTAGTCAGCCCAAGATGCGTGTAGGTGAGAATATGACCCTGGGCTTGGTGATAAGTACTGCGAGCGAATTCACGATGGAGTATGCGGTGAACGAGTCATTCAAGGCTTGGGATGGGGTCGTCTGCGTTCCAGAGTCAACTCCTCTCTTCGCGCCCGAAACATGGACCATCACGGATTGGGAGCATAAGGACGAACAGCTGCTCGTCTTCAGCCTGCTTCGACAGAATGCTGCTTATACGTACAAAGGAAAGAACTTGACAGAGCCTCCAAAAGGACCACATTGTGAACTCTTCGTCCGCTTTGTGAGTTTCTTTAAATTTTTTGTATGACCTGTCTAATATATTTTTGTAACCTTTTTCAGAGTACATCCGACTACAGCCTGCTCTTTGTCGACAACTCTCCGACAACGACGCAACCGACTACGACTACTGTAACGACCACAGCAGCGAAAACATCAGAGACGACTGGAACGACAACATCTTCAGCGACAACTCCGCATACGACCGCTAACAACTTCACTTCCATCAGAACGACATCTCAATGCGCGACAAAGTGCCCGGAACAGCGGGAGGAGTGTGGCGGAGCTCCCTACCTTGCGATTGGCATTGCTGCTGCTGCTGGCCTCGTTGTCGGGATCGTCATTGCAGTTTTGGTCTGGCTCTGGATGAAGAACAAGGCAGGAAAGGATACGAAAAATGGAGGGAAGCAGGACGCCGAACGTGCAGAAGAAGATCGTCTGCTGGCACTGTACAAGGCCGAGGAGAAGACCAAAGGCAAGAAGGCTGTCGGGACATTTGCTGCATGGAAAAAGAATGTGAGTTTAAAAATTTAAGATCATACATTAATCAAATTCGTTTTTCCCATTTTTACAGAGAAAGGGGAGCGAAACGAAGACTGCGGGGGAGCTGTCTTCTATCGACGACTTGATCGCTGCAATCTGGAAGAAAGTGGAGAAGAAAAAGGCCATGGACAAGATGCAGTACCTTGTGGATCAGTTCGAGAAGCAGAAGGAAAAAGAACTCTTCGAGCGGGAATACAAGCCGGAACTGAAAAAGAAGGGACTTGCAGCTGTCGGGTCTTTCGAGGAGTGGAAAAAGGTGAAATTTTAAATATTTTTTCTCTCTGAATCTCAGCTAATCCTCCCAATTTTTTGATTTTTCAGAACAAGAACATTGCGGCGAGGTTCACCTTGGACGACGGGACAAGGACGGCGATTGAATACCAGCAGCCAAAGGTCATCGAGAAGATCGTCGAGGTTGAGAGGGTCATCATTGAGAAGGCTGACGAGTGGACAATCGAGGAGAACCCGACAATTGAGGAGCAGGAGAGACTGGCGGAGATAAAGGCGGCGAATAGAGGCGCTGTGGACGGTGTTGAGGTTCCAATGTCTGAGGAGGAGCAGGAGGTTGATGAGAGGTGGATTCCGCCGTCGGAACCGAATAATAACCCGAAAGAGGTGGAATGGTTGTGATAAATTTGTGTCACCATATATTGTTCTCTCATTGTATGTATTGTATATTTCTTGTTGTTTGTATTGTATTTGAATTGTTGTATTCAATTGTATTTTTGTGTGTGTAAATAAATTGTTGTTTAGTTGTGTTGTTTATTTGATTCGATAAATTAGGGATGCTTCCATTTAGTCCAAATTTTCCTTGTTAAATAGGTTCTCCCCAGACAAACTTGTAACCATTTAATATGGGTATAGATTAGGAAAGGGCTATAAAAATAGACAAAAATGAAGGCCGTTTTTTTGAGTAAACCTTAAAAAATATGAAAAAAATTTCCCTGAGTAAGAGGCCGCCACTTAAACTTGAATAAGCTTGAATTTGAATAGCCCGAGTCTTTATTTGATTGTTTTATTGCGTCGTGTCCGTACGCACTAGGGACACATGGTCCCTACAGACTACTTAAAATTTCTTTCTAAAATTCATAAAATATATATGCCAGATTCACTACTTTCTCTCTTTTTAAGGTTAAAATAAAAATTTTTTAAATTCAAAAATTCTTTTAAAAATAGTAAAAACTCACTTGGTCATTTCCCCCATTTGTCTCATTTTTCTTCATAAATTCATTATACTGTTCATTATTGCTTTCCTCCTCATTTTTAAAGGTTAACGAAGGCTTTTTAAGTTGAATTTCATTTTCTTCAATATTTGTAGAGTTATTAAAAAAAGGTTCTCTACGCTTGGAGGGCCTTTAAAAAATTAAAAAAAATTTTTTTTTGAAAATTAAAAAAAAATTTCAAATTTTCCCACACCTTTTATTCCTTCTAATAATATTTGCTGAGGATCTTTTACAATTCAAAACATGCCCCTCAAGTTCAATTTCTTGTTGAAAACACTTTGAGCACCTCCCACAGACAAAACTTCGGTCAGTATGAATTTTTAAGTGGCGATTTAAGTCTAAAAATTACTAATTTTTAAGGAAAAATATTTAAAAAAATTACCAAATTTAAAAATAAAAGTTTTTGAACATAAAGAACATTTATGTGGTCTTCCACCTTTGTGTATCATTAAATGTTGTGTTAAATGACCTTTTTGGAAAAATGCCTGGAAAAAGAAATTAAAAGGAATACAAAAATAATTAAATTTAATTTGTAACGTGTGTGGCCGAGTTGGTAGTGTTACTGACTTGGTTGGGGGAGGGTCCGGGGTTCGATACCGTTTGTGGCGTTTTTATAGTTAAGTTTTTTTCTTGTACATTTAAGTTGTATTTTATTCAATTAAGAGGGGTTTTACTTGAAAAATATTTTTTTAGAGATTTTTTGAAAATTTTTGGAAGCCCTAAGAATTAAATTTCTTTATTCAACCAAAAAATAATTTAATAAATACAGTAATTTCTTTCTCTACCTTTCCACAACTGGGGCAAACATGCGAACGTTCTCCAGTATGCCACATTGTATGCTTTTTTAATAATTGTCTTGTGCCAAATTCTTTGCCACATTTTTCTAAAAAATTAAAAAAAATTTTAAATTAATTCAAAATGTTTTTTAGTTAAAAGGGACATTTGAGTACGAGACACGAAAAACTTAAATCGCTATAACTTTTGAATAAGAAGTTCAATTATTGCGAAATTGATATCATTCGATAGAGCAGAAAATTTGCTATAAAACATAGCAAATCGAAAAAATTAAGGTTGATAAAACTGATGGTTAATGTCGAAAAACCAACATTTTTAAAGGATTTTTGGAGATTTTAAAATTATAAATTAATTAAATAATTTAATTAAATTTTGATTTAAAATTCATTTTATAGTAAATTTAATTCTCTATCGAACGATACCAAAAACATTCAAAAATCTCAATCCCTTCAAAAGTTATGGCCAAAAATATTAACCTAACTTCACCTTCCTTCTTATACTCAATTGTCCCCCAACAAATAAATAAACTTGAACTCTACCACATTGATGTGGTTGTTCTCCCGAATGAACACGTAAATGTGTTGCCAATTCCCTTTTAACACTAAATAAAGCCCCACATTGATTACAACAATATTGAGGTCTGTCTCTGTGGGTGTTTGTATTGTGTAATTCTAAATGTTCTCGGCTTGTAAAGGTTTTGCCCCCAGGGCATTTTTTGCAGGTTAGGTCGGCCAATTTATTTATTATTGTTAAATTGTTTTGTGGAGGTTGAGGAATAGAAAAGGCGCTAGAGGGGGAAGTTGATAAATTGGAAGAATTTAAAAGGTGTTGTTGTTGTTCGACTTCAGCTTGGTCAAAGACGGTCTCTGGCTGTTGAATTATCTGTTGATTAAAAATTAAAATAAATTTAAACTTTATTTATTTTGTTAGAAAAAGTTGTAAAAATTCAAGTTTTAAAGTTACATGTTTAAACCACTTTTTAAACTTAATAGCCACCTTTTTAGAAAATGACGATTCAGTTCCGGCCCTATAACTCGAGAATAGATGGACCGTTTTTAATGATTTTGGTAACATTCGATAGAGAATTAAATTTGCTCTAAGACAGTAAGTAAATGAAATTTCAACAAGAGCGAACGAAAAAAAAACCGAAAATTTTTAAGGTTGGAAACCCTCAAAAATGACATATTTTTGTTCATAACTTTTTTAATTAGCCTTCTAAAATTTTATTTTTAATTTGATTAAGTAGTAAATTTAATTCTCTATCGAATGGTGCTAAAATTGTTAAAAAAGGTCCATCCGTTCTTAAGTTATGAAGCTGGAACTGAGACGCACTCAATACCCTGTTACCATTAGTTCACCCACACATTTCAGAATAAAAAGTCAGAAAAAAATTCTGATTTTCTGATTCTGATTTTTCAAATAATTCTGATTTTCTGGCTTTTTTCTTGACCTTGTTTTGATTTTTAAACTTTATAAGAAAATATTTTTTAACCCACCTCCTTTTCATTATTCTCTTCAATCTTCACATTTTCCTTCATTTTCAACTTATTTTCATTCCCCTGATGTTCATCACGCATATGTTGATCCAACAATTCCATAGAATGAAAAGATGTACGTGGACATAAATTACATAAATAGGCACAGCAATAATTATTATTTAATTGTAAAGGAAGTGAAGGTGAAGAAATCGTTGTTGTTGTCTCAGTTTCTGTTGTTGTTTCCATTTAAAAAATAAAATTTTTTCTATAAAATATTCAATTATATTTTTAATTTTGTTAAGGAATCATCATTAGAAAAAGGAACAAAAATTACAAATTTAACGGATCAGGACAGCAGGAATTCTGATACATACATGTTACCGAGTTGGAATATTTAAGAGATTGAAATATCTGGGAGATTAGGAGGCATGCTAAATTGTGAGATGTAAGAGATTGAGATGTATGATAAACTGGAGTATGTGGGGGTGTAGGACAGATACTAGATAGGTTGGTCGAAAGAAAGTTTGGGATATGTTAAAGAATGTGATTCAACTCAAAAATCAAGCCTTAAAAGGATGGTTCTGTGCCAGAATAAATAAATAGTGAAAAAGAGCCTGTAAAAAATTTTTTTTCTAATTTTTTGCCCAAAATTTGGTGTTTAAATAAAATAAATTTGTTATCCAAAAATTTTTTTTAAAAATTTATTTTTGGCGATTTTCTTGTAAAATCATTTAATGTTAAATCACTCCTCTTCCCCAGTCAGGGCATGTTTATAGCATCAAAAAAGTATTAGGGGGAAGGCCGGTAGTGCTTGGATATATAAAGCAAATTAAAAAAAGGCCAATGCTTGTTTTGAAAAAGGCGAGAAAAAAAGTGAAAAATTAGAAAAAGGGGTGTTGGGATAAAATGTCACTTTCCCTCTTTTTTCTCTCTCTCTGCTTCCCTCTAAGCCTTTATATTAGCTAATAATAAATTTATTTTTAATAAAAAGAGACTGGCAGTGGCGATCAAGCGTCATGATCTCTCCATTGCTGGTTGTTGTTGTTGTGTTTGGTAGTGTTCGCCACACATGGATCGAGACTTAGCACTGGGAGGTAGTGACAAGTACCATAATTTTTAAAGTTTGAGGGAAGGGGTTGGAGAGAGATGAGAGAGAGGGTTTGAGGAATGACCACAAAATGAAGAGAAGTTTCCAGGATTTGTTAGGGTTGTTAAAAGGATGAAAAGGAGTAAGGGGAAGGATATGGAGAAAGAGGAGGGAAGCCAAAAGATCGAGCTATTGAAGAGCAAGCCCGGGAGGTCTGAATAGAATGAATCGAGTCCGATTGAGCTAAAGTACTCGAGTTTTGAATCATCGGTGTTTTGGTTGAAGGATAGGGGTTGGAGAGGAGGAAGACCATCCGAGCATCGGCCACCTTAGCATATTCAAAGCCGTTTTTCAAGCTCTCTATAGGCTCGAACTATAAATAACAAAAGGATACGGGTAATAATGTAGTCTTAAGAGTCCCAGTTTACTGTAAGTGATAGGATGAACCCTTATTATTTAAATCCCTTGTTAACCCTCCTTGGTACTCTTTTCGATCTACTGGGAAATCGTCCTGATGGAGGGACAGCTGGCCGAGTTATAGTTATATGGCTTGGCAAAAGTTTGAGAGAGGAGAATTGATGGGGGAATGGACAACGGCCATTTTTTACCCTTAAAAATGACAGGAATAAATATAAAAAATGAATGGATCATCAGTTTAAAAAAATGGAAAGGACGGCGACAGGAACGGCCAGGCCAAAAACACAAGCATTTTTATTGGCGAAAAAAAACGAAGGAAGAAAATGTGTCCAAATGCCATCGGCCACCCAAGCAATTGGTAGTCATTTTATGATGCTTTTAAAACCCCTTATATCCCTGAGTATTAGAGCTTGTAGAGAGATCGTATAAATTCTCTTAAAGACAAGAAAACAGAAAAACGAATTAAGGTCTGGAAAAATTAAAAATCAAGGGTCAAGGAAGGTGGTAAGGGAAAGGAACACTTTCAGACTCTAATAGACCCTATAATTAGAGTTGCCAAATGGCCCGACTCGAACTGAAAGATCGAGTCTGACATAAGATATTTGGACCGAAAAAGACTCGTACGGCCCGACTCGATAAAAATGAAGCCCGAAAAAAATGACTCGACCGTCGGCCCGACTCGAAAATGGCAACCCTACATACCTATAATAATGTTAACGGAGTTAAGGAAAGGAAGGGAACAGTTTTCAGACTCTAATGGACCATAAAAATTATTTTTACTAGAGGTAAGGGAGTAGATAAGGGAAAGACAGAATTTTCAGACTCTAACAGCTCCAAATAAAAAATTCTAGATTTCTAGCTGAATTTTAATTAAATTTAGAATATTCAGAAAAATGGGGTCACTTTAGTACGTGGGTGCCGGAGTTAATATACAAATGTTATACCATTCGAAAGAGCTAGTTGAGCTGAGTCGAATGCCACCAGTTTTAGCTCTAGGAAAAATTTTTGAACCGAGATACAGTCGATTGAAAATCGAAAAACCATAGGGGGGACCAAGCACTTTTTTGGGGTGAAAAATTCGAAAATGCAAATTATACCTCATTCGAAAGAGTTCATCGAGCTGAGTCGAATGACACCAAAATCAACGAAATCTGACTTGATTTGGCCGAGTTACAGACCCCTGAAATTTGAAAATTTTCGGGGTCAAAAAATTCAAATATGCAAATAATACCTCATTCGAAAGAGCTCGACGATCTGAGTCGAATGACACCAAAATCACCGTGATTGAACAAGATGAGACAAAGTTATGACACAAAAAACTCTAAACCTATGGAGCGTCGGCGAGGCGCTTGTGCAAAACCCCGCGCTTCGCGCGGGGTTTTGCGGCACGCGCCTCGCGGGGAGTCTACGGGCGCTGGGTCTGGGCTAGTAACATAAACCTATTCCTATCTCCCTTGCTCTGGACGTATTTGGGGTCTCCGTAGCAGCAAAAACCTCCACAAATGCCATAGGTAAGGAGCTAAAAGAAAGGATCATAACTTTGTCAAATCAAGTCAGATTTCGTTGATTTTGGTGTCATTCGACTCAGCTCGATGAGCTCTTTCGAATGAGGTATAATTTGCATTTTCGAATTTTTCACCCCAAAAAAGTGCTTGGTCCCCCCTATGGTTTTTCGATTTTCAATCGACTGTATCTCGGTTCAAAAATTTTTCCTAGAGCTAAAACTGGTGGCATTCGACTCAGCTCAACTAGCTCTTTCGAATGGTATAACATTTGTATATTAACTCCGGCACCCACGTACTAAAGTACAGCCTTCAGAAAAATGCCAAGAGAAAAATTAATTAAATAAAAATGAAAGGCAACAAGCAGAAAAAATGGTAAAAGAATAGAGAGGAGAGGGAAAATGCTTGAAAACTCCGCCCAAAAAAGAATGGACTTCTACTCAAGGAAATGGGCGGACGTTAACAAACAATGAATGGACTAACTAAAAACATAAAAATACCATACATGGACAAACAAAAATTATAAAGAAAAGAAAGAAATTAGAACAAAACATGAAAAAATTGAGAATAAACTCAAAATAAGGACGTTTCGGCGCGGGCTCATAAAACAGTCAATAATAGAGCTAGGAACCTGAAATTTTGTATAGGGGTACTTTAGAGTCTCTACTAGCTTAGTTAAAAATTTTGTAATTTTAGGTTACGTATTTCGAAGGTTATTGGGTTTCGAAACGGTAATGGTCCAAGAAAAAAATTTAAAAAATTAAAATGAGGGATATAGTGTAGTGTACCGGTGGTAAAAGTTCGGGACGTGACATATGTCATTCGATTCGTCTCGGCGAGCTGAGTCGAATGGTACCACTCCCCATTTTAGGAAATGATTCTGGACCGAGTTATAGGTCCCGAAAAATCGAAAAACCAAAGGGGGGACCAAGCACTTTTTTGGGGTGAAAAATTCGAAAATGCAAATTATACCTCATTCGAAAGAGCTCGTCGAGCTGAGTCGAATGACACCAAAATCAACGAAATCCGACTTGATTGGACAGAGATATAGACCCCTAAAAACCGAAGATCCAAAGGGGCGATTTTTGGAATAAAAAATTTTTTATACAAACAATACCTCATTCGAAAGAGCTCGACGAGCTGAGTCGAATGACACCAAAATCACCGTGATTGAACAAGATTAGACAAAGTTATAACACAAAAAACCTAAACCTATGGAGCGTCGGCGAGGCGCTTGTGCAAAACCCCGCGCTTCGCGCGGGGTTTTGCGGCACGCGCCTCGCGGGGAGTCTACGGGCGATGGGTCTGGGCTCGTAACATGAACCTATTCCTATCTCACTTGCTCTGGACATATTTGGGGCCTCCGTAGCGGCAAAAATCTCCACATATGTCATAGGTAAGGAGGTAAAATAAAATCATAACTTTGTCCAATCAAGTCGGATTTCGTTGATTTTGGTGTCATTCGACTCAGCTCGACGAGCTCTTTCGAATGAGGTATAATTTGCATTTTCGAATTTTTCACCCCAAAAAAGTGCTTGGTCCCCCCTTTGGTTTTTCGATTTTTCGGGACCTATAACTCGGTCCAGAATCATTTCCTAAAATGGGGAGTGGTACCATTCGACTCAGCTCGCCGAGACGAATCGAATGACATATGTCACGTCCCGAACTTTTACCACCGGTACACTACACTACAGCCAAAATGAGGACGTTTCGGCGCGGGCTTATAAAACGGCTGATAGCGAACCTAGAAACTTGAAATTTCGTAGGGTTGTCCTCTTGAGTCCTAATCAGTTTACCTTAAAATTTTATAATTTTAGGTCACGCATTTCGAAAGTTATGGGTTTTCAAAACGGTAATGGTCTAATAGAAAAATTAAAAAATTAAAAGGAGGACATTTCGGCGCGGGCTTATAAAACAGCTGATAGCGAACCTAGAAACCTGAAATTTTGTAGGGCTGTCCTCATAAGTCTCAACTAGTTTACTATAAAATTTCGTAATTTTAGGTTTAGTATAACGAAAGTTATGGAGGTTGAAGATTGCAGACTTGATAAAAAATTTAAAAAAAGTGCAAGGATATCCGTTTTAAAAATATTTTTCTTTTTAAAAAATCTTTAAATAGAAACACACAAACAAGCAATTTTAAATTATTTTTTATTATTTTTAAATTATCTGCACTTTTCTTTTCACTATTTTTAAAATTTGTTCTTTAACCTTAAAGCTGGTTAATAAAATAAAAATGCTTGAAGCTTGAGAGTTAGTTGCTACAAGTAAATAGAGGTAGACTATTTTTATTTACAGGGGATTTAAAAAATATCAAGTCAAATACAAAATCATTAGACCTTTAGAATAAAGAAAAAAAATAATCAGAAAATATCCTTAGATCAAAAAATTAAAAAATTTTAAATATAAAAATACCCCCAACCCTTTAGAGTCCCAAAAATAAATCTCTCACATATCTCACCCAAACCCTTCTAGTTATCTCAACATGATAGAGACAATATTTTCCATATTTGAGATATTCCAAATATACTCTCTCAGATATCCCATGTTTCAAGTTATGAAAGGGAAAAGGGGTTGGTTAAAGAGGGGGATAACCTAGAAGACGAAAAAAATTTTTTCCAAAATTGGGACAAAATGTCCGATCAGTGATTAAATGAAAATGACTTTAATAAAAAAAATAAGCTAAACAAAAAAATAAAACATTAAATTAATTAATACGTTTAAAGTGTGTTTTGAAAGCTTAAAAGTAACAAAAAAATAAAACACAAAAATCAGAAAGAAAGTTTGGGGGTGATAAAAGTATGGAGAGACACAATTTTTAGATATTTTGGACGTCAGAAAGAAGACTTTCTTTTGGAAAAAAATTTTTTTGGAAGAAAAATTAATTAATTAATTTTCTCTTTAGACAGGTGACAAAAAATCCCATAAAATTTATTTTTGGGATTTTTTGTCATTTTTGGGATTTTTTGTCATTTTTAACAGAAAGATCACTGATCAAAAAAATTAAATTTAGGAGGGAATTTAATTATGTTTTAATTTAATTTTGGATGGAAATGGAAGAAATTTATAACAAAAATTTTTTAGGTAAAGAATGAAGAAAGGGAAAAAGCTTCCCCCCTATTTTTTGCTCTCTGTGCTCTGATCAAATGTTTGTTGGCTGCTTTTGCTTTACTTTCCCGTGTGAATCACACGCTTTTTGTGATCAAGTGCCAGCTAAAAGAAAATTTTTTTGGAATTATTACCTAATTAAATTTTTATAGCCTACTAAATACTAAAACATAAAAGGGTAAATTAGAGTCTGAAATTTTAAGAGAGTTGAGTATGTTTAAGTCTGGATAAAAAATATCTGCTGAGAAATTGTGATATGTGAGAAATTGTGATAAGAAGGTATTGACAATAGAGACTGAGAAAATGATGGGATAAGAATGAGAGAGGTAAAATAGGAAGAGATAGTGAAGAGATTCAGAAGGATTGGATAACTATGAGCTTGGGAGGGATAAAGGCTTTAAAAATGGGATAAATGAGAGCTTGGGATCATACAAATGTGATATTTCGAATAAATTAAATACTAGCTGGGATAAGTAAGAGATCGAGTTAAATTGGGAAGGAATTGAGGGAGAGGGAGAAAGAGTCGGAGGGAGGAGAGAGAGAGGGAGAGGGGGAGAGAGGGAGCGAGGGAGAGAGGGAGGGAGAGAGGGAGGGAGAGGGGGGGAGGGAGAGGGGAGAAGGAGGGAGTGAGAGAGAGGGAGTGAGTGAGAGAGATAAAGTTTAAAATGAGATTCTGTTACGAAATACTTTGCCGTTTTATTGCCTAATTTAGCCCTCCTCCCAAAAAGAACAAAAAATCATGATCTCTAATCTTTGTATTTCCAGACTCTAAAAGCCCCCAATTCAATCATTTGTTGCTTTATTTGTTTTCTTTTGTTTATTTCTTTTTTTAGCCGTTCGTTTTTAGTAAAGGAATGGATAAATTGAAGAAAAGAAAGGATTGATCACATCCACTAAAACTAATCATTCTTCCCTGTTCATTCTTTTCATTCCAATCTATTTTCTATTTTCATCCATTCTATAACCTATTAATAAACTTTGTTAATTGTTTTGTCTTTTTGTTTTTCTCTAACTTTCAAATAAACTTGGCTTTGTAAATAAGGCACTCCCATAATTGATAAATACCATATTTTGCCAATAAGGCTAAAAATTTACATTTTGCCAACAAAGCTTTGTTGACAAAATGTGAATTTTTAGCCTTATTGGCGAAATGTGGTATTGGTCAAATATGTGAAGAAGATAAATTTTTCTCTAATATTCTCTTATTTTTACCTTATCTCTAATAAATAAACTTTGTTTTCTTTCTCCTCTGCAAAAAATGTTTTGTCCCAGCTTACAACAAAAGTTTCTTCTTCCCCTAATTATTTTTAAAGGACCAATACACAATAAAAAAAGCTTAAAAACGGCATGGCAACAAATCAACTTTAAAAGAATGCAATAAAGAAAGGACAAAAATAAAAATAGGTGTAAATGAAGGATTTAATGTTGTCTTTTTTTTGTTGTTGATTGGGCTAAAAAAGTGTGTTCGTTTGTTTGCAAAAATTAAAAATTGGTTTTTGACCTTTTTATTGGAATTTGGGATAAGAGAAACAAGTCAAGTGAGTGACGGCAATTGAGAAGAAGGATGAGTACCGTATTCTCTCTAATTGTATGCCACTTCCCTTCTCTAACAGAATTCCCCCTTTTGGAAGGTAATTGAAAAATAGAAGAATCCTCGTGCATTCTATTAGAAGAAAAAATACGGTAGCTGGGGACTTGTAAAGCTTTAAAAAAATTTTCCCCAAAATTCCATTTTTTTCAAAATCCCAGAAATATTTTGGAGCTCAATTGGCCTAGTTTTCACTAGAACTTGAAAAATCAACGGATAAACTAACCAAGCTTGGGATATCTCAAATTAAAAAATAATAAAAGTAAAAAGAAAATAGAACCAAATTGTTATGTTTTTAAACTAAAAAAAATTATGTAAAAAAAGCTTCAATTCTTTGTTGGCCACCATATAAAAACATGACTGACTGTGAAAATGAGTCATTGGCTACCTTTTTATATTAGCCCCTTTTTACTCTTTGGAATTTATCAAGCAGTAAAAATGGGTAAATTATACAAAAAATATTAGTAAAAACAGGAAAATATAGGGTTGGGATGAAATGTCCAAAAAGTGGGATTAAATGTCCCATCAAATTATTTGCTTGATCTTGACCGTTAATTAAAATAAGGAAAGTGTTTAATAAAGAGGGAGAAAGGTTCTCTTTTTTGAACATACGATACCTGGGAAAAATTTTTTCAAAAAATTTTCAAAATAAAAAAATTTGAAATGTGGACATTTGATCCCACTTTTTGAACACACAATTTTTAAAAGTTTTTTAGAAAAAAATTTTGTTGGAATTTCAAAATAAAAAATTTTTCCGAATAAAAAATACAATAAAATAAAAAGTGTCCCTAGCCCAACAAAACAACACAAGGCCAAAAATTTAAACAACAAAAAAATACAGAAAAAAAAGAAATTTTAATGATTTGGCCGAAGCTTTTCTTTCCCCTTTTTATTTTTACACACATTTATTTATTCATTATTTAGAATGTTAATTTATGCGTGTTTGCCGCTTCCTCTAAAATTTTTTTTCCATTTTTCATACTTGTCTTTAAATATTTTTTTGTTGGACACAATCCGTTTTTTTTGTTATTTTGCTTTAAAAAAATTTTTTTTCCTTCCTTTCTTAAGAATGAGCGACACATTCACATTTTTCATAGCGCGTCTTCTGCCTCTTTTTCTTATTTTTATGTAAAACTAAAAGGGGGAATATTACGGTCAAACGAAGGGAAAGAAAGATTTTTTTTACAACATATAAATTTTTACATTTTTACAATTTTACAAGCCTTGGAAATATTTTTTTTATTTTTGTTTGGGTAAGCCCCCTATATTTTTTCGTTTTGTCAGTATTGCATAATTTAAGAGCTTTGAGTTATCCCCGCAAGATAGCTCAAATTATGAGATGTATAAAACAGAGGTGGGTCGGAATTCCGATTTCCGGCGTTTTTTCTGTCCAAGTTCCGAAGATAAATTTTGATTTCCAATTTACAACTTTTGAGCCAGTTCCGATTCCCGACACCTGATTGTTCCGACCCACCTACGGTATCAAGCATTAAATATGAAAAATCTTTGAATTATCCCCACTTTCTCAGATATCCAAATTCGCTTAGTTATACTAGGGAATGATTAGGAGTGTCTGAATTAATTTTTAGATTTATTAAAATGTTGGCAAGCGCATGTGGGTATACTGTAGAGGAGACACTAGAGTAATGAGAAATATTTGCATTTTACAATGTACGAAAGGAAACATGTTTTAGAAGACAGAAAAGTCAGAATTTTAAAAATTCAGAAGAAACAGAAAATCAGAAAAAAATCAGAATTTTTAAAAATCAGAATCAGAAAAAAATCAGAAAAACACCAGAAACCCCCAGAAAAATACTTAAAATTCACCAGCTGGCACCAAACAAGCTCTCAATCACTTTTTTATATTTTCTGTATTATGTTTTGATTCTATACTATTATATTGTCTAGACAATCAAGAAAAGAATTATTAAAAACATATAAAAATATTGTAATGCTTTAAAAGTAACATTTTCTCCCCCCGAAACTTTTCACGTTAAGAAAACATTTAATAAATGTAAACAGATCGAGTTAATGTAAAATAAGGAAAATGGACAGAAGGAGGAGGGGAATCATTTAAAAAAACAAAAACAAAAATCACGGGAAAATCAAGAGGAGAAAGAAAAGAGAGGGGAGAAGTAGCCGCCTAATAAAGCCCCTTTAAGAGCCCCTTTAAGGCTGCTAGGAAAGGAGCAGGAAAGTGTTAAAAGAAAAAAGGAGAAAAATATTTTTTTTCATGAAAAGTGATTAGAAAAGAAGATGTGAGTTTGTTTTGGCAGAAGCCCAAAATAAATTTTTCTGAAAAAAAAAAGAAAAATTAGCTTTGTGGGATGAAATGTCACACACACACATACCAATAGACTTCTAGGGGCACGAGTATGTCAGGGAAAATAAAAATTGTTGTCTGATCAGTTGTGATAGAGAAAAAGGGAGGCTTTAAATTGAAAGAATAAAGAAAAAATTTTAAAAATAATGTGATGAGTAATTGGGGGGGGGGGGGGGGGGAAGGTGGCTTTTGATCAACTTGAGTGGGTAAAGGAAGGGAATTATAGACAAAAGAATTATTTAATTAGTAATTGTGTGATTTTAAATCATGTGAAAATTAAAAGGGAAAAAATTTAAATTAAAAGAATTTCTGAAATTTGGGAAGGAATGCCAGCAGAGAGTATAAAAACACTATATAAATTCAAGTTTAATTAAGTTTTTAAGTTTAAGCTTAAGGTTTGGGAAAGATCAAGTTTGTAAAAATCAAGTTTTAAGAAAGTCAAGTTTATTAAAAATTAAGTGTGCAATTATCAAGTTGTAAAACTTAAGTTTTCAAAAAGTTAAGATTGTAAAATAAATTAAAGTTTAATTAAGTTTTAAGTTTAAGCTTAAGTTTGAAAAAAGTAACTTTAAAAAATCAAGTTTATCTGAAGTTTAAGCTTAAAATTAATTCAAGTTTTAAAAGCCTGTTTGGGGACGAACTCAAGTTTAATAAAAAAAAATCAAGTTTGTAATTATTAAGTTTGAGAAACTTAAGTTTTGGAAAAGTCAAGTTTGCGAAAAAATTTTAATAAAAATATATAATCACTTTTAAGAAAAAGCCAAGTTTTAAGATTGAGAACGCGCATGCTTTTTATTATAATGATTTTTACTTAAATTTTAAAAAAGATGGGGAAGAAATATTTAACGTTTGACATTCCCTCTTATATTTATTTATTTATTATTTTGTGTTCAAAAAGCTTTTTCTTAAATTTTTTTATTGTTTGCGCAGCAAGTGCTTGATTTTTCATTTTCCGCCTTTTACCTTTCTTCTCTCCACAAGTCTGTTCCGAAAAACAGATGGAAAAGAGAAAGAATCATTTTAACGATTTAAAAAGGTTCTCAGGTTGCTCTAGGAATTATTTTCTTCTCTAAAAAAATATTTTTTTCTTCTTTTTTCTTTCATTCTCGCGCAGTCAAATCCCCCTTTAAGCCTTAAAACAAATGCTCAAGAGTCTTTTAACCTTCGACACCGACAAAAAAAATAAAAATAAAGTTAAGAGATGATCGGTATGGCATGGAAAAAATAAAAGAAAAAAATGAGGAAATCAAACAAAAAAATTTTAGGCAAACAAATTATGTGATATAGACAAAAATGATGATTTTTTTGGTGAATAAAAATAATTAAATAGAAAAATAGGAAGAATGCTTAAAAATAAAAAATAAAAGGCCAAAGAGCAAGTAAATAATTTTTAAATTTTGGGGCTGGTAAAAAAAATGGGCTGGTAAAATCGGACCTTTGAGGCTGGAAAAATCGTAGCTTATAATGAGATGTTGATTAAATAGAAAGTATCGCTTAAATAGAGGTGTACTTTAAATAGAGGTACTTCTTATATTAGATACCGCTCAGTATAAGAGACTATCTTATTTTACCTTATAATGAGGTGTTTCTTAAATAGAAGGTATCCCTAAGGTATGATGTTAATTAGAGGGAATCCCCTAGGAAGTACCCATACTTAGTGGCCAACTAAAAAATAATGTATTTTATAGTATTCTATTTTTCGTAGTGTGTGATCTGCTGCTGACTATATTTTAAATAATATAAATGAATTTAAAAAATATTTTTGGTAGTGTATGATTTTTGTATTTAATTAGGTATGTATTATTCTTATTCACATTCCTTTAATGATACTGGACGTTTTTTTTACAATTCACGCGGCTTTTTTAAAAGAATTTGGTTAGTCATTCAAGTCTAATGAAAGGGGATTTGATGAGAATTTACAATTAAAAAAAAATTTTTTTTTGATAGAGAAAAGGTAACAGCCTTATGGTCATTGTTTTATGGACCAACCCGAGTTACTTAAATACTAACAAAAAATCTTTGAGTCATATGATCGCGCAGCTCAGAAAATTTTTAAAATTGTTTTTTTTTAATCGACTAAATCAATAAAAAAAAATTTTTATAAAATTAAAAAATGGTCAATTTCTAAAATAACGGTAGATTTATGGATGTAAATTGGGGGAGAAAGTGTGTGTTTATTACTCAACTACCACGCCCCCCTCCAAACAAATTTTTTTCTTCGCCAGATGCGCATTTTCCTTATTCGCTGAAAAATACACTCATTCAATTTTTGTAGGGTCCCTTTTTAGATCCTTAAAAATAAAGGAGTGGGCGCTTGGGATAAAATGTCTCATAGGAAAAACCGCCTTTAAAAGAAAAATTTTTTTGATCCTAGTCTTTACGTCTTTTAATTATGTAATCGAATAAATAGTGAAAGTTGTGTGAAACAAAAATGATCCCAATTAAAGTAAAAATTTATCTTCTAAGGTGTTTCCTCCCAGCCTTTCAAATAAAGCAAAAATGAAAACGATCTGTAAAATGATGGGATGCTTGTCTGGTTAAACAACAATGCATTGGACAACTCTCAAGATCAATCACCATCATTTTTTGCTATCTTCTGGGATGAGTTCGGCAGCTTTACTTCCTATAGGATATAGGGGGCGCATGCTCCGAATAAGAGCTCTAGACTGAAAAAAATTTTTTTTTGTCTGATTCATTGCTAATTATAATTTTCTTTTCCAGCTTATTTTATACAAAAATTTAATTCTCTATCCAACGTAATTTATTTTGTCTCAAAAAGCTCACCTATTAGGGAGTTATAAGTCTGGTACTGAAACGTCTAGTTTTGAGTGGGTGCAAAAAATTTTTTTTTGAAAATTTTTTTGAAATTTTTTAAAAATTTTTCATCAAAACACTTGAAACTTTCCCTAAAAATTTTATTTATATACGTCTGGTCATCACTTTTCAGTTTCTTTTTAGTTTTTCCCCTTCACTCCCTTAAACAATTTGTTAATCCATTCCCTAGCCAACAAGTATAAAAACACATGGATATATACAAAATAAATTTTTAAAAGAAAAAAGGAATCAAGGGGGTAATAGAGAAAGGAGAGAATATTTAGAAAGGAAAATATAAAAATAAATTTTTTTGTGAGCCAGAAGTCCAAAAAAAAAATTTTTTTTTTGAAAATAGACAAATAAACAAAAGGAAGAGTGGTTAAACTACTAAATAACCAATTTTAGAGCTCTTCATTGGGAAGAATTTTTTTCTTTTTTTACACAAATTTATGGCCATAAAGACATAAATAAAGTGAGAAAATGAATGAATCAGAAAAAAAAACTTGTAAAATTTATTGGATTTATTCAAAATAATTTTTGGGGAGAAAAGTAATGCGTAGGGAACAATGGGTAGTGTGAAGGGTACAGTAAGTGGATTGAGGGTATATGTTATTCGTAAAACTCCAAGCTTTCAAACATGCCAAAATTTGTTGAATGGATCAGTTTAAATGCTTTAGGGGTATATTGGAGGATGTAACATCATTTCATCAATGATGAATTTTCTGAAATTCTCTTAACCTTCATCAATGATGAAGTGACAATATTACTCCCAGGCTCATACTACATAATTCCAAAATTCTTCAAGTATTGATAGACCATATTTAAAATGGCCGATATTCACAAACATAACGAGCTTCCAGATATCCCGACTAGTAACTCTGCTAAAAATTCATCTAAATGATTGTAAAATGAAAATAAACTTGACTAACAGTTTCATTACTTTTATTCATTGACTGACATGAACTATAGCAAAAATAAAACCTAAGTTTACAAACCTGAAAAGGGTTGAATAAAAGTATTATTTTAAAATTATAGACAAGAGGTTTTCTCCTAGGTTGAGAGCGAACCTTCAAAAAATTAAACAACACATATTTTTACTCTCCAAATTTACAATAACAATACAAAATGTTAGTAGAAAAGGAACGAACAAGAAAGAAAAAAAACAATTTCAGAAAATTTATCTAATTTTATTCATGTACATACATATATTTATTTGACATATCCCTTCAATATATTCCTTCTTTATGACTAAAAATAATCATCACTCTCATCATCCAATTTTTCATTTTCACAATCAGTTTCATTACTTTTATTCATTTCCTCGTTGTGTTGCTTTTGTTGTTGTTCCTCTTCCCACATTTTTTGACATACAAGTTGACGATAATCGAAGAATAAGTTGTTTAGAATTTGTTCAGAGCTTGAAAAAAAAATTTTTTTAATAAAAAATAAAAATTATTTTTCGAACCATTCCTGAGGAAATGAACATTCAATCAGTTGTAGAAATGTGTTCATATTGCAAGCCTCAACGGCACAATTTCGGAATTCTTGCTGCGTACTGTATAGGTTGTATTCTGGCATTAATCTGGGCACCTAATATTTAAAAAAGAGTAGGTTAATTACCAAGTTTTTATTTTTTTAAGTTTGTAAACTTAAGTTTCGTTTCAAGTTTATTTTCAAGTTTATTAAGACAGTCATTTAAGAATTTCAAGTTCAAACTAGAATTTTTTCAAGTTTGTAAGCTTAAGTTTCCACTAAAACTTTTTTTCAAGTCTATTAAGTTTATTATTCCAGAATTTCAAGTTCAAACTTAATTTTCATAAACTCGAATATTTTTTAAGTTTGTAAACTTAAGTTTCTCTAACTTTTTTCAAGTTTCTTAAGTTTGTCATTTAAGAATTTCAAGTTTAAACTTGATTCCCTAGAATTTAATATTTTTCAAGTTTGTAAACTTAAGTTTCTCTTAAAGTTTATTTAATAGAATCTACCACCTTTTCTTCAGAGACTGCATCAGAGTAATACATTTCCGACGAATTGGAAGACAGTTCGTTTGTTGCCATAAAATACTCATCTTGTGAAGACGACTCGTCTTTATGTTGTGAAGATCTTGGCACCTCGGTTACATTAGACTCTTGAATATTCTCAGGATTAAGTCGCATATTTGACTGTTTGAATGAAACAACACGAACAGTTTTACCAACTAGCGAGAAAGCTGTTGAGGCAGAAGATGTAGAGAAGCTGACATTGCTTTCTTCTGAATAAGACGAATACGAAACAGATTCGGAGCAAGATTGATCTAAAATTGGGGGATGTTTTGGATAAATCAGCTTAAAAACACACCATAACTACCCCAGCTACGAGTAGAATAGAAAGAGCCATCCTCCTCTTCGTCACAAGATGAAGAGACGTCTGCATCGTTTGAATAACTACTCGAATAGTTGTTATTGGTTGTCCCGTTCTCTTCGTCCTCATATTCACCTAGAAAGTTCGTTTTAAGTTATCAATCAGAGGTTTTAAAGTCCGTTCCCTACCATAAGGATTGCCGTCCTCCACATTCACCAAATTGGGCAAGTCTCCACAAGATTTGGTTTGCCGAACAGCAGACACTTTGCGTACATTACTGACAGCTTGTTTCATTCGAGGACTTGTCCAGGACTGCTTGTACTCAATAGCAGTAGTCACCTCTTGATGATCTTAAAAAACAAAGGATATTATAGGGCAATCTTAAGTAATCTCACCATCTTCTTCCCCACTATAGCTGCTTATATAATAGTAGTCTTCGTCTGTATTCGGAACAGATACACCATCTTCTGGATTTCTCACACGTACTAGATCGCCAAGTCTCACTAAGGAATAAACACTGCGGTTGTTTGGCAAAGGTCTTCGAGGAGCAAAATTATTTGACGACGATGATGACGAAAAAGTTGGAACGTTTTCGTAGTGTGTGCTGGAAGAAGACGAAGGAGTGGTGGTGACAGTAGTTCCATGACGGTTGTAAAGCCGCCTTTTGTTTTTCTTTTTTGACTTTTTATTGCGAGCAGCTTGCCAAGTTGAGGTAGTCCTTTCTGGGAAGTTCAAAATGCAGCGATCCAAGAGGTGTTTGAGCCTATTCACTATGGGACGTCCAAAACGATAAAACGGCATTGCCATCCTTGCAAATAAGCGAGAGTGAGCCAAACAACAGCGGCAGCGAAAACAGAAGACCATGTGATAGAATGCTTGAGTGTTTTAAGTTTTTATAGTAGGATTAGAGACGTCCGAGACTCTTGGTCTAGATTCCAAGACTTTTCTTGGGTTTTTTTGCCGTGGTCTTGGGGTCTAATCTTGGTCCTGAGTCTTGGAGAATTTTCGGTCTCGGACTTCTCTAGTAGACATCATCTACGTTCAAAACGTCAGCAACACTTCATGAGAAAGATGTTCGACTCTCATTCATATTCTCCTATCCATAGGGCCGAAGCCGTGCTGAATCCATACCCAGAATATAGAGGAATATTGGGAGGGGAGTATATTTGGACTTCCTAGGAAGAGCTTCAGGGTTGATCAGGTCCTTCAGCAATTCCCCATACTCAAATATACACAAACACACACCAGCTGGTGGAAATTCCTATTTAACAATTTAACACAAGTTCATAATATTTACTAAACACAAAACTAACTAACTGACAATAAAAAGGCGATTGAAATCAAAATGTGTGAAAAAGGGGAGGGATTTAAAATTGCATGAAATAGAAATAAATGGGATATGAATACAAACTCCAAAAGCACAACCTCCGAACATGCTCAATACCGGGTTCTACCTTACACGTCCCTTTCCCCATGAGACCGTCCCTGGTCTCTATCTAGACTTTTCCGACTCTAATTTCTCTACTTTTAAAAACATTTTTCCCTCCTACTAGTAACCTGACCATTTCCCTTTTCATACCGAATCAATAAGCTCTCTGATGCCTGGCTTAGCCTATTTTCATGATGTTTTCTCTTTCTTTTACTTCCATGCTCTTCGAGCATCTCTCTTTCCTTTCCTTTTGGACCGTCCCTGGTCCACTCTTATTTTACATTTTCCTTTCAAAGTTGCTTATTGATTCGTGTATTTCTTTACATGGTCATTTTCTAGTAGTTGGGTTATTTTTCTTTAAGAGTTTAGAAATTATTGTGGGTAAAGTCTATATATTTCTGGGGTATTCCTTGTTTTTGGCTAACCTAGTATGAGCATATTCATTAAAATTTTAAAAACGTGTTTTAAGTGGGATAAGGATTGGAATTGTAAAAATGCGTCAAAATATTTAAAAAAAGGATCCAGAGATTACCTAAGTAAAATTAAATAACAAATAAATTTGTGGGAATGTAAATGGCTAAAAAAATACATTCTTATGAAATTAGTAAGGCTGATTTAAAAGTGGCAAAAAAAATCAATTAAATGATCTGACAAAAATAAATTTGGGTAAAATTTCAATTTGTGTAAATATTAAGTAATGTGAAAATTGGCATTTGGGATTTAAGTAAGTTGAATAAATAGTAACAAAAATTATTCTAGCATTTAAAAATAAGGTTGGGAGAATTATGTAAATATTAACAAAAACAATTTTTGAAAAATCTTAAGTGAGATATGGAGGGAAGTAAAATTGAATGTAAATTGGCAAACAAAATAATTAATTGAAAAATAATGAATTAATTAATTAATTAGAGCAAATTTTTAAAATCATAAAAAAAAATTTTTTGAAGGGTTTTAATGAAATTTCTATATAAGTTGAAAATTTTGTGTGTAAAAAAATGACATTTTGAGAAATTTTGGAAAGAGAAAAAAAAATCTATTTGACAGGCATAATTGATATAAAATGAAAACATGAAAATAAATTTAAATTATTTTTAAGGCTTAAGTTATAAGAGAAATTCTGGGGTAAAAAAAACAATAATTTAAAATACATTAGTGTGTCCTAGTGTTAATATTTTAGTAAATTCAAAACATTTAAAGAAAAATTGTGGAAAGGGGGAGGTGGAGAATGGGAAATTTGTCTAAAAACAAAAAAAAATTTTAAATAAATACAAATAATATGGGGGACAAATTGTATGTGTTTAAAACCTAAAAACATTCAACTCATTCTAACAAATTAAATGAATAAAAATAAATTAAAAAAAAACAAATTAATTTAATATTTTCCTCTTCCTCTCCATGAGTCTTTGCGCCAAGTTCCATAATTGTTTTCCATGCATTCGCGAGCGATGTGTCCATGGCCTCCACATTTGTAACATTGCTGCATTTGATCGGTTCTAACAAAAGTAGTTCCTTGCCATTGTTGCCATACATTGGGTGCTTGTCTCTTCCTAAAATTGGGAGTATAGTATGTGGTATTATTTATATTTAAATCATTAAAATCTCTTTCAAACCAATCTTCAGCTCCACTAGTACTTGGTCCATCTCGTCTCCAAGTTTCATTTCTAACCATTCCACTCGTTGAAGGTTGTTGTTGTTGCTGCTGTTGGGGAACCACCTCATCAACAAAGTTAGCTACAACTCTCCCACTGGCGGACAACAGCTGGCCAAACCTATCACGTTTACAAGAACCACTTCGGAGGACATTCAAATACTCTTGACCAACAACCATTGTAAAATCTGAAGCACGATCAATAAACCTGCTCCATACTTTACCACCTCTCAACGTCTCGATGTCACCGACGAGGAAAAGTCCATGCTTGGCACGACTCAAGGCAACAGTTGCACGACAATCATCTCTCAAGAAGTCCGAGGAATCACCAAGGCCGCCACTTCTGTTGGAGGATCTCGTAGTGACAAGTACGACAACATCACATTCCTGGGCTTGATACCCATCAACACTAACTACCAAAACATTCCAATTCAATTTTTCAAACTCCTTTTGGATGCATTCCTTTTGAAACAAATATAAACAAATAACGACGACGGAAATATTTGGCGAGACTTTTTCATACAAGGAGGAAATCAGTTGAATTGCCGAAGCAGTTTGCTCATCATTGGTGAGAGAATGGGAAATAATATCCTGACGACAAGTTCCAACAATATTCAGTAGCACAATCGGACAATTCTGCATTGGTAGGGGGAATCGGGAGGTTGTTAACAACGCTCTTTCATCCTCACCTCTGCCTGCCTCAATATTTTCTCCATGCGACTCGTAGGAAGCATACGAGACAACTTCTACCAAAAGAGGGTGCATTCTATAGCAGACAGTCAGTCTAGTATGCTTAACCAAAGTCGACAAGACCAACTGTTCGACCATGCTCTCCAGGCCAAAGCCATAGTGGAGACACTTAGGTAAGTTCTGGAGATGAACACCAAGTTGGTGTTGGTCTCCAGTGACCAACACCTTTTCAAGTTTAGGAAGACGACAAATAAGATGAGCGAGCTCAGTAAAACTTCCTTGAGTTGCCTCATCAAAAATTAGAACTGATGTATCGAGCAACGAGGAATTCACCATTGCCTCTGCCATGGATGACGTGGCAAACACAATGCGTAGTCTGGAGAGCTCTGCAAGGAGAGACCCCATCTTACATTCATTGGTTAACCTTGGCCTACGTTCAAAATTTTCACAATATTGGTCGATTTCCTTCATGTCAGAGTTTCCAAGATTTCTCAGAACTTCCTCTGATTTCAATTTGGTGACTAACATATGCTGCCGAAGCTCGTTAATCATACCAAAATACTTATCTTTAGCATAACCCGAGAAGAAAGCGACAGCTCCTGAACGCTCCATCTCAGGGCTACCTAATACTTCTTCCAATTCACGAGCTAACTTTGCCAAAGGCAAGTTCGCTGCTGTGATAACTGCTACCTTAACATTAGTCACAATGGACAACATTATGGCAACAACAACAGACGCCACGTGCGTTTTTCCAACTCCAGGCGGAGCCTGTTGGAACACAAATTTACAACCCTCTTCCAACAAAATTTTGGCCGTTTCCTGCTGTTTTCTATTCAATAATCTCATTAATGGGTGAATCCTTTCAACTGCCGAAGCATCCCAATCTTCTACATCATCATCGACTTCAAATTCCCTGGCCAGTAAAGCGCGAAGAAGTCTTCCTTGGTTAGTGTCTTGCAAGGATAAGGTTGATGGCATATTTAAATCAAAGCATTCTCGACGACTCTCCAACCCTTTAAACAAAAACGGATGAACTACAATGAAACCTCCATCCTTGGCAATTTCCAATTCTTCCTCG
Organism: Meloidogyne arenaria; assembly: GCA_036172955.1. Classification (NCBI taxonomy): domain Eukaryota; kingdom Metazoa; phylum Nematoda; class Chromadorea; order Rhabditida; family Meloidogynidae; genus Meloidogyne; species Meloidogyne arenaria. The sequence goes on along the minus strand of JARQAB010000046.1, from coordinate 2,697,693 downwards.
ACATCTCTGTTCTTCCTTTCCTGGACGTTGACAACCCTCACACTAATCCAAAAGTCAAATCTCTTGTTCCCAAAGGACTGGACCTGAGAAACCTCGATCTTTCTAATGACACCAGATGCAAAACTTGGAAGATGCATCTCCGACTTCAGGACTACTTGGTCATCTTCGTTCCAAACATCCTTCAAATTTTTCACCTTTGCACTGTCAATCTCAGTAAAACCTAGACGAAACAGTTCATCAACAAAAATAGCAATGCCTTCGAACCTATTTTCAACAATTTTCCTTCTTTCATCTTCATACGAAAAACCAATTGCTGCACTCATTATACCTTCAGACAATTCAACTTCATTCTGTGTCATTTCAGGTAACAGAGGGTAAAATATATTTTTTCCATTCCTTTTATATGGCCAAGGCCCGTGTGCTTCTACTGTTCCAAGAGTACCCATTCCTTGTTGAATGACTTCTTCAGAACCAATTTTGTATTCAGTCATGTGTGGGAGGACATACGATTCATCGACAAGAAAGTTTGCAGGTAATTTAGCGACCGAAACTTTAACTAATTGACCAATTTCAATCTCATTTAAGTTTAGTCCAATCAACTGACGACGATAACAACGAGTGGAGACTTGAAGTTTCGAAGCGATGACAATACAGCAAGACCTGACATCTTTGGTTTCTTTAATCTTGATAACAACACCAGAACATTCAACTCTTTCCGCATACGAGATGAACTCAATACAAGAGACGGTGGCCTGACTGTTGATGCGACTATGAAACCAAATTTTCCTATACCGTGTCACTTCTCCAGCATTCTTAGCCAACACTTTGTAGCCTTCTCGCCATTCAAACTCAGATACCCAAACCGAGTCTCCGAGTTGTAATTTGGCAACAAAACCATCACTCTTCTCTGCCAGTTCATTTTTTATCAGAACAAAATGTGGCCAGTTTTTATTCGTGGTTGGATTGAAACGAGCTCCAATGACTCCATTCTCTTCCACCTGACAAATCAGGTATTCTACTATCTTCTTTTCTTTCTCTTCAACATTTTCTTTAGGCATTTCTTCCGTGGTTTCATTAATTTTCTCTTTCTCCATTTCTTTCCTTTTTATGGCCGAAGCCTGTATATTACTGGTGGAACAACTACTGGTGGAACAACTCGGCTGATTTACTGGAGGACTATTATCAGCGGATGACTTCGACATAGCAGACGGAGGGATATTGGTGGACTTGGGAGAGTTAGTAGGTAAAATTGTTGATGATAATGGCGGGAACTCAACCAAATTATTCAGATCCAGAATATGTTGTCTCTTTTCCATTTCAATCTCTGAAATAAAAGGTACTTAGATTCTTTTTTTAAAACATTTAATTTATTTTTCATTAATTTAAATTTATTTTTGGATTTATCAGGTTTATTCAATTTATTTTAATTTAGATACTTATAAATACTTAAACTACTAACTCAGAAGCCTCGTTCGAATATCGGTCAGAATGATGCCAAGAACATTCTTCCCGGGCCATCTATTCTTCTCAACAATCCTCGGAGAATGAATGTCCACTCCGCAACCCCAGTATAGATCCCGTGAGGTTGCTTCGACTAAAAGAGATTGCCCAGTTTGGAATAACATCTTTCTTAATTCCGGATTCTGACGATATTTAAACCAATTAGCAATTGCCATAATTAGGATAGAAACACGTCTCCATTTAGAATGATCAAAATTTCTAATTCGTGATCCAATTCTTTTAATCAAAGCCGCGTTTTTAGTGGAGAGAATTTGTTGAGCCGACTCAAAGTCTCCGAACAGTAGAGCCTTATAATACATGTAGTATTGTTCTGTACAACAATAATCAATTCCATCGATTGTAAGTAGACAATTGAAATGATTTGAGAATACAAATACCTTAGTAAAAAATAAAGCCAATTTTGTTCCATCAAGCGCTGTAGTTATGACTGGCTGTTTCATCTATATTTATTGGAATTTTAATATTATACTTTCTCATTTTTTTTAAATTATATTTTATTTACAAAAATCATATTTATTTATTATATTTATTTATTATTTAGTTATTATTTATTTATTTTATTATTATTATTATATAAATATATTAATTTTATATATTTTTCCTTGCAATTGCCGAAGCTATTGTGAGAATCTTTTGCTTTGGATTTCTTCTTAAATTGTATCTACCTAATCCCTGACGTCCTAATATTTCATCAGCTTGACTACTTTGTTCTACAGCTACATTCGGTTCAACAACATTTTTATGCGAAAATCCAGGCATGTCAACTATTTCCTCTGCGTTAACCTCTGCTAACGCCTCTAATTCCTCATTTTCTAACCTAGGCGTTGTACAAACGGGTTCGTAAGGTAAAGGTTCTATACATTTCTTCAACTGGTTAATATGAACTATTCTAGGGTTAGATTGGGGTGAACTACAACTCACTATTGTCACACGAACACCATTAATCTCGATGACTCGGAATACACCCTTCCAGGGAAGATGGAATTTCTTTGAAGACCCGACTTTTCCAGTATAATTCCGAAGAAGTACCCTATCACCTATTGTAACTGTTGGATTCCTAAATAACTTATCATATTGTGCCTTTACTCTTAGCTGTGCTTCGCTATTAGCTTCTGCCGCGTATTTCCATGCGCATCTTAAGGACACGATCAGCTTCTGCTTTATCTCTTGCTCATCATTTAGGGCTATTGGTTCTCTTATTCTGGGATCTAAAATTAAATCAACACAGAATATTGGATCACGTCCATACATTAAAAAGAAAGGAGTTTCATTTGTCGATTGGTGGACTGAGGTGTTATAGCAAAAGTTAGCGAACTCTAAATGTTCATCAAAATCAGGCTGATCATTGGTGATGTACTTGGCAAGTATATTATGGAACGTCCTGAATGATCTTTCTGTCACAGCATTGCCCTGACTCCAATGAGGAATAGCGTAAGTTTTATTAATATAAAGCATTGCACATAAACTCTTAAAGAAATCTGAGGTGAAAGCCGAAGCATTGTCTGTTATTAATTCAGTGCAACCTCCAAAACGTAAATAACATTGCTTGAGGAAAGCCGAAGCTATGGTAGACGCCCTTGCATCAGGAATTGGTACTGATATCACAAACTTGGTAAACCAACATACAATGTTTAAAATATGCTTATTACCATTTTGTGTTTTAGGAAAAGGTCCGGCCAAGTCAAGACCAACTTTGGCAAAAAGCGTGTTTACTGGTGGCATGCACATTTCAGCTCTATATGGAGGATTTGGAGAATGCCTAAGCTGACAGGTAATGCACTGTTTATACCAAGTCACTATGTCTGAGTGCATTCTGGGCCAGAAATATTTCTTGCATTTTCTGAAGGTTTTCCCAAAGTCCATGTGTCCCCCACCTAACTTAGTTGTGTGGAACGAATCAAAAATCATGGCTCTAAGCGAGATAGGAATATAGATTCTAGGCTTATGATCCTTGTAGTGATGGTAAAGCACACCCGACTCTAGACAAAGATCTTTTGCCAAGGCTGCATACTCATCCTTTTCCCCTTCAGTTATGTCATTGGGGAAGTTTCCTGTTTTCAAAAATTTTATCAAAATCGATGCTTCGGGGTCTTCCATTTGTTCATTTCTAATATCAACTTGATGCATTTCACCCTCAATGGACCTTAAAGACAACGTTAATGCAAATACTTCGTGGACTACTCTCGGTTTACTTTCAATGGCTAAACAAACAGGGAATTCAGCTATGTCTTCCAATTCACTAATTTTATCAACTTCTTCAGGGGACAAATCTTCATGAGGAATTCTCGAGAGAGCATCAGCTAAGGTATTTTGCTTACCAGCTATATGCACTATTTTAATATTATAGTTCTGCAATTCTACAAGCCAACGCGCTAGATGCTGGTGAGTTTCAGCCTTTTTCAAGAGAAATGCCAGAGGCTTATGGTCAGTGTGAAGTTCAATACTTGACATAAAAATAAAAGGTTTAAATTGCCGAAGCGCGAAAATAATAGCTCCTAACTCAATCTGAACAGGTGGCCAATTTCTTTCTGCGTTGGAAAGAGTTCTGCTGCAGTAGCAAATAACTCCATAGACCTTTTTCTCTTCATCCCATTGCATTAGAGCACCACCATGACCTACTTGCGACGCATCACAAAATATATGGAAAGGTTTTGAATAATCAGGGAAAATTAAAACTGGCTTTTCAGATAATATTTTCTTAATTTTATCAAAGGCTTCTTGTTGCTCCTCACCCCAAGTGAATGGTTTTTCTTTTCGTGTTAATCTTGTTAATGGTTCAACTATTGTAGAAAAATTTTGCACATGCTTTCTGAAGAAATTTGCCATTCCAATTACATGTCTGACCTCTCTGACCGAAGTTGGAACTTTCAAGTTTAAAATTGTTTCCGTTTTTCTTAAACTAGGCGTATATCCTGCCGAATTTACAATAAAACCCAGAAACTCCATGCTTGCCGAAGCAAAGACACACTTTTTGGGACTTAATTTTAGATTAAAGCGCCTAAATCTTTCAAACACACTCCTTAAGGCTTTAATATGCTCTTCAAAATTGTCAGACTTAGTAAAAATCAAGATGTCGTCAACATATGCAATGACATTATCAAGCCCTGTTAAAACATGTGCCATTATTCTTGCGAAAGCACTAGTTGCATTTTTAAGTCCAAAAGGCAAATTTACCATCTGATAGATTTTGTCTTCTGTAATAACTCCACATTTCCTTGAAGCTCTTTCACTAAGTTTAATTTGCAGATAACCGCTAGCAAGATCAAGCGAAGAATAGTACCTACAGTTACCAACTTTTTCTAAAATTGTTTCAAGCCTGGGGAGAGGAAAATGGTCCGGGACAGTCACTTCATTTAATTTTCTAAAATCAATGCATGGCCTAAGCCCACCATCCTTTTTTTGAACTAATACAATGTTAGAAACCCAAGGGGTATCAGACTCAACCATGACCCCTGAGGCTAATAATTGATCAATATGCTTCTGCAATTCATCCCGATACTTAAAAGGTACTCGATGCGGTCTGGAAGCAACTGGTTCCTCAGATGTTGTGATTATATCATGTTCGCCTGCTGTACAACTTCCTATATCATACTGGCTTTTGCTAAAAATGTCTTCAAACTCTTCACAAAGTTCTTTTAATTTATTAAGATCTTCACCCTTTACCGTAGCTTTATCAAAATTAATCTTATAGGTAGGATCAATAGTTACCCCGGTCTTCCCTAAGGAAAAGATTTCTTGAATATCTTCATTACAAACAGTTTCTGATAAAATATTCTCAGATTCAGTTTTAATTACTTCGCTTGCTAGACCTAATGTCTTTCCTTTAAATAATCTTTTTGTTACCCCAGTTGGATTGGCTAAAATTATTTTCACTACACCATCTTCTGGCTTGGCTACTACTGGCACAAAACTTAATCCTTCTTCTTCAAGTCTATCATCTATTGAGTGTATCCAGATATTATGCCTAAGCAGTTCAGGGAAATTTATCCTAGCCTTTATTAAGCATTGCTCATTGGGCCTTATCTCGCAAGTTTCCATTGAATATATTTTTAAATTTCTTAATGGCCTATTTACTCTGTTCTCAATGCATATCTGACTCCCTTCAATACGAAACAACTTGTTTCTAAGATCAACTACAAAAGGAGGCAGCAGTGCCATTGCATCACAACCCAAGATGAAATGATAATCGTGGTTATCCCAATGAAACTTGTCATTAAAAAGGTGAATTACAATCTCAGCTAACACTCCTGCTATTTTTAATTGAACCTTAGTGGCTTGTTTGGCACACATGGAATGCTCCGAGGCACTTTGAAGGTAGGTTTCAGTTTTAAAAATTTTTGTTCCTAACCATTCTGCGAGTGCTATATTTGCTACAGAAGTTATTGCACCAGTGTCAATCAAACATTTGACTGGAATACTATTTAAACTGACATCAATCACAACAGTATTAGCATTTGCTCCTAAAGTTCCTATAAATCCACTAGTTCTATTAATCCCTATGGTAGACCTAGGTCTTGTATTTGCAGTGCTTCTTGGTAAGGTATTGGAATTCGCGTTGTTTCTTATCGAGGGTGGCCAGGAAATAGATAATGGTCTGTTTACCGGTTCTTCATAAGCTTCATCTAGCTCTACAATGGGTTCTGGTACTCGACGAATGTCTAGCATTCTCCTAGGGGGTGGAGCCTTCTGAACTTCAGACCCAAAAATAAGTCTACCTAGTCGCCCATTACCCGCATACATTTGAGCAATAATCATCGAGAACCTTAATCCAAAATCTAGCGCTAAAATTACTACTAGGATTGAAATAATTGTCTCCCAAATGCTCTTATAATCACCAATTAATCCTTTCTCAATTTGATTTTCAACTTCTTGCCACTCATTCGACACAGATGTTGACACAATGGAATCTTTTTCATGAATTTGGTAAGTCATTTGACTAACTTTAACTAAATTACTTATAAATGCATGATCTTTAATATCAGTCATGTTCAAAAGGACTAGTTGATGAAATGCATGAGACTCAATACTTGGAATAAAATCAACAAAATTCATCTTTATGTCATGGGACTTTAATATCCTTGGCCTTACCGAAGTAATTTTCCCTTCAATTTGATCAACTTCTAAGGTCTGATCATTTATTTGAATGATTATTTTTCTAAATTCTTCGCAGGGACCCTTTTTAGATGTCGGAGATATGATCATTGTCGTGGGATCAAGAAACGCAAGGTGTTCATTGCTTTCAGTTTTTAAAATAATAGGCAAAAATTCAAAACAGTGATCTAACTTAGTGGGACGAAATTCAAAGTTTCCTTTGTCTATGGGTACACATGGCCATACTTTCATTAAGGATCTTGCAGACCTTTTTGCAACCAGATACGAATTAGAAAACATCGAGCGCGCCAAATCTGTAGGATCTGAAAGATAGGTTGACTCAGTCCAATGTTTGACCATTTCAGTGAATTCACAAAACGACCTCAGTGACTGCGCAAAAGCAAAATTTATGGCCTGGGTGATTGACGAATCAAGATAAGTGAGTTGAGATGCTAGCTGTGAGGAGGTTGCTACTCCATCATAAAACCTTTTCTTACGATTAATTTCAGGACTTCTCTTATTCCTCACCAAATTAGAGAACGAAAGTAAGACGGATCCTAGACCTTGATCGGATACGACAATATTTTGACCACAATCCTCAATAATTGTTTCATTTGCAAATGTAAGCCCTAGGCGTCCATCATCTGAAAGCCAAGTGGACCCCATACATCGGCCTTCCTTTTCCCCTACAGGAATAAAATTGCATTTCCTTTGATTGTCCACTTCCCAGATTATAACCGTTTTGTCCTCTAATATACACTGACCCTTTGTATATGGACAGTCACGAGTTATGCCTAGCGGGGTTACAACTTCTGAAGCGCCAAAATGTGAATCTATCCTACTCTCAAATAAGAAACAGTTTTCACTTGAAGTATTCTTCCAAGAAAATGAACCTAGAAACCACATCCTGGGGGTTAAGTCAATTTTATTTTCAGTCTGCCACAAATTATTATTTTCCTTAAGAATGCCTAGGCTACAACTGTGATGTTTTATCATTTGATTACACTCTTCAAACGAAACTTCCAATTCTTCATGAGTCATTTTCTCTTCAACTGAAACCCCTGTTATCGTTGTATATTTTCTAGCATTTTTCTTTATCTTCCTACAGGCCCATGCCTTTGTAGAAAACTCAATACTATTTGGGATATAAATACGCCTTTTCTCTATTACTGGTTCATGCTTTGCTGTAAGGTTAATTGTGGGACAGCTTGGAATGTCAGGCATTTCCCATAACATAGCCTGTTTGTGAGTTTGACAAATCATTGGCCCTTTGGGTATTAATACCGGATTAATTGCAAACGCACAATTACAAAACATAATTAGCATCAGAGATATACCCATAAGCGTTGGTACTCTTACTCTGTGTCCTTTACTTTCCCAACTGGTAATTTTCTTTGGTTCCTCTTTTTCTACACTAATATTTTTCTCCTTAGGCTGCTGGCTACTCTGAGCGATAGGTTGAAGTGACCTAATATTCCCTTGATTTGCCGAAGCATATTTCCCGCTCATTTTCATCTCATGAACTTGTACAGCTAAATTATCAAGCATTTCTCTCACTTCTACATTATCTTTTTCCTTAACATCTCTTGGTCCCCTATTTCTATTATAATTATCATTTGCTCTCCTCTCCCTACAATTGTACTGATCATGCCCCACGCGACGACAGTAGTGACAGAATGGTCGACTATTCCATCTTCTGTCATTCTGGGGACGCCACTGATTCCTACCTTGGTACCCCCCATAGCCTAACCTTTGAGCATTACTTGAAGTTGCGAACCTTGCTGGAGAATTTCTATTGAATCCCCTTAGGCCTTGTGAGGTATTACCAGAACTTATAGGTCTCCAAGTCGTAAACCTTCCTCTAGGTACTTGACTGGGGTGGTCCGAGATAGCATGTATTACTTCATTAGTGTTTCTTCCATCTCTCTCAGCAGCTACTTCAAGCTCTTGCACATAAGCTGTCAGTTTATCAAAGTCTTTCCTACCAATTAAGGGACCTACTAACTGAAGTGAGCGCTGAAACTCGGGTCTAACTTTCTCAGTGAAGCATCGGCAAAGAATTTCTTCTTTTGCCTCTGCTGATATGTGGGACGAGGTAGTATTTACAAGAGGTACTAGACGTTTGATAAAATCACTAACTAGTTCGCCTTCCCTTTGGTAGCAAGCTGCTAATCTTTTATATGCAAGTTCTCTGAAATGGGGACTATCCAACTTCGCTCTAATATTTTTAAATGCGTTTGGGATTGTATTCCTTTCAGATGGAAGTAAATTTTCAAAAATATTTCGCACTTGCGTACCTAGGTACAGTTTGAGACGATTGACCTTTTCAGCTTCAGACCAGGCTGTGCCGAAAACATCCAAATAATCCATAAACCTAAGTGTCCATTCATCAAATGCCGAGGCAGTCTCTCCAGAGAACACTCCCAATTGAGGTCCAGAGGAACTGCCTTCGCCCAAAACATATAATTGAAGATCACGATTCTGAGGTTCTCGTGTGTTAGTACCTCCATTGTTAGTACTTTGATTATTTCGTGTTTTATCCTTTTCATTCCCTAAGGAGTTTGCTAATCCTATATTATTTATATTACTTGAGCTCGGTTGGTGCTGCGGTGGAGGAGGTGGGATCTGCGTTGGTTTCAAGAATCTCGTTGCGCCGCTGCTTCTCCTTAATTCATCAAATTCTAAACTATCTCTCACTTCCAATTCACTTTTAAGGCTCTCAACACTTTCTTTAACTTTTTTCATATCTTCCCCAAGGGCATCAACTCTTTTGGCGACTGCGGCAAATCCCTCGTTTGTGTCCTTTTCCATTGTGTCTAATGCATCCCCCATCTTAGTTAAATCCCTGTTTAGTACCCTAAGGTTTCTGTTTATTGCATCTTCCAGAGAAATAGAGTCCTGATGGACTTTCTCTAACTCAGTTAGCTTCGCGGCACCGCTCAAAATTCTCCCTTCAAATAATTTTTTATCAACGGCACTTATGTCCGCATATTTCTCCATTTAAAATTATTATTTTTAAAATATATTTTTTTTTTTTACTTTTTTATTGTATAGGGTTATATATTTTATTTATTTTATTTATATTTTAAATTAGCTTCTCAAATTATATATAGGAATGTATATTTTATTTTATATATATATTTTTTTTAATTAAATTTATTTTGTAAATTTGTAAATTTATTATATATTTTTTTTAACTTATTTAATTTATTTTTAATTTATTTAAATTTATTTAAACTTTTTTTTTTTGTATTTAAACAGTTATTAAACCTACTTTAATTGATAAGAAGAGCAAAAACACACAAAATAAATTATTTGAATCCAAAAAGTAGCCGAAGCCAAATTAAAATACAATTAGTCGAAAAGGAGAGCTAAATTTGGGGAAAAAAAATTATTTTTATTTTTTCTATTTATTTTTTTTTTAATACCGTATTTGCTAAAATAATTATCCAGGGTAATTATTGTTTCAACCTCTCGCTGGAGGGATAATTATATGAGAGAGGGGCATTATTTCAGCATTTACGGTATATATTTTTATTAAAATTATGATTAGATACTAATATTGAAAGAGAAATAGCAAAGTGAAAAATATTTAGTAAAGTGAAAAGAAGAAAAAAAATAGCAAAGTGAAAAATATTTTTTGAAATTTCTAATTGGCTCTGATCAAAAAGAAACCAAAAACTCTGTAACAATAGCTAATGTACATATAAAACGATTGGACAAAATTTGCGGCAAATTTTAACAGCTTGATTGTCAGTGAGAGCACCTATTGCTGCTATTAGGATTTGTATGTAATGATTGCCTAATTTATTTGCATTTATAGACTCTAATTTATATTCGATATCAGTAAATCCGCATGACTTTAATAAATTTTCTCTCCAAATTACATTTAATTCCCTTGTAACGACCTTTTGTTGCTGTTTTTACTAGTTGATAAAAGTTTTTGGCGATAGTCTGTGCCATTTTTGATTGTTAGATAGAATCCGTTTTATTCCAAATAACTAATACTGTTCAATTTATTTGTAAAAGAGATAGGCTCATCAAAAACTAAAAGGAGAAAGAGGTAAAAGAAAAACAAAAACCGAAAATTGGGCACTTTTTATTTTACGAATAAATTGATTTTACAGTATTAAAACTAGTAGTTTATTCAATAACAGAGACGAACCCAAACATTAATACCTATTATGAAAACAACAATGACTTGGTTTTTGGGTTGAATCATTACCTCTTGATTATAAAAATTTGAAAGAAAAAGAAAAACAAAATGCTTTAAGCATTGCCCATTCAAGTTCAGAAAGAATAGCGAGCTAACGTACTGTAACCAGAACAGTAATTTTTCAATTAATTTTAAAAGCCCCTGACCGACGAGCTGTCCAGAAAATCTTATGCTTGTAAACAACGCTCCAATTTATTGTTGTTTTCACAAAATTACAAAATTCTTTTTATTTTAAAAAAAAAAATATATGAGAGAGAATAAGTAGATATTTATCAATATTAAAATCTCTAAAAAAATCGCCCAAAAATTCAAAATTCAAAAATACAAAAGACTATCCCATATTTACAAATTTATTGAATTTTTAGTATTGTGATTTTTCCATTAATTACAAAACAGTAAAAAAAATTCAACACAGAACAATAATTATGAAGACAATAATAAATCATAGCAGATCCCCATTCCTTTTTAATTGGGCTAAAATTTGACAGTTGGACAGTTCCTAGTTTTTACGATTTAAATTCCGTTATGAAAATCAGCAGAAAAATACCTACAGTATTAACCTCATGTATTATTCACTAACTAACAGAGTGGGAAATAAATAAGCATAGAAAAAATATTTGCCTCAAACAAGTTCAAAAATCGGGCTAGAGAAACTAACCAAAGAAAGGAAGAAACAAAAATTTTCGATTCCGAAATTGCTCCATATTTACAAATAAAATGAGTTTTCAGTATTGGAATATTTTTACCTGCCAATTATATGGGAAAAAAAATCAAACAAACATGAAGGCAACAATTTTCTAGCGAACAATGTTTCCCCCTTTCTTTAAGTTGGCCTAAAATGAACCAAAATAGACAGCTCCTCTTGGATTGAATCATTTACTTTTCATTTGAAGATTTACTGGAAAAATACTGAAATCAATGTCCATTTTAGTCCAATAAACAAAGAGGACGTTAGAAAAGAAAATATGTAAATACACACAAAAACAAAAAGAATTACTTTCAAGTAATTTCAATAACAGACGAGGGAATAAACCGAAGAACCGAACAACAAAAAAAATTCTTCGGTACCTGGATACTGTCCTTATTTATTATTGTCTTCAGAGAATAACAAAGAGAATATTTTGAGTGTGTATAAATGTATTTTTGATTGATTGGGAGGATTGTAATATTTTGGTAACGCTAATACACCATAGAAATAATTACATTTTGTTTTTGTTAAAATCTCCTAAAATTGCCCAAGAGCGAGAAAAAGGAATACTGTATATTTTATCAACCAACCATTGGTGGTTTGCGATTAAACATCCGTAAAATCCTTAATTGGTGTTTGGATTGTTTTAGATTTGCCAAAATAAAATAGTGCCTGTTTTTGCTTTGATAACTCATTATTTGGTCATTTTAACAAAAAAATGTTTTCTTTTGTTAATTATTTCTATTTGTGTATTACCAACCCTTTAAAGAAAGAATATGCAATATATACATTTATATATTTAATAAATATGTAGACAACTAAAAAAAATAGTAAGGACGGAAATGATAGTTAGAGAAGAATTTATCAAAGAAGGAATATTGTATTTTTAAATACATTAATTCATGTGTATATTTTTTTAGCAGAAAATTTATTGTGAGAAACGTTCAAAACCTAAATAATTAATTCTAACCGAGGTATATATTCCCAATTTAAATAATCTATTCCACAAAAAAAAATAACAAAATAAAAGAAATAATTCCATTCAAAAATAAATTAGTTAACCCCAATAAAGACATAAGTGAAGATATTTGACTTAGTGAAGAATTTTTGAGATAAAAATTGTTTGAAAAAAAAACATTATAAAAAGAAGCAAAAAGAGCACTTAAATTAACCAAAATATTTCAGGTAAATTATTTCCAAAAATTCAGAGTCAAAAGAAATAATAACAACTCCATTTATTGCTAATGCTGTTGCTATTGTCTTAATACATCTAAAATTCTCTCCCAACAATATCCACTCAAATGAATAAACTATAGCACTATTTGTACTCATTATTGAAGTAGCCGTACCTGCAGATATTTTAATTAAAGCTCTAGCATATAATTTTTGTTCAATCTGCGGTAAAATAATTAAAATAGAAGAGGTTAAAATAAATATACATAGAGCCAATAATGAATAAATAATTTAATGAAATTAAATTAAATAATATATCAATTACAGTACTAAGAGGAATTCCAAAAATGATTCCGATAGATACAATTAAAGGTCCACGTATCACAATCCCAAAATTAACAAGGGAATTAAATAAAAGAATTAAAAGGCACTTCCAATTCCAAAAAAAATATTTTAATTATTTTTGTTAAAATTAATCCAAAAATAGAAATTAGGCAGAGAGGCAATTTATACATTAGAGTCAGAAATTGAATGTGATTTAGATGAATATAAAAATTTGAAATTTTAATTTGTTTGATAATGAGAGAGGGAAAGTGAGTTAGTAAAAATGCATACCTATAAATATGAAATTTCAAAATATCTAACAGAGAAGTTAAAAACTGATAAAATCTAGGTTATTTTTAAGAAGGGAATAAAAACAAAAAGTCAATACAGATATGCAAAATTCGAGAAAAATATACTCTTTTTGATAGGAAAAATGTAATTTGGGTAGAAAAATAAAATCATTAAATATTTTTGTTCTAAAAACACATTGAAATCTAAAAGTACATTAAAAATCAGGTACACGGTAGATTTTTTTTAAAAAATTAAAAATTTTCGCCCGCGCCGCTAAAAATTCAATATAAGAACTGTAACAAATAAGTAAATAGAATTGAATTAATGAGCTATAGAACGAAAATATCGAAAAATATAAGTTAAGGAAAAATTGCGAGGCAAAAAAAAATATATTTCAGTAAAAAAAAATTCTTTAGAAATCTGGGGGTACCGGTTAATAACTGTCCACCCCTAGTTTAAACAGCCTAATGAAAAAAATACTTTTTATTATTTTTTTTTATATTTTAACTTACTGATCCAGAAGTTGCCGAAGCAAAGGTTGTAATCCAAAAATAATTAAATTGAAGTGTAGAGTAGTTGGAGAGAAAAATGCCAAAGCAAACTATTAATTAAAAATTTTTTTGAAGAAATTGAAGGATTTGTTGTCTAAGACTGGAAATTAAATAAAAATTAAAAAAAATAAATTTATAAAATATATAAAATATTAACAAATATTAATTTTATACGAATTAATAATATTAGAAATATTACTGTTATGAGAAATATAAAAATAAAATTAAATGGGATGAAGAGTGAAATGAAGATGTGTAAAAAAATTGTAGTGATGATGACTAAGGAAAGGACAAAAAGAAAATTTTCTCATTATCTGGCGATCGCCAGAATTTTTTTTCTGGAGAAAAGTATTATCTATCTGGCGATCGCCAGAAAAATAGAAATATTAATAATAATTCACACTTGAATAATAATTTTTCTTCCACTTTTTTTTTGCAACAACAAAAACTGTTTACATTAACCCCTTTACAAAAGAAAAGAGGAAGAAAAAGGATGAGCGTACATTGCCACTTAGTTTTTGTTTATGTGAGAAGATTAAAAAAATGGAGAAAAATAAAAAAATAAAAGGAGGAATTATACATTAAACTAGAGTACGGTATAAAATAAATATAAAGAAATATTTTCTTGGGGACAATGGTACATTTAGACAAATTAATATTGTAAATATATAAGAGAAGAGAAAAAGAGATTATAAAGACTATATTTTGACATTTAGACATCCTTTAAATTCCCGAAGGAGAAATACTATTTAGAAAGTCTGAAGAAGAAAAAAAAAATACTAGAGAAATTCTATATTTAAAAATTTATATTTTTACATGTTTTCTTCTATTTAATTCTTTATATATTTATCTATATTTTATATTTATTTATCCACGGTTATCCCTAGGGATTAGTTAGTTGTTACCAAAAATATATTTTTTTTAATAGGCTGCCCGGGTCTTACATTCCTTAGTATTTATCTAGGCCTTTCTATAAATTTCTATTCTTATTAAATTATTTTCTTTATATAACATTCAAACCTACCTCCCATATTCCTTGTCGGTCAATGTCGTTGATCCGGTGCTACCAGAAAGATGTTCGACTCTCATTCATATTCTCCTATCCATAGGGCCGAAGCCGTGCTGAATCCATACCCAGAATATAGAGGAATATTGGGAGGGGAGTATATTTGGACTTCCTAGGAAGAGCTTCAGGGTTGATCAGGTCCTTCAGCAATTCCCCATACTCAAATATACACAAACACACACCAGCTGGTGGAAATTCCTATTTAACAATTTAACACAAGTTCATAATATTTACTAAACACAAAACTAACTAACTGACAATAAAAAGGCGATTGAAATCAAAATGTGTGAAAAAGGGGAGGGATTTAAAATTGCATGAAATAGAAATAAATGGGATATGAATACAAACTCCAAAAGCACAACCTCCGAACATGCTCAATACCGGGTTCTACCTTACACATGCTCGTCCACTGCCATCTTCCAAGAGAGCACGACACCGCCCTGGAACAAAGAAGTCGTCAACGCTGTGAGCCTGTTGCTCACCATAGCAACATTTCATTTTGGATGCTTACTGCAGCTAATAGAAAGCAAGATTATAATTTAGAGAATTTTACTGAAACCCCCGACCTCCGACATTCCTCCTGACCTCCCAAGGCTCTGAGTGCCACACTATTTTAAATGATTTTTCCTCTTGCAATTTTCTTAAATCCTCTTTTAACCTTTTATTCATTAAAGGTAATTTAATCAGTCTATGGCAATCACGAAAATTTTCTTTTCTCTCTTTCATCTAAAAAAATTCTTCACGTGCCCACTCACTGTCCATTCAAGTATTTTACTGTTGTTTTTAAAAGGAGCGGTATTCCATCAAAAAATTTCCAAATATTTTTTTAAATATTAATTTACAGAGAAAGCCGACTTTGAGTGTTTAAAAAAAGAATGGAGGGAATATCCCTTCCCTTCAAGCATTCTTCTACCGACCGGTCAAAAAGGCCAATCAACAAAAAAAGTCATCAAAAAAGAAGAGGATATGTGGCTATTGAAGGAGTCACTGGGATGGGATAATATGTATTACAGAGAAAAATTAACCGAATATTCTTTTTTTATGAATGAAAGGCACATGAGAAGATAAAGAGTAGGGGGTTGAAGGGAGGGATTAATAAAAGGGAGAATAATAAAAAATGAAAAAAGGGAAATTTAATTTACTTATAATTTAAATTTTATAAACTCAAAAAATCCATCGCTGTTATAGAGGTATTGAAGGGAAGCAAGAATATCTCTTAATAATACCCTATCAGTGAAATAGAAAAACTGTATGGAATACAGTCGGAATCACGATCAATCACCCTAAGATTCGACTTTGAGTGAAATGGTTTTTTATGTTATGAATGGTAGATGATAGATAAAATGATAGAAATAGATAGACCATTAGTATTTAGAGAAAGGATTGAAGGGATATCTTTTATTTGGTTTAAACTCAAAACTTAAAAAAAAATTTTTTTTAAGATACACTTCAATATAAAAATACCATTTTTTAACTTTTAAATATTTTCTCTCGATTTTCCAATTTCCTCAAAAAAAAAATTTTTTTTTGTAAAAAAATTAATAAAAGTATTGGCATTTTTAGTTTTATTTAATGGCCGTTTTAATGGGGTTCTCAAACTTGGCAAAGTAATAAATTTAAAAAGGGAAAGGTAAAAATTTTATTGGCAAGAAAGCGCACACCTGCAAAACAAGTTTTATTAATAATAAGCTTAAAAGCATTTTTCCAATTTTATTTATTAAGATTACAAACTTAAGTTTTCTTCTAAAAAGGCTTAAAATTAATTTTTTCCTCGCCCCTCCTATTTATTAAAAATGAAAATAACAGATCATCGAAAACTGAGGAGAGCACATTTAAAAAATATACGTGAAAGAGAACGTGTTGTTTATGTTAACAAGGCAAGTTGAAGAACACGCAAATTTTTTAAAGATTTTTTTTTTGAAAATCCGAACCCCTTAAAAATTAAAAAGAAAAATCTTGAGAAATTTTCTTTAAAAAATTTAAGGCATTTTTAATGCTACGTGCATGTCTGCCACAAATGAGAGGAAGGAAAAGACGTGTTTCTAAATTAAAATTGTTGAGAGCTGCAGTAGAACATATAAAATCTTTAGAGATAATTTTGAGAAATTAATCATATGTATGGAGCAAAATATTTCAAGGGAAAAAGTTTACAAACTTAAAAATAAAATTGAGAAAAAAAACTTGATTTAAATAAACTTGATTAAAAAAAATAAAATTAAAACTTGAAGAAAACTCAAGTTTACAAGCTTTAATTTCCTTTAACCAATTAAAAACTTGGAATAAATCATTAAATAAACTTGAACATAAAATTAAGTTCAGACTCGAAAACTTAAGTTTACAAACTTTTTAATTTCCCTAAAACAATTATAGAAACTTAAAATTATTAAATAAACTTGAATAAATAATAAAGTTTATTTAAAGCTTAAACACTTGAATAAAACTTATTGTTTACAAACTTAAACTAACAATAAGTTTAGTTTAATTCTTATTTAAAGTTAAAAAACTCTATTAAAATTATTTTAGAGAACAAATAAAATAATTTATAAAAAATATTTTAAGAATATAACAACAAAAACAAAATTAAAAAAAAATTTAAATTTAAATAATTAAACTTTTTCTTTTCTTATTTCCCTTTAATCCTCCACTTTTTTGTTTGTTTACAAATAATTTTTTACCCTTTTTAATTTTATTGTCCACAAATTTATTTTTGTTAAATTTCTTTTCATTTTCAACATTTTCTTCTTTTATAACTTTATTATTTGATTTATTCTCTTCCTTAAATCTATTTTTATTTTGATTCCTGTTGAAATTGCCATTTCCTTCAAATCTTCCTCTTTTGAGAACCATAAAACTTGAAAAAAAAATTTAATTAATAAAAAAATTTTTCCAAAATTTCCCCTTTAAATTAGAGACCGGAATTTTCTAAGAATAAGTACCAGATTCAGTAACGTACTACAGAGGTCGGAATACCGAAAAATATCGTCAGTAGTACGGCATGTTCTGATCTCTATATTTAAATTACCCCACAGCTTAAATTAAATTCTAAAAATTTTTTCCTTACTTTTCCGCTCCTTTAGGCACCTTAGGCAATTTTCTCTTCAAATTCTCCCTTTTCTTCTCATTTTTGATTGTAATCTTTTCCAACTTAAAGAAAATTTTTTAAATAAAAAAATTTCAAAAAAACCTTATTCTTTTTATAAACTTTAGATATTCTCAATTTTCTTCCTTCAAAAGGCAAATTATTCAATTCCAATGCTTTTTGGACAGAATCAGAATCAACAAATTCAATAAAACCAGATCCTCTAACCAACCCTGTTTGTTTATCTCTAAGTAAACGAAGAGCTGAAATTTTGCCACAAGTAGAAAAATAGGCTCGAACTGATTCGTCTAGTGTTGTATGGGGAATATTTCCAACAAAAATTGACCTGAAATTGTTAAAAAATATGCAAGAATCATAAAGTGGACTTAAAAAAATTTTTAGAAACAATTTTAAAAATTGAAAAATTTTTTTAATTTTCAAAAAAAGAACAAAAAAAAATTTTGAAAACTTCCGGGAAAAATTTAAAACAAAAAAATTCTCCAAAAAATTTTTAAAAAAATTTTTGGAAATTCAAAAAAATTTTTTTCAAGATTAAAAAAATATTTTTGAAAATTTTCAAAAAAAAATTCAAGACAAAAATTTCCAAGAATTTTTTTCAAAAATTTTTTTAAGAAATTCAGGAAAAAAATTATTTTCCAAACCTTCTGTGATCAACTTCCTTTTTTGCTCCAACAGTAACTCGAAGCACGTGCCCATTTAATTTTGTACCGTTCATTGCCCTAGCTGCATTCTCCGCTTGTTCATCCTTCACAAAGCGAATATAAAAATTTGTGGAAGTTAATCGTTCTTCTATTTCCGGATATTTGCTAACCATCATTTTTGTCAATTTTTCGGTCATTTGAAGATGAGTTCTTTGATAGACTGCTTCAATTTCACCAAAACTCCTTAGAAATTATAAAAAAATTGTTTTATTAAAAATTTGGAAAAATCCGCAAAAAAATTTTGCGGACAAAATTTGCGGATAACTTCTGCGGACAAAAAAACGAAAACGAAAAAAACGTTTAGACCAACACGACATCCAACCAAAAAATTAAAAAAAAATCAAAAAACAAACTTAAACAATTTTCGAAGTTCTCTCTGTTGCGTTTTCACCGGCGCATTTCCAACAAAAACAGTTCTAGATTCAGAAGCTTTTATAGACGCTCTTCTCATTTTAACGTTTTCTCTTAAAACAAAATAAAAATTTAAATATTAAATTTAAAAAAACCTTCTAGAAGTTTTCTTTGTTTCGTTCTCTTCATCTTCTTCAGAAGGGTTGTCACTTTCCATTTCATCACCCTCAGACAGTTGATCCTCGTTTTTAATCCCAGTGAGTTTAATAAATTCGCCTTTAGTCGAATTCTTATCAGAAACATTATCTTCATCTTCCAAGTCCTCTTCTTCTTCTTCCTCCAAGTCATCCTCTTCCTCATCTTCCAGTTGATCATCCTCCTCTTCTTCATCTTCGTCAACATTCTCTTCTTCTCCTTCCTCCTCCTTAATTTTACTCATCTCTTCATTCTCTTCATCTTCTCCACTTTCTTCATCTTCTTCTCCCTCCTCTTCCTCATCTTCAAATTCCTCATCGGAGGATCCTACACCTTCATCAAATTCATCAGAATCCCCAAAACTGTCATCAGAATCCATATCTTGTTCACTCAAATCATCCAAAATTGATTGCTTCCCATTCCTTTTAAAATTTTTGTTGAAATTTTTATTTTGAGAAGGGTAAGCAATTTTGTTTTCTTCTTTCTTAGGACGACCAGAAACTTTATTTTGCATTGGCTTAGAAAGCCGAACCATTTTATCTGAAAAAAAAAATTTAAAAAAAACTGAAAAATGAAAAACCAGTTAGCGATGAAAACTCAGCAATGAAACGCCCTTTTTATTAAAACAGAAGGTATGTTTCATCTCCTAATTGTCGTCGTCCGTAAATTTTTAGTGGGGAAATTAATTTTTAAATTCTGTTTTAAATTTGTTTTTTTTGTTTTAAGGGCCATGAGTGGAAATTCTAAAAAACCAAAAAAGCAGCAAATTCCAATTAAAAATAAATTTAATCCTCCACCGCCTCCAAAAAAAGCTGGACGACGTAAAAATCCCCCAAAGGAGGAACTTGAGGAGGAACCTGAAACATATTTAAACGAAAATGATTTGGACGCTTTATTTGTCGATGCTGCTGAAGCCATTGATAATACAGAAGAGGAATTTTATAAAAGACCAGGTTTTTTTCAATTTTTTATTTTAAAGGAAACCTTAAAATTTTTTAAAGAACCTCCTCCAGACTTTGAAAAATGTAATTTTGATGAGGATACTTATAGATGTATTTATTGCAATTTAAATTGTATTTATGCCCGTACTGATAGACATTTAAAGACGAAAAGACATTTAGTTTTGAAACAGGCTCATGAAGGTTTTTTTGAAAATTTATTTTTTTTCTTAGAGAATAAGAGGGGTAGGAGTCTTCTTTTCCATCTTTTTTCGGTTGCTTTCTCTTTATCGTTCGGTTTTTTAATTTTTAGACATCGGATTTCTTACTAGGTGGAGAGGTTAGTTCCGGGAATCCGGAATGAACGAGGAAGCAGTAGAAAAAATTTTTGTCCGCAAAATTCTTGCGACAAAAATTCTGTCCGCAAATCCTTAAATTTTGCTTTCTATTAAATAAAATTTCTCAAAAAAATTCAGAATCTGACAAACATAAAAATCCAAAAAATGATAATCCATACCCTGTAAATTGCCCAAATGATGGTTGTTACACTGCAAGCTCTCTTGGAAAGAAATATGTTTATTGTATTGATTGTAAGAAGGATTTGATTAATTTAAAGAGAGTTCTTTGGCCGCATATGTTATCTTTAGCACATCAGAATGCGCAGACTGGAGGTTTGTTTGATTATTTTAAGATTGAGAAAATTTAATAAACTTGAAAATCTATTATCCGCAAAATTACGGATTTGCGGACAGAATTTCTGTCCGCAAAAATTTTGCGGACAAAATTTTTTAATATTTTCTTTTTCAGCAAAAAACAAAAATTCACTTCTAAAAAGCGCCAATAAACACCGCCTCTCTAATAGTCAACTCAACCGTAGAAAATCTGTTGGATTAGTTGTTAAAGTTGCGGAAGAAGAATCTTCATCCTCTGAAGAAAGCGAAGATGATGACATTAGTAAGAGTTTTTTGAACTTCAAAATTTTTTAGGGCAAAGAAATTTTGTTTTTTGAGAGTTGGATTTAGACTTGTCTGCATTTTGGGATGCCCCTCAATTTCAGATATACACCCAAAATTTTCTTCTCATTTCAAAATACATGTCTTAAAAATGTTGTGAACCGCTTGTCTTTTATTTTAAAGCATCCCTTATTGTTAGATACGATTTTATTTCTTCAGTCCCAATAAGTGTTATCTTAAAATGAGTTCGTTTTTTTGTAGAGTTTCTGTCAATCCCAGAATTAAAAAATTATTTTAATAAAAATATTTTAGTATCTACATCATCTCTTGGCAAGGATGAATCTTTTAGTCGTTATCTTGAACTCAAAAAAACATTCAAAGATTTGTGTTATTGTATTTATTGTAAAGAACACTTTAGACTTGTACGTAGAGAAAGGCATTTGGATTTGCAAAAGCATGTTTTGAATAAGCAGAATTATAAAGGTTTTTTTTAAATATTTTTTTTAAGTTAGATTAAAAAATTTTAGAAAACGAAAAGAATAAAGGCCGATCTAATTTTAATGAAGATGAGACATTTGGTCCCACCAATTGTTTTGTGAAATCCAAAGAAGGAAAGAAACTTGCTTTCTGTATTTATTGTAAAACAAGCTATTCTACCAAACGAAAAAGCAATTTAATTGATCATGTTAAAACAACAAAACATCGTTTGGCTCTGGTTGCTGTTAAAGGTTTTTTTATAACTATTTTTTCTATTAAATGGCAAAAAGTATTTATTAGAAATTTCATCAAATAATAAATTTTCGTTAGAATTCCAGGGCTAACTATGACTTAGAAAGCTATACTTGTTTCCTGGGAATATAGAATAACCCCGTATCTGTTCAATAGATTTTAAAGCATATCACGTCTATTCCCCCAAATTTATTACAAAAAAACCTTTTAATTAAGGTTTTTAATTCCAATTTTTTCCCATTATTTATACTATAACATTATAAATTAAAGGTGAAACAATTCAACAAAATAGCAATGAAGAAGTTATTATTTTAAATGAGAATGAAGAAGAAATTGAAGAATTATCTGATGATTCTTGTGGAATAATTGGTAGAGATAACGCTGAAGACAGTGATTCTAGTATTTCTTTGGATGAATTGGAAAGTGTTGCAACAAAACTTGCTGCATATCTTAGCCAAAAAAGGCGACGAAGGAAGCGAATGTAAGGGTTTTTTTTGAAAATAAACTTGAAAATGCAAGCTTAAGCTTAATTAAGTTTATAAATAACTAACTTGAAGACACTTAAGTTTGTAAACTTAAAAACCTGACGGACTCTAAAAATAATTTTTAAGTTCTTAAATAACCTTAACTTGTAAACTTAAGTTTACAAACTTGAATAAGTTGATAAAGTTTAATTAAATTTTGATTTGAGAAGCATTTTAAAATGAATAAATTTTTCTATATTTTAGGGGTGCTTACACTGGATCGAAATCATTCAAACAAGAACCGTGTGAATCGTGAATGAATAATTAGAATCGCTCTCCAAATTTTTTTTTATTTTTGTTATATGTATCTATGTATTCTCTATTTATTAATATTTTAAAACTTTAAATGTCAATTTTTATCATTTTGCCTTTCGATAATGGCACGTATTTATCGTTTATTTTGTAAAACCTTTTAGGTTTTTTTAAATTTTTAAAAAACTTTTTCAGATGAGCTTTACTTTTGTTAGAGTCAAATTGATAGCTTTAGCTAATAAGTATTTTGGGGCCCGGTTTTTGAGTACAACTGCTGTTAAACTTTCAGTTTTTGATCCAAATCAATGGTGTGATCCAATTGTTAGCATTGAACAGGTTTTTAAGTTTACTAATTTTGAATATGATTCTTGGGGTAGTGTGCTTTTGAACGTTTTTTGCAGTCTGGAGTTTTTTGGATTTGTTATTAATAGGGTGCCTGGACAGATTTTGAAACCAATTTTTGATGAAATACCAAGTTTAGGCACCTCTTTAGAATTTTTGATCATTTTATATAATGAAATATTTTAAGCTCAACAAGCCATTGCCTGAAGATGATCCAAGGCGTTATTTGTACCCAAAGCAGATGGAATCTAATAAAACGCCTGTTTTTTATAGGTTTGTTTTTTATAATATTTTTTTGAGAAAATTTCTCATTTTTAGAAATGAAATTGTCGACAGGATGGTCAACATTATGATGGTTAAAGGCAAAAAACAATTAATTCGTACAGAGATTTATGGAGCTTTGGAAATTATTAAAAGAGTTCAATACAAGTTTGGAAATTTTTCTTTTTAATTTTTTAAATTTTATAAAAATTTAATTTTAGAAAATGGTTGGACGAAAAAGACGAGAAGAAAAAGGCAAAAATAGTTCTCGACCCTTTTGAAGTGGCCAGCTTGGCAATTTTGAATTGTAGGCCAATAATGGAACTTAGACCTGTTGGGAGAAGTTTGTTTCTTTTTGTTAGAAAATTAAAAAAAAATTATTTTTTAAAGCCGGGACAGTCTATCAAGTGCCTTATCCAATTAGTGAGAATTACTCAATCTTCCGGGCGCTTAAAATGATGAGAATAATTTTGAGAGAAAAATGCAAACATGGACAGAATCGATTTAGGGTATATTTTCTTTTATTGTTTTTAATTTGGGTTTTAATTTTCTTAAAAATTTTTTTTTAATTTTTTGGATGGAAAAATCTGTTCCGGGGTAGATCTTTTTTTTATTTGCGTTTTCTTCTCTCTGGATAGACTTAATTTAATTTTTAAAATCCGAAAATTTCTTAATTTTTTTGGTGATGTGTTAATCCAAATCCACTTGGTTAGTGAGTATTACTCAATTTTCTGAGAGGTTAACCACTAATCAAAATTTTAAAGATTCGGAATCAAAATTAAAGACACCACATAGAGTTTTTAATTCGCGCTCATTAAAAACTCTCCCCCCCCCCCCCCCCCCCACAATTATTTTCCCCTAGCCTTTTTATCTGAGAAAATAAAGAAACAAAAGATTTTTTTTAATTTTAGACTCTATTAGCTCACGAACTCATTGCCGCAATGAACAATGAAGGTTTTACAATTCAAGCCAAACAAGAATTGCATAGATTGTGTGAAAAGAATAGGGCATATTCTAGTTTTAGGAGATATTAAAAGGAAATTTTTTTTGTTTTTTTCGTTATAAATTTGGTTTATAAAAATTTTTTGATTTTTTAAATTGTAGATTCTTCAAGTAATCTTATTTTTTAAAAATTGCATTTAATTAAATTTAATATTTTGGTTATTTATACTTGTTTTAGTCCTTAAAGATGACTTCGACAATGACAGCTTTACTTAATGATTTTGAGCAGCGATATTCTATTAATACTGCAGGTTTCTTTTTGAGTAAATTTTTGTTTATTGGGGAGCATTCTTGGTTAATCCGATTTCTTATCTAAGGCCCCCATTCCCCTTAAATTTTTTATTTTAAGTCCGCCCTCCCTAAAATTTTGATTTTCAATTTCAACCCTTTAAATTTAACTTTCTAAATTTTAGAAATTACTGCAAAAATTGGACAACTTCAGCAATTGCCTCCTTCAGAAGTCCCTTCTGCCTCTAATGAGATCAAAAAGCTTTTAATGGATGTTGAGGATCTTCTTGAACAGATGGAATTGAGTGTTCGTGAAATTGAGCCTAGCAAGTTTGTATTTAATCTAATTCTAGAAAGTTTCAATTGTGTTGAGGTTTGGTTAATATGGTAGTGGTCGTGACTTTGCTTTAGGAGGGGTCGTGGGTTCGACCCCGTTCGTCGATTTCGAATATATTTCGACCCCTTTTAGCTTTATTAAATCATAAACATTTTATTTTTAAAAATATAATCCAGAAAATAATTTTTTATTTAAAGCCCAGACCGTTCTAAATACGATTTGCGCGTTAAAAGCTATAAAAGTGACAAAAAACAGTTGGAAGCAGAGCTTCGAAAAGCTGTTGACCGTATCCGTAATGTTGCTGATAGAGACGAACTTTTGGCATTTAATGATGCTTCTGTTAATGTTGATCAGGTTTTTAATGATTTTATTGAAATAAAAAGAAAAAATTTTTAAGCAAGACAAATTAATTGAAAATACAGAACGTTTGGATGCTGGAGCGAGAAAGTTGCAAAATTGTGAGAGAATTACTATTGAAACTGAACAGGTTTATTTTAATATTTTTTGAAGATTATATTTTTAATTTGTTTAAAAGTGTCCTTATTTCCTTTAATTAAAATTTTTTCTAAGTAAGTGGAATGGGGTGTACTTGAATTAGTGAAATTTAAGCTCCCATGCTAGACCTTTAGTATGTACTCATAAATAGTCTTCACAGGGGTAAGATTTCAGTAAGTTTAGTCAGATGAACAATCATGCCCCAGTTCTCAGAAAATAGAATGTTCACATCGGGCGTCAACTTTTAGGGGTATGCGTTTCGAATCTTTAATTCCATGGGCATTGATATTGTAGAGACATCGACTAATTTTTCTTCATTGCCACGATTGTAGGTTATCTTTTCTAGTCATTCCTATTAGGTTAAAAATAGGCTAAAAATTGGTTTTATTAATCCATCATCTTTAAAAATTTTTTTTCAGATTGGAGAACAAGTTTTGGGCAATTTAAGCCTTCAAAGAGAGACTTTAACACGTAATCGTGACCGTATGAGAGAAGCAAATTCTGATTTGGGACGAAGTAATCGAATTGTTTCGCAAATGATACGAAGGTTTTTTTGAAATATTTAAAAATTTGTAAAAAAATTTTCAAAGAGTTATCCAAAATCGTTTGGTGCTTTTGGTTGTTTTTGTTGTTTTAATGTTCTCTTTGCTTTACTTGGTTTATAAAGCTATTTGAATAAGAGAAAAGAAAATTGTTTTGCGAAGGTTTTTTTCTTTTAATTTTTTTTGAAAATTAAAATCTGACTATTATTTTTGGGGTATAAAGAAGTGGATAGTTTTCTTTAATTTTTTGATTCCTCAATTTTCTTATAAAAAATTTTATTGCAAATTTTTTAAATTCTACTAACACAAATGTTTGGGCACCTGGCGTAATTATTCTTTGGTGAGTTTATTGTGACATGATGAGTCATTCCATCATTCCACGTTTTTATGTCCTATCGACTGAACTCTACTTTGGGGATGAGTCTCTAACCTTTTCTTATGGAACCTTAAACTCCGCTTAAACGTTTTTTAAATCATTCCTTTAACCTCTCGAGATTCTTTTAATTTTTTTAAAAATCATTTTTAAACAAAAAATAATAGTCAGATTTTAAAAATATTTAAATATTATACTTATATAAACACACAAAAACATTCATTTTGCTTTTGACATATTTAAGAAAAAAATTATTCCTTTTTTTTGAGATTCTAAAAATGTTATTTTTATATGCCCATTTAATTTTTTAAATTTTCTTTAAATTACCTATGTTTAGTATTTAAGAAAAAAAATTTAGTCGTTACATTTCGCCGTCTTTAACAATATTTTCATTGTGATAATTTTTGACGTTTTTCTTGGCCAAAGGTTGTTTCTGTCTTGAACCACTGTTTCAAATTTTCCATGGTGCCCAAGGTTCCAAACTGTACCTTCGTACGGTTAAAGTTCTGGGAACTTGAAACACTGGCCGTTCGTCTTGACAGTGAATTGTAATGACGATAAAATGTCCTCCATATCCAAATTTAATTTTATTGACTAATTTAAAATAAGAAAATTTCTTTCTAAAAAATCAATCATTAAATTAAGATGTGTATTTTAATCCGATTTACTCTTTTTTTAATCTCTCTGGTAATTTTTATTCTTTATTATTTACCTATGTAATTAAAGAAAAAAGAATAAAATAAATAAATAAAATTCTTTATTCTGATAACAATTCTTTTTAAAAGCATTTTTAAGTGTGCGCAAAAATACTTTTATGGGGTGAAATAACGCAAATTTTGGCGTTTTGCGTTTTTATCTCCTCGAAAAATATTTTTGCGCACACCTAAAAATTTTTTTGCTTTTAAAAATAATTGTGAAATTAAAACTAAAAAATGTTTGTTCATTCATTTTAAATAAATAAATACTTAAAAATAAATTTTTATTTCTTAAATTTAATCAAGAAGAAATTTTTTTCTATTCAGTGAATGCACTCTTACTTTATTAATTTTATTATTTTTTTATTTATACATTTTTTACCTTTATTTTTGGCTAAAAAGGAAATAGCTTTTCTTCAGTGCATTTGGAGACATGGAGATAGGGTAAAGTTTAAAATTAGAAATTTTAAAATTTGGATGTGCGCAAAAATGTTTTTTGTGGGGTGAAGAACGCAAATTTTGGCGTTTTTGCGTTTTTGTCTCCCTTAAAAATATTTTTGCGCACACCTTAAATTTGGGGTGATTTTTAAAAATTGCTGGAAAATTTAAAATTTTTTTTCAACATTAGAGAGGGGTCAAAATAAATTTTTTAATTACATTTTTAACCAAAAAATAAAAAAATTAAATTTATTATTTTCTAGGGGCCAAGTAAACTTCCATACCCAGGTGATCCGTATGACGAAAGTTTTTGGCCTAGAGGATGGAATCAGCTAACAAATGTTTGTTTTTTAAGGGAAATTAATTTAAAAATAATTTTATTGTAGCTAGGAATGCAGCAAATGAATGAACTTGGACAATTTTTTAGACAACGTTATGTTGAGGATTGGCCTTTTTTGAGTTCAAGTTATGACCCTGATGAGGTAGAAAATTTTAAAAAATTTTGAGTAGGCTAAATGATAGGTGACATTTTGGATGTGACATTGTGCGGACTCTCCATTCTCATCTAAAATTAATGACAAATTGGATTTGGACCCTATTTATTCGCTTGTTTATATATTCCCTCATTATACCTCCTCCCCTCCTTGACATATCCCCCTTCATATTCCAGTTCTTTTTGGGCTGGGATATCCGGGAGAGGATAAGTATGTTTAGAAAGGGGATATATTAAAGCTTGAATATTTGGTGTGGTATACGTTAGAGTTTATTAATTTTTAATTTTTAGATTCTAATGTCCAAAAAATTTTCAAATAAAATTTTTTTTAATTTTCAAAAAAGGTATTTGTCCAATCGTCAGATTCAAAGAGAGCATTAGTCTCTGCTCAAGCACTTTTACATGGTTTATATCCTGCTATAGATCCAGATGACCAGTTTGATCCAAATTTGAATTGGTTGCCTATTGCTGTTCATTCTACAGGAGCTAATAATGAGGCGAGAATAGTTTTCTAATTTTTTCCACTAGAGTCTCAGAATTTCAATTTGAGTGTATCTGATTATTCGGATAGCCTGAGGCTCTAAGAAAAATTTCGTTCGTGTTTTCGAGTATTCAAGGCCTTAAAAATGAAATTAAACCAAATTTAAACGGAAACTCAAGTGGTATTGTGGGTGGATCTTCAATTTTTCTATCCAACCCCTTCGTTTCCTATCCACCCTTTTTCATTGTCTTTTAAGGTTGGGAACTCGGAAAGAAGGGATATGTTAGATTGGGGGGGGGGGGTACTTTTCGCTTTTGCCATACCCTTCCCATATATTCGCAGGATATTATTTCTATTTTTCCTTAATTCTTACGGAAAGGTAAGTCTTTCTTCCTAAATTTCACCGAATATTCCTCTGTAAGAATTAATAAAAATAGAAATAATATCCTGCGAATATATGGGAGGGGTGTGGCAAAACCTAAAAGTACCGGCTGGGATATCTGGGGAGCTCGAAAAGAAGGGATATTTAGAGTTTGGTATGAGTTTAGGATTTCTAATCTTCAAGACTCTAATGTCCAAATTTTTTAAAAAATCTTTTTTCAGCTTTTAAAGCCAACAAGTTTTGAATGTCCTACATATGAAGGAATTAAAAAAACAACAAAAAAAGAATTAGAAAACGAATTAAAAATTAAATATAAAGATTTATTTGAATTTGTACAAATTAAAGTTTTTAATTCTACAATGCCTCTAACATTGCATCAAGTTGCTTCTTTAAATAATTTAAATAGAGAGGCTAGTTTAGTTATTTTTTAATTAAAAATTTAAAAGTTTTGAAAAGAACAAATTTCACAATTGATTAAAATTATTATAATACTTGTTAGACTCTACTGTCCACAATTTTTAAGAGTTGGATTTTTGAATTTTGAAACTAATGTCCACCAAAAATTTTAAATTGAAATTTTATAATTTCTCAAAGTCTAAAAATTTTTTTTTAATTTCTAAATTAATTTCTGAAACTAATACATATATTAGGGATGTGCCATTCCGCCTTTCGTCAATTTTTGCCGATTTCGCCTTTTTTTACCCTCGCCGTTCGCTTTTTAAAATCTGTTTCGACACACCCCTAATTCATATCTAATGCTCAAATAAGCCTTTAATAATAATGAAATTAAGTAAAAAAATTTCCCTCTCTCTCTTTCCAGATTGCCCACAATTTAACTCAACCAGCCTGGGTAGAACGTAAATGGCCTCAATATGGAAATTGGAGTACTTTAGAATTGGTGTGTGTGAATATTATTTTTTTTAGTTTTCGAATAATTATTTTAAAGGTAACAGAATTAAGACGTTTGGAACGTATAAATGAATTTAATCGTCCAGAAATGGCTTATTTAATGGGTGGTTATTTACTTGGAGATTGGATTAATAGGGCGGAGAAGGTAATTAATAAGGGACTAATCTTGAATAAAAAAATTTTTTTTTCAAAAATTGGAAGGCTCTAAAATAAAATTCTGCGCAAAAAATACTTTTAAAAATCCTCTACCCTTTTTTTGACTTCGAGGGTCATTTGAGTCTCGACAAAAATTTTATATTATGGACCTAAGGTCTAAGGATAATTTTTCTAACCTAAAAAAATAAATTTTCAAGTGCACTTCCTTTTAAATTTAAGTCCATTCAGCATTTTTGGCTTACTTTTCAACCCTAAGGACCACTTGAGTCTCAAAAAATTTTTCTCTCCAACATTAAATTTATATATTATTTTTTTTAATTTAAAAAAGGTAATAAATTCAAAATCTCCAAACGAAGCAGAAAAGGCCGTTCTTTATTCTTCACATGATGGGACTTTACAAGTCTTTATTTAAATTTAAAAAAAATTTTAATTCTTTATAAAGGCACTTCTAAGTCTAATGGGTCAAAAATTTGATAAATTGGTGCCTTATGCAAGTACTATTTGTATGGAGATATTAAAGAATGACACCTTTCATATTGAGGTGGACAGATTTTTAAAATTATTAGATAGGGCACTTGAGTCTCAGAAATTTTGGAAACTAGACACTTGAGGTGGAAAATTCTGAAGCTAGTCTCTCGAGACTCAAAATTTTCTAAACTAGACACTTTAGTCACAGAATTTTTGGAAACTAGTGACCGGATCCGGCCGGATTTTTCCGGAGTCCGGGTCCCAAATTCGGGTTTTTGAGATTTCCGGACTAAAACCGGATCGGATTAATCCGGAAAATCCGGCCGGATCCGGTCCGGTTCAAGTTACAAATCCGGGTCCGGCAAAATCGATTCTGCCGGTCACAGTGGAAACGAGACGTTTGAGTCTCAGAATTTTTAATCAATACACTTAGGTCTGAGAATTTTTGGAACTAGACACTTCTGTCTTGGAATTTTCAAAAGAAATTTTTTTTTTCTGAGTTTAAAATTTTTTAAAATTCAATTTAGATGTTTTATCGTCATTCTGGTCTCGTCCAACATTTAAACTTCCCAGATTGCCCATTAATTCAATGCCCAGCAGAAATTTTAATTAAATCGTTGAGAAGTAGAGCTATTTTTGAAAGAAAGAGGCTTTATCATGTAGGTGTTTTTAAATAGATATTTAAATTTTATTTTTAATTTTTAGCTTTGTGGAAGTGGAGATGCTTACTGTTAAAGGTACAGAGAAGGGGGATAACAAAAAAAATTAATTTATTTTCTAGTCAGAAAAAAACTTCTGAAATTTTTTTTCTGAATTTTCTAGTCGTTATACATATGTTTTTATTTTTAGAAATCAGAATTTTTTATTCTGATTTTTATTCTGATTTTTTTTATTCCCCTAAGGTGGTGGGGGTTACTCTGGGAGCTATTTCTTTTTTAATTTCAGAATTAATTTCATAATTTATTTCAGAATTAATTTCAGAATTTATTTCCGAATTTATTTCAGAATTTATTTCAGAATTAATTTCAGAATTTATTTTAGAATTAATTTCAGAATTAATTTCAGAATTTATTTCAGAATTTATTTCAGAATTACAAATTGTATTTTATTCTGATTGTATTTTTTATTATTAATTATAATTACTGTTTATTCTGATTTAAAATTCTGATTTTTTTAAATTTATGAATTAATTGTGTATTAAATTAATTTAAAATTCTCTTTTAAACATCCCTCTAATTAATTAAACGATTCAACTGTTTCTTTAATAATGTGTCGGGAGTCGGGAGGTTCCCGACAAATTGGTTTGAAGAAG
This sequence comes from Meloidogyne arenaria, assembly GCA_036172955.1. Taxonomy (NCBI): domain Eukaryota; kingdom Metazoa; phylum Nematoda; class Chromadorea; order Rhabditida; family Meloidogynidae; genus Meloidogyne; species Meloidogyne arenaria. The sequence continues at coordinate 2,666,115 of JARQAB010000046.1, read as the reverse complement.
AGGAGGAAGAGTCGTGGCACCAGCTAGTGGATTGTGGCACTAGCACCAGACTGTTGGTAGTGCCAACAGTCGAAGGAAGAGAAGGGCAGTGAAGTGACTCGGAGCACGAGTCACTCTAGCCAAGAAGAGTAGTGGTGAACGGTAGTGCCGTTCACCAAGGAAGCAGAAGTGAACAGAGCACGTTCACTTTTAAATACACCAACAAACACACAAGTCCACCAACAAATAAATTTATTTTCACACACACCAAAAAAATAAACAATTGAAGCAGAGTGCCAGCTAGGGCAAGGAATTGAACACAAGCAAGGCCAGCTAGGGCCAGAAGCAGTTGATCAGCCACACACAGAAGTTGTTGGAAGCAGTTAATTGAGAAGAATGAAGTAAGAATGAAGGATATGTGGGTGGCTGATCCGCTTCTTAAATAGGCACAAATTAGGGCGGGGTTTGGCAATAAAATGTTTAAAAAATGTAAGTTTGAAAAAATGCGCGAAGTAGCTAGAGAAATAAAATAGAAGAGAGAACTCGACCAGAGAAGCCAAGTCCAAAAAAACAAAGGAAAAATAAGTAAGAGAACAGAGGGTGGCTGGCACGAACGGACACAAAAAATAATGAAAGGAATTTAGGCGGGCAAATAAGTTTGAAAATGGAGAGTGGACGACAAGAAAATGAACAGTGAACGAGCTAAAAATTAACCAAAAATTGGACGGTTAAAAATTGGTCAAAAGTCGCCAATGTTTGGCGACACTCCGCCCGCCCAACAAAAATCACAAAAATTGTTCATCGTCATCCGTCTTCTTCATCCGTCATATTCGGGTCAGCAAGTGTAGCCATTGGCGCATCCGAGTTGACGAAACGTTGCGTGGTTGCATGGGGTGGCCAGAGCATTGATGATGGTGGTGTAGTGCCTTTTCGCGATTTCCCCTTTTGAGAGCTTTTGGTGAGGGGCGGCACTCCACTACCTGGCTTTCTCGTTGTCGTCCTTGTCGTGATGAACAAATTTTGCGTGGTCGACGTCGTGATGTGGTCTCAGATAATAACAAATTTATTTTGTCCATTGTGGTTGCAGCAGCCTGGGTAATTCCCGTTCGGAGAGCACACACATTTGTTTTTGCAGCGGTAGTCCCAGCTTGGGTAACACACCAAAATTTTCCAGCGTTAAAAAAGCTCGTAAACGTTTGATCAGTGGCAGCTGCAGAGGCTCCATACTTTGAGTTGAGTGGATTGCCTTTTAGCTTAGAATTTATCCACAATTTGCGTTGACGTTGACAGTTGGTTCCTTCGTTGTGCACAGTTGAGCTGGTTGACGACTTGGAGTCAGTTTTAGAGTCGTTGATTGAGCTAGTGAAGACTATTCCAGAGTAGGTCACTTCCGGCTGCGGTGGTGTAGGAACTCTCCAATTTGTTTCGGATGATCCTTTGTGGTGACCAGTCCGATAGTACACACGCTTTTTAGATTGGGGTTGCCTCCAGTTGGATTCGGATGGTCCATCGTGTTGACCAGTTGGGTAGTACACTCGCTTTTTCGGTTGACGTTGTGTACAGTTTGCTTCATACGACCCATCGTGGTGACGCCTTTTAGGTTGACGTTGAAAACACAACATGAAATGATGTCGGCCTCCACATCTACGGCACTTATTAGCAGCACGGCATCGGTTGAGCATGTGACCATCATACAGGCAGTTGAGACACCGTCGTTGTTCAAGAAGACGGGCTTTGCGTCGTTGGCGTGAGTTGAACGTTGGGCAACGGCTTGGCTTGTGTGCTGGTCCAGTATGACACAGTGAGCAACCAGATTCTTCAACTGGTGATTGTGGTGGACAAGCATATAGTTCAGGCTGTTCCTCAAGTTGCTGTGGCGATTGAGTGGTCATAAAAGACTTTCCGGAAGAGACGGAACCACGACCGCTGTTTCTTCGTTGCTGCAGGCATCCGTTGACCAGGACCACCAGTTCACGAGAGCGCTCAATTTGCGCCAGCACCGTGAGTTCATCGTTCTCCCTCACCTCGCCTCTCGGCGGCGGGAAGGCTTGGAGAACATCCATTTCCTCTTGTTGCTGCTTTGGGAGGAGTCGGGCAATAAAATCGGACCATTTATCAACCAGGGCTTGTGCCCGTCCAGTAGCATTACTAAGTTGAGTTGCCAATACTTCCAATTGATCATCATCTTCCGTTGTTGTGTCATAAGCATTGAGTGCCGTCCAAACAGCACGCCCTTTATCCTTCACAGTGGCCAAAACTGTTGCCAATTGTAGTTGAATCACACCAGACATTGTTGTGGCTGTAGCTCAGCTCACTGGTGTAGTAGTTGTAGTAGTGGTTGTTTTGTTGGTGGCTGTCGTTCAGCTAAAGCAAAATAGTTGTTGTTGTCGTGGCTGTTGCTCAGCACACTTCAACAGTTGTTGTGGCGGTAGCTCCGCTCACACACAAAAAGATAGTGGTTGTAGTAGCTGTTGTTGTGGTGGCTGTAGTGCAGCTCACACACAAAAAGATAGAGTGGTTGTTGTAGAGTGATGTGGCGGTGGCTCCGCTCACACACTAGTTTAAGTTGGTGTAGTGGTGTGTGGTGTTGTTGTTGTTGTTGATGGTGTGGTGGTGGTGATCGTTGTTCCACGACGGACGGTCCCGGGTCGTGGCACCACTTTGTCGGGAGTCGGGAGGTTCCCGACAAATTGGTTTGAAGAAGAGGAGGAAGAGTCGTGGCACCAGCTAGTGGATTGTGGCACTAGCACCAGACTGTTGGTAGTGCCAACAGTCGAAGGAAGAGAAGGGCAGTGAAGTGACTCGGAGCACGAGTCACTCTAGCCAAGAAGAGTAGTGGTGAACGGTAGTGCCGTTCACCAAGGAAGCAGAAGTGAACAGAGCACGTTCACTTTTAAATACACCAACAAACACACAAGTCCACCAACAAATAAATTTATTTTCACACACACCAAAAAAATAAACAATTGAAGCAGAGTGCCAGCTAGGGCAAGGAATTGAACACAAGCAAGGCCAGCTAGGGCCAGAAGCAGTTGATCAGCCACACACAGAAGTTGTTGGAAGCAGTTAATTGAGAAGAATGAAGTAAGAATGAAGGATATGTGGGTGGCTGATCCGCTTCTTAAATAGGCACAAATTAGGGCGGGGTTTGGCAATAAAATGTTTAAAAAATGTAAGTTTGAAAAAATGCGCGAAGTAGCTAGAGAAATAAAATAGAAGAGAGAACTCGACCAGAGAAGCCAAGTCCAAAAAAACAAAGGAAAAATAAGTAAGAGAACAGAGGGTGGCTGGCACGAACGGACACAAAAAATAATGAAAGGAATTTAGGCGGGCAAATAAGTTTGAAAATGGAGAGTGGACGACAAGAAAATGAACAGTGAACGAGCTAAAAATTAACCAAAAATTGGACGGTTAAAAATTGGTCAAAAGTCGCCAATGTTTGGCGACAATAATGCCTGCAATTTCCTTAATTTGTTCTTCATTAATTATCTTAAAAATTATTTATTAGACAAGAATTTTAATAAATTTACCAATGGAGGTGCTATACGAATTATTTGTTTTGTGTGTGTATTTTTAGCCAGAACACCTTTTTCCTTCAATCGAATACAGATTTTCCAGGCATCGATTGCTGAAATTTAAAATAAAATTTTTTGATCTCTATGTTATGGACTCAATATAGGAAACCTATCTTGTAGACGCTATGGAAACTCCCTTTATAAGCGACTGACTTATATTATGTGGACTCTCAATATAGGAGACCCTCTATGTTATGGACGTTGACTCCCTCTATAAGCGACTAGACTAGAAACCTGGAAACAACCCAAAATAACTTCTATTTTGTGAACCCTTCTATATAATGGACGGTATTAAAAATCTAAATTAATCTCTAACATTCATTAATAACAATAGCACATAAAAGTCCTTTCCCTCTAACAGAAGTGACCACATTTTTGGGTAATTTATTCAATTCATTAATTAATAAATTTCCCATTTTCAAAGCATTTTCACACAAATTTTCTTCTTTAATAATTTTTAATGCTTCTATTGCTATTTTTGCAGATAAAGGATTTCCTCCATAAGTTGACCCGTGTTGGCCTGGTTTTATTGTTAACATAATTTCATCGTCAGCCAAAACTGCCGAAATTGGGTAGAGACCGCCTGAAAGGGCTTTGCCTAATGTTACGATATCTGGTCTGACATTGTAATGGTCACAACAGAGCATTCTGAAATGGGGAAATTTTAACGAGATTATTCTAATAAACGCCTGTTGCTGTCACTAATGTTACTGCCTCTTTCCATATACCCTCGGGCATGGTTATTTTCAGAGGGAATTAAATAAGATAGATCATCGACGCGGCTTGAAGCGTTGAGTCGACTGGTGCAAACATTGGCCAGATTGATTAAAATTTCTTAATAAAGTTGTGGCCAACTAATTGAGTCAATGACGAACACTTTAGGCTTAAGTTTGGATCAGGCGGGGATTTAAAATTTTCTTCGGATCCGGTTTTGAGTAACCCAATTCATTTCTGAGTTGGATGAAAGAGACAAAGTCTAAGAGCAACAACACCAACCCCAATTTCCAACCCAACCAACCTTCCCGTTCTCCCCAATCCAGTCTGTACTTCATCAGCAACCATCAAAACTCGATTTTTTGTGCAAAGTTCACGTACTCCTTTTAAATATCCCTCACTGGGCATAACAACCCCTGCCTCTCCTTGTATTGGCTCTACCACAAAAGCAGCACAGTGAGGGTCGGAAAGTGCTTCCTTAAATTATTTTAAATTTATTCATTCAACAAAAATCACCTCCAATGCATTCAAATCATTAAATTCTACGTGCAATATATTCGGAATAAAAGGCCCAAAATTCTCATAAACTTGAGGATCGGTGGACACAGAACAAGCGAAAATCGAACGTCCATGAAAATTATTTTTTGCAAAAACTATTTTTGCTTGATTTGGAGGAACTCCTTTAACTCTATTAAAAATTTTTTAATTTAAATTTCTTTAAAAAACTCATAAGCCCATTTTCTTGCTAATTTTACTGCTGTATCGACTGCTTCCACTCCTTAAGTTTCATAGTTTTTATTAGAATCTGTTACATTTATAGCGACTCCCGTTATTGGCGACTTTTCGATATTAGCTACCGTCTTAAGACCTGTTTTCGACTTCGAAAGTATTCGACTTCTGAGTAGATGAAATCTCGTTATAAGAGACTGAACAATTTCCTTTTGAGTAGCCTCTAACGAGAGTCGCTTCTAACGAGAGTTTAAGTATTTATTCTTACCAGAATTCATAGGCATCATTTTCTGATATCCAAATAATTTAGTCAAGTATTCTGCATATTCCCCCAAAGCAGTTGTGTATAATGCGCGTGATGTTAAAGTCAACAATTGACATTGGTCTTGCATAACTTTAACTAGTCGAGGATGGCAATGGCCTTGATTTAGGACAGATTGGCCACTTATACAATCATAGTACATCTTTCCGTCCGTATCCCAAAGATAGCAACCTAAATTGAATTATGAGGGGATATCTCTTTGGTAGGGTTGTCGGTTCTGGACTGATCCGAACCGAAGAACCGATGATTTTTCGGTTCGGTTCGGATATCCGAAGAATTTCCAGGAACCGACAACCCTACTTTTAGGGACTAAAAAATTGTCTCTTATAATGAGGTGTATCTTTATCGCTTAGGGGGTCTTTATTCTGATTTTTAAATTTTATCTCTCTCTTGCCTTTTCCTCGAGAAATAACGACAGGTATAGGCCTATAATTGTGAGCCCCATGTTCTGCTTCTTTGTCGATATAATATTGTTGTCCGTACAATCCAGAAGACATGGACATAATTATAAATTTATTTGCTAAATAATTTTTTTACAAGTAAAAATGAACCATTAAAATGTGTGAATTTAAAAATGAAGCGGAACTTATGTGATTTGTTATAAAAATAATTAATTTAGTGTAATTTCTGTGTGGTAAAAAGCAAAAAAAAAATTTAAAATAAATATTTAGTTAGCTTAATTAAAAAGAATTTTTTTTAATTTACCTAATCAGATAATTCTGCTCTCTATAGGGATTTATTTTATAAAAAATAAATTCTGATTTTTAATTATAATATTAAAATTTCTGTTCAAATTTTGTGTATTATTAATGTAAGGTTAAATTAATTCTGATCTTACTTTTTAATTTTGATATTTTTAAAACTTTTTGTTTATTCTGAGATTGCAAACTTAAGATTACAAATAAAAAATTTTGATTTTTCTTTTCTATTTAATTCTGACATTTTTAAAACTTAAGATTGTAATAAATATTCTGATTTCTCTAAAATTCTGATATTTTAAATATTAAGATTGTAAGTAAAAGTATTCTGATTTTTTCTATTTAATTCTGACATTTCTGATATGCTTAAAACTTAAGATTGTAAATAATATTCTGATTTTTTATTTATTTAAGAATATTCTGATTTTTCTTTTCTATTTAATTCTGATATTTTTAAAACTTAAGATTGTAACAAATATTCTGATTTTTCTAAAATTCTGGTATTTTAAATATTAAGATTGTAAACAAAAATATATTCTGATTTTTATAATTGTAAATATTGTACAATCAAAAATTACAAAAGCAATTAAATATATTCTGATTTTGCAAGATTGTAAAATTATGTATAAATTCAATCAGAATTACACAAATTGTTTAATTGTATTTCCTATTATTTGTGATACTTCAAGTATTTGTTTTTCGTTAATAACCTGAAAAATATTCTAATTAAAGACTAGAAACAATCTTAGCCTACCAAAGGAGGAGCAAATCGAATAATTTGTTTGTGGGTATTTTTAGCTAGAAGGCCATTTTCTTTTAATTTAAGGCAAACATCCCAAGCATTTATTGCTGGAAAAAATTTAAAAAAAATTTTTTATTAAATCAGAATATTTTCTAACATTCATTAATAACAATAGCACATAAAAGTCCTTTCCCTCTAACAGAAGTGACAACATTTTTGGGTAATTTATTCAATTCATTAATTAATAAATTTCCCATTTTTGAAGCATTTTCACACAAATTTTCTTCTTTAATAATTTTTAATGCTTCTATTGCTATTTTTGCAGATAAAGGATTTCCTCCATAAGTTGACCCGTGTTGGCCTGGTTTTATTGTTAACATAATTTCATCGTCAGCTAAAACTGCCGAAATTGGGTAGAGACCGCCAGAAAGGGCTTTGCCTAATGTTACGATATCTGGTCTGACATTGTAATGATCACAACACAGCATTCTGTTTGGAAATTTTGAATAAATTATTCTAATTGACGCCCTTTTGTCCAAAATCATCGTCAAACCTTCCCGTTCTCCCCAATCCAGTCTGTACTTCATCAGCAACCATTAAAACGCGATTTTTTGTGCATAGTTCACGAACTCCTTTTAAATATCCCTCACTGGGCATAACAACACCTGCTTCCCCTTGTATTGGCTCTACCACAAAAGCAGCACAGTGAGGGTCGGAAAGTGTTTTCTTGAATTATTTTGAATGTCAAAAATATTTTTTAACTCTAAGAACCTCCAATTCTTTCAAACTGTCAAATTCCACATGCAAAAAGTTTGGCAAAAAAGGCCCAAAATTTTCAAAACAATCGGGATCAGTAGATGCTGAACAAGCCATAAGAGAACGTCCATGAAAATTATCTCTTGCAAAGACTATTTTTGCTTGGCTTGGAGGAACTCCTTTAACTCTATTAAAAAATTTTTTTAAATTTAAATTTCTTTAAAAAACTCATAAGCCCATTTTCTTGCTAATTTTACTGCTGTATCGACTGCTTCCACTCCTATTAATATAATTTTTAATTTAAAAAAATTAAATACATTTGAACTTCATTTTAAGATCTTTCTAACACGCCCCCCTCGGGGACTTATTTGCTTCAAGTTTAAAAATTTCAAAACTTGAAGAAAATTTGCTTCAAGTTTCAAAAATTCAAAACCTGAAGCAAATTTGCTTAAATTACAAAACTGAAGCAAAAACATGAAGCAGAAGCTTGCTTCTACTTCGGATATCTTCTTATTTGGATGTGTACACTAAATTGGGGGGTACAGCCCAAAACGGCGCGCAGCCATAACGGCGCAAAGTCATAAGTTGCTGGAAAATTTTTGGCCCTTGTCAATTTTGGTATCAATCTCCTTAGCTTGATGAGAGGAATCGTTTAATAATAAAATTGTTACGATTCGGAAATGTTGAAGCAAGTTATGTCTTTGCGCCGTTATGGCCGCGCGCCGTTTTGGGCGTGTCCCTAAATTGGGAGGTGGGAGAGGGTTATTATAGGTTATGAAGATCCCTCAACTAGTGGCTAACCAACTTTAAAAAAATAATAGGTACCCTAAATCGGGGGTTATCTAATTCTGGGGGTATCTTATAATGCGGTCCGACTATATTTATTTTTACCAGAATTCATAGGCATCATTTTCTGATATCCAAATAATTTAGTCAAATATTCTGCATATTCCCCCAAAGCATTTGTATAAAATGCACGGGATGTCAAAGTCAACAATTGACATTGGTCTTGCATAACTTTAACTAGTCGAGGATGGCAATGGCCTTGATTTAAAGCTGAATATCCGCTTAAACAGTCATAATAACTTTTTCCGTCAACATCCCAAACATTACAACCTTCATTACAATTTTAAGTTAGAAATAAAAATTGTAAAATTTCTCCTTTACCTTTTCCATGGGAAATAACGACAGGTATAGGCTTGTAATTGTGAGCCCCATATTTTGCTTCTTTTTCAATATAATGCTGAGAGGTTTTTTGTTGAAAAGTTTTTTGTTGAGAAGCAGACTTACTTAAATTACGAAATAAAATTTGGACTGTATTTTTGCTGTTCAAGTTTGCAAAATATTTAAAGTTAGTTAATAACATTTTACAAACTTAAAAATAATTATTTATAGAAGAATAATTAAAGTTTTAAGTTTCAAGTTTATAGGCGTAAAGGAATAAGTTTTGAGTTTTTGACTTAAGTTTGTAATTTAAGTTTTAATAAACTTAAGTTGGTTAATAATTTAATTCCAAGTTTTAAGTTTGCAATTTCTAAGTTTAAGTTTAAAGTTGGTAGTTGTAAAGAAATAAGTTTTAAGTTTTCATCTTAAGTTTGGTATTTAAGTTTTAAGTTTCAAGCAAACTTGAAAGTCAAAAACTTTAGTCAAAACTTAAAACTTATTCCTTTACAACTATAAATAGCTGCAAAGGAATAAGTTTTAAGTTGGTTATTGTAAATTTCAAGTTTTAAGGGTTAATAATTTAATTCCAAGTTTTAAGTTTGCAATTTCTAAGTTTAAGTTTAAACATTAATTTTATAAGAAATATGCGTGTTTTAATCAAAAATTGATTCAAAAAACAGATTGATTGAAAGCGAGTATGAAAAGAAAAGACGAAATGTTTATGAACAAATATATCACGTTTACTTATCACATTACTTTCTTTTGATAGAACTGAGAACATTTTTTATTTATAAAAACACATAAAAAATTTTTTCTAATGTTCAAAGGAAAGTTTTTTTTGTACAAAAGATAAAAAATGTTTATTGCAATCTTAAGTTTATTTGCTACACTAGACTTGGATATGTATTTATTACAGATTTTTTTAATTTTCACAGACTTAAGTTTATATTCAAAATATAAGTACGCTCCAAAAATACAATTTAAAAAATTTATCGCCACTCAAGTCTCTTATATTTCTCTTCTAAACGTCGTTTTCAGCGTAGCAGGCGAAAATTTTGGGTATTTTAAGGTTAAATTCAATTTTTTTAATAAAAAATGTCCATTTATACTTACAAAAAAGTATATTTTCAATTTCACAAGTAAGAGGGTCGATTTATGAGTACTGTACTTCCAAAATAAATACGAATGAGAACCCTGATTATACTTAAGTTTATTTTTACATTTTAAGTTTTGTAGTTGTAAATTCCAAGTTTACATATCAAGTTTGATCTTACAATTTAAGTTTCTAAGTTTACTTAAGTTTGTCATTCTTAAGATTGTAAAATTAAACATAAACTTACAAAGTTAGTGTTATTGGTGCAATTTAAAATTTCTCGAACTTTAATAAATGAGCAATTAATATTTTTGAATTAATAAATAAACAAAATGAAGAAACATTCGTTATTTTCAATCTACAAACATTTTTGATATGATTAGCTAGACAATCTGAGGCGTTTGAGATTTCAGAGATTTCTAAGACATTGCTACTGCAAACACAAATATTTTTTACTCGAACCACACATTACTTAGTTAGATTAATGTGTGTTTGTCCAAGTTCTGAACCTGAATGTTTGATTTTTAGGAACCGGAAGAACACTGACTGTACGTGATTAATAAGCAATTAATGAATAGGCAATTAAAAATTAAGGGAATTTCAATAAAGTGAATCATGGCTGAATGATTCCTTCATTTTTAAAAAATAATTGTCCTGATTAGCTAATCATTCTTAGAATTTAAAATTGAATTCCAAAGGACCATGAATCTTACAATCTTCAATAGCCTAAAATTTACTATAAAAGCCTTGTTGATTGTTTTATTCTTCCCTCCAAACACAACAAAATCTTCAATCACTTCAACTCTACGTCAACATCGTCCAAACAAACAACAAAAAGACAACGCTTCATGCTCTTCTGCCTCCTTCATCCAATGGACCACAACACCGGACCTTTGGCAAGGAAGTCGTCGACAACGCTTTGTGCTCTGCTGCTGATATCCATCGCCGCGCTCCTAGTGCTTGCAGTTCCTGGACAGGCCATCGTTGAGGAAGTCGGAGTCGCCAAACACACCAAGAATGAAAGTGGAGTGACGCTCAAAGGAGTCAGTAAGCCGGCCGGAGAGGACTTGAATTATGCCGAGTACAAGAAGCTTTTTCCTACTGTCTGTAATTTCTGGGTAGGGGACGACTCAGAGTCGCCGATTCAGAGTCGCCAATTCAGAGTCGCCGATTCAGAGTAGGGACAATTCAGAGTCCGCCGATTCAGAGTAGGGACTATTCAGAGTAGCCGATTCAGAGTACGTGGAAAAGGGGACGATTCAGAGTACGTAGAATAAAATACCCTGAAAATCGAGATTTTTGGAAAGCAATTGATTATTTTTTTTGCTTTTTATTCTTTTCTGTTTCGTTTTATTGTTTTAGAGAGAAAAACAACAATTTGCACAACAAACGGCAATTATTCAATGACGGAAAATAATTTTTAATCAAAATTTAAAATTTTTAAAATTTCCTTTAATTTTTTTAAATTTCTCCAATTTTCTACAAAAACTTAAAACGACGAGGAATTGCAGTCTTAGATGCTTTGAATTGCAGTCTTAGATGGAATAGAAGCGATGTTGGAATTTCGGCAACAACAGCCACAACCTAAACGGCCCTCTTTAAGGCCACAAATCTAATGAGTGAAACGAGACAATGACTTTTTAGTTTTTTTTGATAAATTTTTGTTTAATTAACTCATTTTTTAATTAAAATTTTGTTCCACGAAGAAAAAAAGTCGAGGCCAAAACTTTACCCTAAGGCCTAAAAAGCCTAAGAAAAGCCTAGAGTCAATACTCGGCTAGATTTTAAAGTGCTCTTCAGATTGTAGGAAGTAAGAAAACCCAGAAAAAAGCTGATTTTCTATGTCAGAAAATTTATGTACTCTGAATCGTCCCCTTTTCCACGTACTCTGAATCGGCTACTCTGAATTGTCCCTACTCTGAATAGTCCCCTACTCTGAATCGGCGACTCTGAATCGGCTACTCTGAATTGGCGACTCTGAATCGGCGACTCTGAATCGACCTTTTCCCGTAATTTCTTGATCAACAAAACAAGCATGTAAGCTGATTTTTTCTTAAGATTTGAGAAAATAACGTTTTTGCGTTTTTAGTACTCTACAATATGAAGGCGAATGGTGCATTGTGGATCTGATCACCAAAACGGATATGAAGATGATCAAATTCACAACTGGATACCTGAAAGATGGCTGTAAGCTGGGTGAATGCGAAAATGGCAAATCCAAATATCAGGATGGCTTTTCAAATCTGTAAGTTTTAAATTAGATGTCGATTAAGAAGTAACTGTCTAACATCTCATTTTAGCCTGCCGTTCGCCTACAGCAAAAGCAACAAGGATATCAAAAATCTCACCGTTACTCCGTACTACGTTAAGAGTGCTATATGTGACACAAAAAGATGTAAGAGCGATTGCATGAACCATACCTTTCTTAAAGTCTCATGGAGCAAATGTGGTGAAGATGTAAACGCTCACACTCATCTAAGTAAGTGGCGAGTATTTTTACTTTAAATGCATATTCATTTTAGTTGCTGAAGCTGAGGAAGGCGCGGATCAAATTGAAGAAACAAAAGGTGGAGATAAGAGAGACTTTAGTCTGGAGATATATGATAATAGCAGCTACAAAATGGTGTTTAACGAAAAATTGAAACCAATTCATACAACAAAGAATATTGATTGCGCTCCAAAAAAAAATGCCATTGTCAAACCAGAAGCGTGGAAAATTACAAATGGAGACGGAGACCTGAAGGATAAACATCTTCTCGTCTTCCATCTACTTCCGAAAACGGCTACACGAATGTACAACAACGAAGAAGAAAAATTCATAAAATTTGAGAAGGAAAGACCGAAATGTGATCTCTTCATTAGCTTTGTAATCCTTTGCCATTTTTACTAAAAATAACCAGGGCTGTGCGCCAGAATTTTCGCGTGGCGCGCCAAACGCCAAACGCCAATTTTTCAAATTTTCAAATCACGCCAAACGCCAGAACGCCAAAATCGGCCAAAAACGACGCCAAAACGCCAAACGCCAAAACGCCAAAAATTTTATTCTACTAAGGCCTGAAAAACCAGAGTTGATCACTTTTTAGCGCCGCAGGCGAAAATTTTTGAATTTTCACGACTTCCTGAAGCCAAAATTCATCCTATTTTTAGCGCCTACACACAAAATTATGGAAATTTGTTAAGAACAAGAGCAGAAATCCTACTTTCTGTAAAAAATTGCAAGAAAAATGGAAAAATCACAACCCCAGAATTGTAGGATATCGAAGGGTTTAGATGTCCAAATATCCTCTTTGACCTCCCGAAGTAAGGGACTTAGAAAGGATTAAGGAGGACATTAGTGGACTTTAATAGATTAATATGATTTGATAGACATTGGAGGATTGAAGAAAAGTGCATTAAGTTTGGACATCTACAGGAGAGAACAGAGGAGACCTAGTCAGGCCAAAGCTAATAAGTAGATTTCTTTCTTTTTTGTGCGCCGCAGGCGAAAATTTTGAAAATTTTGGAAGGCTGCAGGCAAAAAATTTCATTTTTTTTTGAAAACACTTCTCCCATTTATTTGGAAAATTCCCATCATTAGGGGTGTATAATTTTGGCGTTTTGGCGCGCCAAAAGATGAAAATCACGCCAAACGCCAGGACGCCAAAATCGGCCAAAAATCACGCCAAAACGCCAAAACGCCACGCCAAAACGCCATGACGCACAGCCCTGATAGGTACCTATATTAAAATTAAAAAGACATTTTTAAAAAAAATTATCAGAAAAGGACTTTTTTGCTGTTTAACTTTCCAAGTATTTTATCAATTTAAATTTATTTATTTATCAATTTAAAGGTGTCTGGGGATAATTTAAACGAGATCTTCAGCACTGTAAGGAAATTTTTTTTGAAATTTTATGAAGGCCAGTTAGCCAGGAATCTTCATTGTTTAGCGCAACAATAAAGTATGGAAATGCCCAGGAAAGATTTTCTAAGGAGTTCGGGAAAATGTTGTCCAGTATCATTCCATCAATAATAATCAAAAAATATTTGTTTAATTCAGAAGTATACGGGGAATGAAGAAAATATTATATTTTAATTTTAAGTATGGGTACTAATATTTGGCCTTCTATTTGGCTTAGCCCTCTGAAATTACCTAAATTTTTGAGTGCTAAAATGGGACGAATTCCTGTAAAACACAAAAATTTTCTAAAAAGAAATAAATATTGGTTTCCTGGCCTTTGTAAATTTTGGCGTTTAGCGCAGATCTTGGGCGTGTTTTTAAAATTTGAAAAATTGATATTTAGCGTTCGATGCTAAAATTTTGTCGCACAACCCTGGGCCTCTTACAACATTTGAGATTCTCGTAAAAATCAAAATCGAAAACATCAAAACGATTATATTTCACAATAAAACATTTGCACGAATATTTAGTACAATCTTACAAATAAAAATATATACTATTATCAACAATATTAATGTTATGAGTAAATATATATATAACAAATCCCTAAATAATTATGAGAGAAATGACGACAAATATATTTATCACACACTTCTTTATATCCTTCCATATACCCTTCACAACCAAAAATATTCCTCATCCCATTTGTCATTCCCAAAGTTAGTTTCACACTGCTTTTGGCATACGAGTTGGCGATAGTCGAAAAATAATTTGTCTAGCAAACGATCGGTGCTTTAAAGAAAAAAAATTTTTTTGTTTAATAAAAAATGTGTTTCTAACCCATCCGAAGGGAAAGAGCATTGAAGAAGTTGAAGAAACGAGTTCATATTTGAAGCGTCCATGGCGCAGTTGCGGAATTGTTGTTGAGCTTTGAATTGATTGTAATATTGTAGCTGGTCATTATTCTCCTGAATTAAATATTATGATTATTTTAAAGTTGGTAAACCTAAGTTTTTAAGTTCAAGCTTATAATGTATTTAAGTTTGTAAAAATGTAGTCAGGTTATAATTAAGCTACTATTTCAAGTTGGTAAACTTAAGTTTTATAGTCCAATTGTGGTCAGATTGCACTTAAACTTGTCAAACTTTTTTAAAGTTGGTAAACTCAAATTCGCAAGCTTCACAATTTAACACTCTTAGACTTAAGTCTTAGTATAGCTTAGACTTAAGTTTTTTCAAGTTCAATCTTGATTATGTTTGTTACCATTTCTCCAGAGGATGAAGGATCAAAATCCATCTCTTGTGGTCGAGCATCAAATATAGCTCTAGCCAATGCACTGTCCACAAAACAATTTTTGTCCAGCCATGAATCAGAGGAGCAGGAGAGAAATTCTAAAAATTATATTATTCTTAGATTTATTTTAAACTCAAAAAATTAAAAAGAAACCTTTACTGCTGTCTTCAATGTAGTACGAAGAATCACAGTTTGAAGGACTATACAGAGATATACCTGTCTCGGGTATAACTGAAAAGACAAACTTAAGTTTTCAAGTTTAAACTTTTTTAACAAACTCAAGTTTGTAAACTTGAAAATTTTTACAAACTTAAGTTTGTAAACTTAAAACTTGCCTTGTGTCTCAACATCACTCAGCATATAACCAAATGATTTTGGCATATCCCCACAAGATTTGGTTCGACGAAGAGAAGACAGTTGAGCCTTCTTTGTAATCTTAGGATCTCCTTTGTAGTCGTCAACAGTAATCCCAACTTTATCAACTGAAAAAAATTTTTTTTTGATTTCAAAAAATTTTTCCTTCTTACCTTTAAAGTCATAATGTACACCAGAACTTTCCTCAATACAACTCAGAGACTCATCTGTTTTAGGAACAACAACTCCATCGAATACTGACCGGTGTTTTTTGGGGTAGAGGTTTGAAGCTTTGACTGTTATTAGCTTCTCGTTGTTCATTTCCTCTGTAGAAGCCTCAAGGTTCAACTCATCCAGAGCCATTAGACTGTAAGCGCTGTTACATGGAGGATAACAGTAAAAACTGTTATTTGTCTTTGACTCTTTCAAGGATTCTTCTTTGATGTTGTCGTCTATTCCAGAATCCTCACGGTACAATTCATCTTCTGTTCCAGTCACCGATTGCGTCCCTCGAGTAGTTGTGGATCCGTCAGCAGTCCAGGCTAAAAGAGAAAATCAGAAAATCCAAAAATTTTAATTTCACCATCTGTCCCAACACTACAAGAAGAAATAGTTGGAGGAACTTCTACCCCATATCTTGCATCCAGTCTCAATTTGTTGGAAGGGGGATGTTGTGTCTGTTGTTGGCGGAATTTCTCAATCACATCGCTAAAGTCCGCAACTGACGACTGAACAAATAGGCTGACATAACTATTCTGGGGTGTTACACTGTCTGGACAAAATTCTTCCATACTCTCACGTTCATCCACATAGTGTGACGGGTTAGAATCGAAAGAATACCCTACAAGTGAAGAAAAATGTTTGATAATTTACTTCAAAAAATTCACCTTCCTCACCGACATTGCTAAAGTCAAAAGTTGAAGACATTGCTAGTAGGCTAGCATATCTATTCGGTGGTATTACACTGTCTGGATATGAAGGTTCCTCCAGGACATCTAGTTCATCCATGTAATGTGACTGGTTAGAAGTGAACGAATCACCTAAGAGAAAATTTTTTAGAAAAATTTTTTGAAAATTTTGAAAATTTTTTTTTGAAAATTTATGAAATTTCCAAAAAAAATTTTTCTAAAAAATTTCACCTTCTTCCCCAACATAATGACTTTGAACTGAGGCAGTACAAGACCCATCAAGATAGAATGGTGGAGACGAACTGAGATAATATGAACGTTGTAGAGTGAACGTCTTGTCATCCATTACAGCATCAATGTCCAGATCATCATAGGAGCCTCTAACGTTGGAAGTATAGGACATCGTTTCTTCGTCTAATTGGACTCCTAAAGAAATAAAAATTATTGTTAGTTTGTAAACTTAAGTTTGTGATTTGGAATTTATTTTCAAGTTTGTGAACCTCAAATTTTCAGTCTTAAAGTTCGCAAACTTTGGTAAACTTAAGTTTTCGGTTGGTAATCTAAGTTTCTCTCAAGTTGGTAAACTTAAGTTTTCGGTTGGTAATCTAAGTTTCTCTCAAGTTGGTAAACTTAGGTTTTCGGTTTATTTACTTGGCGAACTTAAGTTTGTGATTGGAATTTATTTTCAAGTTGGTGAACTTAAACTTTGGTTGACTTAAGTTTTGTTTGCTTAGTAAACTTAAGTTTGGGTTGGTAGCCTAAGTTTCTATCAAGTTGGTAAACTTAAGTTTCTTTGTTTATTACTTTATTCGCAACTTGGCGAACTTAAGTTTGCGAATTTGATATTTTCTTAGAAATCAAAAATCCTCACCATTTTTCTCAAAATAACCACTGTAGCTACTCAGAGTAGAACTTCGAGATGAAGAATTTGTATTCGGAACTTCGACACCGTACACTGCCGAAGTTGTACAGAATTTTCCATTGAAGTTATTGGAGTTTGACTGTTTTTGTTTGGTTGTTGTTGTTTCAACTACAGGAATATCCAAATCGTTTAGATCCACCAAACTATATCCTCCTCGTGGTGAGAAAATAGAATCTGAATCTGGTTCAGATACGTAAGAAGAAGAAATTTGAACTCCGCGTGTGTTACCTTAAATTTTTTCATTTCAAGAGAAAATTTAAAAACTTACGAGTCCGAAGGAACATAACGCTAGAAGTCAATGAAGGAACCGAATCTTAAATTTTTGAATAAAGTTTCGACAAGAGAGAAAATATTTAAAAACTTACAAATACTAGGCACATAGCCAGGACGGTATTTTTGCTTTGCCCTTCGTCGACGCTCCTTGTTGTGGTTGACTGCTGCCCTAACAAACAGAGAAGTTGTCGCCGTCCCTCTTCGAATATTCAAAAAGCTCCGACTGATGAAGTGTTTGCACCTTTTGATGAGGGACTGAATATGTCCAGGTTTACGAGGTTTTGTGTACATCATATTAGTCGAAGCAGGTTGTGAGAAATATCAACCAACAATGGCCAACTGGATGAGAACGGAAGATTTAAGTGAAAACTTTTTAACTGCTTTTATAGCAAAAATTTTGATTTTGTCTTGACTGATCCTAATGTTGGTTGTTTTATTTCCAAGTTCTAAACTTAAGTTTGCAAACTTAAATTCTTAAGTTTCGATCTTAAACTTTTAAGTTTTCTGTCTTAATCTTTTCAAGTTTACGATCTTAAAATTTTAAGTCTACGATTCTAAATCTTAAGTTTACTGTCTTAACTTCTTAGACAACCTTTCAAGTTTGCGATCTTACATTTTTAAGTTTGCGAACTTAAATTCTTAAGTTTTGATCCTAAACTTTAAAGTTTTCTGTCTTCATTTTTTAAGTTTATGATCTTACGATTTTAAGTCTACGATTCAAATTTTTAAGTTTACGGTCTTAACTTTTTAGGTGTGCGATCTTGACAACTTTTCAAGTTTGCGATCTTAAGTTTTTAAGTTTTCGATTTTATTTTTTTCCATTTTTAATAATTCCTCTCGTCATTTTTTTCAATTTAATTTTATTAAAAGATAAAAATATAAAATTAGCAATTATTAAAAGACATCATCTCTATGGTTACTATGTAAAAAACAATCTTCTTCATATTGCTCATTATTTTTATTTTTTAATTTGGATAATGGAAATGAAAGGGAATTTAAACAAAAAAAGTACATTTATTGAATAAAATTTGTTAAAAAAATTTTTTTTCTAAAATTAAATGGCTGTCCACGCTGAAACTTTACAAAAAGAAGTTAACAATCCTCAGGAAGAAAATAAATTAGTAGATAATAATGAATGGCGTCCTTTGCATATGCACGAGGTTGTTGCTGTTGCAATGGTGGGGATATATTTACGTTTTTAATTAAAAGAAACCTTTGGAAATTTTCTTAAAAATTTAGTCCTATGTTGTAAAAATAAATTTTAATTTGAAAAAATAATTTTGTGGGGATTCCTCCCCAAGTTTCACCCATTTAAAAAGATTTCCTCAATTCCCTAAAGCATAAATAAAAACGAGAATAAATTTGGTATAATATTTATTCAAAATATGTCAGAACAAGAACAAACTCGTTTTGAGGTAATTTACTTAAAAGAATATGAAATTAGCTGATCATAGGGTTAGATGGTGCCATTTTGGGTGTCTCTATTTTGGCGTATTCCATCGTGGTTCTATTCTATCTTTAATCCCATAAATTTTTCTTTTCTCCAATCCAAATTCAATTCAATAGAGTTTAGTATATTTATTGTCGCCCCTCCCTCTAAAGAGAGCTCTCTTTCAATAGAAGGGACTTCTCTAAAAAATTTAGCTTATAGAAAATTACCTAAGCATCATCTTCAAGAAGGGTTTTTTCGAGGTTCATAGACCTCTCCCAAAGAAAATCGAAAAAATTTCTATTTATTTTCCTATACGATAATTTTTAAAAAGGTCGTTAAAACTTGGTTGCGTCCACGAGACAAAACTAGAGAACGTTTAAAAGAAGAAGCAAATGCTCTTACTAATGAGGTTAATACTTCGCTTGTTTTTGAGCCTATGGTAATTGAAATTAAATATTTTTTAGAAAATTAATTTTCAAAGCCTATTACAATGGAACGTTTACGCTTACTTAAAGAAATGGGGAGATCCCCGTCACAAAGTAGTTTTGCTGCTTTGAGTAAGCTTTTTTTTGTAAAAATATAAAAAATAGGAATATTGAAAAATCTTTGAAATAATTTTCCCACTAATTAGTAGTTTATTATTCGAGAAAAAAATTTTTTTACCGAATTTTTATAATTTAGAATAAGTATTTACTTAATTTATTTTAGAAAAATAAGCAATAAATTAAAAAAAATTATTTATATTTAAAAGAATCTCGTTATAAGGTAGACCAGGGTTGCCGCCCGAAACCCGAAACCCGATACCCGAAACCCGAAACCCGGCCTTTTTTTGTACCCGAAACCCGATACCCGAATTGAAAATTTTCCAACCCGAAACCCGAAACCCGTACCCGATATTTTTTCCAACCCGAAACCCGTGACCCGAAATTGGTTAAAACCCGAAATTTATACCCGAAAACTTAGCCTTACCCGATTTTTTAAAATAAATTTATAGAAAGAAAAAGAAGGAAAAGGGAAAGAAATATTTATAATTTCTTTAAATTTTCATTGTGTTGATCGGTGGTTGAGTGTGTAAGGCGACTGGCTCGATATTTTCTGGGGGTGGGTTCGAATCCAGGGCTTGAAATAATGCCTAAAAAATTTTTCTTTTCAAAAATAAATGCCTTTAAACTTTGATTTTCATTTTAGATTTTTAAATTTATTTTTTTAATATTTTAAGCTTGAAAGAGTATTAAAAATTTTAATTTAGTCATGAATTTTACAAAATTTTCGCCTGCGGCGCATAAAATTAAGAGTTCTGGCTTCATGACCAACTAAACTTCAATCAAATTCTTTGCCTGCGGTTCTGACAATTGAATTTTTTCTCCTAAGACCTTAAAAAATTCTCAAAATTTTCGCCTCCGGCGGTGAAAAAGCTAGAAATCTAGCTTAAGGATCATCAAAATTCTCAAAATTTTCGCCTGCGGCGCAAAAAATGGAAAAAAATTGGCGTCTTTGTTTTCAAAATTCTCAAAATTTTCGCCTGCGGCGCTAAAAACGGGAGAAATTTGGAGGCTTTTATGGAGATAAGGCGGAGGGATATTAGCACATAGTGGGATTTTATCAAGGTGGGATTTTACCAAGATATCCCTCTTAATCCCCAAATCCCACAATGTTTTAATCTCTTCAAATTTGCTTCTCTCTATACCACCCAAAATCCTATTATGCAATATAGCTTGCCTCCTACAATTTAGTTCGTCAATAGCCGAACACCCGAAAATAACCTGAATTTTTCGCCAAACCCGAAACCCGTACCCGAATTTTTTGCCAACCCGAAACCCGATACCCGAAATGAAAATTTTATAACCCGAAACCCGAAACCCGTACCCGATATTTTTGCCAACCCGAAACCCGATACCCGAAATGAAAACGCTCCAACCCGATACCCGAAACCCGTACCCGAAGATTTTTTGTACCCGCGGCAACCCTGAGGTAGACCTATTACTAGACAAGTAAAATAAATTGTGCTGCGCGGTTGCCAAATAAGGTTGTCAGACCGGATATCCAGATCCGAAAAAAGGCTGGATATCCGAAATTTTCGGTTCGAATATCGGATCCGGATACCCGAGGATCTCCAACCACTCAACAACCTTATTGCCATATGCTCCATTACTTATAGCTATTTTCGCCTTGCCTTTCGCTTTTTAAATTCAATTTCGGCAACGCCATTAAAATCATCTTTCTAAAATTTGTTGTCCATAGGGTGATGGAGGATACCGCTTTATCTATGATCTTATTTTAAGATTTTTTAATTTTAAGAAGCAAAAATATCAACAGCAAGTAACCCAACACAATTACCTCTTGTTTTACAAGTCGAAAATAAAAATAACAAAGGAGAAAATACTGTAGAAAATGAAGAAAACGGAACGACAGGAGAACAAGATTTGTTAAATGCTGGGAAAAGTAATGGAAGTGTTTTAAGGGAAAATAGGTAAAAACTTTAACAAAATTTCCAAATTTTTGTGGACAACCCAAGAATTGTAAAGCATATAGCTATTTAATTCCTAAGGCTATGCAGTAGGCGGCTTGGTGTAATGGCTTCACATTAGTCCGGTCTACTGAAGATGCTGGTTCACTCCCAGCCGCCGATTAACCTTTTGCACTAGCTAAAGGAGAAAAATAGCTATAGCCCAGCTGCTTTACTACATAAACAAGGGCCCCAAGAACAAAAGCCTCAAGAACAAGGGGTCAGAGGTTCTGATTCGGGAAGGATATACAAGTATATATTGGATAGACTCTCTTTTAGTTCATTCAAGTATCCGTAAAACGGAAATAAAAAACTTCCTTGTCCATTATGGATTTTGACCATTTTGTCCAAAAGGAATGAAAAGGAACTAACTTTAAGGGTCAAAAATATTTTTTAAAATTTCTAGAACTGAACAGAACGAGTTAGAAAATCTAACGAATACTGTAGATCCAGAAAGAGGATTAATTGAAGTTTGCTTAGAAAGGAATACAATTTTGATGTTAATAATGAAGTGGATTAAAACAATTAAAAATAAATTAAGGTAAGTGAGCTAGAATAAAATATAAGTTCGCTTGCTCGCAAATGTCGTCAAGCACGATCATCTAACGAATAGTGTAGAAGTACTTCAAATTAGCTATAAATTTTTGAGTAACACAGGGAAAACTTTTAATTCTTATGCAAAAAAGTGACTGTCCATTTCGTACTTCAACTAAATCGCGGACTAGGGGGGAGGAAATAAGTACTGGGAGGGTAACTAAAATGGAAGCAAACTTTCCCCAATTTATCGAATCAAAAAAAGCAACACAAACAACAATTTATCTACACACAAAAATACAATTAAATACAACAATTCAAATACAATACAAACAACAAGAAATATACAATACATACAATGAGAGAACAATATATGGTGACACAAATTTATCACAACCAGCTCTTCTCGCTCGGGTTATTATTCGGTTCCGACGGCGGAATCCACCTCTCATCAACCGGCTCCGGCTCCTCTTCAGACATTGGAACCTCAACACCGTCCACAGCGCCTCTATTCGCCGCCTTTATCTCCGCCAGTCTCTCCTGCTCCTCAATTGTCGGGTTCTCCTCGATTGTCCACTCCTCAGCCTTCTCAATGATGACCCTCTCAACCTCGACGATCTTCTCGATGACCTTTGGCTGCTCGTATTCAATCGCCGTCCTTGTCCCGTCGTCCAAGGTGAACCTCGCCGCAATGTTCTTGTTCTGAAAAATCAAAAAATTGGGGGGATAAGTTGAAATTCAGAGAGAAAAAATGTTTAAAATTTCACCTTTTTCCACTCCTCGAAAGACCCAACAGCTGCAAGTCCCTTCTTTTTCAGTTCCGGCTTGTATTCCCGCTCGAAGAGTTCTTTTTCCTTCTGCTTCTCGAACTGATCCACAAGGTACTGCATCTTGTCCATGGCCTTTTTCTTCTCCACTTTCTTCCAGATTGCGGCGATCTCGTTCTCGATTGAAGGCAGCTCCACCGCAGACTTCAGCTCCTTTCTCTGAAAAAATGGGAAAAAAAGGTTGATTAAGAAATGTTTGTTAAACTCACATTCTTTTTCCATGCAGCAAATGTCCCGATGGCCTTTTTGCCTTTGGTCTTCTCCTCAGCCTTGTACAGCGCAAGCAGACGTTCTTCTTCTGCACGTTCGGTGTCCTGCTTCCCTCCCTTTTTCGTATCCTTTCCTGCCTTGTTCTTCATCCAGAGCGAAACCAAAACTGCAATGACGATCCCGACAAAGAGGCCAGCAGCAAGAGCAATGCCAATCGCAAGGTAGGGAGCTCCGCCACACTCCTCCCGCTGTTCCGGGCACTTTGTCGCTGCTTGAGATGTCGTTCGGATGGAAGAGAAGTTGTTGGCGGTCATAGACGGAGTTGGCGATGAAGATGTTGTCGTCACAGGCGGTTCTGATGTTGTCGTTTCTGGAGCTCCTGTGGTCGCTGCAGTAGTCGTCGTAGTCGGTGGCGTTGTTGTTGCAGAGGTGTTGACAACGAGCAGGCTGTAGTCGGTTGTAGCCTGAAAAAGTGAAATTGGTGAAAGGTTATATAAAAAGAGCTGCATAAAGGTAAAAAATCGAAAACTCACGAATCTGACGAAGAGTTCGCAATCCGGTCCGTTTGGATGTCCGCCGATTTTACCACCATCAGTGTACACAAAAGTCGCATTTTGTCGAAGCAGGCTGAAGACGAGCAGTCGTTTGCCATTGAGCTCCCCATCATTCGTGATCGTCCATGTTACGGGCTCGGCGATTGGAGTCTCCTTTTGAACGCAAACAGCATTATCCGCGGCGTTGAAGTGCTCTGGTTTCGAGAAGTTCATTGTGAACGCACTCACAGAACTTATTGTCAGATTGAAGGTCACATTAGATCGTTGTTCATCAATGGGCTGGTATTGAGTCACTCTTTGGTCCACCATTTCCCCGACTGAAAAGTATTTTCAAATAAAAATATTAAAAAATAAACACGATCCTCACCTAGATGTGTAAAGGCGTAAACTTGTCCCATAGCCCTGCTCCATGAGACTTCAAGAGATGTCCACTGCATGCACTTGCCCATCATGCCATCACAAATTGTTTTCATACTGCATGCTGTGTCATTTCTGTGCTGGCCATTGTTGAGCTTTTCGATGTCTTTGTTGTTTTTGCTGTAGACGAAAGGCAGGCTATAAAATTTGAGGGAGTAAATTTATTACGCTATAATTACTTGGTCTAAAGAAATGCAAAACTTACATATTATTATGACTTTTGTAGAAATTGGGATTCTCGTCAAGGCATTTGAGAAGTCTTCCTCCATGGCCTCTTACTCCGGTCGTGAACTTGATCGTGTTGTCGTTCAACTTGTTCCTGCTGAGAAGATCCACAGTGCATCCATTGCTGCCTTTGTTGTACCGAAGCTCGCTGAAACAAAATAAAATGTTAGTTACGATTAGCGCTATAAAGAATAAAAAAAGGTCCTCACATGTATTTGTCTTCGATTGTAACATCGCAGGCGTCCGGATACAGCTTCCTGAAGTTACAATCAGCAAGGTCGTCGAAGTTTGCCCTGTTGGCAATTACGGTGTTGTCGGCGAGCGTCACTTGCTTGTTGCCATCCTTTGTGTGCTTGCCAAGTCCGACGATTTCGCTGTTGTCCTGTCCGAGAACTGCAAGTTCGGCGATGGTGAGCAGCAGCAGAGAGCACAGCGTTGACGACTTTCTGGTCCAGGGTCCGGTGTCGAGCTCCAATGGAAGAAGGCCGAGCATGAAGAGTTGTTTGTGTAGACGATGTAGATGTTTGAAGGGTTGTGATGATTGTTTTGTAGAGGTCGGTAAAATGAATAGAATGTCGGGGCTTTTATAGTAAGAATGAGTTGTATCTTTAACTAGGAATATCGCTTAGATTCAGTGGCCAACCAAACTTTAGAAAACTTTTCTCAGATTGAGAATGTATCTAGATTGAGAGTTATAAGGTCCAGAAGTAAGAGTTTATCACAAGTTTAGCCGCCAGACAGGATATGAACCTCTGGCAACGCTGATAGTGTTCGCTTGGCCTTGCTCACACCTATGCAACAGGGGTGTGTCTTTCGCCAAAATTCCACCTTTTTTGGACTTTCGCCTTTCGCTTTTTAAAATGTTTGGCACAACCCTGCTATCCAGGTGTTCTACTACTGAGTTACTGGCCGACGACTAATCCGTATTTCTTCTCCTTATAGATAGCTTAACCCCACCTAAGCGTTTTAAATGTTGCAAGATTAATCATCCTTCCACAAATATAATTTAAAAAAAATTCATTTATAACAGTTCAATATCAACAACCTCAATAAACCCAAACGGAACATTTTATGCTTGTTGGACATTTTTAATTTATTTAGTATTTTTATACAACGCTTTTGTTTGTGTTTTATTTGTTTTTGATGATACTAGAGAAGGGAGCCCCCTATTTATTTTTTGGATTTTATTAAATGGTTGGTTGGGGACCAGAGCTGCGTCGAAATTTCGATTTTCGTTCGATTTTCGATTTTTTTTGCAAAATTGCATTATCTTTTCTCTTAAGATTTTATTACTGCGGCGCCAAAAATGAAGAAATTTGTCTACTTAGCCTTTCAAAATTCTCTAAATTTTCGCCTGCGGCGCCAAAAATGAAGAAATTTGTCTACTTAGCCTTTCAAAATTCTCTAAATTTTCGCCTGCGGCGCAAAAAAAAAGTTTAAGAAAGATGGAGGGATAAAAATAAGGGATAAGAAGATCACGAGATTCCCTTTAATCCACCCAAATCCCACGATAATCCGCCCAAATCCCGCGTACCCTTGATATCCCTCATATTCGCCTGATATCATATAATATCCCCCTTAATCTACCCAAATCCACCTAAATAATATTATCATTGACTTTCCACCCGAGCCTCCAATTAATCCATTTACCTTACAATAATAAGAGGGATATAGGAGAATGGGATATCAAGGGTATCAAGGGGTAAGCAGAATATCGGAGGAATAAAGGATTTAAAGTGATCTAGGGTTCGGATTTAATTGGTCTCTAGTCAACCCCCTAATCCTGTATATCCCTACGATCACTGATATATCTTAAGACTACCATTAATCCATTTAATCCCCTTATATCTCAAGATTAACACATATCTCCATATTGCGGATTGTTTACTACTTTTTTAGTTATTTTAAAAAATTTCGATTTTCGATTACCGATTTTCGATTTTCGACGTTTTTTTCTACCGATTTTCGATTTCCGATTTTGGAATTTTTTTATAAAATTTCGATTTTCGATTTCGATATTTTTGGATTTCTTTCGATTTTCGATTTCCGAATTTCGAAGATTTTTTTATTTCGACGCAGCTCTGTTGGGGACTAATTTAATTTTTTGATTAAAATTATTTTTAATTAAAGGTTTAAGTGATTTTATTAATTTATTCGATTTATTAATGAATTCAAGATTGTGTTAGTTTAATTTTTAATTTTTTGTTTTTGGAGTACAGTCGATAACCCCGATTTTACTTACAGCCAAAACCTTTACACAAGGCACAACGCAAAAATTTTTTGTATTGGGCGCAAAACACCATTTTCCAGTTTTAAGGATCACAAAATTTAAAAATTCAGATGATCCCTGATTTCCGAAATCGGGAAGTTATTTTTGTATTAGCTAGATCTCTGACATATACCCTCAATTATAGACACGATTTTTAATTTGATTGCCCGTTGGGTGGGGTATCTAATTAAGAGAGATTCCTTTAATTTTGGATACATACACCTCATTTTTACGTACAACTTTTTCTGCATAATTTACTCGGCTACATATTAATAAAAAAAGTTTCCAACCACAAGGACGTATCTATTAGTGTTTCACCGGAACGGAACTTCCGGTGAAACTCTAGTATCTATTAATATTTCGACTGTACTAAATCCATAAATTTTAAATTAAATAAAAATTAAATCTTGCTAAAGCTTATATTGACGATGGAATGCATGTAACTGACTTGAAACGTTTAGCTAAAAAATATTTCCATAGGTATAAATAAATAAAGATTTTTAATTACAAAAAATTTCAAAGTTTTCATTTTTTAATGGATATACTTGCTCTACTTCCTTTTGATTTAATTTTATTGATAAATAGAGGAATTTCGCTTTCTCGGTTTAATAGATTAGCAAAATGTTATAGAGTATGGCAATTTGTACAGGTAATAAATAATAGACATTTGAAATATTTTTTAAGTTTGGGGAATGTAAAAATTCTGATTTTTAATTTCATAAACTTAAGTTTCAGAAATTAAAAATCAGAATTTTCTTTAAGTTCAGAAACTCAAGTTTAAGTTTCTAACTTAAGTTTTTGAATTAATTAAAATTCTGATTTATAAGCTTAAACTTGAAACTTTAAAATTCTGATTGATAAATTCTTAAAGGTATAATCAAAATTCTGGTTTTTGCCCAAATAAAAATAAATTCACAATAATTTCTCTAGAAAAAAATTTTTTTCAAAGATGACAAATGTACGTACTAATTATCCAAATGCTTTTCGTATTCTTCACATAGTTGTTGTGTGTGTTGTTTTATTTCATTGGAATGCTGCTCTTTATTTTAAAATTTCTTTAATTTATGGAATTTTTAGTAAGAATTTATTTTTAAAAATTAACAAAAAAATGTTTTTAAAGCAACCGATGCTTCTGCTTGGGAATTTAATTATTTAAAAAATCAGGTGAACATTTAAAAAAATTTAAAATTAATTGTTTTAAAGGATGTTTGGTGGGTACGTTGTGGTCAAATGTTGTGGGCAGAAATACCAGAAGGACATTGTTCTTTTAATGAGAGTGGTTTGGGTGATCCTGATATTGATAGAGTTAATTATTTAAATGAGATGGTTAAATATTGGGAAAATCGGTTAATTAATTTTTAAAAATAAAAGGAATATTTTTTAATTACTTCTCCGCTTTTAAAGTGTCTACTTTTCTCAGAGAAAAGCTTAGTTGGTGAAATTCTGAAATAAATTCTGATTTTATAAATTCTGAAATTTAATAAACTTGAAACTTAAAATTAAATTCTGAAATTTCTGAAAAAAATTCTGAAAAAAAATAATAAAATTCCGATTTTAAACCAAAAACTTAAGTTTATGAAAATTCTGATACTTAAAACTTTGCAGCTTAAAACTAAATTCTGATTGTTGAAACTTAAAATAATAAAAAGCAGAAATTCTGATTTTAATATCATAAACTTAAGTCTATAAGAATTCTGATTTTTAACTCCTCACCTAAACTTTTGTAACTTAAGTTTCTTACCTACGTTTTAAAAGCAGGATTATTAATAAATTTATATATTCTTTAATAGTTCAATGCTTGTTTCATTCAGCAACTTTAGTAAACAATATAGCCTAAGTTTTTATTGGTCGTCATTAACATTAACTACTTCTGGACAACAACCTTATCCTACAGCAGCAATGCATAATTCGCTAGAAATTTTTGATACAATTGTTGGGGTTTTAGTTTTTGCTGTAATTGTTGGAAGTGTGGGGAATGTTGTAAGTAGAAAAGAAAAGTTTGTAAACTTGAAATTTATATTAGAATTCTGATATCTTTAAATTCATAAACTTAGAATTCTGAATTTTAAAATTCTGTTAACCTAAAATTCTGAAATATAAATTCTGATTCATAAAGAATTCTGGTTTTTATTTTTAGAAATCTGAAAATTCTGATCCTTAAATTCTGATCCTCTGATATTTAAAAATTCTTAAACTCAAAATTCTGATTTTTTAAAAAAATATAACTTAAATTAAAAATAAGGTAAGCACAATGAATATAGGACGAGCAGAAATACAACAATTAAATGATGGGATTAAATTTTATATGAAATATAGGTAACAAAAAAATACATATATTTTTTAAATTTCAAATTTGTCAGAAATGTATCAGCTACAATGCAAAAAAGAGTTTTAGATTGTATTAATTATATTCAAAGACATGCACAAATACAGGACGAAGGGGTAGTATGTTTGCGAAGAATTCTAATACTTAAATTTTAAAATTTATAATTATAAGACTTAAAATTCTTAAACTTAAGTTTCTGATGTTATGTTTCTAAAACTTAAGTTCCTAAGATAAATTCTGATTTTTATTTCAGAAACTTAAGTTTATAAAAATAAAATATTCTGAAAAAAATTCTGGTAAAGAATTCTGACAGAAAGACTTAAAATGCTGAAACTTAAGTTTCTGATGTATTTAATTTTTAAACTTAAGTTTTTAAAACAAATTCTGATTTTTATTAAAAACCTTAAGTTTATAAAAAAATATTCTGATAAAAATACTGAAAAAATTCTGACAGAAAATTCTGGTAAAAAATTCTGATTTATAATTCAAGTTTTTAAATATAAAAAATTCTGAACTTAAGTTTTAAACTTAAATTATGATATTATTTTTAAGGCCGTTCTAGGAACAATTCCACCACGTTTAAGAGGAGAATTAGCCGTTCATTTACATTTGGTAATAGTAATAGAATATAAAATAAAAATTCTAAAAAATATTTTTAAAGGAAAATCTCAGACGTATAGAGCTTTTTACAGAATGTGAACCTTCCCTTCTATACGAACTTGTTATTCGTTTTACAATGAAAATGGTTAGGAAGGGGAATTTTTTTAAATTTTATTATAGTTTTTTAAATTCTAGTTTGCTCCGAACGATTTTCTATGTAGGAGTGGAGATTTGGCAAAGGTAAAATTTTTTGATATTTATTTTATGCATTAAAATTCTGAAACTAAATTCTGATATTATATTTTAAATTCAAATTCTGATTTTCTGGTTTAAAATTCTGATTCTGATACTCAAAATAATAACATAAAAATTCTGATCCTTTAACTTCGTAAACTTGAAATTCTGGTGATACCTAAGACTTAAACTTAAAAATTATAAATTCAAAAAAAATTCTGATAATTCTCCAACTTAAAAATTAAACAAGAACATAAGTAGTTAATAGTAGGGTGATGTCGTGGCCGACTTTTTGACTTTTAAGTCAAATCCTTTTGATTAGTTTTGACTTAAGGTCAAATCCTTTTGAGCGGCTGGTCAAAGCTCAAACCTTTAGCGCGAGTTAGTGCGGTAAAAGCTGACCAACCTGTACCTGTAGGAGAAGAGGGAAAACATTGATGTCGCGGGCGTCCCACTCCTTCTCCCTCTCCTTCCCCCACCTCATCTCTCTCCCTCTGCTTCTCAGGAAAATTGTCGTGGGGTGGCGTGGGTCTGGCAAAACCAAAAGGAAGAGGGCATATCAGGGATCGCGCGGCAAAACCTAAAGGGAGTGGACAACTTAGCAGAGTCTTGGGGTGGAGTAAAAAGAAGAGAAGACAAGAATTGTGTTGGAAGGGTCAGACAAAACGATAGAGTATGTGCATTTATTTGTGAGGAAAATCAAAATGGAGAGGAGAATTTTTGTGGAGAGGTACGATAAAAGAAATTTGGGGAGGATGTGTCAGACAATAGGAAATATTTAATTATGAGGAGTGAGGGAAAAAGAACCCATTTTGAATGTGGACATCATCGTCGCGGGTGGCAATAACTTAAATGGATAAAATAACCTTGTAATCAAATAGTGATGAGAGGGTAGAGAAAGTGGTTTAAGAGGTAATTTGTGAAACATCGTCGTCGTGGCCGACTTTTTGACTTTTAAGTAATCCGTTTGATTGATTAGATGATCAAATTCCAAACCTTGGGTAGTGCGGTAAATGTTGTTAAACTGACCCTTCTCTTATCAAGTCTCAATTTATAAGAGTTAGAGGAATCGGTATCGTTTTCGTTCTTTCTCCTTTGCTCCTTTTCCTTCTCTTCTCCTCCTCTCTCCTCATCCTCACCTTTCATTTTACCTAACTTTTTTCTGCTACTCCTCCTCCTTTCATCTTTTCCTCTCTTCCTTCTCTTCTATCCTACTCCTCCCATCTTCTCCTCTACTTTCCTCCTCACTGAAACCACATCTCCTCTCTTCATCCTACTCCTTATTTTATCTTCTCTTTCTTTCTCCTCCTCCTCACATTTTTTCCTCTATTTCTTCCTCCTGCTCCCTTCTACTCATCTTCTCCTCTCTGTTGCTACTTCGCCCTCATCTTCTCTCCTTCCATCCTCCTCCTCTCTCCTTTTCCATTTATTACTATAACATCCTATTTTTAGTATGAGAGGATGAAGGTGGCGGAGGTAAAGTCTAAAATGAGAGGACATAGGTAAAATTGTGGGAAGATAAACGAACATTCGCTAATATTGAGGAAAAGACAATACCAAAGGAGGGAAAGAATGCTATGTAAACACATAATTAAGTTAAACAAACCCCTTTGATGTGTCTGACAATCAACATCGCCGAGTGATGGGTTCCAAAAATTAAAAAGATGAATAAGGGCATATCGGCAGCGTGTGGTGGTTGAGGGAAAAAAGTGAGGATGCTATGATTTGTGGAGATCGGTGAATTTTTTGTGTGTGATTGAAGGGTAATTTGTACTCAGTGGAGAAAAAGTATTTTCTAAATTTGAAGTGTCATTTATCTGTTAATTACTTTATTACAATCTTATACCCACCAATAATTGTTCTGGTATTCATCAAGTGATTACGTGGGTTGTTACTGAAAGTAATCTATTACATCACCGAATCATCAAATTGTTTTTTTGTAGTTAACACATTGCTATTACATTTTTGTAAATTATTGTTGTTTTTTTATAAAAACATGTGCAACTTTAATGTTTAAAAGTAGTAGATTTAAGGGAGAAAAGTGCATATTTAAGTGTTAGAAGATACAATAAGCATAATTAACGTTTAGAAGTTGTTGATTTTAGGGAGAAAAGTGTATATTTAGAAATTACAAGTTGTAAAAAGCATAGTTTAGAGTTTGAAATAGATGATTTTAGGGGTAAAAGTGCATATTTAAGCAAATTAAGTTGTATTTTGTAAATTTTATTAAAAGGCATATATTTTAGGCATGCGCACGTGTTTTGTGTATGTGCGCGTGTTTTGAGGGGTGTGTGCATGTGTTTTAAGGTGATTAAAGTTGTAATCACCTGAAAACTGAGGTATAAAAAGTTGGAGATTCTTTCTAACATATTTAGTTACTCTTAAATTTTTATTGATTTTTTGCTTTATTGAATAATGGATAATCTTCCTACTAGAGGCGTACGATCGTTTTCTATTGATAATCTCCTTTCTAGAGATCAAACAGGAGAAGGAG
This sequence comes from Meloidogyne arenaria, assembly GCA_036172955.1. Lineage (NCBI taxonomy): Eukaryota > Metazoa > Nematoda > Chromadorea > Rhabditida > Meloidogynidae > Meloidogyne > Meloidogyne arenaria. The sequence continues at coordinate 2,634,087 of JARQAB010000046.1, read as the reverse complement.
CTTTAAAAGAATATGTTGAAAAACTTGAGGATAATATTCAATACATTGAAAAATTTAAGATTGTCAAAAGCTATTCAAAATATTTGATAAAGAATATTCCAGATGATCCGGAAACTCTTCTTGGTGGTATTTTTCAATATTGTTTCGATGAGGCCGTATCAAATGCGCAGGCTAAAGGAGTCAAACCAGAAATGCTGGGATGTACTCTAACTAGCGAGTTGCTCCATACGGATATCTGGATACCCCTTCGACCTATAACTGAAAACACATTTAATACTATGTTAAACCAGTTCTATAAAGTATCACAAAGTAAAAAAAGTTCAGGAGTAACACTTTGGGGGAAACCGTTTTCAGTTAATGTTATGATTGTAGATAAGAAAATTTGATCAAGGAAAACAATTTTGAAAAACTCTGCAAAAAGTTTCTTGTTTACAATCGGATTAATGAGCATAAATCAACAACATGCTTTATAATTCTAACATCCCTGGTTGAGTTAGATGAAAAAGTCGAATGCGAAGCTTCGAATGTGAAGCTTTGAACAAATAAAATGTAATTTTTATATTTTATTAAAATTTATGAATTTTAGGTATGCGTGAGTGTTTTTGGCATGCGCGTGTATTTTTAAGCCCTATGTGTTTTTGAACAAATTTTAAAAATTTTTTTAAAAAAGTTTTATTCAAAAAATAAATTGATACAAGTAATTAATTACCAAAGTTCAAAATTAGGAATTTCTAAGTCTTGATCTTTTTTCAAAATAATTACTGGGCTCTTCGGCTCTTCCGAAATTGTTAGCTTGTTTGACAGATCACTGGAAAGCTTATTCACCCATTTGTTAGCAAGTCGATCCTCTTGCTCAGGAACAAACTCGAGCAACTCCATTGGGTAATATCGGTCCTCTCCTCCAAATGGAAAGCGCTCAACGACACATTGCAAGTAAGGATAACGTAAACGAATCCTGTGTCGAGCATAAAAGTGAGCGGCAACGCTCACATTGTATGGAAAAGGTAATCTCCCATAAGCAACGAGAGAATTTCCTCCATGTCGGGTAAGGCCATCTATACGAAAAGTTTTCTTGAAGCCATTTTGATCCTCATAGGTCGTTTGGACTTTTCGACCAAGGATTTCCTTAAAGATAAGCACGCGGTTATCAGGATGGTTGAGGTGATCCCTTAAGGATTTTGCAGAGCACCCCAAAATTCGCGTGCATTCATCGATTACTTTATTGGAAGAGGAATGTGAATTCATTTTTTTTTTAAGAATGATTTTTTTCCGAAAATTTTCCTCTTTTTATACTCCCCTTTTTTGATATTTTGAAAGTTTACATTTTGATATTTAGGTCAAATTTATACAGAGAATTGAATTTTAAATTTCCACTCATTTTCATTAATCATTTTAAAATTTTCTCAAAGAAAATGAGCTCCTCTCCAGAAGAAGAATTTATTAAATTTATGCACGGATCGTGCGAATATAGAGAATTTCACAAGAGGAAATATATGAACGCTTTAAGTCAGGCTATCAAAGATGGGGTTCAGCTAGATTTGGGAGCAAGATTAAGTGTACTTATCAACTACTTCAGAGCTGGAAAATGGTGCCATGATTGTCTAAAGTTTGTCTTGAGTCGTATGCAGTGCGAAATTATAGCCCCAAAAAATGAACATAATTTTAATTACGAATTTTATCTATGTCCAGATTGTTTTAAAATTACAGAAAGTTATCTTGAAATTCATAATAATTAATTGTTTATCATTTTATTTACAATTTTACTTACAAATAAATCTGTATTATTGATTGACTCTAATAAATTTAAATATTTGGGAAAGGAGTAGCCTTGGGATAAAAAATATATTAGGGAAATACAATGATAAGCACAATTATTAGATAAGGGCGATTGATACGAGTTTACATTTCTTTTTACATTTTTAAAATTTTTTAGAAAAGAGTTAAAAATACAAGAGCTTATAGGGAGTGCTAGGCTATCAAAATAAAATATTTGCTCTTTTTCTAAGTAAAGTGTGATCCAGTGCGACCCTTCCTTCTCATGAGGATCCAAATTCACAATAAGAGTAGTTGGTCTTCTTAGGCTATTAGGAGAAGGGAGCAAGTCACAAGGGAAGCACCCCTCGAAAATTTTGCTCGTCTTTTGATTTGCTATCAAAATTTGAGTTATCTGGCTGCTGTACATTGTTTTGTAAAATATTTAATTTAACCCAAAGTATTGATCGAAGTTGATAAATAATTAGACTTATAATAAGGAGTGCATACAAACAAATCATTCCCCAACAAAATATGTGTCCATAAATATCTCCTGGTGTCTCTTTACATAATTGAATGGGAGGTAGACTACCAAAAGGTTGAGGAGCAGAAATATGAGGAGGAGGAGGTATACTTGAAGCAGTATTATTTCTCTTTGGGGGATATCCTAGTCTACGTAAATATTCTCTATACTCAGGAAGATTTTGAACATCTACACTCCCATCAGTACTTAGAGTATTTACACAGGGAGTAAAAACTCGAATTAAAAAAAAACTTTGGCAAGTCTTTTAAAAAACATATTTATTTAAATGAATAGAAAATGAATAATTTTGAGGTTTATATAGTGGTATCGCTTGTTATCGATCGATTTTTATCCAACATTATTAAGGCATCTGTTTCTCCCATTACTATCAGCATGACTCCGCCTTCTGGAACAGCCTGACTAAATTTAATATTTACAGCTGTTGACCCATTTTTTATTAGATCGAAAGTCCCGCCATTATCTTCACCACTATTCGTAAGATTAAAAACATAGATACAGTGTGTTCTCCCATATTGCTGGTATGTTATTCCATTGTTCTCAGGTGTATCAGAAAATCCTATAGCATCATTCATGTCATGAAATGCTCTCACATATCTATTCGATCCATAGTCAAAATCATATGGAGATTGGGGATATGAACGACCGTTCGCTATAATACTAATCTCCCTTACCCTAAAAGGCTGAAAATTGAAAGGACTCCGCTCTTGTGTCCCTACATAATCGGAGTTGGCGACTAATCCTAAAGTAATTCGTCGTGGTATTTGATCCATGAATAGATTGGCATGAAACTCATATCTTCCCTGACTGATGAATAATGGTTTCATCATTGTTTTCCTAATTGCATAACGAGCCGGTTTAACGTCAAGTCTCCTGGCAATATCAAGAGCAAGACCATCCATTAGGTCCAACTTTTTTACATATAATTTACAACTAACCACTTCAAAAATATAACGAGTAGGCTGAGCTCCAACAGGGAGAGGAGCAATAAGGAGAAATTTTGTTTCGTTAGGTAAAATTTCAATATCAACCTCGCAATGATTTACTAAATATTGAGGCTGATTGAAAAGGTCAGCATCAAGTTTTGAAATAAATTGTGCTGTTCTGCTATTAACGAACAAATTTCTTCTTGAATTAAAACTTGCTCCGGACTCCTGTGATACACCTGAATCGTAATAATACCCTGCTGCATTTAAATGAGAACTTTTTGCTCCTAAAGAGTAAGAGAGCTCATGAGAAAAATACGTCTTATAGGCGTAAAGAGAGTTTGAATTGAATATTTCGCGCCCATTTATACTTATTCTCATGTTATTAATAAAAGTGTTTCCAATCATTTGTATAGGAGCAACATTTTCATCAAGAGTAATATTTACAGGTTGTCCATTAGCATTTTCTTTACGGATTCGAAATTCAGTAAAAAGGTAACATTTGGATAAATCAATAAAATTTTCACTTGAGTGAATCTTAAAATGAAAGGGGGTGTCTGTTAAAGGATTACTTGGAAGGATTTCAAATGTTTTTGAAGATGAAATGGTAACATTGGTAGGAGGAACTTGAAAGATTTCTACAGCATTTGTAATTGTATCAAGACTATCTCTATCAATCTTTTTAAAAGACATTTTTAATAAAAACCAAAAGCGTCTACACGTTTTTTCTTTTGGCCAATAAATGTTTGATGGGATGGGAATTTATTCCTTTTTATACTTTTTCTTCCAGTTCCAAATTGTTTTGGTAGTCCTCCTTTTTCAAGGACTGTATCAATTCCTCTTTTTCCTTCACTGACTAATGCCTCCTTTATAGGCTGACCTTCATGGACTCTTTCAAGTACCCGCTGTCCTGTATTAAGTGCCTCAGCAGATACTGTACTCCCGACTCTTCGAATAATCGGGAGAAAAAATCTCCACAATCCTCTCATAATATCCCCAACTCCTGCTCCTCTTTGTCCATATCCACGCTGATATGGTGATGCTCCCTTAAAATAATAATTTTCCGCACCACTCCCACATTGATCTACAAAATTATACCCTACTGAATTTGTATCAAATTGAACATGAACCATTTTTATCAATAATAAAATAATTACAAAATAAAACAAGGGTTTATATAGTCTTAGAAATTTATCACCTTCTTAAAGATCAAAACAATACTGACTGTACCATACGCAAATGGTACAAGTCTACCATTATCCATCGTCCTTAGTTCGACTTCAATTTCATTTACTTCTCGGGGAGCACTCTAACATAGATAGGAGAATCATAAATCTTTTCGTGATACTCCCCAGGTACTGCTCCTGTGACTGACACAATTCTGAGCAATGAACTAAGAGAATTTCCAACGATCATATTTTCTGTAAGTCCTTTTGCATAGATTGCAAAGCTGGAAAACCCTCCTCTTAAATCACACCCATACTTGGCAATCTCATTATTTTGGACATGTTGAGGGTTTGCAAAACCTAGGACATAACCCAATTGTGGCGAAAATGACAGATATTTGATGCTAGAATGAGTAAAGGACAATTTAAATCTCTTAAAGTCAGCGAGATAATTAATCGATATTGAATCAATAATTTGTTTTAAAAAGGTAATATCATACGGTGTTTTATTATTCTTTCCAAATAATATTTCAAACAGTTTGTCACCTCTTGAATTATTATTGCTTCCTTTTGATGATCTTAAACCCATAGCATCTAAAACACTAGGAGATGATGGAGGTGATGTTTGAGTGGATTGTGAAATATTTGCATTTGTTTGATTTGAAGATAGTTTTGTTGGAGGAGTTTGATTTTTTAAGGGACTTTGCGGACGTTTCTGTGTTCGAGGAGGTAAAGTTTGTGGTTCAGGTATAGGATGTGTTAAATATGTTCTTGGGGGTGTTATTGATTTTGTGGGTAAAGGTTTCTCTAGTTCTTTATGGAGTCTTGGAGGTGTTACAGGTTTGGTAACTAATGGTTTTTCTAGTTCTTTATAGATTCTTGGAGGTGTTACAGGTTTTGTAACTAATGGTTTTTCTGATTCATGGGTGGTTATTTGAGGGCTTACTGGTTTTTTAATTAATGGTTTTTCTATTTCTTGGTTTTCTATTGAAGGAATTACTGGTATTATTGTATATGATTTTTCTTTGTCTTGATTAACTCTTGGAGGTGTTATTGGCTTTTGAGGCTCAGATTGTTTTTTTGGAGATGAAATTGTTTTGTAAGTTTGATTTGGATTAGCAGGATCTATCTTTGGGGGATGAGGAGGAGACGGAGTTAAAGTTGAATTTACTTCATGTTTTGATCCATCTTCTATTCTCAGAGATGATGACTCTCTTGGAGGTGGGGTAGTTATTGTTTGTATTTTATTTTCCGTTTGGTTTGTTTGAGATTCGACTCTTGGAGGTGTTGAAGATTTTATGAGATCGGGTTTGTTAGTTATGTCTGATTCTTTTTTAGGAGGTGTTTGCTCTTGATTAATATTAGAAGGCGTATTCTGTATTATTTGACGTGTCTCGTTATCAGATATTGGACTTGATAAAGGAGGTGTTACTGGATATATAGATTCCTCTATTGTCTCACTCGTTGGACTAGTATATGGAGGAGTTACAGGTAATTCTATATCTTTTTCAATTCTAGGTGGAGTTTTAGGATAAATCCCACGTTTATCCCTTGCTAGTATGCTTGGTTTTTTCACTAACCCATCTGATTTTTCAAGAGACGAAGCTTTTAGAGCTTCACCTTGGTGTTCTAAGGTAGCAATCAAAAACTGAAGAAGCTCCTCTGGTGTATTGTGGGAGCCTTTTGGAACAGGAATTCTTATGATTTGCCCCATTTTGTTATTATCTGTAAAATTTATATCTATCCATTGCTCATCAAGTGTACCAATGGTTGAAGACCATGAATATGGATAACTGATACTGTGTACACCACATACCCAATCACCAGAAAAATAAAGGGGCTTAGGTAAGTGAACCCTAAATTTATTTGGTTGATTATCAGGATAATCAGGCACATTACTTAATAAACAAACATAAAAACTATTTGACATTTTTATTTAAAATGAAAGAAATACAATGTAATGAACCCTTTTATACTAGTTGGGTTTCATGAATCCACTCCCTTTCGGGATATCCAATGAATTTTACTAAAATATCATATGTTCCATCTGCTCTCTTTTTCTTTCTTATGACTTTCTCTATCCTATATTCTGTATCCGCATCTTTCCTCACACGTGCCAACTCCTCTCGATAGTAATACCCATTAAACTTGTCTCCATTATCATTAATAATCTTATATCTGACGGGATAAAATTGATCCTGAACCTTATCTACTCGCACAATTTGGTCTCCCCAATTTGGAATATATCCCTTTTCAAAAGCACCCTTGCCAATACTCATGCGAACAAAATCTCCCTCTGCAAGTTTTTGTTTACCTTTCTTTTGGTTCGATGAAAACTCGTTACCGTACATTCTTTCCCACACCTCTTGTGCATTAGAAAAATTTATATCAATAGGACGCATCCCATGCACCCTGCTCTTTGACTTATTAATCCCATCTAATATTTTATCAAGTATATCAATCCAATTTAAAGATTTGTTTTGTGCAAAATATCTGTAAAGCCGTTGCTTTACATTTCTTATTGCTCTTTCAGCTACAGAAGCCTTAACAGTTGAATGAGTAGCCTCAACCTTTTGAATCTCCTCATTTTCAAAATATTCCTTTACAACTTTGTTTTTAAATTCTAACCCTTTATCTGAGAAAATCCTATGAGGTTTCATTGGCATTTGACCAATTAGTTGTTTAAATGCCTCTAGCATATCCTTTGAACCCTTTGATTTGACTGGGACACCAAAGAGTCGTTTAGAGAGAACATCAACTCCAAGGAGAATATACTTATTTCCTTTGTTATGTCTGGAGAGAGCCTGCATGTCCGCCAAATCTACTTGTACATCAGTCATAAAACCTGCAGCCACAGTTTTTGCTCTTTTAAAATGGATTCTTTTTGGACGCATAAGCGTATAAGTCCTGTGACCTTCCAAATAATCCTGAACAACTTTTTTGGGTAAATGTTTGAAAATTTTACGTGCCTCATACCATAACCTATCAACTCCAGAAAAGGCAGCAGGTGAATCTGGATCGTTGTAAAGTCGGTGTAATAGCTGTGTGGGGTCTGCCATTTTTTTACCAAAGTGTTGGTTTAAATCTTTTTATACCCGCTTCTTTACGTTTAGCTTTTATAAGTCTTAGCATCCATTCTCTTCCAGCTTTTGCTGATTGAGTTTTTGTGACAGGTTTTACTTTTTTCAAGGCAATTAGAGGACTTTCATCTGGACCTTCCCATTTTCTTTTTAATTTTAGACGTCTTTGAATATCATCTTCCTTTCGGTATTTAGCTAACGCTGATTGATCAATGGGAACCCTTTGTTCTCTAATATTAATTTTTCTTTGTAAATATTCCCTTCGTTTCTGTTCACGCTTTAATTTTGCTTTTTCATGTTCATTAAATCCCCTTTTCCATCTCTTTGAACGTTCAAACTCTTCTGACTGTCCCCTTTTTGTAATTTGTCTAGTTGGAGGTGGGTCTGATACAAGAGGAGCATCAATACCTTCAGGAATAGTAAGGAGAATTTGGGACGGAGGAGATGGGGGAATATTACTATCAACAGGAGGATTAGTATTATATTCAGGAGTATAAGGAATTCTCCAATTTTTCAACATCTTTTTCCTTTCTAATTTTTGCATCCTATTCCTAGCCTTTTCAGAAAGCTTCACATACTCATTTCTAGCCTCATTTTTATGATTAATCAAATGTCGTCTTTTATTTTGTCCATAATCATCCTCCTCAATTTTTCTCTTGAATTTTTGTCTATGTGTAGGAGGAGTGGGGGAAATTCCATCTCTTAATAAGTTTCTACGTCGACTTTCTGGGGCTTGTTCGATTGAAGAATTTGACAAAGGGGGAACAATATTATATGATAAGGCAGGTGGCTCTTGGGGGTACGCAGAATAGGAAAAATCATCGCTCATCCATAAATCATCGTTATCGTCTGTAATATTTGTTGCAGGTCTAATAACATCTCTATTCATAATTGCTCCTTTAGGGTTAGCTACCATTTCAACTCTAACAGGTTTATTTTCACTCTCATTCCTAAGTTTCAGATATCGTCTAAGTTCTTGGTTGTAGTGAATATTTTTGGCAGAGAGGTTTTCTTTTTTACTTTTAGCTTTTTCCACCGCCCTCTTTGTGAAATCTAAATTTGGGTCCCCATAATTATTTGAAGTAAGCCCTCTATAAATCTCTTCCGGAACAAGAATTAATTTTTTTGCCATTATTTTTAAATTTATGGTTGATTTGAATTATTTTGATAGGCTTTTATACTAATTGCTCTAGCTAGTTCCATTAGAACAGGAGTGAGAAGAGCAGCAAATACTCCTATTCCTCCACCTTTTTGTCTTAAAACTTTTCTTACTCCACGCTCGCTCCTAGCACGACTCATTTTACGAATAAATTCCACGTGAGGTAATAAACGATTTTTCTGACGAGTATTGAGATTAAAACGAGATTTTACAATATTCAAACAAATTTCAACAATGGACAACAACTGACTAGTATCAGCTTTTCGTAAAATTTTTCTGTTTCTTCTTTCAGATTTTGTAAGCGCTAGGGAACGTAAAAAATCTTTATTCTCACAAATTAATTGACTAAACATTTTTGGAAATGAAAATTATCTTCTCTTCGTCGTCCTTAAATATGCGGGTTCGGAGTCTTAGCGTTGGATCAGAGGAAGCATGCAAGTCTATGAGCAGGTATCCGTATGGTTCATTAGTTGCCTGTTTGTACGCATCAAGGAAATATTCCAGTTGACGGGGAAATAGTTGTACTCCAATATTTCTCACAGAGAGTTCAGAGTTTGGAGACCTCATTAAAACAATATATTGGGCGTTTTGACGCGCAACCTTAATCTTTTTCTCAAATAGGTTTTGGGTAACAAAAACAATTGCAAAATTTTGATGATGCGACTTTTTTGTAAATAGCTCCGAAAGATATTTTTCATCTATAGACAGGAGCAAGTCATCTAGAATTAAGAGTAAAGGTTTTGAATAACTTTTTATCAACTCCTCTGGGGGAACTCCTGCGTAAACATTTACTCCTGATTTTTGAAGAATGGGGATATTATCGTTCATCTCTCCAAAACAATACAGTACACTTTTTGGACTGGGATCGATCAAATCTTGGGAGTCTGCTATAAATTTCAATAGGAATGAACTCTTACCACTAGAGCTTGGACCAGACAAAATCATACCAAAAGGTAATTTAAAATACAAATCTTTATTAGTGAATGATTGTGATTCCATAATATTAATAGGGAAAAAATAAATATTACATAAAAAATTAAGGTTTATATAGGAACATTTGTTTCATCCTTTTTTTCTTCTGTCTCAACCTTCTCTTCCAACTTCTTCGGTGTTGAAGTTAATCCAGTCGTAGCTGCCATTAAACTATTATAAAATTCTTGGAGCTCCTTCTCAAATTCAACATTATCAGGAGGTGTATTAGGACGCGCAGTATTGGTAATAGTCTTTGGACATTCTGCTGGAGTCACAGCAGGGGAAATATGTTTTGGAGGAGAATGTAAGTTATTGACGGGAGTAGGTGAAACATGACGGGGAGGAGAAGATAAGTTATTGACGGGAGGAGGTGAAACATGACGGGGAGGAGAAGATAAGTTATTGACGGGAGGAGTAGGAGAAACATTTCGAGGTGGAGAAGATAAGTTATTGACGGGAGGAGTAAGAGAAACATGATGAGTAGGTGACGACAATTCCTCACACTTCCTTTTCCCTCTCTTTGGATTTTGATGGATTATCTGTTGCACTTGTACTCCGTGAGGAACATTGAACACTCTACCCTTGTTCCTGACTTTGAAAAAGCAATGTGTGGGCAACTCATAAACAGTATCGAATGGAACAAATCGGGTACCTGATCCAATTCGTGTACAGTAGATGGTAACCCCTTCCTTAGTCACAATAAAATCAATTTCCACCTCTGTGCTTTTGCACTCCTTACATCTCCCTGACTGGTCGTAGGGAATAAACCTAGGAGTAGTAAGTCGGGAACTTAGGACGGTAATTCCACTCGAAGAGATATTGAAATCTACTTCTGGGAGGATTTGGGAAAATAAATTTTGATTCATTTTAAAATAATGATACAAAATTCAAAATCTTCCGCCTTTTATACTCGGGTTTTCAGTGGATTACAACATTATTAAAACTGACACGCCCCTAAAAACACACGCACATACACAAAACACGTGCGCATGCCTAAAATATATGCCTTTTAATAAAATTTACAAAATACAACTTAATTTGCTTAAATATGCACTTTTACCCCTAAAATCATCTATTTCAAACTCTAAACTATGCTTTTTACAACTTGTAATTTCTAAATATACACTTTTCTCCCTAAAATCAACAACTTCTAAACGTTAATTATGCTTATTGTATCTTCTAACACTTAAATATGCACTTTTCTCCCTTAAATCTACTACTTTTAAACATTAAAGTTGCACATGTTTTTATAAAAAAACAACAATAATTTACAAAAATGTAATAGCAATGTGTTAACTACAAAAAAACAATTTGATGATTCGGTGATGTAATAGATTACTTTCAGTAACAACCCACGTAATCACTTGATGAATACCAGAACAATTATTGGTGGGTATAAGATTGTAATAAAGTAATTAACAGATAAATGACACTTCAAATTTAGAAAATACTTTTTCTCCACTGAGTACAAATTACCCTTCAATCACACACAAAAAATTCACCGATCTCCACAAATCATAGCATCCTCACTTTTTTCCCTCAACCACCACACGCTGCCGATATGCCCTTATTCATCTTTTTAATTTTTGGAACCCATCACTCGGCGATGTTGATTGTCAGACACATCAAAGGGGTTTGTTTAACTTAATTATGTGTTTACATAGCATTCTTTCCCTCCTTTGGTATTGTCTTTTCCTCAATATTAGCGAATGTTCGTTTATCTTCCCACAATTTTACCTATGTCCTCTCATTTTAGACTTTACCTCCGCCACCTTCATCCTCTCATACTAAAAATAGGATGTTATAGTAATAAATGGAAAAGGAGAGAGGAGGAGGATGGAAGGAGAGAAGATGAGGGCGAAGTAGCAACAGAGAGGAGAAGATGAGTAGAAGGGAGCAGGAGGAAGAAATAGAGGAAAAAATGTGAGGAGGAGGAGAAAGAAAGAGAAGATAAAATAAGGAGTAGGATGAAGAGAGGAGATGTGGTTTCAGTGAGGAGGAAAGTAGAGGAGAAGATGGGAGGAGTAGGATAGAAGAGAAGGAAGAGAGGAAAAGATGAAAGGAGGAGGAGTAGCAGAAAAAAGTTAGGTAAAATGAAAGGTGAGGATGAGGAGAGAGGAGGAGAAGAGAAGGAAAAGGAGCAAAGGAGAAAGAACGAAAACGATACCGATTCCTCTAACTCTTATAAATTGAGACTTGATAAGAGAAGGGTCAGTTTAACAACATTTACCGCACTACCCAAGGTTTGGAATTTGATCATCTAATCAATCAAACGGATTACTTAAAAGTCAAAAAGTCGGCCACGACGACGATGTTTCACAAATTACCTCTTAAACCACTTTCTCTACCCTCTCATCACTATTTGATTACAAGGTTATTTTATCCATTTAAGTTATTGCCACCCGCGACGATGATGTCCACATTCAAAATGGGTTCTTTTTCCCTCACTCCTCATAATTAAATATTTCCTATTGTCTGACACATCCTCCCCAAATTTCTTTTATCGTACCTCTCCACAAAAATTCTCCTCTCCATTTTGATTTTCCTCACAAATAAATGCACATACTCTATCGTTTTGTCTGACCCTTCCAACACAATTCTTGTCTTCTCTTCTTTTTACTCCACCCCAAGACTCTGCTAAGTTGTCCACTCCCTTTAGGTTTTGCCGCGCGATCCCTGATATGCCCTCTTCCTTTTGGTTTTGCCAGACCCACGCCACCCCACGACAATTTTCCTGAGAAGCAGAGGGAGAGAGATGAGGTGGGGGAAGGAGAGGGAGAAGGAGTGGGACGCCCGCGACATCAATGTTTTCCCTCTTCTCCTACAGGTACAGGTTGGTCAGCTTTTACCGCACTAACTCGCGCTAAAGGTTTGAGCTTTGACCAGCCGCTCAAAAGGATTTGACCTTAAGTCAAAACTAATCAAAAGGATTTGACTTAAAAGTCAAAAAGTCGGCCACGACATCACCCTACTATTAACTACTAACATACTTAAACTCTCAAAATAAATTATCAATTTTAAACAGGACATGTTTGTATTAAAAAGGGGAACACTTGACGTTTTGTCTGATAATGGAGAGCACTATTCTAGATTAACTCAAGGAGGGATATTTGGTGAAATGGCTATATTAAAGCCTTTAGGGCCTTTGGGGAAGTTGCTAGCTAGGAGACGGTAATTTTCTTAAAATTTCTAAAAACACCAAAAAAGTCTTCCTTAAAAAGTTATTCTCTCCGTTCTGTTGGGTATTCAGAAGTTTATTTACTCTCTCAAGAGGATGCCTTAGATGTATTTTCAGACTATCCTGGTAAATTTAAATTTTTAAAAATTATTTTTAAAAATATTTTATATAAAGAACAAAGAAACGAGCTGATTAGAAAAGGTAAAAATAAATTTTAAAAATTCCAAAAATTTTAAAATTAAAATTATTTTTAATAAAGCAACCTCTCTCTTACTCGAAAACAACGAAATCCACTTGGAGGATTTAGCTGAGAAAACAAAATTTAATCCGTTTGAGCTAAGCGGAACGGAAAGTGTTAATGTATAAAATAAATAATTTTTAAAATTAATTTTGGAAATTATTTTTAGGAAATATTTCAATTACTCAAAGAAACATTGGACACACTAGATAAGGAATTAGACACAGTTTACGTCAAGTTTGCGGTAAATATTAATTTATTTATTTTTTATTTTCAAGTTGACAATTGAAAATGTCAACTTAAAACTTTAAATTAAACTTGGATTAATTAAACTTGAAATTAAAGTTTAAGTTCGATAGTCCTATAATGATTAATATTTTTGTTACTTAAGATTCTGGTAAATAAAATTAATAAACTTAAGTTCAGAAAAAAATTAAGGGCAGAAACTCAAGTTTATTAAACTTAAGATTCTGGTATTTTTTAATTAAAATTCTGAAAAAAAATTCAGAACGCATATTCTGATCTTAATAAATCAGAATTTAAACTTTTAACAATAAAAAGATTCTGCTTAAAATTCTGAAACTTAAACTCAAGATTCTGATAATTAAAGTTCTGAACTTAAGTTTATTTATTTATTCTAAAATTTTTGGTAAATTAAAATTCTGATTCTGTTTCAATTCTGATTTAAAAAATTCTGATTCCCATTTTTATTTTATAGGGTAGCAGTTCATCCTTAAAAAAGCAAGTGACAAAACTAGAAGGTTTATATCTCGAGAACCGTCAGTTACTTAAAAATACTTTTCGGAGAAGAACGAAGAATTTTAAACAAATTTAATACTTCAAAAAAATTTAATTTTTATTTTTTTATTTTTATTTTTATTTTTAACATTTTTTCCAGACAATGTAAAAAAAGACCAATTGTTAATATTATAAAAATATTTTTAAATAAAAACGATTAATATTTTTTAATGTTTATTAGTTTTGTTTGTCCTACAAACGTTCTCCCCAAAGATTTACACACAAACAAATATTAAATGGAATGTCAAATGACTTTTTTAAATTGCTGCAAACTGAGTATTACACACAACTATTTTTAGAATATTTTTCAGATTTTTTGAATTTTTTTTAAATTTGTGTTTTGAGTAAATTTGGTGGTAAATTTATTTATTTTTCTAAAGACCGGATAAGGAAATTCGGATATAAAGCGATATTTTATTTAAGAGCGCAGTTAGGTATTATCTCTCAAAAACTGAAGGAATACTTTTACAAATGAGATTCTCTGAAGCATTTTCTGGTTGTTTAAGAGGATTTCAGTTTACTGGTTGATAAAACATCTGCCGAAGAAGATCATTATTGCTCCCCCCCCCCCCTAAAAAATATCACTGGATATGGTAATAGATTAAAGAAAGGAGAGTACATCTTCTACAACTTTAGCACTTCACAAGTGCTTAACTTCACTCGTCCTCTACTTTAATTATTATACCCCTCCCCCTCCTCTCCCCTCCAAAATTCCCATTTGAAGTTTTGGAAAAACTCCTACTATATACCAGTCAATTTAAGTTTAATTTTTATTTTTTAAAAATTAATTTTTTTAAATTTATGTTCATTTAAACTCTCGAATTTGGACAAACTGTCTTCCCTTTAATAAATTTAATTTTGTTTAAGTCCCTTACGAAATTTATTTTTATTAAAACACATGAAGATTAGATGAACTAAAATAAAAAAAAGAGAAACGGTCTGCTGACAGGTCCAAAAAATATTTATTTATTTTTTTCTGGTTGTCGGTCAGTCATCTGCCACATTCAACCTTTTTTGAAAAGAGATGTCATATGAGTAGAAAAGTAAAAGAGAGAGAGAATTTCTCTAAGGAATTTAAAAATACCCCATTTATTTTATCTTCATTCATTTTTTATTTTTATGTGCTCATTAACATTTGCGGACGGATATTTGCGGACATTAAAAATTTTTTCTTATAAATATTTACACTCTAATAGAAAGTTGAGAGCTAACACAGGTTAGTCTGCACCACCATAATTAAATGTAGAGTTTTAGGAGAGTTTTGGAAGAGTTTTGGAAGACTTAACTTGATAAGATAACAAGCCTGATTAGGTAATACCTTCATGAAACTAGCTCCTAAACTGGCTCCTAGCAATAGTGCCCAGGCAGGCACTTGAATCCCGTTAATATTATACTCTCAATAATGTATATAACTACCTAAGTTTAGTGTACGTTTTATTAATGTTGTTGGCCAGTGATTGGCGGAGGAGCTGCCTAAAAGATACCTCCACAACAAATAAGGAGGTATTCAGAAGACACCATAGAAAAGTCAAGTGATGTTTTATTGTGCAACTTATTTTAGTCTACGATTTTTCAGCCCTAAGGGCATATATTTTAACGAGATTCAACTGTCTAACGAGAGAAATTAGACTGTCTTTTAATAATCCACAAAAATCTGAATTAGGTAGATGTCCGCAAGTTTGTGTCCGCAAAACTCAATACACCCATTTTATTTTTTAAAATAATTTTTTTCCATTTTTTATTTCTCCTTTCCGGTTGTTATATTTAAATAGGAAAAAAATTTTATTTTAGTCAGAAGACACATTTTCTCTATACCAAAAATGCAAAAAGTAATTAGCCTTTTTTGGGGAGGGGCATTTCAAGAGTATAAATGATGTAAAAAATACAAAAATAACTAAAAAGACCAAAAATTAGTTTTTAAAAAATTCTATAAATATTTGATTAATGTGTAGTTGAAATTGTTTGTTTAATAATTTGTTGCCTATTCTAGACATTTTACATAAATTTTTTTCTTATTTTTAACATTTTCTGTCTTAAATAATATTTGTTAATTACTAGCTGATTAAGTAAAAATAGTCTATTTATTTGTTAGTGAAAGAAGTAATAAATCAGAATAAAAAATTCTGATTTTAAAAATAGACGAGAGAGAATCTTTAAAAATAAATCAGAATTTTTAATTAGAAATCAGAATTAAAAAGCAGAATTCTTAAAATCAGAATTAAATCTAAGAATTAAAAACCAGAATTAAAAATCAGAATTAAAAATCAGAATTAAAAATCAGAATTTTCTAAATGAGAATTCTTTAAATCAGAATTAAAAAACCAGAATTTTTAAATTAAAAACCAGAATTAAAAACAATTAAAAAGCCAGAATAAAAATCAGAATTTGTTTTAAATTTTTAAATTCTGTTCTGGTTTTAAACAAAATTTTTTAAAATCAGAATTCTGATTTTTTATTTTTTAATTCTGATTTTAAATACCAACCAAAATTATCATAAATATTCTGAATTTTGCTAATTTAATAACAATAATTCTGATTAAATCAGAAACTAGATAGGTATTTGTGTTTTAAAATTTAATAATTCAGTCAATATTCTACCACTTTTTTTGTTCGTTAAAAAATAAATAATCTTTGTCTGAAACCATAAATTAAATTCAATATTATTTTACACATTTAATCCTCCAAAAAATATTTTTTTTTCAAAATTATTAAATAAATATATCCATTATAATTTACACTCATTTTCAACCTAAATAAAATGGTTGAATGATTTTTCTTTTTTTTTTTTAAATTTTTTGAATAAAAAAATTATTTTTTTTATAATTTTTAACTATTAAATGACACACAAAATAAATATTTATTTTGGTTGATTATTTTTTTGAAATTTAATCCAAACAATATAAATCACCCCGCTACACACTTCAACACTCATTAACACTTTTCTATCTTCTCCCTCTATTTTATAAATAAATAAATTTTTTTAATTTTTTAAGCTCTAAAAATGTTAAAAATGTTTAGAAATTAAAATAAGAAAATAAATAAATAATTATTTTTATAAGGGTATTATAATTTAAGGAATTTATTGTAGGGTTAAAAATATATTAGTCAAAACACAGGAATGTTTTTTGACAAATAATTTTATGAAACATTCTATTAAACAAATATTTTTTATTTTAGAAGGAAAAATCACTCGAATAAAATTTATACAACCTCCGCAATCCACCTTTCAATTTTAAAAACACTTAGCCTAGGTTTAAGTCTTGCTCACCGCAACAGGAATTCGGGTTAACAAAAAGTCGGGTTCGGTTCCCCGGTTCCAATAAAAAATTTTTTTCTCTTGTATTCTTTTAAAAATAAGGGTGATTTATTGAGCCGACTTGAATGATTCATTTAGTTCATTTTTGGCCAATTCAAAAATTCCTATTTTTGGTTCAGACAAAAAAAGATTGGGTTACACAAATTCCAGACATATCACAAGAAACAATTTAAGGAAAAAATAATTTTTAAATTTGGGTATAAATAGCTGAATCAAATATAATTGTTAAAAAACCCCTCTTAAACCCTCTAAAAAATTTCTATTTTTTCTTCTAATTTTTTCTCTTAAAAATTTAATTTAATATACGTATATAATTTTAAAAAGTCTACTCGTTTATTTTTTTAAAAAGAAAAAAATTAAAATTTATTTTTAGAAAAAAAAAATATTTAGGAAAATTCAGCTGATCAAATATTAACTAGTTAAATTTAAAAAAAGAATAAAAAAATATGTATTTATTTTAAGTAGTTTTTTTCTCATTTTATGTCACAGGTTAAAAATTGAGAAAGAAAAAATTTAAAAATGATATTTGCAACCACCAAAGTATTTATTTTAAAATATTCTTTCTTCGTTCTTTTCAATCCGCCTACTCAAAAAACTGATTTTTATTTATATGTATATTCTTTTTTAGTTTAAGCTAAAGAGCAATCAGTCTCTCTAGTATTTTTAAAAAGATCACAACTATTGGTTGGGTTGACGCAAAAAAATTTTTTAGGGAAAATCCAACAAACCAGAACCGGAACAATTTATCGAAGCTAGAGTTGCTCCCAGAGAATGAGAGGGTCGGGAAGAACCTTTGCGGAGAACGGGGATGTCTTGTATCAGGAAATGACCTAAAAATCATAGTCGGGCGGGGTATCGTTGTGGAGGACCAATTCTAATCTAAGCTGTCAATACCTGCGGGGTTTAAAATAAAATTTTGAAACCGTCCGGAACTATTCCGTTTTTCGGAACCATTCCGTCTTTCGGAAACGTGAACACACTGATAGCGGGGAAAGAAGACTGAAATAGAAGAGAAATTAGAGACTTCTTAAAAACATAATCCATTCCCACCTTCAACTTACAAAAACACTATAACCTCCTCTATCACTTAATCGCCCCCGCCTGTATATTTTTAAAATAAATTTTTTCTTCTTGATTTCAAAATAAAGAATGCTTTATTCTTTTCCTTTTCTCTGTCATTTTATAGATCCAGGCAGCTTGGGTAGCTAGTAGCTGGACAGATTTTTTATCTAAGCTATTTATCATTGTAGGCCTCTTGTTGATGAAAAACAGAGGGGGATTTGCCCTGATCACTTTTTTAAACGATCGGGACGTGAATAACAAATGCCCTGGATTTATAAGAGAATAGGAGAGAAAAGAGAAAATAAAGGAGAGAAAATAACCAGCTGACAGGAGGAACATTTACCTTGTACTAGTGGGGAAAGATGACTTTAACCCATGACAGATTTATCGTTTTATTTTTATTTTTTTTCTCTTAAAAAAATTTTTTTGAATTTTTTTCACATGAATCTCAGTCCTGACAACTGATATTTTTATAAAAAATCGAAAAATAAAATCCTCATTAAAATTGCTCTTGATCCGCACTCATTTTAAATGAACACACACCTCACTCAATTTTACCCTCCAATGCTTCCCTTCCCTTTTTTTATTTAAAAATGTGTTCTCTTCAATAATTTCCAATTCAACAGTTGTTTAAAACACTTGATTTTCTCTTTATTATCCGTCAAAAGTAGGCGGGACAGAGCTCTCAAATCCACCCCTCTCTCTCTCCTTTTTTGAGAGAAAGGCGGGGAAGTGTGTCTGTTTTATAGGAAGAAAAGAACAGCTCTAAAACTTTAAAGAGCTTATTTCCCTTCGTTAAAGTCGGCATTCTTTCCCCTTAAAGAGAGATTAGAAGCATCTCTCCCTTTTTAAAATTTTATTTTTTCTTCCTTTTCAATCATTAATTTGTTTATGATAAATAGGCTTTTAAAGAACGCGAAAATTGATTTTAACAGATTAACCTCTCCCCTTTAACCTTTCCCCAACCACAAATAATAACAATAAATCTCTCCTATTTTTTAGACAAATAAAAACCCGCCACAATTGGCTCTTTAATCTCAAAGTGCTCCAAGTGCCAGAGCAAAACACCAGGCCAGAAAAAAGGTTCCTCCTCAGCAGCAGCAATGTCAGCAGAGAATGATCAAGGTAACGCGCCAGGGCAAGAACAACAGCCGCCGGTTGAAGAACAGCCACCACAAGAAGCTCCTCCGGTAAATTTTTATTTTGTTTAAATGATCAGAGGTGATATTTTGACATTAAAGGCTGAGGCTCCTCCAGCTGAAGAGCCAGCTCCAGTAGTTGAGGCTCCTCCAGCTGAAGCACCAGCCGAAGCCCCTGCCCCAGCTGAGGCTCCTGTTGAAGCTCCCACCGCTGAAGCTCCACCAGCAGAAGCTCCCGCTGATGCTCCCCCTGTAGCTGAAGTAGAAAAGTTGTCATTGGAAGAAGCTGCTCCTCCACCAGCAGAACCTGCCCCAGAAGCAGCTCCACCAGTTGAAGAAGCCCCAGCTGCACCGGTTGAGGAAGCTGTGCCACCGCCACAAGAGGCGCCTGGTAGAATTTCTTTTTCAAAAATAATCAAATTTTGTAATTTAGTAACTGAAGCAGCACCACCAGCCCCCGAAGAGGCTGCAGCCCCTCCAGCGCCTGAAGCTGCTCCAGGTGAACAATATTGCCCCAGGGCATTTTCAAAATTAAATTTTCAGCAGAGGAAGCTCCTGCTCCAGAATCACCTCCAGCTGAATGTCCAGCTGAGGTTCCACCAGCAGAAGCCCCTGTAGCAGAAGCGGAAGCTCCTCCACCTGCTCCCTCTGCAGAAGCGGAAGCACCGCCTGTTGAGGTGCCCACTCCTGAAGTTGCTGCTCCGCCAGCAGAGGCACCCCCATCTGAGGCATCTTTTTTTTATTAAATCCTAACGATTTTTGACAATTAAAGGAGGCTCCTGCTGCCCCAGAAGCCGCTCCTGAAGCACCCGCGGAAGCCCCACCATCTGAAGCACCAGCAGCTCCAGAAGCACCAGTGGCTCCAGAAGCTGCCGCTCCTGGTAGTTTTTGGATCTTCCATCTTAAAATATAAATTGACTTTCAGAAACAGCACCAGCTGAAGCTGTTCCTGATGCAGAACCAGCAGCTCCAGCTGAGCCTGTGGTTGAGGATTAAATTTATTTGAAAGAACGAAATGGATGGAGCAAATATTGATATGGTGGGGATTTTTAAAATTTTTTGGAAGCCTAAAAATAATTTAAAAAAAAATTTTTTTTTAATTTTCAGGAAAAAATATTTTTGTCAATTGTTTTCATTTTGCAATGGATTTTAATTTTTTGAAGCGCAACGGGAAAGAGCCAGACTGTTTATTTACAGCGAGGCAGCTAGACGGGTTATAAAATTAAAAAGAAAATAAATTAAATAATTAATTTTTAATTTCTTCTTAAAATTGTTTCCCGTTTCCTTCGCTTTTTCTACAAAAAAATATTTTTAACAGTCCGGCCTTCTCCTCTAAATCTTTCCCCCCAAATAAATTTTATTTTTATTCTCCCCGTCCCTCTCATATTTTTATATTTGAATTTAAAAAATATATTCAATATCTCTCTTTGTGCCTAAACCCTTACAAAATTAAAAATATATTATTTTTATTCAGAAATTGCTTAAATAAAATTGTAAAAATGTTTTGTTTTCTTGATTTGTTTGGATTAAATTAAAAAATATTTTTACTAAAAATACCAAAAATTTTAGGGGTTTTATTATAAATTCTAAAAGGCTTTTTTGGAAGCTAGATGGGTTTTAGAAATTTTTTTCTTAAAAAAATTTTTTTGAAATACCCTAATTTATAATTTAAAGTAGTTTGCTTACTTAAAAAACTGTTAAGATTTTCAAAAAAAAATATTATTCAAAAACAAAAAAAATTATTAAACAAAAACAGAAATGCAATAAAGCAACAAATAACAACAAATGTTATGGGAATATTATTAAAAAATATTAAGAGAAAATTCAACTATTAAGCATTTTTTAAAATTGTTTTAAACCTCAAAACGGGTAAATACCTCATTTGTTGTTTGACGAACCTGAAAACAGATTCTTTTTATAATTACTAGGGTTGGGGAAAATATGCACGGAAAATCGCCAAATATGCGCATATATCCACTGAAAAAGCCAACGTAAAAACAGAATTTTTGGGCTTTCCACTTCAGGGCATATCCGCACATAAAACATGCATTTGCATGTTTTGCCCAACTCTAATAATTACAATCCCCCCTCACTCAAAAGAAACTTGCCTGAACAAAAGTAGCACGTTTAGAGAGTTCTTTAATTTTTGGAGCACCAACATAAGTACATCTTAAAAAATTAAAAATTTTTTTATTTAAAAAGGGGTTAAAAAATAATTACGCAGATCTTAATCCTCCCAAAATATCCTTTATTGTTGTCATAACATCTCCTCTATAATTTTTAAAAGTCAGAATTTGTAGAAAATTTTACTCAATTATTTTACCTATATGGAATTGAGATTGTTTTTCCTTCGGAAGCTCTATAATCAGCAACAACTGTGCCATGATGTTTTTTCATTGCGGTACTTGAAGCCATTCCATAAAAGAGTTTGAACTGAAAAAAATCAGAATTTTTAGAAAATTAAAAATCAGAATTCTGAAAAAAATCCAAAGAAAATCAGAATTTTTAAAAATCAGAATAAAAAAGTAAAAATCAGAATCTCATTTCAGAATCAAAAAACAGAATTCTGAAAAAAATCAGAAGAGAATCATAATTTCGTTAACCTTTTTCCCATTCTTTTCAATTATTTCTCCACCAGATTGATCATGTCCAGCAAGAAGTCCACCCAACTAATTAATTAAAAAAATATTTTTTAAACAAAAAAATCACAAAAATAACCATAACAAAATCAGCTCCAGCTCCAAAAGCTTTGGCTACATCACCTGGACAGGTACACCCCCCATCACTAATTATATGTCCGCCTAAACCATGAGCGGCATCTGAGCATTCCAAAACAGCACTAAATTGTGGATAGCCTACACCTGCCTTGCTTCGAGTTGTACAAACACTCCCAGGGCCAATTCCTACTTTAACTAAATCAGCACCCGTCAAAATTAATTGTTCAACCATTTCTGCTGTTACCTAAAAAATAAATAAAATCAGAATTTGTAAAAGCAAAAATAGGAAAAGTTTAGAGAATTAAAAATCAGAATTTGTAAAAAAAAATAAAAATCAGAATTACAAATTCTGGTTCTTTTACAGATCAGAATTTGTAATTTTGGTTTCTTACTATTACAAATTCTGATTCTGAAAAGAATTCAGAATTTGTAAAATTCTGACTTTAAAAAATAACAGAATTTGTAAATTCTGATTTAAAAAGGAATCAGAATTTGCAAAAGTTAGTAACCTTATTTAATTAAAACAGAAATTGTAAAAACAAAAAAGAATCAGAATTTGTAAAAAATATTCTAATAAAAATTACAAACCACATTTCCAGCAAAAATTGTATGATTTGCAAATTGTTCGCGAACACGTCGAATAATATCAACAAAAGTTTCGCTGTAACCTTTAAATTAATTAATTTATAACTAATAAAATTATCCAAAAATAACCATTAGCAACATCCAAACAAATATATTTTAATTCGGGAACAGCTTCCAAAACTTGACGTATTTTATCAAAATCGTCGTTGCTTGAACCAGAGGAGACTGCAATATTATCAAAAATCTAAAAAAGAAAATTATGAGGAAAATTTTGAATTAAAAAAATATTTTTTAGCTGTAGTTAGGCGTCTAAAAATTCCAAAAAGCAAAGAAACAAATTTTGAAGAAATTTTTAAAAAAATTTCTTTTCCTTATTTTTTCAATTAAAAAATAATTTAAAAAATCAAAAAATTAACCTTTGGGTTTTCTTTAGCCTGATCCCGAAAGTTTTTCCAATCATCTATTGTGTACCATTTATGAACTAAAAATTGATTAGATAATTTTTAAAAATTAAAAAAATACAAACTCGTAGTAAAACAATTGACTTGAGCCAAAGCACGAGCCATTTCAAAGGTTCCAACGGTATCCATATTCTGAAAAATTAAATTTTTGATTTGTAAAAAATGGGTTTGTAAAAAATATTTTTAAGAGTTGATATTGTTGAAAATAAAATTTTTCTTTTAATTTTTTAATCGAAAATTTTTCTGAATTTTTAAATAAACAACAAAAATAATTTTTTTCTTACACTAGCAACAACAGGAGTGCCATTATAATGTTGTTTTGAATGTTTAAAAATGAACCTGAAATTTTTAAAAATTAAAAAAATTTTAAAAAATTAATAAAAAGACATACTCTCTATTCAAATCAACTTCAGAACGACTTTTAAGTGTTGAACGTTTAGGTACTAACAACTTGGAATTTTAAAAAAATTTTTATTTTTAAAAAATTTAAAAAATACCACATCAGAAAAATCAAATTTAACTCCATCAATAATACGAGGCATTTCACAAGAATTTTTAAAATAATTTTAAAGAATTAGTGTTATGAAATAGAAAACCTGTAAAAAATTTTCAAAATTAAAAAAAAATTTTTTTTGGAATTTTTGGAACAATTTTGGGAATTTTTTTTTGGAAAATGGAATTTTGTTTGGAAAAAAATTTAACGAAAAATTCAAAAAAATTTCAAAAAATTTTTTTGATTGAAAAAACCCTTCTCTCTCTTCAAAGCACGCAACTTTTCAAGACATTTATCATTCTAAAAAAATTTAAATCAACCAGAGCTTGTCTTTATTTAATAACTCTTATGTCACGCGAAGGAAAGGAAAATAGTACAGAGAAGAATAAATTTAGAGAAAAAGAAAAGCACGCACATAGTCACGCAAAATTCGATTTTTCACATTTCAAAAGAAGAAAATTTTATTTGCCCTCCATTTTTTATAAACGGCGCTACACAATTAAAAAAACATTTTAGAAATTGGGCTTCTTTTTTCTCTAATAATCCGAAGCCTCTCAAAAATCTCAGAAGCCCTTCAAAAAATTTTTTTAATTAAAAAAAAATTTTTCTTCAAATTTTAGATGACAGAACATCCCATTTGGAAAATTGGCCTATTCAATAGAATTAATGTCAACGAAGCCGAGTGTATTAAATGCAAAGAAGATGGGGCTTTTAAATATATTTTTAAGCTTCCCTATCGTAATTTAAAAGGATTGTTTGCACACGTTAGAAGTAAAATACACAAAGATACGGAAATTTGTAAATATTTTGAGCAACTTATGGCAGAACAGGACAGGTTAAGATAAAAAAATTTTTTTTGAAAAATTCAGAAATTTCGTAAAATTTTGAGCGTTAAAGAAATTGCAAAAAAAAAACTGGCAAAAAAGATTTTTCCAAAATGACACTCAAAAATGACAATTTGTCCCATTTTAATTTTAAAAAGTTACAGTAGAGTCTGCGATTTTTAATATTCATTTTTAATTTATTTTACTTCATCCTTAATAAATTCTAATAAATTTTAATTAATAATTTTTATTTAATGACAAGAACTGGAGTTAGTAACTGGACGGAACTTGAATTGACAGCTTTTGTGGAGGTTATTTTTATTTTTAATCATTTTTGAGGATTTTAAACTTTAGGGACCCCATTTTATTTCTTCCTTATTTTTATTTGTTTTTTTTTCTGGCAACTAGAGATTGGCCTGGATCTAGATCCAGACCTTGTTTTTTTCTTGGATTCAGAGTCAAGATTAAGGCATTTTTCCAAAATCAGGGTCATGTTTTTTTTAATTTTTGTTCTATACTTGAAACTAAAGAAATTGAAAGGAAAAGGAGGCAAAACAATGAAAAATGGGGGAAATAAAATTTGGGGTGCCTAAACTTTAATGTTCCTCCAATTTTCATTTTTTAGGAGATTTCTTCGCGACAAGAATTAATTTTTAGAAGGCATAGACCAGTAAATCCAGAAATTGATTTGGACGCTATTTGGGCTAGTGTAGCAAATGCTTGTGCTGACAGAGGATTTGAAAGATTTGCTGGACGTACTCGGAAACAATTACAATGTGATTTGTGGGGAAAGAAGAAAAAAGAGGTTATGGAAAGATATGAAAATGCTTTGGCAGCTGGAATTGATGAAAGTCGGAAATGGAAAGATGTAAGTGAGGAATTCAAGGTTTTATTAGATTTTGAGTGTGATTACTTGTAAGGACAGATGCTCAATTTTTAGTTATATTTTTTGCGGAGACATTCCCCGTATTTTTTGCTAGAGATCGGACCGAGATGTGATTTTGAAAAATTTTTTTTCAGGATCTCGATTCTCGTACAACCTTTTCAGACCGGTCTCTAATTTTTGCCCTTTTCTTTTATTTTTCTGAATTTTGGCACAATAGTTTGGTGTACTTGGAGTTTGAAGTTTCCCCATCTATTTTTAGGAGTTCTAGGCTTCAATGTTATTTTGAGTTTCTAAAAATAGTTTCTAGTAATGCTCTGGCAATCTCAAAAAAATTTTTTAATGGAAAAAGCAAAACAATAGAAATAGGGGAAGGGGGAATAGGAGAAGTCCACAAGATCTCAAGTTTTTACAAGTGTCAGAGATGTAAAAAAAATTTTTTTTTAATTTTGTTTTTAGTGGGAAAGATTAATAATTGAAATGTGCAAAAATAACGGAGGTGAAGAAGAAACACCAAACAGAAAAAGGCCTATAGAAGAACAATTTTTGGCTTTAGCAAATTATCAATCTAATAATAACACTAAAAATGGATCTAATATGGATGAGATTTCACAAACTTCTTCAAACCTTGGATGGCCTAAGCATGTCAAATTGGAGGTTTATTTCTTTTGAAATTTAAATAGGGAATTTATTTTACAAATTTATTTAAAGAATTTTGTAAAATTATTGTGAAAAAACTAGTAAATTTCGCAATTATTTTGCAAGATTTTTTTTATATTTTTAATGAGAATATCGGAAAAACGATCAAAAAAATCAGAATTATCTTTTAAATTCTGATTTTTGTTATTTTAAATTATTTAGGAATTGTTGGGAGAAGATCAAATTTGGCCAAGTTTTAAAATTATAAAATTCAAAAGGGTCCAAGGGCATAGCCAGGGGTTTGATTTCGGGATGAGGGGAGCTAACATGGGGTGTTTCCCTTCCCCCGGGGTGAAACTACGCCCTTGAAAGGGACAAATTCAAAAAGGGGTCAAAAGGGTCCAAGAGCATGTCATTTCGGGGAGAGGGGGGCTAACCTTTAATTTTTCATTCAAAAATAATTATTTTATTATTTATTTTTTTTTCAGGAGGAAGATTTAAGATTAATTCCTCAAGCATCTCTATTTGAACGTTTATGTCCTTCTAATAATAATTCAACAACAAATAATTATGAAATTCCAACAGAAAATCACCAACAACACCAAAATTCCTCCCAAAATTTTTCATTTAAATATTCTTGTAGAGAAGATGTAATTAATCAAATATTTAAACAAAAAATTAAATTGGGATTAAAATGGACAGAAATTGCAAAAATTATTGGAAATAGTAAAGAATGGACAACAGCTGCGTGTTTGGGGAAAATGCAATTTAATGAAAGTGAAGCAGAAAAAATGGTTTTTTTTTCTTTTTAAAATTATTTTTTGATTTTTTTTATTGAAGAAAATTTGGTAATTCTTGCGTTCGTACCCCCCCCCCTTTTCTTCCTTCTCAAAGTATTAAAAAATGGTCAGTCTGATATCAGATTATAGAGCTCGTCGAGCTGTGCTGATTACGTCGTCGAGCTGTGCTGATCGAGCTGTGTCGAGCTGTGCTGATTACGTTGATTTTGATGTTATTCGAATCAGCTTGACTAGCTCTTTCGAATGAGCTATTATTTGTTTAATCGATTTTTATCCCAAAAAATCAGCTTGTTCCCCCCTTATATTTTTCAATTTTCTGGGGCTGTATCTCGGCCCAAAGTTAAGACCTGGGGCCCAGGCCCGTAACCAGGGGGGGGGTGGGGGGGGGGGGGAATTCCCCCCCCCCCCCCCCCCCCGCAATGGGAAAAAGGAAAAAATTTGGGGAAGGGCTGGGGCAAAAAAAGTGAATTTTTTTGGCCTACGGCCTCTGAAATTTAAAAAATTTTGCCTGCGGCGCTAAAAAAGGACGAAATCTGGCTTCTTGAGGTCCAAAATTCAAAAAATTTTCGCCTGCGGCGCTGAAAATCAAATTTT
This sequence comes from Meloidogyne arenaria, assembly GCA_036172955.1. Classification (NCBI taxonomy): domain Eukaryota; kingdom Metazoa; phylum Nematoda; class Chromadorea; order Rhabditida; family Meloidogynidae; genus Meloidogyne; species Meloidogyne arenaria. Next base: position 2,606,764 of record JARQAB010000046.1, on the reverse strand, counting down.
TGGCGCCTGCGGCGCCGAAAAAGTGAATTTTTTTGGCCTACGGCCTTCTAAAATTCTCACAATTTTCGCCTGCGGCGCTGAAAATCAAATTTTTGGCGCCTGCGGCGCCGAAAAAGTGAATTTTTTTGGCCTACGGCCTTCTAAAATTCTCAAAATTTTCGCCTGCGGCGCGAAAATCAAAATTTTTGGCGCCTTCGGCGCCAAAAATTTGGCGCAAAAATTTTCCCCCCCCTTGCCCCCCCCCCCCCCCCCCCCCGAAAAAAATCCTGGTTACGGGCCTGCTGGGGCCTATTTCAATTGCACGCAGATTCTGCGTTCTGTGCACAGAATACAGAATCTGCGTGCAATTGAAATAGGCCCCTGGAGTTGATTTTGGTGTCATTCGACACAACTCGATGAATTCTATAATCTGATATCAAACTGACCATTTTTTAATACTTTGAGGAAGGAAAAAAAGGGGGGGGGGTACGAACGCAAGAATTACCGAAAATTTTTAATTTTAAAGTAAATTATCCGCAAAAGCTGTCCGTAAAATTAAAAAAATTTTTTTTCAGAACAAAATTATTGGTTTATTTTTGATTCTTATTTCTTTGACCTATTATCCTCCCAAACATTGTTTTTTCGTTTCTCATCGGACCCTTTTTTGTTAAATCCCCCATAACCAGTAAAATTCTATAATTTGAAAGATTCATGCTAGTTTTCCCTCAAAATTTAAGAAAATTTTCGAAATGGTCAAAGCCAAAGAGGGTAAAAAATTTAATTACGTTTAAAAGTTATTTTTAAAATTAAAAAAAAATTTTTAAATAAACAGATTGAAATATTCCAATTAGCTCCAGATGCAAAACAATGGCTCAAATCTATCCCAAATAGAGGAAATACTATTAATAATTGTGCAAGTACTTCTAATGATCCTCTTTTGTATCGATTTCAAGAAGTAATATTTATAATTATTAAATTTTTAATAATTTATTTTTAAATTTCAAAACGTTCCAGAAACTTCAATTTTTTTTCGAGCCTTTAAATTTAATTTCTGCAAAAATTTTGCGGACTGTCCGCAAAAATATTTTGGAAAATTTTTTTCTTTTTGGACAATTTCTTCCTTAATTTTCTACTATACATTTAGATTATTTTTTAATTAGCTTATGATTTAATTTTCGGTCTTTTTAAAAATTCAAAGAACTGTCCGCAAAAATTGTCCGCAAATTTAAAAATAATTTTTTTCAAAAAATTTAATTTCTAAAAGGTATTCAATATTTACGGAGATGCATTAAAAGAATTAATTAATGAACAATTTGGAGATGGAATAATGAGTGCTGTAGATTTCCGAATAGATTTACAAAAAGAATTGTGTAATGAAGGTGATAGAGTAAAAATAATAATGTCGGGAAAATTTTTGCCTTATAAACGTTTTTAAATTTATTTTTAATTTAATTAATTTCTCATCAGCCTTCTTATTATTAAATAACAATTTATTTTCTTTTTTATTTATTAAAGAGAAATTTAAGAGTTTATCCTTTTTTCTATATAATTTTTTAATAGCCTTTTTCTAATACATTACCCGAAACCCCAAACATTTCCGAAACCCCAGCAAGAAGCCCAACCCGAAAATTTTCCTTAAACCGGGCCTTACCTTTCTCTCAACACAATCCATATCGTTTAGCCAAACCCTTACGCTTCTTCAGGAAGACTTTCTTCCTCTAGAATAAAGAAGAAAAAGCCGTTCTTTCTGCCCCTCCTTCTGTACAGGTTGAACCGGCACATCGTTCGGGTTCGTCGGTTTATCGGATCGTTGACGCAATTCCTGCATGGCCTGCTGTCATTTGCGGTTGTTGTTGCTTCGGGTAGCAGCAGTTGTGTGATGGAGACGACATTGTAGTCCTGTCGATGACTGGTGTGGTGAGAGGCAAAGGAAGATATTGAATGTTTCAATAAAACTGCTTTTATAGACCCTACGTTTCCTTGCTGGCAATTCCGTATTTCTATTTTCTACTATAAAAGCCCCCGACATTTTACTCATCTCCACCAGCTCTACAAAACATTCATCATAACTCGTCGAACGTCTACACAAACAACTCTTCATGCTCTGTCTTCTTTCATTGGAGCTCGACACCGGACCCTGGACCAGAAAGTCGTCAACGCTGTGCTCTCTGCTGCTGCTGCTCACCATCGCCCCACTTGCAGTTCGCGGACAGGACAACAGCGAAATCGTCGGACTTGGCAGGCACACAAAGAATGGAGAAAATGTGACGCTCGTCGACAACACCGTAATTGCCAACAGGGCAAACTTCGACGACCTTGCTGATTGTAACTTCAGGAAGCTGTATCCGGACGCCTGCGATGTTACAATCAAAGACGACTACATGTGAGGACTTTTTTTATTCTTTTAATGGCTAATCGTAACTAACATTTTACTTTATTTCAGCGAGCTTCGGTACAACTATGGCAGCAAAGGATGCACAGTGGACCTGCTCAGCGAGAACAAGTCGAACATCAACACGATCAAGTTCACGACCGGAGTGCGAAACCCGAGAGGGGGAGATCTCACCAGATGCCTTGACGATGGTGCCACTTTCGAGAAAAGCCATAACAATATGTAAGTTTGCATTTTTTCTGTTGACCTAGTAATTGGAGTAACTCCCTTTAATTTTTGCAGCCTGCCTTTCGTCTACAGCGTGAACAACACCGCCATCAAGAGGTTCAACAACAAGGGCCCGTACAATGGAACTGACGCGTGCTATAATAAACCGTCTTGTAGGGGTACAAATGGTAAATGCATGCTGCGGACGTTTCTTGAAGTCTCATGGAGCTGGTCTTCGGAGCAAGTGTATGCTTATACACATCTAGGTGAGGATCTCGTTTAATCTATTAATAAATTAATTAATCGTTTAATCTGTTAATTATGTTTCAGTTGGGGAAAGGGTGTCTCAAAGCGTCCAACAGGAGCAGCAGTTGGCCGGTGAGATGACCTTCAATCTGACAATAAGTTCTGCGAGCGCGTTCACGATGTGGTTCGCGAAAGAAAAGACATTCAACGCTACGGAGGATGCTGTTTGCGTGCCACAGAAGGATCCAATCGTAGAACCCGTAACATGGACGATCACGAAGGGCGACCACATTGGCAAACATCTGCTTGTCTTCAGCCTGCTTCAACAAAATGCGACTTTTGTGTACGTTGATGGTAAACGCAAAGGATCTCCGGGCGGACCGTACTGTGAACTCTTCGTTCAATTCGTAAGTTTTCGAGTTTCTACCCTTTTTTTATATAACTTTTCACTAATTCCAGTTTTTCAGGATACAGCCGACTACAGCCTGCTCGTTGTCAACACCTCTGCAACAACAGCGCCACCGACTACTACGTCTACTGCAGCGACCACAGAAGCTCCAACAACGGGAACATCAGAGACGCCTAGAACGACAACATCTTCACTGCCAACTCCGCCTATGACCGCCAACAACTTCTCTTCCATCAGAACGACATCTCAAGCAGCGACAATGTGTCCGGAACAACAGGAGTGTGGCGGAGGTCTTTACGTTGCAATTGGCATTGCTGCTTCTGGCGTCTTTTTCGGGATCGTCATTGCAGTTTTGGTCTGGCTCTTGATGAGGGAGAAAGCAGGAAAGGACAAGAAAAAGGGAGGGAAGCAGGACGCCGAACGTGCAGAAGAAGAACGTCTGCTTGCACTGTACAAGGCTGAGGAGAAGACCAAAGGCAAAAAGGTGGTCGGAACATTTGCTGCATGGAAAAAGAATGTGAGTTTAGAAATCTAAGAAAATACATTTAATCAACCTTCTTTTCCCATTTTTTCAGAGAAAAGAGAGCGAAACGAAGACTGCGGTGGGGCTGCCTTCAAGCGAGGACGAGCTTGCCGCAATCTGGAAGAAAGTGGAGAAGAAAAAGGCCATGGACAAGCTGCAGTACCTTGTGGATCAGTTCGAGAAGCGGAAGGACAAAGAACTCCTCGAGCGGGAATACAAGCCGGAACTGAAAAAGAAGGGACTTGCAGTTGTCGGGTCTTTCGAGGAGTGGAAAAAGGTGAAATTTTAAACATTTTTTCTTTCTGAATCTCAGCTAATCCTCCCAATTTTTTGATTTTTCAGAACAAGAACATTGCGGCGAGGTTCACCTTGGACGACGGGACAAGGACGGCGATTGAATACGAGCAGCCAAAGGTCATCGAGAAGATCGTCGAGGTTGAGAGGGTCATCATTGAGAAGGCTGAGGAGTGGACAATCGAGGAGAACCCGACAATTGAGGAGCAGGAGAGACTGGCGGAGATAAAGGCGGCGAATAGAGGCGCTGTGGACGGTGTTGAGGTTCCAATGTCTGAGGAGGAGCAGGAGGTTGATGAGAGGTGGATTCCGCCGTCGGAACCGAATAATAAACCGAAAGAGGTGGATTGGTTGTGATAAATTTGTGTCACCATATATTGTTCTCTCATTGTATGTATTGTATTTGAATTGTTGTATTTAATTGTATTTTTGTGTGTGTAAATAAATTGTTGTGTTTGTATTGTTTATTTGATTCGAAAAATTGAGAAATGCCCCTATTTTAGTTTAACTTCCGAATACAGAGTCCAGAAATCTTTTAGATGATTTTTTGAGTAAGAAGGTGACATAAGAATTGTAGTCTTCAAATCACATCAGAATTAGTTTTAGGATTGTACCAGTTCTCTCAATGTTAGCTTCAGTTAGTCCTCTCTTGGTCTTCTTGATTCGTTAAATTTTCTGATATTCACTTTTTCATTAGGAAATACCCCTATTTTAGTTACCCCTACCTAAATCAAAAATCTATTGCAAATTTGTAGACTTGTGTGATGTGTGAATAAATTGCTTATTCATGTTGTTTTTTAGATTTAAAAAATTGGAAAATACCCCTACTTTAGTTTAACTTCTGAATCCCTAGTTCAGAAATCTAGAGGAATTTCTGGCAAACAAGAATGTTGACATAAACAAGAATTGTAACCTTCAAATTACCTTAGAATATGTCTTAGGATTGTACCATCTCTTTCAATGGGTACCATTTTCTTCAGCTAGTCCCCTTTCTTGCTCTACTAGATTCATTGAATTTTCTGATATCCACTTTATTCATTGCCGAAAAAATATTTTTTTCATCCATTTGCCGTCCAAAATTTTTATAATTTATTTCTTCTTCCTTTTTTTCATATTTTTATCCATAAAAACATACCCGCTTCTTATTAATTACCGCCCAAGCGTAAGGGGTCGCGCAGGAGATAAGTAGCGACTGTGCGGCGCCAAATATTATATACCCAGCTACTTTAAATATTGAAAAAAAGCATTTAACTGGAGGTGAGAAATGAATGAAAAAAGACGGGACCTTCTACCTAGACTAACAAACATTCTAATGGATTACCCATAAAATCACCTTCTAGAAAGACAAATTTAGTTACTTTGTTTTGCCCTCGTTCTTGGAAAAGCTGGCGAGTTTATGAAAGATTAAAGCACCTAAAATAAATTAAATAGTCAATATAACGAACACGAAGGACCCTCAAGATTTTTGGGAAGGATCCTCGAGATCTTGAGAAAAACTTAAGGAGCAAAGGTTAGTAAGAGTTGGAGGGGACACGGTCATCTTTCAATTTAACGACTCTGGAGTTGTGACAAGATTCTCTCTACCAATTCTCCTAAAAATATCAAGATTCTCTCTACTAACCCCTACTTCTACTTTAATCAACAAAATTATGCTTAAAGAAATCTTGATTTATCAGAAGGTGATATTTTTGATTATCCAAGGATAACAACAAAAAGAGGAGCGACCGTTCGATTGAACCTGAACCGGACAGACTAGGGATCAAAAGGGAGAGAAAGATTAAAAACCATCACACAACCAGCCGATTTAAAAAGTCATTGGTTATTTTTATTGCTTTCACTAAGCTTTCTCCATATTTTTTTTTATAAAAAAAATAAAAGCGAGTTGGTCAACAAAAAAAATTTTTTTTGTTGTTTATTTTAACAACCTGTAAATATATTAAAAATCTTCTCTCTCCTCTAATTTATTCATTTAATTATTCTTCCTAGCATTTTTCACAATATTTAGGGTAATTAAGGAGAAAATAAAAAAAATTAAAATAGCTGGAATGGCTACTACAAACATTTTGCCCAAAGAAATACGTTATTCAGCCTTTCTTGCTTCTGCAACAAGCGGAATTGTACTTGTAATTTCATTATTTGCAATGATACAAATTCAGCAAGAAATTAGTGGATTTTGGGAGGAAGTGGATGCTGGTGTTAAACAATTTAGGGTGGGAAAGTTCATTTTTAAAAATAAAATTCTGGCCAGAATTTGTAAAAAAAGAATATTTGTAAAATATTTTAGAATTTGTAATTTTAAGAATTGTAATTTTCTAATAATTGTAAATTAATTTTTCAGAATATTAATACCTATCAGAATTTGTAAAACTTATAAACAAATTGTAAAATTCAGAAAAAGATTTAAAAAATCGAAACCAGAATTTAAAAAATACAAATCAGAATTTGTTTTATTTTTTACTTTAAAATATTTCAGAATTTGTAAAACATTTAATTACAAATTGTAAAATTCAGAAACAGAATTACTAAATATAAAATCAGAATTTGTAGATTCTGATTAAATTAAAAATCAGAATTTGTAAGTTTTGTACAAATCAGAATATCTATACGTATAAGGGGAACAAAGAATAATTAAAACTTGAAATATAAAAACCAGAATTTGTAAAAAATATTTTTACAATTACAAATCAGAATTTGTAATATTATTAATTCAAATTAAATCTTCTTAACTTCACTAATTAAATTTTTAATTCCAATTTTAAAAAGGAATCAATAGAAGAAAATTGGAACGAATTAAGGCGGGTTCGCCGTGAAGTATACGAGCCTTCCGCACCCGAATCAAAGCCTCCCGGAATCTCAACAAATACGAACGCCGCGTGCAACTGCGCGACAGGAAGTAGTAATAAATGCCCTGCGGGGATACCAGGGCCAAAAGGGGTTAGAGGAAAGCCTGGAAACGATGGAAAGGATGGATTGAATGGAGTACCTGGAAAGGGTAGTTGAATGAAAGGGGCTCTAAATTTTTAATTTTTAAAATAAAGATGCTTCTGATGTTCAATTAGCTCCAGAATATGAACGCTGTTATTATTGCCCCTCGGGTCAACAGGGTACAGTCGGTCCTACAGGAAAATCGGGACCTAGAGGGATGAAGGTAGAGAGCTTAAAAAATATTTTTCTAATAAAATTTGTTTAAAGGGAGTCAATGGAAAACCAGGCGTAGCAGGAAGAGATGGCCAACCTGGCAGTCCCGGGGATAACGGTACCTGATAGAATCAAATGAAAGTCTAAAATCTTATTTTTCAGGACCCCCAGGCGCTCAAGGGGTTGTAGGACAACCAGGTCCTGTTGGAGAGAAAGGACGCGATTTTCATCAACAAATAGGCCGTCCAGGTTCAAAGGGTCCAAAAGGACCCCCTGGACCTCAAGGCCCAATCGGAAATCCCGGAATGCCAGCACCGCCTGGTCCGCCTGGAGAAACGCCTGGAGAGAGAGGAAATCCAGGTAATTTTCTATTCAAAATTTTGTCAATTTTATCTTTAAAAAAGGTCCACCGGGAGAAGTCGGAAAGCCAGGCTCTACAGGATTTGAAGGAAACAATGGAAAAACAGGTAGGATGGATACAAGCTTCAATTAACATTTTTTTCTCGTTAAAGGACCCGATGCTCACTATTGTAGTTGCCCACCTCCATCATTTACTAGCAGGACAAAAAGTAATGGCTCTGTGGGCCGTGGTCCTTATAATTACTACTTTGGAATGTCAAGGCGAACTAGAGTTTAAAAAAAAATTTAAAAATGATTCCAAAAATCAGACAAAAAATTTTCCGGTCTCCGCGAAATATTTTTTATTTCGCCAATTGTTTTTAGTAACTGTATTTTGTGTAAATATTTATTAATTTATTCCATAATAAATATTAAAGGAAAGAAAAATTGCCTTTTTTGAATACAAATTAAACAATACCTTTCTTAATATTCCTCAAATAAATTTTATTAAATAATTTTTAATATTAGACTTCGAAATAGATTATTCACCATCAGTGCTGGTTATTAGGCATTTATGGCAGTGATATGGTGGATCATCATCCAAATCCCAGTTATTTTCGTTAATCCGCCGAAATTCCATGATATCGCCCTCGATCCTTGTTGGCTCAGAACGGAAAATCAATGGATAATATTAAGGGATTTGTACAAAGATTCATCACAAAGACCTGTTACAAACCTAATCCAAAAGATATAAACATTTGCCAGTAAACACTGACATCCAAAAATATCACACCTATCTTTAAAAAAATGATAACTTTATGAAATTTACAAACAAACATTCAATTAAAATTTAATTAAATAAATAATATTAAGTAAATTTTAAATTATATTTTTCTAAATAAATTATTGTTAGGCTTATGAAACCATAGATTTAAATATACTGGTTCATTTATTAACGTGATTATATATAAAATCATGAACATTTTCGATTCATAATTTTACACAATATTAATTATTTGATATTAGTTTTATTTAAATATGTATTTGAATATTTCTTACAAAGTATGACAAGTGACGTTTCATAGGCAAACTATTTTTGGATACCGGCTTCTAAAGCTTGTAAATTATTTTTAAGATCCATTACACACAAGCATTTAGTTATAATTTAATTCGATAAATAATATTAAGTAAATTTTAGGTTATTTTTTTCTAGATAAATGAGTTATCGTTAGGCTTATGAAACCATAGTTTTAAATATATTAGTTCATTTATTTACATGATTATTTATTAAATCATGAACATTTTCGATTTCAAAATTTTACATAATATTAATTATTTGATATATAAATTTATTTAAATGTTTGAATATTTCCTACAAATTATGAGGAGTGTTGTTTTGGTTTCATATTTTTGGATACCGGCTTCTAAAGCTGGTAAATTATTTTTAAGACCCATTAAATAAATAGCCCATGTTTTTACTAATTGACCGACATTTCTATTCAAACGACAGTTCTTATTGTTAGAATGGCCATTTGAGGGGAATGGAAAAATACTGTACTTTTTTTTGATATGTTAAATTTTCTCAAATTTAAATCAAATTTTATTTTGCGTTGCTCTTCTAGTCGAAGTTACCTTCCGGGCTCATTTAAAACTTAGAATCAATGTTTATAGATTTCAAGTTTGCTCGTACTCTTACTTGATACCTGCCTATTTTTGGCCTTGTTCTCGTACGAGCTTATAAACATTGCTTAAAATATCATTGCTCTACAACAACCACGAATTAACCATAATATTATACAATCCACTACATACCTTATTTTATATAAATTTAAAAATAACTCCTTAAGACGTTTATATAGTAAACAATTATATACCTAATCTCCATGCCAACAGCTCTACTCCTTATTTTTAGCCTATATTTTGCGATTTTAAATAATTCCTAGATTATATTCATTAAATTTATTTTTACAAAATTATTTTAAAAAATTTCTATTTTGTACATGCTTCCCTTGTTTACCTTGCAAACTTTTAAAAATTAAATTCTTTACTTATCCCACCACAAATCGTATTTTTCATTGTTTGTTCTAGTAGCTCGTTTAGTTTTTTTGGATGGACGTTGTACAGGCAAAAATTAATTGAAGCGTTTTGAGGTGAGGGAAAACGAGGAGAGGAAGACACTTTTTAAGAAAAAAAAATTGAGGGGATGAAGAAATGGATGAGAAAAGATGAAGGAAGGAAACCCTTCTTAACGAGGAGAAGGCAAACCAGTTCGAGGCCATTTTGTAAAAAAAAGGTGGGCATGGGCAACCGACCAGAGAGAGAAAATGAGGGAGGGATTTGAGGCTGGATTAAGACGTTTGGGCGTTGAACACAATCCGGGCCTCAATACAGGAACTAGGCCTCGAGAAATTATAAATTTGGTTGGGTAACTTCAAAAAAGATTTTCGGATTTTTATTCAATAATGAGGAAATTATCTTAAAATAAACTGAATTTGACAGAAAAATGAAGGGGATTCAGAAAGTTTTTGTAACCTAACTCTAAATCTCAATGTCCAAAAAATTCTGGAATTTATAAGGGAGTTAGCTAACCCCGTGAACGATAACTCTACAACATATCAAGTTACGTCTTCTTAATTTAGAATTTTCCTATGATAGCGCCAAAACGTTCTTGCGCCCTAAAGACCCTCCAACCTGAGGAAAGGAGATGTGAGATTAGACTCTCCCTTATATACAAACTGCAACGAGGTGATGCTCATCCCCTCGAAAAAAAAATTAAAGAATAAAAAAGGGCTCCCCGACTTTTCGTCAACGGACTTTCCGTCAATGGACTTTCCGTCAATACTTTTCGTCAATGGACGGACTTTTCATCAATAAATGATCGCTTTTAAAAAATTTAGGAAATTAATCGGCCTGTTCAAAGCCACAAATAACTAAATTATGTGCCCAATTTTGTATAAGATTCCTTATTTCTTCAAATACTCTCGAATAACCTATGGGGCATCGGCGAGGCGCTTGTGCAAAACCCCGCGCTTCGCGCGGGGTTTTGCGGCACGCGCCTCGCGGGGCGTCAAAGGTCGCTGGGTTCTACACCAGTAACATAAACCTATTCATTTTACCGATTTTCAACCTTGAAAAGACTACCTATCCTTCGTAGTGACACAATTGCTTATAACTTTGTTCAGAATTATCAAATAAGTCTAATTTTCAATCTGACAACACTTTTACATACATGTATCATCTTCTATTTCTCTCAAAATTAAAAAATCATCCACTCATTGACGAAAAGTCGTTGACGGAAAGTCCATTGACGGAAAGTCCGTTGACGAAAATTCGTGCCACCTAAAAAAGAAGCAGCCAAGCAAGCAATCGGCGATTGTCGGCCATCGTTGTGTGGGTTTTTGAGGGAGATGATGGAAAGGAGTAGGGAAGGGGGAGAGTCCCAATTCCCAGAGAGGAAGAACAGGAGTTGTAAAAGTGCGCAACAAAGCAATAAATAGAACAGTCCAATAATTGCTTTTTTAAAAAAATATTTTTCTATCCATACATATATATATTTTTATTTATTATTAATATTTAACGTTAAAACCAGCTGAAGGGTGAGTAGCTGGGTGGGTGTAAAGATACTGTGGGTTGTTTTATCGGGGGGAGCCTTTGATACTATACTTTTTGGTTTTGGAAAGCCTGACGGCTTTGGGGCGCGCTTCGCGCGCTGCTAGAGCTTTGGGGGCGCGTCCAGGGACGTGCGTGGAAAGCCTGCGGCTTTAAAAGGACGCTAGATTTTCTTTTTTGCTTGGCGATTTACGTTAAATATATTTAGAATCCTTGGCTTTGGATTTTGGGGGCCTTCGGCCCCCTTTTCGTTTCGAGTGCCTTTTGGTAGCTGTTGTGGGTTGATTCGGGGCGTTTGGGGGGGCCTTCGGCCCCCCAAACGCCCCCCCCCCAAAAAAAGGGCCTTCGGGCCCCCAAACGCAGCGTTTAGACGGGTACTGTGCCTTTAGGTAGCTGTGGTGGGTTTATCCGAGGCGTTTGGGGGGCCTTCGGCCCCCCAAACGCAGCGTTTAGACGGATACTGTGCTTTTGGTAGCTGTTGAGGGTTGATTCGGGGCGTTTGGGGGGACTTCGGCCCCCCAAACGCAGCGTCCCAAACCCAGCGTTTAGACGGATACTGTGCCTTTTGGTAGCTGTGATGGGTTGATTCAGGGCGTTTGGGGGGCCTTCGGCCCCCCAAACGCAGCGTTTGACGGATACTGTGCCTTTTGGTAGCTGTTGAGGGTTGATTCGGGGCGTTTAGGGGGCCTTCGGCCCCCCAAACCCAGTGTTTAGACGGATACTGTGCCTTTTGGTAGCTGTGGTGGGTTTATCCGAGGCGTTTGGGGGGGGGGGGCCGAAGGCCCCCCAAACGCAGCGTTTAGATCCCCCTCGGCCTTCGGCTTGGGGCCTTCGGCCCCCAAATCCCCCCACCCTCGAAAACTCTGACCCTCATAATTTGGTCAGACTCAAGTGACCCCCAAACAGAATATCTATTTTTCGATGGTGTTGAGGCTGCTCTACAATATAACGTAAGTCTTTTTTATTAAGTGCCACTCTTTTGGTACCCCACTGGGTATGGTACCGCCCACCCCCAAAAATTCGACCATTTATAACTTTTGCCAAAATGGTCAGAAAATTATACAAAAAATATTTTTATGCTCAGCTCGATGAGAGCTTTCGATTGATGTATCATTTGGCCTATTTATGGCCATTTTGGAAAAATTATTTTTTTGGTCGAAAATTTCGGCCGGGAAAATCGCCGAAATTTTCAAAAAATCATAACTTTCCCAAAGTTAACCTTTTTTGAATATTTTAAAGAGCTATTCTATGCAGAAAATTCTGCACTAAACAGGAAAAATAATTGCGGCCCGAACTGCCGGCAAAAATCCCGAATTTTTTTCGAAAAACCGAAATATTTTCGGGTTTTCGAAATTCGACCCCTACACCCCCAATTTCGAATTTTTTCGAAATTTTCTTCAGTCAAAAAAATTCTAATTTTTTATACTATTTTATAAAGCAACCCCCATCCAATTCCTTCCACCCCAAAAAAAGTTATGGTCCCCCAAAAATTCCCGAATTTTCCCCAAAAGGGGTTTGTCCCCGCCCTTTGGTTCTGAGGGCGGGGACAAAATTTTCGAATTTTGACCCAAAATTCGACTTATATGGTACTCTGACATGCGCTGAGTACGAATCCGGTGTCAGAAAAATTTTTAAAAATTTCCCCGGTACGTTAGAGTCTCATAAAGTTTTGCGACATTTTGCCAATTTGGCTATAACTTTTTGAGACTCAAGTGGACCCCCAACATATTATACCTTTTTCTGACCGCCAGGGGACGCTCTTTCGATCTGGCTATCGAAATCGAGTTTCAATTCACGTTACAAAAAGTCGACTTTTCGACCCCGACTCTTTGACCCATAACACCCCCAAAAGTTCACCCGAGACTCTAGTGTCCAACACCAAATATTTTTCTAACATCCCACACTACAATATCACTCCCAGGCCCCAAGACCCCCCACTTCTCAAAGACGCGTTATAACGCGTTGAAATATTCATCCGGCCATTTCAGTGCCACACTCAAGTGCGGCACCAAAATGGCCTATCCCAAAAAATTCCCCATAGTCACTTACCTAATACCCCCCAGGTCCGATCTTAATCCTCCCAACCGTTCCCGAGATATACCTTAAAAACAACGTTTTGTCCGACAAAATTGGACAATTCACGGACATTCGGTGAATTTTTGCGCGCCCATAAGTCCCCGGGACTTCACCCGATTTTCAAAATTTTTTTTTTGTTGAAACCCCCTAATAGTAGACCAGGCCCCTCTAAGCAGACCCTTTCCGCTCCGACTTCTGGTTCACGAGATAGGTACGTGACCGCGGCCGTTTCGGTGCCAAGACTTCATCGCAGGAAAATCTCTATAGTTTTCCTGGATGCCCCGTAAAAAGTACCCCCCAGGATGTCAGGCTTCGGGGAAGCTGCCGGCCTTCGGCCGGCAGATATGAGTTTTTAAATTTAATTGAGCTTAATATTTTATATAATATAATGATTTTTTTGTTGATTATTAATAATTTCCTTTTTTTGTATTTTGATCAATTACAAATTGTAAAATTAATTAATTATAAACTTATTTCCTTCACCGGAAATGTTTGGTTATATTTAAAGTTTTATTTTGTACACATTTTCAGAATTAAGTTTTTAAATATTCTGATAAAAAAATAAAAGTTGAAATTTACAAATAAAATCAGAATTTGTAAAATAAATATTTTTAAATCAGAATTTGTTATTTAAATGAATTTACAAATCAGAATTTGTAAATAATTTTTATCATAATTTTTAACCAGAATTTTAAATATCAGAATTTCTTTTAATAAATTACAATTCTGATTTCTTTATGTTTAAAATGAAATTCTGATTTTAAACAAAGCAGAATTTGTACTTTTAAAAATCAGAATTTGTATTTTAAGAAATCAGAATTTGTATTTTGTTATTTGTTATTTTAAATTTGCAAATCAGAATTGTAAATAATTTTTAGCAGAATTTTTAACCAGAATTTTAAGAATTTGTATTTTAAGAAATCAATTAAGAATCAAATTCTTTAACCAGAATTTTAAGTACAAATTCTGATTTAATAATACTTTGTATTTTTAAATATCAGAATCTATATTTTTAGAAATCAGAATTTGTATTTCTAATTAAAATTACAAACCAGAATTTGTAATACTACGAACATGCAACAATTTTTGATTGTGAATTCTCTATTTTAAGGCCAAAAACTTCAATAAAACTCAAACTTACTCAATAAATTTACTCAAAACCTTCCTGCTGTGCTTTTATTATTTTTCCCTCCATTAAATCAAAAAAATCTCTCTCTTCAAGGTCAAAAAACAACAAAAACAATTTTCTTTTAATATTTTAGCTTATTAAAAAAAATAACAACAAAAATTGCAATAAAATGAGTGAAATAATTGGTGAAAAACTTAAACGAGAACGTTTTGGTCAACTTTTGGAAATGATTGGGGATGGATTATTGTAAAAATAAAAATAATTTTTTGATAATTTTTATTTAAGAGAATATATTGCCCTATCTGAGTATTATTTGGGAATTGAGCCCAAAGCTAACGAAGACAACAATAAAGAGGGGAATAACAACACAGAAAATAATAATCCAACCCAATCAATTACTTCATTACAAGTAATTTTTAATCATTAATTCTGGTAATTTCTTTCTCTTCTATTACAAACTTAAGTTTATTTACAAGCTTGTTTATTTATTCTTAAGTTTTATTTAAATACAAACAAGTTTATTTAATTTTAAAATTAAGTTTTTAAGTCTGTAAACTTGAGTTAAGTCTAAATTGTAAAATAAACTTAAACCAGAATTTGTAAAATTGTAAAATCCAAGTTTTAAGTTATCGAGAAACAAAATTAATTTTTACAGCCTTTTTTACAATTTGTAAAATTTAAATCAGAATTTATCCTACAGAATTTAATTTTTACAACCTGTTTTACAATTTGTAATTTTGTAAAATTCCAAGTTTTACCCAAGTTTATTTAGTTTCACAAATTAAACAACAACAATTACAAATCAGAACAACATTTATTATTACAAAACTTGCAACTTTACAAATTACAATATCAAAGAATGGTCAAATTGCGGAAAGATTATGCTGGGTGGCGCTTAAAAATGGAAAGAGGTGGGGGAGACTTTATGAAAAATAATTTTTTCAAGTAATTTAGAAAATCTTTAAAAAATTTTTTTAATTTAAAAAAAAATATTTTTTTAACCTCTCCTTAATTGCAGTCATTTTCCTCATCTTTTCCTTGCGCACCCCAAAATTTTTTTTCCTTTTTCTCCTTACATTTTCTGCCTATTAACTTCTTTACAATTTTAATTGCCTTCTTTTAAATTTAAAAATGCTTTTTAATTTTTTAGCCATATTTACTAAAATAAATACACATTTTTCCTTGATTTTTTTTTCTAAAAAATTTTTTCCTCTTAACCCTTCAAGGTCACAATCCTCATTTTATTATTTACCTCAAAAGGAGCAATTTGCCTTTTAAACAACCATTTTTTGGTTGTTTGTTTTTGTTCACTTTATTCAAAAAAATACAAAAGGGGAAGGATAATAAAAGGTAAAATGATCATCGGAAAATTGAGGGATGAAAAAACAGAAAATTTTATTGTAAAAAATTTCTGAAATCGCAAAAATAGGCATTATAGGGATACTTATTAAGATCCAGATTGTATTTACACATGTGATTGTGTCGTCCCGATTACAAAATCAGAATTTACATATGACGTTTCCGTTTTCTTCTTTTTTGTTAACGCTAGTTCTGATTTTGTCTAAACTCTCTATTAAACCTTAAGTTGATTAGGAAGAGAAGTACAATTTGTAAAATTTAAATCAGAATTTACCATAACCGAATTAAATTCTACATTCTGTTTTACAATTTGTAATTTTGTAAAATAGGAAGTATCTCCAGTTTTACTTACAACCTTTTTTCATACTCAAAAGTTTAAGTACAATCGAGATTCGTCAAGTTTTAATTTAAACTTTAATTTATTTTCCAAAAATTATTTTTGATTTGTAAATCGTAAAATGTGCAATTTGTAAAATTGTGTAAAATTCAAGTTTTAATTTTATATCAGAACAGAATTTATTTAAAAAGTTGTTTATCTACCTATATTTTTTATTTCTTAACAATCTTAACAAAAAAAATTTTTTCCTTTCGAAAAAAAAAGTTTATTGTCATTAATTAATTAAAAATTATCGGGCCAATCACGTATAAATAAATACACTTCTAATCGTCTTTTTCTTTCTTAATTTTTATTTTTCACACGTCGCGCAATCAATTAATTTCTGGCAATTTTTAAACTTTATTTACTATAAACTTTTTAATTTTTTCTCTCTCGTTTTCATTTCACTTTAAAATTTAAACTTTCTCCAATCAATTAGTAATACTTATTAGGTAACTAGAGAGAAACATAAAATTTAAACAATAGTCATTTTTGTCCCCGAATATCAGTAAAGATATTTAACAACAATTAATCTAAATTTTATATATGTCGCAGTCCATATTACATTCCTTATCCCTAATTGACCAGCCGAATTCAATTAGGACAAGAATGTAATTTGGACGGACGCTGACATACCTTATTAGGTAACTAGAGTTGTTGATTCTTGGAAAAATCTTCGAATATCTGGAACCGAACCGAAAAATCCACAGTTCGTCGGTTCGATCTGGTCCAAACCGACAATTGGTTGGTACCACGTCCATGAAGGTCGAGGAATTTGAGAGAGATTATTGAAAAATTGAGAGAGATTTATTGACCATTACTATACATTTTAAACTTTCATCATCTTTTTTTAGATTGCTTTTGACCGCAATTTTAGTTTATTTTTATGACTAATATTTCTAAATATAAACCAAAAAAGGTGCTAAAAAGGAGAGAATATTTTATTTATTTTATAATTCTGGCCAAGACTTCTGACCAGAAAGAATTATTTAAATACATAGAAGGAAGGGGGTTGACCAGAGAATGAATGAGTAATCACCAGCCACACTTTGCTTTTTGCTTTTTCTATTTTACTTTTTGTTTATTTTGTCTGTCCCCAAGAATATGTATATTTATTTATTATTTATTAAAGCCGAGAAAAATGATATAAATTTTCTTAAATTAATGAAATAAATTAAAAGGTAGATTGAGTCTCGTTATAACCTTGTAATCTCTCAGCTATCCTTTCTTTTCCATTTTCTCGCTTATCCCTTCCAACCAAGCGTATTCTCACTTATCCTACCCAAGTATCCAGCGTATCCCTTATATCTCTCACTTATCCCAGCCAAAGCTTAACCTTGAACAAATCCCTCCAACTTACAAATCCCACCCTTATCCCTCACTTATCCCACCCTAAAATCCAACTTATCCCTCATATCTCTCACTTATCCCAACCAAATACCCAACTTATCCTTCAACATATCCCTCCAATTTATCCCTCTTTTTCCAATATACTCCCCCTTCATAAAATATTATTTATTGCTTTTATTTACAATTAATCATTTATAAATTTATTTTCTGTTTGTCCAAGAAAAATGGCCATTTGTAAAGTAAATTATGTTCTCTCTTAAATTAATTTTTATTTTTACTAGTAGTCTTTCAAACCCTTATAGAAAACTTCCATTGCTTTACCCCCCCCCCCTCCTTTTTACTCTTTCCCAAGCTTTTCTGGCCTTACCTTTTCAATTAAATTTTGTCTAGCAAAAAGACTTTCTTCTCCGAGTGACTAAAGGTCCACAATATCGAAAAACAAAAAAATCAACACCCACCTAATCGGCACGGTGATAACAGTACACGTAATGGAGGAGTGATGTAATATCCAATTAAAGACGCTATTAGTAATAACCAGACCTGCTCATGGACAAGGATCTGGATACAGATAATATCAAGATGCCTGCGGATATCCGCCTGTATCCGCCTTAAATATCCGGATACGGAAACCAAAATCAGTGTCCTGTCCGTGAGCAGGTTTGGTAATAACGTAATTCGCCTTTTTTCTCACTTCGAATTTTTATTCAAAATTTCAAAAATTTTTATTTTCAACGAGTTAAGAAAAAATTTATAACCTAAAAAACTTCCTAAAAAACTTTTGGGTCTATTTTAAAAACTGACCGGCTGCCCATCGCTGTGTTTGTTTTTATTCAGTCCTGTCTACAAAACACTCTTTATTGCCTAATCTGAAACGCAAATAAAGACAAAAGAGGCTTGTACAGACTAAAAATAAATATTTGCTTTTTTCTCCTAGTTGAACTAAAATTTTCTCACTTCTAAATTTTTATTTAAAATTTTATTTAAATTTCAAAAATTTTTCATTTTTTTTTTGTTAAATAACCTTTTAGAGACTTTTTTTAGATGCCATGAAATTTTTCCACGTTTTACCATTTATTCTCTCATTTTTCCTCTTAATACCGTATTTACTTCTTTAAAGTCTCTTATTCATCTACTTTATCTCCTATTCAGGTATAAAGGCATGGTAATATTTATGCAACCCGAACATTCGGGGACCCGACCTCGATGTGTTTTTCTCAGCAAAATACATCTGAATATATAAGGGGACAAGTCGTTTATAACTGAATCTCTTTGTATGTTCCCTAGGGTGTTCTTATTAGGATTGCTGTTTTCGAATCGGGCCGACGTTTTATCATTTTTTTCAGGCCTCATTTCTATCAAACCGGGCCGTTCGAGTCTTTTTCGGGCCAAAAATCAAAGCCTGATTCTATTTTTTAAGCCAAACCGGGCCGGCAACCCTAAACCTTATAACTAGAGTTTTTTTGCTAATCAAAAAATTTTTTTGATTTTTTAACAATTAAAAAATAAATTTTCTCCTTTTACAAATCATCATCGTTTATTTATTTATAGACCATTCGATTACAAAAAAATAGTAGAGAGAAAAAGCATTTATTTATGTCCCCATTTATTAGCATAAAAAAATCAGCGCGATTAGCTTTTGACATTTTCTCTTCTTTTTTTCTATTTTATTTTTTTCATCATGGTCAATAAATAAAAATAAAATTTGTTGATTAACATCTTTTTTTTACCGCTTCAAAACTCTTCTTTTTTGATTAAACATTTATTTCTTCTCCCTTTTCGTGACCGACCTTTTTTTCTCAACAACCAGTAAAAACAAAAACAAATCATAGCTCTCTCATCATCATCGCTCATCATTTGGCCAATAAAAGTATATTGAAGAGTTTAGAGTGATTTGTACGAAAGAAGAAAAATATGTATTTATTTATTCTCTACTTGAATTACAGGGACGATTTAATTTATTTTGGTACTTTATGGATATGTCACCCCCTCCTATTTTGAGTCTCAGAATTTTCCTTATACGTAGAAAATGGTCAGAGATTATTTTCTTCTCCATGTCAATCATTTTTTTCTTCTTCAAGTATTTTGCTTGTTTATTTTGCCTTTTCACATATTTTTGGTTTTTTACTTACATTTTTTCACTCATTTCGTACTACATTTACCACATTTTACTTATTTTGCTTGAAGAAAAAAATGATTGACATGGAGAAGACGTATAAGGCGTCTACGTATAAGGAAAATTCTGAGACTCAAAATAGGAGGGGGTGACATATCCATAAAGTACCTTTATTTTTAATTATTTAAAAATGAGAGAAATTGTGTAAAGTCAAATCTTATTTTTATATACTCCCTTGAAGCTGGAAAAATCTTATTTAAAAATGAGGGGTGTATCTTTGGATTAAGGATTCCCCTCTATAAAATGGAGGGGACGTAGCCCTCTTCGACTAAATGGCCAAATTAATTTTTAAGCTTATCTATAATCGAGGAATTTCTATAGAGGTTTTTGAGAACGAGGTCCGACTTTTTAACTCTACTTTTTATTAACCAGATATGGTACATTATAGACAACTTTCCAAAAGATCGCTGACTTTAGATCGCTGACCATCGCTGTAGCTGAATTTAACCTCTCTCTTACTCTTTTAACAAATTTAAAAATTAACTATCGGCCCTTCTTCTAGTTAAACTTTCAAAATCACATCCAAACACTGGACTACCGAGAATAACTATAAAATCAAATAAAAAATAATCAGAACCTTTTCATTCATTTTATTTTCCTTTTATTTATCCCCCCGTTTATTTATCCCCCCCCCCCCCCCATATGTCCCCCACACCTTTTTACAACAATTTTCTCCCCTATTTTCTCCCCCATGGCATCCAACTGCGCGTAGTACCTGACCATTTACTTATTCTCTTTTTTATATTACTCACCTAAAATTTAGTCGATATATTTACCTATTTATCCTTCATATTTCCCTCTTTTTTTCTCTGAAAACTGACCAGCGTTGAGGAAATTTAAAATAAAAATTTTTGGGAGGATTTTCCATGGCATTCAATAAATGGGCGATTTATAGGAATAATGGGGGGGGGACGTAAACAACAATTTAACGGGGGATGGGATCCAAAATAGTATTCGGACTTCATTTTAGATAACTCTTGAGTTGGAAAAAATAGAGGGTATTGCCTAGTCAGCTACACCCACCTAGTGGTCAACCAACTTTTAAAAAACGTATCTTATAGAGGTGTATCTAGTATTGGGGTAGCTTATAGCTTGGTTCAACTATCTTGGTAATAGTCACCTTAATAATTCCGTTCATTTTTATATCTTTTATGATCCACAAGGTCATTTAAGATCAATTTCTTTTTTTTAACAACGGGGAAGGATATATTTTTTTCCTGAAATCTACTTTTTCTACATATTTTAATTTTTGCCTATAAAATTACTCTGTTACGAATTTTTTCGTATATGTACATACATAGCTATAATAATTATATCTTTTTCTAACTAATAAAATACGCGCTTTTAAGGTTGTGGGTTTGAACCCGTATGGGGAAATTATATCGTAAGAAATTATTTTCCTTTTTCAAGTATCTTAACTGTGTTGATAAGCGTGTGTTGATATGCACTCAAGTTATTAATTCAAGCCCCAGAGTCTTTAATTTCCAAAAAGTAGGCTGTCATTTCGAGAATGTCCGCAAATTTCTTTGCGCACTTTTATAATAGGTCATTTACATTAATACTATTTAATACTTTAAATGTTCTCTTCTCTCTCTTCTAGTTAATCGGCCTTCATTTACTTTCCGATCGGATATTTTTTACTATTTTTTATTTTTATTTATTTGGGGCAAACAGGAAAATCTTTTAATTTTAGTAAAAATTAAGGGAAATTTTTTGTTAATTTTTAAAGACCTCACACACACGTGATTTATGTTAATTCTTTACAATAATCCTTCACTTAAAAACAATTAAAAATTTATTTAAAAGACTAGAATTATTTTTTAGATTTATTTACAGGGTGCGGCAAATTTTCCGCCCCTTTTGTTTTTGTCATATCTCGGCTCAAACTCAACAAAAATTCATAATTCTTTTTTTATTTTATTGACAACTCTCTGAGAAAATTTTTGATACCAAACTTGCTTTTAAATTTTAAGTTTACTCTGAGTAAACTTCTCTCAAAATTTGAGTAAAATTTTTTGGATAAAAATTGGCCTAGATTCAAGGCTAAGATTTTAATATTAGAAATGTTTATATCATTCGAATCAGCTCTTCATTCTGATTCGAATGACATCAAAATTAGGCGGCTTCGACAAAAATCGAATGAGATACGGTCCTCTGAATGCTAAATTAAAATAATTTTGGTAAAAATAAAATTTTTGAGTGAAATTTTCAAAAATGTAATTATAAGCTATTTCGATGCGCCTGAATAAGCTGAGTCGATTGGTGCAAAAATCAATGGGATTGAAGGATCTTGGACGAAGTTATGATCAATTAAAATTTGGCAAGAAAAAATATTTTTTGATACATTTTAATGTTTGGACCGGCTTATCCTTACCATTTGTGAACCAAATTTCTTCTTCTTGGTACCAAAAAATTTCTCGGAGAATTGTGAATAAAATAAAAAAAGAATTATCAATTTTCGTTGAGTTTGAAGCGAGATATGACCAAAACAAAAGGGGCGGAAAATTTGCCGCACCCTGTATTTCTATAGTCTTCCTAAAATCAGTATGTTAACGTTTTAAATCTCCTTCAGTTCGCAAGTTTCTCTCTGCGCAAAATTTCTTTCCGCAAATTGCTAGTACAAATTTTGCCCGCAAGTTTCTCTGCTTAAATAGGTAAATTCTTTCCGCAAATATAATTCTATGCGTGCGAAAATTTTGCCGCAAAGTTTCCGTCAGCAAATTATGTCCAAAACCTTCTCTGTTCTCAAAAAATTCGCCAAATTTTTTTCTGCAAATTTCTCTCTGTAATTTAAATAATAATATTTTAAATTTGTACGTATTCTTTTAAAATTTATTTTTTACAAAACCTTTTTTCTCTTTTGACCTCCCCCCTCTTTCTTCTCCACCCTTTAAATTTACTTAAAATAAATCGGGCCCATTAATTTTTTTTGACGTCTCCGTCTTTTCAAAAAGGAAAAAAAATAAAATTTCAGCACCTGCTTAATCAAATTAAGTCTTCCCAGACTTTTCTTTTTTTTTGCTATTAAAAAATTACGCGCACTATTATAGTAGTAGCTGGTTGATTATCGACAAAAAAGGAGAAGAAATGTGTTGTTAATATATAAAGTTGTTAATATTATAAGTTTTGTGACCTAAACGAGTTCTTTTTTTTACTTAATATTAAATATTTTTTTATTTGACACTTTTACTTTTTTTGTATTTAATTTTATTTAATTTTTATTTAACGATGTGATTTGTTTAGTTGTTGCGAAACAACAACAAAAAATTGTTTCGAAATTTCGAAACAATTCTACTAGCGTTTAAAATATTCCTAGGGGTGTAAATTTTAAGGATTTTTAAGTTTGTGGAGGCGAATGTTTTTTTTTGCGAGTGTTAAGATTAAAAGAAAAAAAATAATTTTAACAACACTCATACGAGGCAGGGGTGTGCCAGTTTCGCATTTCGCGTTTTTTCGCGTTTTTTGGACTATAGCGAAATCATTTCGCGTGTCGTTTTTTAAATTTACTTTCTCCGCGTTTCGCTTTTTAAAATCTGTTTCGGCACACCCTTGATCATTTTTTGATTTAATCCAAAAATAAACTTTTTAATTTTTTACTTTTTTTTCTTATTATAATTTTTTTCTTAATAATTTCCTTTCCTTTTAAAACACATTATAATATATTTATTTATATAAATCGTTCATTAAACCATTTTTATTAATTGATTGATCATCCACCCAATTAATTTAATATTAGCTACTTTTCTAGAAAAAAGAGAGAGAAGGTTATAGGTAGTAATTCTAATCGTTTACTTAAAATATTAAATTGTATCCTTATCCTTTAAATATCTCAAACAAATCACCAAAAAAATCTTTACCCCTCCAAGCTTTTCAAGACCCGATTCCTATTGCATATTTCGACACCTTCAATCAAGCATATATTTCAGAATCAATCTATAATATCACCACTTTTGATCAAGGGTGGGCGCAATGAGTTTTGTGTGTTGATTTTTGGCCTTGCGTTTTTGAAAATTGTTTTTTTTACCAAAACAAATTTTTCTTTATATTTTTTTCAAAAAATATTTTCCATTAATATTTTTAATAATTACCTTCAATTTCCGGGTTATTTTTATTTTTTAATGCTCTGCAAAAATAACAACTAATTAAATCTTTACTAAAAATATTTTTATTTTTTTTGTTGTGCTAATGGATTGACTTTTCTCTTTTTTTTATTTTTTTTATTTTTTGATTTAGAAAGCTTCAGGTTCCAACTTTTAACTGAATCCCCATTTTCTTTTAATTTTTAAAAAAAAATATTTTACGGTCCAATAAATTTTCTGTCTTATTTAGCTAGCTATTCTTATTATACACCTATTTACCTGTGCCAGACCTCCCTTTTAAAATACCCCTAATAATAGATACACCTCCATTTAACACACTTTTAAATTTTGGTTGGGTACCTGGGTGGAAGAGCTCCTAGATGATACCCCTCTATTTAAGCTACCTTTCATTATAAGCTACGATTCTTTTTTTAGACCTAGAGGGTATCCTATTTGTGAGAGTCAAACGTATTTTTACTTAAAGAAAAAAAATTTTTTTACTCGACTCTCACTATAAGACTCATCTCCCTCTCCGTCACCCTTCCTTCTTACGTCAGTTCAGACCTCTTTAGAGGTGTCTTATTAGGAGAGATCTGACTGTAAATAATAAAAAACATTCAGGATATCTTCCACATATCCTTCCTCTACTTTTTACTTTCTCATAATCATTATTTTCCTTCAAAATTTTTTTAGATGACATTTTATCCCATAATTTTATTTTCCCATAAAACGTCGAAAAAATTTTCTTTTTTCTTCTTTTTCTTACCACAAAAATTATTTTATTGGCACAGCGAGAAAAAAAAGCGATGGAAGGACCCCCGAAAAATAAATAAATAAAAAATAAAAAATGACCAAGCAATAGAAGTCAGTGGTTTCCCTGTTCTGTGGTTCTCTTCTCTCTGCGCGTCTCTAAAAATTTTTTCTCTTTGAAGAATAAAAACTCGATTCATCAAAAAAAAATTCCTCAATTTATTTATTTTCTTATTATTTTTTTTTATTTTTGTTGCTTTTTTGAATTGTTCAAAGTAAAAATACAAAAAAGAGCCTTAACAGATTTGAACAGAAAAAAATTGTTGAGAGAAAAAATTCATTCGAAATTTCTCGTCAAAATCGAAATGATTCCACGCTTAAATTTGTTATCATTTTTAGTGAAACACGCAAAAAATTTTTTGGAGGTTTTTTGAGGTGTCTAAGAAGCTAGAAAATTTGTATTGTAGAACAAAAATCAAAACGAAACCGAACCCACTAGAATTCTCGATTTTCTATTAGCAAAAAGGCATCATTTCCCCTTTTTTTCTTTAATTTTTCAAAATTTTCTTCTTTCAATTTTCAAAAAAAATTTTTTTTGATTTTTATTTTTGTTTAATCTTCTTTAAAAAATATAATCTTCTTTTTTTTTAAATATTTTTTTCTATTAATTTTAATTTTAAAATTACCATCTCCTTTGCCCCACACACCCAAAATTTGATAAAATGTTTAAAACAGCAACAATACATAAAGTCCTGTTTATTCTGATAATTTTTATTTATTTTTTTTTACATATTTTCACTCATAAAAATGTCTTTTTAATTTTAATTTATACCTATAAACTCCGAATTTATCAACTAAAAAATTTAAATTTAAAAATAACTAAATAGGAAATTTAAATTTAAAATAAATATAGGCAGTGGTTTAGAATAAATACCGTATTTACTCGATTAATTCCCCCGAGGAATTATTTTTTCAACCCATCCGTGGCATAAAGAATTATTCAATGGAGGGGAATTATTCGAGTTTTTAAATTTGAACGTGTAGTATGGTATTGGGGGTGGGGAATTATTTTTTCAACTCATCCCTGGCATGGAGAATTAGGAATTAATCGAGTAAATACGGTATGTACTATTTAGTAGAAAGGTGTGGACTATTTAAAAAGTGATTTAGAAAAAAAAATTTTTTTTCTTAAAATGAATAATGATGCTTTCCATTCCCTTTATTTAGTATACTTTTTTTGAATACTCAGTTTAAGATCCGGATATCCGAAGATTTCAAAGGATCTGCCAATCCTAGTCCTATCTATTTATATCTTAAAAACTTAACTATTGTCAAGAATCCTATTTTTCTATTTCAACAATTTATTACAACAATTACAACAATACAATTACAATACAGAAAAATACATATACATACAATACAATATATAATGATATATAGCAGGGAATACAACTCAACCTGCAAATATATAGGGGGAATATAGGGAAATATATATATAGGGAAATTTGTGTATATATAGGGAAAATACACAGATAATACATATATAGATAGGGCATATAGCCTAATACGCGAATATATGGATATAGGTGAATATAGGGAATATAGGGGATATAGGGAAATATATAGATAGAGGCATATAGCCATAGAGAAATACAATTTTTGTTGAGAGATTTGGAGAGAATATTGGGGGATGAGAATAATTAGATAGAGAATGAATGATTTACAGATTATTTAATTTATATTCTCTATATATCTCCAAAAATCTTCTCAACTTCTCTCATCTCCTAGTTTTTGTCCTAGCCGCAACCTTCATCACCAATATACTTTCTTCTTCTTCTTCTCTTTAGGATCCGACAGCAGATCCGTTGGAACATCCGATGTCTCTGACTTATCCGGTGCCGAGTCCTTCTTCTTCTTGCCGCCCTTCTTCTTCTTCTTCTTGCCTTCGGTAGGTTTGGCATTTGACTCGAAGTACTCTTTCTCCTGTTGCTTGTTGAAATATTCGCTGGTTCTCTCAGTCTCTTCCCTTTTCGCAATCGCCTTTTCCACTCTGCCGTTGAATTCTTCCAAAGTCTCGTCTTCTCCCTTGAACATATCATTCTGAAAATTAAAATTCATTTCATATTTTTAATTTTGTATAAATTCACCTTCTTCCGCCACTCTCGGAAAGTCCCAATTGCTTCGAAGCCTTTATCCTCCAATGCCGGCAGATACAATTTGTAGAGAATTTTTTCGATTTTTAGAGCATTGTCCGTATTCTCCTTTTTCATCCTTTCGAAAATATCCTTGACGAATTCTTTTTCCAAAGAAGGCTTATCTGAGACAGAGCGTTTGATGTTTTGTTCAGCAATCTCCGTGTCGTTTCCAGCGTTGTCCCAGTAGATCTGAAAATGAAAAAAATTAGTTTGATTAATTTAAGATTTGAAGTTACCTTTTCTAGCTGTTCTTCTTTATCTTCTTTTTTCTGCTTTTGATGTTTCCGGTAACAGCAGGAGCCGACGACACCAAGGCCAATCACAGCAATCACCGCAGAAATCGCCACAACTATCCAAATCCAGGCATTACTTCCTCCTTCGGTGCCCTGTACTCCTTGCACGTTTGTTGTAGTTCCGTTCACCTTTTGTGTCGCTGGAGTTGGAGCTGTTTTCCCAGATGGTAGTGGTGGTGATAGTGGTGGTGAGGTACCTGGTTTCGGCTTGGGTGCTGTTGTAGTTGTGCTTGTAGTCGTTGTTGGAGGGTCGACTTGAAGAAATTCGTAGGGTCCTTTTTTCTAAAAGATAAAAATTAAATTTTAGAAAAGTTGTAGTATTTATTACAAAGCTAATGAAGAGATCACAGCTTGGTTTTCCACTCTTAAGTTGTCCAATGTACTCATTGTTACTGTATTTTACTGAAGCCGTTTGTGGAAGTAGATGAAAGACGAGCAGATGTTTACCCTCCAGGTCTCTATTTTTGATTTTCCACTTTTCTGGTCGGGCAATGGCATTTTCTCTTGGAAGGCAGCTAATCGACTCTATTTTGGTGTCAAAAGTAGCAGGTCTCTCAAAATCCATTGTGAAGCTGCTATCACTAGCTATCCCCAGTTTGAATTTCATCTCACTACCGCCTTGATTTTTTTGATCCAATCCAGTCTTATGTTCACCAACTAAAATGAATATTTTAAAGTAAAAATAATCGGTATCTTACTTAGGTGGGTGTGAGCGTATATATAAATGAATTGGTCTTTGATACATCTACTCCATGAGACTTCGAGAAATGTATGCTTCATGCACTTGTCTTTTCCGCACTGGTTTTTTCCCTTACACACATTCTCATCAACATACAACGGACCCTTGTTGAGCTTTTCGAGATCCACATTACTTCTGCTGTAGGCAAAGGGCAGTCTATAAAAAGATTTGTTTACTATATTATATACTCCTAGTCGGCATACAACTTAAGACTTACAGATTTGAAAAGCCATCCTGAAAATCACGACTGCCGCAGAGTTGCAGGTTTTCGCATTTACTGTTCTTTATTCCAGTTGTGAAATTGATCATGCTCCTCTCGTCGGTAATCAGCTCCACAGTGCACCCTCTGCCTTCGTATAGAAGCTCACTGAAAAATTAAAACGCTATTTCCTCAAATCTTTATAAAGAATCAACTTACATATTGTCGTCAGTGATCAAGAAATTACAGACTTTTCCAAAACGCTTCTTGTACTCGGCATACTTCAAGTTCGTGCCGGTCGGCTTACTGACTGGGTTGAGCGTCACACTGTTTCCATCCTTGGTGTGCTTGGCAACTCCGACTTCCTCAACTTCGGCCTGTCCAGGAACTGCAAGCATTACAAGTGCGGCGATTGATACCAGCAGCAGAGCACAAAGCGTTGTCGACTTCCTTGCCAAAGGTCCGGTGTTGTGGTCCATTGGATGAAGGAGGCAGAAGAGCATGAAGCGTTGTCTTTGTTGTTTGTTTGGATAATGTTGACGTAGAGTTGAAGTGATTGAAGATTTTGTTGTGTTTGGAAGGGAAGAATGGGATAGCCAACAAGGCTTTTATAGTAAATTTCAGCTTATTGAAGTTTGTCAGATTCATGAACTTTATTCCTTTCGTTTTTTAATTGCTTATTAATCACGTGCAATCTGTTCTTCCGGTTCCTAAAAATCAAGCATTTCCTAGGTTCCGGCTCAGAAATTGGAGGAACACACAAAATAATCTAAGGAATGTGTGTTTCATATAAAAAATACCGTAATTACTCTAATGAACCTTTAGAATTTAATTGTATTAGAAGCCACCTCTATTTGAAGCTCACCTCTAATACAAGCCCATCCGAGGAGACCCATTGAAAAATATTAGCACACCCAAAATTTTTTACGTGAAAATTTTAATAAAATTTTCTAAATTAATGCAAAACATAATTTTTTATTATTTACCATCCAGTAAAAACATTTTTCCTGCCGGGGACTGTATTTTGGATCTGGATATCAGGGGATTTAAAAGACATCATGAGTTTTCGATATAACACCAAATTCTCTTAATCTGTTTATATCCATCTCAATCTCAAATCCCTGCATAACTGCTCCAGTTCAACTTAACCATTTTAATCGCACGATATCTCACTTAATACTTGATTTCCCCGACCCCGCTCCCGAACGATTTTTTCAGACTTCTCCCCGCCCCGAAACAATTCAAAAACCCCGTCCCCCGACCCGAAAAACTTTCGGGTTTGTCGGGAGTAAGACCCCCTTAAAATGCCATTTTTTAGAGGAATCCAAAGAGAAAAATTTAGAAAATTCCCTCCCAATTTACTTTGTACTTATTATTTTTAAAGGAAAATGAATGTAATAACAAAATTCTCTTTATATTTTTATAAGAAACGTGTGGTTGAGTGGTTTATTTATCAGATTTAGCCTTATTTCTATGGTTTCGCATAGGACGACTTTTTCTAATTTTATTTTTCTTTAAAAAATAAATGATAACAAGTGTTCAATTTTATTTTTAAATATTATCAAATATGTATAAAAACAGGCCAAATATTTTTGTTTAATTCTTGAAATCAAAAAATTTTCGCCTGCGGCGCTATATAGGAAGAAAGCATGCTTTATGATCTAATAAAATTCTCAAAATTTTCGCCTGAGGATCTAAAATTAATACAACTAATTTACATTCTATACTGAAATATTAGCATTTTATTTCAGTTGGAAAACGTAAAATTAGAGGGTGATCGGTGGACTGGAATTAGAGGTATCAAGGGATTTGTATGAGATTAGAGGATTTAAAGACTAATAGGCGTAAATTAAAGTGGGTTTGAATTAATCACGAGTATTTGAGCATATCGAGGAATTACGGGAGATTAGGAGCGACATTGAGGAATTAATTCTCAGATATACCCTGATATACGAACAAATCCCCTGATCTCACTTCATTCCCTTCAAATCTCTAATCCGTCAATATCCTTCTAAATAACTGATATTCTTTGAACCTCCCTTAATTATTCGAACTCTTATATCATCAGATATATCAGTTTATCTTTTCAAATCTTCCTTAATTCGTCCCAATTTATTTATCTTCACAGGTATACACTTTAAATCCATTAAAACCATTTAATCCCACCTTATTTCATTAATTTTTGAATAAATTAACGAAAATAGACAGAAAACGACTTATTTTTAGAGCATTTTTTGTTTAAAAATTTTTTTCTTTAATCCCCGTTCCCCGTCCCCGACCTAATTTTGCTCCCCGACCCCGCCCCGAAACAATTCGAAAACCCCGTACCCCGACATACCCGCCCCCGAACGTTCGGGGTGCGACCCTAGTTTCCATTTTTTCTTCAATTTTTCAAGTTTTCTTCTTTCAATTTTCATAAAAAATTTTTTTGTTTTCTTAATTTTTTGTTTAATTTTTGTTTAAATGATCCATAAATAATTAATATAATAATCTTCTTTTTTTTTAATATTTTTTTTCTATTAATTTTAAAATAACCTCCTCCTCCTCCTTTTCCCCTCATACACACTTCAAATTAATAAAATACTTAAAAGCAACAATAAAGTTCTGTTTATTCTGATAATTTTTTTTATTATTTTTAATCATAGAAATGGATTTTTAATTTTTATTTATACCTACACTGTGGTGCAAAAGTTTATATACACTATGGAAAATTTTCTTTAATGTACCGTATCTCGAGAAGTCGAAGTTTTATCGAGATAATTTTTTTTTCGCCTAATAGTTTAAAAAGTGCTCTTTCTAATAAGCTTTAGTTTTAAAAATAACCCCCAGTACTTATTGAGATATACACCAGTTTCCCAACTGCTTCAATTTTCTTCGGTGCAAAAGTTTATATACACTTTACAAAAATTGGATTTTTAGAAAAACAAATGGCAGGGAAAATACAAAAAAAATTCTGTGAACATTTCCATTGATATTGAGTAGAAAATAAAAAAGAACGAAGTCCCTAACTGTTTTCATCATCGAGATCTCAAATCACAAAAATCAACGGGAAAACGGGGTACAGTACTTTAAAAATTATTTTAACCCCCCAGGGCTTATATAAAAATTTTCTTTTGGGCTCATTAGAAAGCTCAAAAAATTTGCTACAAAATACCACTGGTCTCGTATTTGTAAAAAAATCTGTATAGTATTTACGTGTGGGTTACTTACTGTGAAATTAAAAATGAGTAAAAATGTGGGGTATTTTGGAAGGTTTTGACTAAAAATGATAAGTTATTAAATTCCTCGACCCCTATCTCCATGAATTTTTTATCGGAAAAATTGAGCCTGGGCTATCTTATAGTAAATTTTATGGGCTTTCTAATGAGCCCAAAAGAAAATTTTTATATAAGCCCTGGGGGGTTAAAATAATTTTTAAAGTACTGTACCCCGTTTTCCCGTTGATTTTTGTGATTTGAGATCTCGATGATGAAAACAGTTAGGGACTTCGTTCTTTTTTATTTTCTACTCAATATCAATGGAAATGTTCACAGAATTTTTTTTGTATTTTCCCTGCCATTTGTTTTTCTAAAAATCCAATTTTTGTAAAGTGTATATAAACTTTTGCACCGAAGAAAATTGAAGCAGTTGGGAAACTGGTGTATATCTCAATAAGTACTGGGGGTTATTTTTAAAACTAAAGCTTATTAGAAAGAGCACTTTTTAAACTATTAGGCGAAAAAAAAATTATCTCGATAAAACTTCGACTTCTCGAGATACGGTACATTAAAGAAAATTTTCCATAGTGTATATAAACTTTTGCACCACAGTGTATAAACTCTAAATTCATTGACTAAAAAATTTAAAAATAAATATAGGGAGTGGTTTTAGAATGTATTTAGTAGAAAGGTGTACTACATATTTTTGCAGAACAAAAAATCAGAATAAAAAATCAGAATAAAAAACAGAAGAAAAAAAACAGAACAAAAAATCAGAATAAAAAACAGAAGAAAAAAATCAGAACAAAAAAAAATCAGAACAAAAAAATCAGAATAAAAAACAGAATAAAAAACAGAATAAAAAACAGAAGAAAAAAACAGAACAAAAAAAACAGAACAAAAAAATCAGAACAAAAAAATTCAGAACAAAAAAATCAGAACAAAAAAAATCAGAACAAAAAAATCAGAATAAAAAAAACAGAAGAAAAAAAAATCAGAACATAAAAAATCAGATTAAAAAAACAGAAGAAAAAAATCAGAACAAAAAAAATCAGAACAAAAAACAGAATAAAAAACAGTAGAAAAAACAGAATAAAAAACAGAAGAAAAAAACAGAACAAAAAAATCAGAACAAAAAAAATCAGAACAAAAAACAGAATAAAAAACAGAAGAAAAAACAGAAGAAAAAAATCAGAACAAAAAAAATCAGAACAAAAAAAAACAGAAGAAAAAACAGAAGAAAAAAACAGAACAAAAAAATCAGAACAAAAAAAATCAGAACAAAAAAAAACAGAAGAAAAAACAGAAGAAAAAAACAGAACAAAAAAATCAGAACAAAAAAAATCAGAACAAAAAAAAAACAGAAGAAAAAACAGAAGAAAAAAACAGAACAAAAAAATCAGAACAAAAAAAAAACAGAAGAAAAAACAGAAGAAAAAACAGAAGAAAAAAACAGAACAAAAAAATCAGAACAAAAAAAAAACAGAAGAAAAAACAGAAGAAAAAAACAGAACAAAAAAATCAGAACAAAAAAAATCAGAACAAAAAAATCAGAACAAAAAAAATCAGAACAAAAAAATCAGAACAAAAAAAATCAGAATAAAAAAATCAGAATAAAAAAAACAGAAGAAAAAAAAATCAGAACATAAAAAATCAGATTAAAAAAACAGAAGAAAAAAATCAGAACAAAAAAAATCAGAACAAAAAACAGAATAAAAAACAGTAGAAAAAAACAGAATAAAAAACAGAAGAAAAAAACAGAACAAAAAAATCAGAACAAAAAAATCAGAACAAAAAACAGAATAAAAAACAGAAGAAAAAACAGAAGAAAAAACAGAAGAAAAAAATCAGAACAAAAAAAATCAGAACAAAAAAAAAACAGAAGAAAAAACAGAAGAAAAAAACAGAACAAAAAAAATCAGAACAAAAAAAAACAGAAGAAAAAACAGAAGAAAAAAACAGAACAAAAAAATCAGAACAAAAAAAATCAGAACAAAAAAAAAACAGAAGAAAAAACAGAAGAAAAAAACAGAACAAAAAAATCAGAACAAAAAAAAAACAGAAGAAAAAACAAGAAAAAAACAGAACAAAAAAATCAGAACAAAAAAAAAACAGAAGAAAAAACAGAAGAAAAAAACAGAACAAAAAAATCAGAACAAAAAAAAACAGAAGAAAAAACAGAAGAAAAAAACAGAACAAAAAAATCAGAACAAAAAAAATCAGAACAAAAAAATCAGAACAAAAAAAATCAGAACAAAAAAATCAGAACAAAAAAAATCAGAATAAAAAACAGAATAAAAAACAGAAGAAAAAAACAACAAAAAAACAGAATAATTTCTATCCTATTTTTATTATACATATAAACTTAAATATTACCAGCATATTAATAAAAATTATTTTTCTATTTCAATACATTTATTACAATTACAACAATACAATTACAATATACAGAAAAAATATTATAATGATATATAGCAGGGAATACAACAAATCAACCTGCAAATATATAGGGGGAATATAGGGAAATATAAAGGCATATAGCCATTATAGAGAGAAATACATGTTGAGAGATTTGGAGAATATTTGGGGAGGAATATAATTAGATAGAGAATGAATGATATACAGATTATTTACAATTTATATTCTCTATATTTATCTCCAATTTATATCTTCTCAACTTCTAGTTTTGTTCCTAGCCGCAACCTTCATCCTCTCATTAGCCTCCGACATCAGCCCCGCTTCTTCTTGCCCTTCTTCTTTTTCTCTCCGGTAGTCTCGTCCCTCTTCGCAATCGCCTTTTCCACTCTGCCGTTGAATTCTTCCAAAGTCTCGTCTTCTCCCTTGAACATATCATTCTGAAAATGAAAGAAAATTAGATTTTCTCCATATGTATTTTAAATTCACCTTCTTCCGCCACTCTCGGAAAGTCCCAACTGCTTCGAAGCCTTTATCCTCCAATGCCGGCAGATACAATTTGTAGAGAATTTTTTCGATTTTTAGAGCATTGTCCGTATTCTCCTTTTTCATCCTTTCGAAAATATCCTTGACGAATTCTTTTTCCAAAGAAGGCTTATCTGAGACAGAGCGTTTAATGTTTTGTTCAGCAATCTCCGTGTCGTTTCCAGCGTTGTCCCAGTAGATCTGAAAATGAAAAAAAAAATTAGTTTGATTAATTTAAGTAATTTGAACGTACCTTTTCTAGCTGTTCTTCTTTCTCTTCCTTTTTCTGCTTTTGATGTTTCCGGTAACAGCAGGAGCCGACGACACCGAGGCCAATTACAGCAATCACCGCAGAAATCGCAACAACTATCCAAATCCTGGCATTGCTTCCTCCTTCAGTGCCTTGTACTCCTTGTACTCCTTGCACGTTTGTTGTAGTTCCTGGCTCCTTTTGTGGCGTTGGATTTGTTGTTTTCCCGGGTGGTAGTGGTGGGTATGTTCCAGATGGTGGTGAGGTACCTCCTTTTGGTTTCCGTGTTGTTGTAGTTGTGCTTGTAGTCGGTTTTGGAGGGTCAACTTGAAGAAATTCGTAGGGTCCTTTTTTCTAAAAGGATAAAAATTAGTTGGGTTTTGTAAAGAATGAAAAGCTTACAAAGCTAATGAAGAGATCACAGTTTGGTCTTGGTATCTTAAGTGGCCCCTTGAATGCGTTTCCTTCGTACTTTATTGTAGCGTTTTGCGGAAGTAGATGGAAAACGAGCAGATGTTTACCCTCCAGGTTTCCAACTCCATTTTTGATTTTCCATGTTCTTGGTTTGGCAATGGCACTTTCTTTTGGAACGCAGCTAATCGGATTTTTTCCAGTTTCAAAGCTAGCAGGTTTCTCAAAATCCATTGTGAAGCTGTTATCATCAGCTATGCCCAGATTGAATTCCAACGGCCTCTGATCACTACCTTGCCTTTTTTGACTCAGCCCTCTCTCCAATTCACCAACTAAAATTTTTATTTTAAAGTACAAATAATCATTTTACCTAGATGAGTGTGAGCGTATACATAATAAGTTCGCTGCACGACACATTGACTCCACGAGACTTCGAGAAATGTGTGTTTCATGCATCGTTGCTTTTCATCCCCGCACTCGTCACTTTTTTCACACTTAATACCATCGACATAGAGCGGACCATTGTTGAGACTTTTGAGTTCCTCATTGGTTCTGCTGTAGGCGAAGGGTAGTCTATAAAGAAATTTTTTACTTACTGTTCTAATCGGAGCTTATGACTTACAGATTTGAATACCCATCTCGAAAATCGCCAGTGTTGCAGCTTTCCAGTTTACTACATTTACTGTCTTCCATTCCAGTTGTGAAATTGATCATGCTCCTCCCATCGGTGATCAGCTCCACAGTGCACCCTTCGCCTTCGTAATGAAGCTTGCTGGAAAGTTTAAAACGTTACTTCCTCAAATTTTAGGAAAATATCAACTTACATGTTATCGCTAGTGATCGAAAACTTGCAGACTTTTCCAAAACGCTTCTTGTACACGGCATAAGTTAAGTTCGTGCCGGCCGGCTTACTGACTGGTTTGAGCTTCACTCCACTTTCATCCTTGGGGTGTTTGGCAACTCCGACTTCCACAACTTCGGCCTGTCCAGGAACTGCAAGCAATAGAAGCGCAGCGATGGATATCAGCAGCAGAGCACAAAGCGTTGACGACTTCCTTGCCAAAGGTCCGGTGTTGTGGTCCATTGGATGAAGGAGGCAGAGGAGCATGAAGCGTTGTTTTGTTGTTTGTTTAAACGATATGTTGACGTAGAGTTGAAGTGATTGAAGTTTTTGTTGTGTTTGGAGGGAAGAATAAAACAGCCAACAAGGCTTTTATAGTAAATTTTAGTCTATTGAAGATTGTCAGATTCATGAACCTTTGGAATTCAATTGTGAATTCTAAGAATGTTTAGCTAATCAGGACAATTATTTTTTTAAATGAGAGAATCATTTAGCCATGATTCACCTTATTGAAATTACTCTTTGATTTTAATTGCTTATTTATATTTTAATCACGTACAATCAGTGTTCTTCCGGTTCCTAAAAATCAAACATTTCCTCGGTTTCGGTTCAGGAATTGGACGAACACACCAGGAGTGTACCATTTCGCCTTTCGCCAAAATTCCGCTTTTTAGGACTTTCGTCTTTCGTATTCCGCCCTTCGCTTTTTTATTGACCTTCGCCTTTCGCTTTTTAAAATTTGTTTCGGTACATCCCTGGAACACACAAAATAATCTAACATATGTAATGATTGTGTGGTTCGAATAAAAAATATTTGTGTTTGCAGTAGCAATGTCTTAGAAATCTCAGAAATCTCGAACATCTCAGCCTCCTTTTTTTCAATTAATCAGTTCTTTCCCCATTCTTCATAGAAAAAAATTCATCAATTTAATTAACATTGCTAGTCAAATTTATTAATTTATTACTTCAAAAACAATAATTATTTATTATATTTTTTTAAATTGCCGGACCTGTGTATCTCACTCACCTGATTTTATTTTTCAATTTTTTCTATTAAAATTTCTCGTCGTGTAATCTCTTTGGAATGCTTCCTTTTTTAATTAAAAAAATTTTATTTTTATTTTTACTGATAAAAATGATTAAATAAAAATAGGAGAGGGGTGAATTTAATGAAAGAGAATCATCATCATCCTTAAACACTTTTCTATTTTAAATAAAATTTTCTGTTTAAAGAAGGCTAATTCCGGTGTTAGGCAATTTTGTAAATTAATTTTTCTTTTAAATTACTATTTATTTAAAATTGAAAATGACCTTTTTTGATGAGGGGATTATTAAAAATTACAAATGTTTTTATGAACTTATGCCAAATTGTCGTCTTGGGAAAGATAGGAAACATTGAACCAATCTTTCCTCATATTTCCTAGAGCGAGGTTTGAATTATTGATGGGTCGTGTTGATAAAATAGTCTGGGTTTCGGCTAATTTGACCCATGCTACTTCAGAACCTTGCTAATCAACTTAGATTAAAACTGATTACCCTATTTATTACCTATTTCCCTCAATAAATATCCGCCACTGTATATTTCCGATCTAAAGAGGGGGAGTGGGGATATCTAACAATAAGTCGAGACGCGCCTAGTTTTTTGTCTGGATTAAGAATAAGAACCTAAAAGCTGAATCAATCATATGTACTCGTGTTGTGCCACTTGGATAAATAAAATCAGCAGACCGACTAATCACCCATTCAAATTTCCTCCCCTATTTTACCCTTTCATCTTTAATGTTTTTAAAAATGTCTCTCCCATGTTTTACATTTTTTGTATTAAATTTGCATAAATTGATCGGCCAAATCACCCACCCACCAACCTATTACATTTTCAATGTCAATCGATGTTTTTACATTTTTATTGTCCAACCGTTACTATTGTTGTACATTTTATTTATATTTATATTCATCTTTTGACGGCGTACAAACAAACAAAAAAACCCAAAACCTTTCTTTTATTTTTACTTTGCTTATATTCAAACAAAACAATCACAACGCTATAACGCTATTGTTATTGTTGAGGGAGGAAAAGGAATGTTTTGGCGCAAGGGGGAGGCCGTAAGCGGAGTATCGTCGGATTTTTTGTTATAACTTTTGAAATACTAGGCTTAATTTTCTGAAAGTTATAGAGAAACAAGCTAACAATATCGAGGATATTTCTACAAAATTTCAAATTTTTAGGTTGCCCCTTCAGTTTTTTATGAATAGAGGCGTAATAAAGGCGTAGTGTCGCCTATAACATTTCGCTTTTTCTCCATAACTTTCGAAATACAGGACTAAAAATTCTGAAATTTATAGCCAACCTAGGAAACACTATCGAGGATATTTCTACAAAATTTTACATTTTTAAGTTCACCCCTTAATTTTATATTTACACGCGCGCCGTAAC
This sequence comes from Meloidogyne arenaria, assembly GCA_036172955.1. NCBI lineage: Eukaryota > Metazoa > Nematoda > Chromadorea > Rhabditida > Meloidogynidae > Meloidogyne > Meloidogyne arenaria. The sequence goes on along the minus strand of JARQAB010000046.1, from coordinate 2,568,837 downwards.
AGACTCGCGCCGAACCTCCCCTTAATTTTACTTAATGGCTTGGTTCTTTCGTCCACAAAAATATTTTTAGTTATTGTATATTTTATTGTATAGTCTATGGGTATTGTCGGCCCCATTGCCTAGTTGTGTCATTATTTTTTTACTTTTTTTCCTATTCTTTTTTGTCAATGCGCACCTTAAAAATCTTAAAAATTATTACAATTTTTTTAATTATTAAGTGGGGGGTTGTTGTTGCCCAATTGTTTTGAGTAAAAAAATAAATTTTTTATGAGAGAGAAATTCTTCAAGTACCCTCTTTTTAAATTAAAAAGACTCTTTTAAATTTAATAAAAATAATTTAAAAAAATATTTTCGCAATTTTATTTATTTTTCATTTTTGAAATTCTTGAGTTAACTACTTAAAAATAAATAAATTTTAATTAATTCTCCTTTAAAATTTTTTTAAATTAAATTAGATTTAATTCAATCCACATATTTAAATTTAATTATGTGTAACTAATAGAGATCGAAGTTTTTTAAAAGCCTTCTCTTGAAAAGCCTGGGCCTGTTCCTGGGTTTGATTTATTGACCTGGGCCGGATCCTGGGCCTGTATTCCGGGAAAAACTTAAGCCCAAGAAAATCCAGGAAGGCCAAAAAATGTCTAGGCCTAGATTCTGAGTACAGGAAAAATCAAGGCCTTGGTCCAGACCCAGCTCGATCTCTAGTACCTAATTTAATATACCCTTTCTAATTAACGCCCAATTAAAATTTTTTTTTAAATTTTCAATCAACTCTTCTTCAATCATCCCTCAAAAGACCTCTTTATAAATTTTTTTTTATTTTAATTTTATTTTCTTTATTTATTCTAATTAGAAGACTCTCTTTAACTTATCTATCTCCCATGCTTTATCCCCCTTCATCATTAAGCCGTTGTCAAGTTTTAAGATTACGACAAAATGTCACACTGTTGTAAATACGACAAAATGCCACAAATTTAATTAAAATATAAAAAAAAAATTAATTCTTATCAAATTTTGATAAAAATTTATTTTATTTAAATTAATAAATATTAAACAACCAATAAATAAATAAAATAATAAAATAAAAAGACGGCAACTTCCTTCACTTTTTTATTTTTATTATTTCCAATGTTATGTTGTTTAATGGGTGATTTTTTCCCTTTGATGATGCGCTATTCAAAATTAACGGGGCAATAAAAAATTTATAGATATATTTATATTCTGACAAAATGTATATACTTTTTGGGAAATGATTTTAAAAGTACAATTTTGAGATATTGACAGATCTCGGTTAAATTAACAATCAAATCTCGATTAAACTTCCTCCAATACAACGTCACTTTACGTTTTTCAAAATTCGATCCCGACTAAACGTGCTATTGAGATTAGGATAGTCCCTTTTTCTTTTCTGTGTATTTTCCCAATTTTGACTTCTACGTTCTCTTTTCTACCTTTTTCTACATTGCCACTTTTTTGCCCCTTTTATGAGAAGCGACTCTGATCAAGTTCGACTTCCATTTTATGCTTATATCGAGGCATTCTACGTCCTCAACTTTAGCTTTTCTTTACGATTGACATATTACTTATAAACCGTTCTCAAGATATAGAAAAAATACTTTACAGCTCGAGACTAGTTTTCTCTTTCCTTGAAAAGTCACCCCTTTCTTCCTTCTTTCGAAACTGGTAAATAAAGTTATAATCAATTTATTTAAAAAATTTTATTCAAAAATATGTAAATATGTATTTTCCACGTTTAACTTTTAAAATTGTTTAAATTCCTTTATATTCCATTATTTTTTTAAATTTTTTTCTAGTCCCAACAAAATCAACAGAATTTATTAATAACAACAATTCCAATTTAAATACAAATTCCTCTCGCCTATCAAATACATTCAAGCTTTTTTCTCTTTCACGTTTTTGTAAATGTCCATCACCCCAAAGACAAAAATTTTATTCAAAACAACAATTTGCTTCCTCTACTAGTGAAATACACAAAATTGGAATTTGTGGGAAAAATAATTTTGAAAATTTTGGTGAGTCGTTTGAAGAAATATTAGTAGAGAGAAGACAGTCCAGAAAATATTTTATAGAAATTTTTTAATTGGGGATCTCTACAGTATAGTATTAGGGGACAGGTAGATGATAACTGAGGGGGTATCTTAAAGAGTATAGCCTCCAAAATCAGTTCTTAATTTAAGATAGGGGTTTGGTTTGGCACATAGGTGAACAACCCTTTTAAGGGGTACGGCCCAACTAGCACAAAGCCATATCTTGCTTCAAGATTTCCGAATCTTTCAAAATTTAGTAATAAACGATTCCTCTCATCGAGCTAAAGAGATTGGTACAAAAATTGTTAAGGTTCAGAAATTTTTAAGCTAATTATGGCTTTGCGCCTACTTGGGCGTGTCCCCCTTTTAAGATCTTTTATTACCTAAGGGTGTACCTAAATTGAGTTCCGACAGTATAGAGCAATAAAATTTGCGAATTAACACCCCATTGTTTTTCGGAACCCATGGCTATTGAAAAGATTTTTAGCAAGTACCTAGTTTGATAATGCCCGTTTGTCAATAACATTTTCCCAAATTTTCCCAAATTTTCATAATTAAGAGAAAAGCCAACGATTAATTATTTTTTTGCTCTATTAGTATTATTTTCTACATTTTTCTGTATAAAAAATTTTTTTAGTTTTATTTTGTTTATTTCCAAAAAGTATTCCCATCGTTTATTATTGTTGTTAAATACGTCGACATTTTACTCTTAACAAAAAAAAGTTTTTTTCTCCCTTCTAAACTTAGAATTAATACAATAGAGCATAAAAATAAAAAGGTTTTGAAGTCTTCCCTCTTTTATTTTTATTAAAATAAAAAATTTTTGAAAATTTTTTTTACCAATTTTAAAAACATTTTTAAATACAGACAAACCATTTTTCACTGGAAAACCCCAAAAAAGTCAAAGTTTATTCGATTTGACTAGCAACAGACAGATTGAACAAGAAGAACTGCCTAAAGAATCTGTTAGAACTATAAGGGCGGAAATGGGAGCGATTGAAGCTGAGGCGTGTGGAATGCTGGGAAGGCTTCAATTTCATGTTCAGGGTGAGTGTTTTGGAAAAACATTTTTTTTGAAAATTTAAATCGGTTTTTCTTGACACCAGAAAATCGAACGCTTCTGGTTTGTCTGTCAAATTTCTAGATATTTATGGGAAAACCACTGTCACAGGCTATGGTTATCGGAATTTGGGAAATCTTCGGATATCCAGATCCGAACCGCTAATTTCCGGAATTCTGTGACTATTTTTTTTTAATCCAGATATCCGGAACAACCAACCTTTTTGAACCGTCAAACCTTTGGATCCTGATATCTGGAACCGCCAAACTTGTTTATGAACATTTTAGTCTCCCTTTCATAAAAATACATTTGTTAAGACGAGGTAGATTCAAAAATATTAATTAAAGAAAAATGGGAGTAGGAATAAAAATTATGATATCCTTAATGTAAAACTATCATGCAAGCGCAGTTTGCTTATATTTTTTAAATTAAAATTTTAATATAGCAATAATCGGCTTTGCTCGCATCTGTACCGGAGACGTTTTTGAAGTTTGCATTCGTCATGGCCACCAACGTTGGCGAACTCGCGGAAAAACGCAGCCAGACAGATCACAACGTTGGGACCTACAGCCCCCAATAGCCTCCATACAAGTTTTGTGGAATGTGCCTGTACAGGTTCGGGTACTCGAAATTGGCTTCCTTCGAGCTCGCTGTCTCAGTGAACGGCAATTTGACCCTGCCAAGTTTGCGGCAGCACAGCCCCAATTGGTCACGATGAATTTAAATAGTTCTGGAAGCCTAAAATTGAGATTGGTTGTGACTTGGCTGCCTCTACTTTCTTCTAATCCTCCTTCACAATTTAATAATATGTTAAATCAAAAACAACAACTTCAAGTTAAAGAAAATGGATTTAATAACAATAATAATAATCATGCTTCCTTATCCCAACAAAATTCGTTGGCACAAAGGTAGAGAGGGTTGAGAAATGTTTTTTAAGCAATTATATGTAAGGTAAAGCAGCCTACCTCCTCGGAAAATAGCAAAGGATTGGTGGAATCATTATATTTACTTGATTAATTCCCCTGGGGAATTATCCTTCTTTTAATCCCTAGGATACTTCGAGTGTGGGGATTTATTCAAGTGTGAAGAATTAGTCGAATAAATATGTTGTGGCCTTACCTCGAGTTTTTCGACCACGAAAATTTTAATGGGCACACAAAACTCTTTGAAAGAAAGAGCAGGATTTAGGCTGCTTATTTCCTAACCTTGGGGGATTATAAAAATTTACTTAAGGTCTTATTTGAAAAAGCATGAAAAATAACCTTCAAGTTCCATTACTCTTATTCCCTAGAAAAGATTATTTATATATGTAAGAATAAATTTTTGAGTTAGCTCTATCGAAGTTTACAATAGAAATAAACTAAAAAATTTTCTATTTAGGCCAGAGCCGCCAGAACGTTCTGCAATTAACACAAAACTTCGCCAACACCAATCCCAAGTTCTCCTATCATCCGTCAATAATAATCAAAAAACACAACAAAATGGTGTCAGTATTTGGAGAACTACAAGCAGCAATTCTCCTTCAGCTTTTCCATCTCAAGCCGGAAATAATAATAAAACAGCATGGCAAAACAGCAATAACAATATTAATAATAATCACATAAATACAGCAAATAATGATAAAGAACAAATTAACGGTGGAAAATTAAATGGTAATAAATAACAGATTTATCTTGAAAAATTTAAGTTTAATAATAATTTGGACTATATACCAGGGATGTCACGGGTTACTCGAAACCCGATACCCGAAACTCGGATTTTTCGACCAGAAACCCGACCCAACTTTTTTCTCACCCCGTAACATCCCTGCTATATACAATCTGGAAATACAACTTTCAACTTAGTTGAAATACAACTTTGAATCAATTACAAACTTGAAAAATTTGAGAAAATATTTAATTGTAAAATATCAAAAATTTAATAAAATAAACTTTTTTTTAGATGTTCACCAACCTTCTGAACATTCCCCTTCATCCATTACAACGAATGGTACAATAGACAATGGACCTGCAACCAAAGTTTGCCTTCGCGACAAAAAACGACAACGTGAACAACGTTTAAAACTTGGTGCAAGTGTTGGGGCTGCTTTAGGTGGTGGAGGGGGAATTAGTAGGGAATCGAGTAAAACAGAAAAGGATAGATGGAGGTGTTCATCTACTACACTTTTGGATGAAGTTTATAAAGACTTGTCCAAGTCTATTCCGACGATTGATGATGTGAATATTTCTTTAAAAATACAAAAAATTTTTGAATTTTTTGAGATGTCATTATGCCCTCATTTTTTGTTAAGAGTAGAACCTTATTTTTAAGTACCCTCAATACGGAATACATTTTTATTTAAATATGCTTTTTTCTAATTTTAGTTGCCCATTAGGGTTGTCTGATAGTTGAAAATCCTTGGATATCCGGATCCGATATTCTAACCGAAAATTGGATCCGGATATTTTTTCGTAACCGGATTTCCGGATATGACAACCCTATTGCCCATGGCTTGTTGTGCTGCCTAAACATACTTTCTATTTAATATACTACTTCTCATTATAGTAGTTATAACCTCTTTATGAGGTAACCCCAATACTTTAACACCTTAATTTAAGATGGGTACTCTTTACTAATTTGGTTGTCCATTATGTGGTGAAGCTGCTAAAATGCTACCCTTAAATATTATTAAAATAAATTTTTCAGCTTTCCGCCCTTCACTCCTCCAAACCTTCAAGTGTTTGTGGTGGCAGCTTAGGTCACTCAAAAAATACTTTTTGTGGTCCAAGTTCCTCCTCTTCCGTATCTGATGGCCATGGAGCTCGTAGCGGGGCTAAAAGAATTTTTTCTTTTGTCAAAAGAGGAGGGCACGATAAATCCTCTTTGGACAGACAAACAGCTTCTGATTGGAGAAAGTCTGTCAGTTTGGCACAAATCCCTTCAAGTAGATCTATGGAAATTGAACAGAACAGCAATTCTTTGAAGAGTTCTAATAGAAATAAAAGTCAATATCGTTTAGAGGTTGAGGAACCTGAAGAACCTGAAGAGTTTGATGAAAATGAGAGGGAAGAAGGACTTTGTAGAGGGGGGACAAGCAGGCAAGTTTTTGAAAAAAAATTTTTGATAGTGAAGATATTTTTGAAAAATTGTTGGAACGAGCATTTTTCACTCTTACATAAAATTAAATTTTGCATTGGTCCTCCTACCCTTCCTATGAAACTGGTACTCTTGTTTTTCCATCCATGACTTATTTGTTAGTCTATCATAGGGTTGTTTGTTCTGGACCGAACCGAACCTATGAACCGATGATTTTTCGGTTCGGTTCCGGATCCAAGAACCTACAACCCCTCCATCAATGACAAAAGCTCTTCCAAACATGGATGGGTAGGTTGAGAAATAAGTCAAATCAACGGGGGGGGGGGGTTTCGATAACTCTACTCATCTCTGGTTTTTAATACGAGACCATTTTACTAAATTATTCTTCTAACATTTTTGTATTCTATCAATATTTTCTTAATTCTTTTTAGTCCAAAAAGTCGTGATCTTCATTCCCCAACATCTCAAACTACTTCCTCTTCCTATACTAAAGAGATAAGTGAGTTTCAAAGTGCACTTCATACGGTAGATGCTTTGCTTGATATGGTTGAATGTTTACGTGTTTATTTGGCTAAATTGAGGTGCTTAAATTTGACAAAAATTTTTTATTAAAAAATATTCTTTAAAAAATTAATAGAACTCACTATTAGATACCCATGGAATATAAATACTACCTTATAAATATAGAAGATGTCCTCCGCCCACTAGTTTGAAGAAAACGTATCCTAAATAGAGATATACCGTACTCTCTTGAATAATTACCCAGGCTAATTCTGGTTTTGAAATTTAAACATTGGGAATTAAGGAGAGGGTAATTGATGTCCCAGCCTCTCACTAGAAGGTGTTGATAGGGAGGGGGCAATTATTCAAGGGAGGGTACTCATATTGAGGTTTAAAGTAAAGTAAAATTCTCCTTTTACAGACCATCAGAATTCACTGAACTAGTCGCTTTTGAAGCAGCAATGCTCAATTGGGAAGCTTGCCTTAAACTTAATCGTTCCGGAATTTTATGTCAACTAGATAGCTTTGCAGGGAAAACAGAAAATAATAAAAAACGTCAAAATTCGATTCAATTAAAAAAACAAAAACACCGTTTAGCTACGGGAAATTTAAATTTAATTAATAACCATTCTTCGGCTACAACCCTTTTCTCGAATGAAAATAGGGTTAATAATCAACAACAACAACACAGCCCTTCTACAGCTTCTGACCATACAGAAGATAATGATGGTTGTGTTGCTGGTACTTCGACTATTAAATATGAACAGAGACATCAACAACATGTTTTGGATCATATGTAAATAAATTAATAATTTTGATGGGGTTTCTTGAAGAGTTTTTGTGTGTAATAACCTAGCAAGCATATCATGGTTAGAGAAAAAGACGGTTATGGGGTTGGATCGGGATTTAGAAGACTTCTTGTAAATTTTCTCTAAGTTCGGATCGAAAACGGGTTAGCGGACTTCGAGTATCGGATTTTGGATAACCACTGACATCTCTAATACCTAGTTATGATTAAAGACCGGGCTGGTAAAAATTGTAAAAATACAGTAAAAAATGTTAAAATTTTTTATTTTTCTAGTTCCGAAAATGACAGTGGTATCGACTCTCTTCGCCATTACCAATCCCCTTATAATTCCTATGCCAGCTCTGTCAGAAGATTAGAACAAAATAATGAAGGAAATTGTATTGTATCCTCTCAGGTAGATAAACATTTTTAAATATATTTGGGCCTCACTAAGGCACACTTGGATAATCATACCTTATATCAAGGTGTCTCTTAAATAGAGGTACTCCCAAATACCTTTCATTATAAGAGAAGACTTATAATAAAGAGCAACTTAAATAGAAGGGTATTGCTTAGGCAGCTCCTCCACCCAGTTAAACAGAATTAAGAAGAGTTTCTTAAATAGAGGTGAAGATACTTATTGTTGGTATCCCTTAGGGAGCTTCCGACTTTATAAAAAATAATTTTAAAAAAATTTAAAGTTAAAAGAGAGGAGAAAATCGCTTGTAGGAAGCACAATGTTGGATAATGATAATGGGGAGAATTTAAAAAATTCAAAAGAAAAGAGTGAAAGGAGGCTGATAATTACAGCTACAGGAAGTGCTCAAATGGATGCTTGTTTAGCTATTCATTTGGATGGGGCTAGGCAGCCTTTAGAGGTTTTTTGAGGTTTTAAATGAAAGTTAAATTCATTTTTAAAAAAGATTATATGTCAAGTACAAGGAAGTCCTTTTGAATATACAATGACTAAAATGCTCTACAGAATGGAGGTAAAAAAATAAATTTTTTGATACGAGATATTCTCTGCAGTCGAAAGAGAAAAATTTGGCTACTTTAAAATTATTTTTGGATTAGTAAAATGAATAACTATTACAACCTTACCAAACCTTAGGGACCAAACATCTTAGAAGATCCGACCTATCGTAAACGGGATACCAGATATTTTGGTCTTTCATCATAAAATAAGACTTATAATAAAGAGGAACTTAAATCAAAGGTATTGCTTAGGTAGCTCCTCTACCCGGTGAAACCAGAATCCTAAGTGATTGGGTTATCTATACAAATAGTAAATGAATACAGCTAATGTTCTAGTTAATTTCGAGGGTTCTTCCGCTTTTTAAAATAAGTTTCGGCACACTTCTAGTAACTGTCAAGATTTAGACAAAAATACTAATTTCCAGAAATTATGAAAAGAAAGTCTGGTCACAAAATTCATTTGATTCAACTTCTGAAACACTTCAATTCCAATTTTAACATTTAATTCTAATTCAAATTTTCAATAAAATTTTTATTCAAAATTTTAAGGGTGTTGAAACAATTGCATTAGAATCAATGTTAGGCCTTCTACAAGATATTTTAGCTCAATGCCAACCAAATCCACAGAATGTTTTACTCCAATTAGGCCTCCAATTCCAATTACAACAATGTTGGCTTTCTGCCTGCAAAACTGAAAATGAATTTTTGCTTGCATCAGCTTCTATATTGAGGGATAAATTGAGACCGATCTGTGAACCTATTGTTAGAAATCATTATCCAAAATTGATCGAAAAAGGTGATTTTTTGATGAAAATTTAGGCTAAAAATTTTTTCAAAAAAAATTTTTTTTTGAAAAGTTTTGAGTAATTTTTATCTGTATAATCCATCTACCTAAAATTGGCCTCAAAATTGTACCTTTTAGTTCAATTTTAAAAACATCCTATAATAAAATTTGAAGGTAGAGATCATAGATAATGTTACTCTACTCATGTCAAGTACTGTTGACCTTTAGGTATGTGTCAATTGAGTACATTTGAGTCTTGAATTTTAACAATTTAAATTAAATTTTTATTAAAATTTTCAAAAAATATTTATACATTTTAAAAACAATTTTTTAACATTTTCAGTTTTGGATTCTCTCTTTTCTCTACTTATTGACAATCCAACTGGCAGGAAAAAACAATCAAACAATCATCAATTACCCGTTACAATATTTCAATTTGTTTCACTTTTTAGAGGAAAACAATTCTCTGCTTTTATTGAAAATCTTTCTCACGAAGGTATAGACGGAACTATCATATATAGATTAAATATCGGACCGAGAGACCAGATCTCGGACAAAAATTCAGTTACCGAGATTAGAATATCATTCGAGGAATCTATCTCGATTTTCATACGGCCTTCCCTGAGCGTTCTCTCGACTGACACTTATTAAAGTCTACTCTCAGCATCCAATCTCCAATATATCCTCCTAACTCTTCACTAGAGTTCATGGGGTCTACTAGATGCCTATGAAAGGAGGCTTCTAAGTAGGGTTTGACCCCGAACGCTCGGGGGCGGGTATGTTGGGGTACGGGGTTTTTACATTGTTTCAGGGTTCGGGTCAGGGCAGCAAAATATTGTCGGGGTTTGGGGGATCTCATAGAGTCAAAGATATCTAAAAATATTTTTTTCTTAAATTTCTAGCCTGGATTACTGCCAACCTCCAATCAGGCATACCCAGTGCTATTAGAGATGTAATGGGACGTCTTAGGAATGTTCCTGTTGTTCCCCCACTAGAAAGTTTAAGACATATTGGCCTTGTTTTGGCTGAACAACATCAAGAACTTTATTCTCCTATAGGTAAAAAAATTTCTAAAAGTTCCAAAATAAATTTCAATTTAAAGAAAAATATTTACGCAAAGCATCGCCAGAATTGGCTCTTGATTTATCTGCCTGTTTCATGTGTTTATTAGAACATGAAAATGATGCGAGTAGGAGAGGGGCTTGTCGCGCTTTGGCTATTCTTGGGGTAAATTTTTAAAATTTTTTTTGAAAAAATTGGGGATATGGCTGCATCACCGGCTCTGAATCAGCTTACACAGAACGATAACTGCTATAAATTGATCTACTCCATCCACCTCCACTGTGCGTATTCTAATGCCCCGCACACCTCCATACAAAAGTTGCACGCAAAGTGCACGGCGAAGCCGCCTTTTGTTGACAAGATTGCCTTTTGTCGGCAAGATCTTGACATCCTCCAGGGCTAGCCGCGGCCTTTTTTATACGCCCTCGCATAGCAGCAACTAATTTTTTGTTTTTGTAAACCAATTTGCAAGTTTCGTCTGAAGCTGGCCAGAGCCTCCGCTCGTGTGTCCGACACACCACATCCACGTGTGTGGTCAAAACCAAATTGTATATATAACCCTATTATTTAATAATTTTTAAAGTGTCGCTATGTAAATTTTGATAGAGAACACAAAATTATTTCAACTAAAAAGAACTGACCTTTTAATCTTTCCTATTTTGCATATTAAAAAGTCTTTTTCCTTAGAAAACACACCTTTGTTTATAAGTTTAATTTAAGAGGTCAGTAGAGTCAACTGGTTACATTTGTGTCTTTGCGGCAAATTTTTTTCTAATTTGTTCGGTAACTGATAGAATGCTGCCTAATTTTATACTAATATTACTCCATGTTTCCTCCCAATTTTTCGTGATTTTTAAAATTTTTAAGGGTCGGATTCACCCCGAAAAATTCGAGTCCCTGCAACGTTTTGTTAAATTTGTTCAAAAATTGTGTTAATTTTCCAAAAAAATTTTTTTTCAAAAATTTTCAGGCAGAAAATTCTCTAACTTGTCTTGATTTTCTTTCTCGAAGTGACTACAACAAAAGTGTGCGGCAAGAAGCAGAACAAGCTTCATTAAAAATTCGAAGATTGCTTTTACTGAGAGAGGAACAACAAGTTGTAACCAAAATATAAACGGAGAGGGGAGAATAAAATAAATTAGCAAACTTAAAGAAAAACATTCCTAAGTATTTTACAAACTTGCCTTTTTAATTTCAAGTTTATTATTTTTTAAAGTTTATTTTTAAAGTTCAAGTTTGCCTTTCTCTGTCCAAGTTTTGTCTCTATTATTTTTATGCGCTATTTTCACATTAATTAAACTTTATAAAACTTGAAGAATTTTTCATTAACCTTATCCTTTTTTATTCTTAAAAATAGCTAATAATTTTTTAACGTTTCTCTATTAAATTTTAATCTAATCTTCTTGTCCCCCTACTTGATTATAAAAATAATCTTATATTTATTGAAGGAAGTGATGTATACTCTCTATTTTTATTCTTAGGTTCCCCAATTTTCCTTGAATTTCCTTTCATTTACCCAATGTTCCCTTCACCCTACCTCGCTCATGGTACAATTAATAACACAATAGTCTGATTAACTGAAGATGCTGAGTTTGCTTCCAGCCACCTAATTATCTTTTTGGATCAGCTGAAGGAGAAATAGCTATAGCCTCGATTTAGCTACCTTATGTTCCCTTCAGACTATAATGAAGAGGTAACTACATCCAAGGACCTTCAAATGATAGGATTTTAGACAATTTAAAATAGAGAGAATACAGTATACCCTCTATTAAATTTGTATTTTCTGACATCTCAATATACGCAATTTTCTATTAAATATTTAATATCAGTCTATATTTTGTTCCAAGTAACCCTTCAAGTAAAAATTCACCAAAAACATCGATAATGCGATTATATACTTAATTTAATTTTGTATAAATTTATATATTTTTATAAATAAATTAAAATAAAACAATTAAATTTAATTAAAGTAGTCGGTTTATCCACTGAATTTTATTTGTACTGGCTTTTCTGCTTCACTTTCTACACGGCTTGCAGAGGCACGACTGGATAAAATTATTAAATTTATTTGTCAAGAATTTTTTGAGTACCTTGATTTTGCGTTACGTACATCTGGAACGAGTATAGGGACAGAACTGACCTGTAGAAAATTAAATTTTTAAGATATTCTAAGATAAAGTGATTGCACAAAGGTAGTGTGAAAGGAAGGAAGGCGAGTGGGACATATTAGTAGAGTGAGTGTTAACATAGTAAATAAATTGAGGTAAAGGGAAGGTTGAGGAACAGAAAGAAGTATGAATGAATCACGAGAGAGCGTGCAAGGCTCTATATTTCGGACAACTATTGTATGCCTTGCACGCTCTCTCGTGAAACTGATATCCGGATTATCAAAAAATCCTTGATCAGTATTATCAAAAAATCCTTGATCATTCAATTTATCCTTTCTCAATTACTTACCCCTTTAAGAACACGTCCCTTGGAGTCTACAAGATTTGTTTGTAGCAGTGTGTTTACTCCGTAATCTTTTCCGGCTGGCGGAGGTATCTAAATAATGCTAGCCACATTCAATATTTATTTGAAAAAATTACCGTCCGAACTGGAAATTTTGTGGATAGTTGACCTTTGTTTCCTTCCTGCTCCTCTTGATTTGGCTTAAATTTTCGTTTTTATGTTTCAGTTAAAAATAATTTTTTTATTCCTTATGCTATTGGTAAGTTTTTTTCTATAGGGCTTCTTGGGAATTCTTCAGATATCCGGAACTGATATCCGGAACCGGCAACCATAACTATTGTAGTGCGTAGAAAACACTTTTGTTCCCTTCACATTATAGGTAGTCCGAAAGGAACACTTTTTTCTTTTTTAATATAGGTTGTGCGAAGGGAACAAACAGTAGAGTGAAAGGAATTAAAGTCTAAATGAAAACTGGTACCCTTATAACTTGCTGAACAACAGGTGTACCAGTCCCTTGAACTGTTGGGGATGAATTTACTTTTTTCTTATTTTCCTTCCCTTTCTTTTGAAATATTAAAGGTTTGTTGTCGTTGCCTTTTGTCTTCTAAAATTTATTTTTTAAATTAAATTTTATTTTAATATTACTTTTTCTTCATCCTTTTCTGAATTTTCTAATTGTGAATTTGTTGATTCTTTAGCAGATTGCTAAGAAAAGAATTAAAAATAAATAAAATTCTACCATTACCATAAGACCGCGGTTTATAGTTAAGTAACCTTAAGGCAATGGTAAACCACGTGATTTTCTTATAGTGCCTTTTTAGAATGAACTTAAGGTTAACTAATGATGATTAAATGACTTGGCCAACTCTGTTATAATCCTAAAAAATCACGACAAAAATTAAAAATCTTTCCAACTTGTTCATGTTGTTCTGTCGCCCCCTCTTGTTGTTCTTCCAATTTTGGAACGATCGGCTTTTCCGGGTCATCCACAGCCTTGGCCGGTCTTAGTCCAGGAGGGACTTCAATAGCACCAACAAAATGAATAAATAAAATAAAAATAAAACCAAAATGCATTTTCGGAATAACTAGAAAAATGATTAAAAATCAAAAAATAAAAATATAATTTTTTCACTTTTCATTTATCCCCTCTCCAAAAACAATGATTTTTTGCTGCGTCGATTTTTTTAATTCTTTTTATGCCCAACCTGCTCCCGACTTATCAGCATTATTAATCTTTCTTTTTAATTAAAAACATAAAAAGCGTAATAATATTAAGTTAATAAACAATAAAAATTATAAAAAATAAAAATTTTGGGATATTTTGTCTCAACAGGTTTTCTCAGATTTTATTGTATCCTTTAATCCTTAATTTTACGTAAAAAATATTTTGATTTTTTATTTCTGGTTTTTTGATGGTGTAATTAAATTTATTATGTAACTAGATCGGTTTCAGATTCTGTTACTTTCACAACCGATTACCGTATTTTCTCGATTAATTCCCCTGGGGAATTAATTTTTTCAACCCTTCCTTGGCATGTGGAATTAATCGAGGAAGGGGAATTATTCGAGTTTTAGCATTTGAACGTGCAGTAGGGTATTTGGGGTGGGGAATTATTGTTTTAATCCAACTCTAGCATGGGGAATTAATCGAGGGAGGGGAATTAATCGAGAAAATACGGTAATGCTTCGACAGGCAAATATAACACGATTTTCCCAATTCAATAGAGGCCTTATAGAGTTCGAATCTAACTTGTATTTTCTGAATTTTATCAACTTTTCATATCTAATGTAAAAAGGGGTGAAATTATCCTAATTGGTGAAAGTAAATCGGAAATTTTTCAGCAATTTAATACATCTATTTATCTAATCTAAAAATCATCTAAAAGTTTTATTTCATCACCATAAGAAAAAAAGTTATAGCAACTTAAATGTTGCTACCCTAAAATTTGCTGGTGCATATGTTTATCAACTTTTCTTAAATCGAAGAAAATCCTATATTACAATGTTCCAAAAATTATACAAAAATTCATGTGGACATTTCCATCGATATAGTGTAGAAAAGTAAAAAGAACGAGGTCTGAAACTTACTTCATCATCGATATCTTGAACCTCAAAAATCAACGGAAAATGGGGGTAAGGTACTTTAAAAAATATTTTAACCCCCCTTTAAAAAATATTTTAACCCCCTTTAAAAAATATTTGTACCCCCATTTTCCGTTGATTTTTGGGATTTGAGATCTCAATGAAGAAACAAGTTACAGACTTCGTTCTTTTAATTTTTCTACACTATATCGATGGAAATGTCCACAAGAATTTTTGTAGAATTTTTGGAAGATTGAAACTTAAGATTTTCTTCAATTTTAAAAAAGTTGATAAACATATGCACCATCAAATTTTAGGGTAGCAATATTTTAATTGCTATAACTTTTTTTCTTTTGGTGATGAAGTAAAACTTTTAAATGATTCTTAGACTAGATAAATAGAAGTATTAAATTGTTGAAAAATTCCCGATTTACTTTTACCAATTAAAATAATTACAACACTTTTTAAATTACAAATGAAAAGTTGATAAACATATGCACCGCACTGTAGCTAGATTTATTCTTTTCATGTTATGATGGAGTTCGGGATGGGTTTTGGAGAATTTCTCGGGTTGGGTCTCTGGTCAAAAAAACGTGCTAAACTCTTACTTTAGTTGCCATTATACTTGTTTCTCAGAATATTATCTAAAGTAAAATTCCGAGTTCAGAATTTTAAACTACAACATGGGACTAAAAAACAAGGGACATAAGACTAATTCTGAGGTAATTTGAAGGCTACATTTCTTATGTCAAATTCCTATTCAGTAAAAAATCATCTAAAAAATTTATAGTCTCGGCATTCAAAAGTTAAACTAAAATCGGGGTATTTCCCAATCTTTCGAGTCTAAAAAACAACACAACTCAAACAACAATTTATCTACACACAAAAATACAATTAAATACAACAATTCAAATACAATACAAACAACAAGAAATATACAATACATACAATGAGAGAGCAATATATGGTGACACAAATTTATCACAACCAATCCACCTCTTTCGGTTTATTATTCGGTTCCGACGGCGGAATCCACCTCTCATCAACCTCCTGCTCCTCCTCAGACATTGGAACCTCAACACCGTCCACAGCGCCTCTATTCGCCGCCTTTATCTCCGCCAGTCTCTCCTGCTCCTCAATTGTCGGGTTCTCCTCGATTGTCCACTCGTCAGCCTTCTCAATGATGACCCTCTCAACCTCGACGATCTTCTCGATGACCTTTGGCTGCTCGTATTCAATCGCCGTCCTTGTCCCATCGTCCAAGGTGAACCTCGCCGCAATGTTCTTTTTCTGAAAAATCAAAAAATTGGGAGGATTAGTTGAGATTCAGAGAGAAAAAATGTTTAAAATTTCACCTTTTTCCACTCCTCGAAAGACCCAACAGCTGCAAGTCCCTTCTTTTTCAGTTCCGGCTTGTATTCCCGCTCGAGGAGTTCTTTGTCCTTCCGCTTCTCGAACTGATCCACAAGGTACTGCATCTTGTCCATGGCCTTTTTCTTCTCCACCTTCTTCCAGATTGCGTCGAGCTCGTCCTCGATTGAAGGCAGCACCACCGCAGTCTTCGTTTCGCTCTCCTTTCTCTGAAAAATGGAAAAATATAAGCTTGGTACGAAAGAATGCTTTGTTAAACTCACATTCTTTTTCCATGCAGCAAATGTCCCGACGGCCACTTTGCCCTTGGTCTTCTCCTCAGCCTTGTACAGCGCAAGCAGACGATCTTCTTCTGCACGTTCGGCGTCCTGCTTCCCTCCCTTTTTCTTTTCCTTTCCCGCCTTATCCTTCATCCAGAGCCAGACCAAAACTGCAATGATGATCCCGACAAAGAGGCCAGCAGCAATGCCAATCGCAAGGTAGAAAACTCCGCCACACTCCTCCCTCTGCTCCGGGCACTTTGTCGCTGCTAGAGAAGTCGTTCTGATAGAAGTGAAGTTGTTGGCGGTCGTATGCGGAGTTGTCGCTGAAGATGTTGTCGTTTTAGTCGTCTCTGATGTTTCCGCTGCTGTGGTCGTTACAGTAGTTGTAGTCGACTGCGTCGTTGTCGTAGAGTTGTCGACAAAGAGAAGGCTGTAGTCGTTTGTATCCTAAAAAATCGGAAAATCAAAACTATTAGACAGGTCATGCAAAATAAATGAATCGAGAACTCACAAAGCGGACGAAGAGTTCACAATGCGGTCCGTCTGGAGGCTCTGCCAGCTTGTCATCATTGTACGTAAAAGAAGCATTCTGTCGAAGCAGGCTGAAGACGAGCAGATGTTTGTCCTTGTAATCCCCATCCGTGATCTTCCATGCTTTGGGTGCGAAAAGAGGAGTTGACTTTGGAACGCAGACAGCTCCTTTCGAGGCATTGAATCCCTCGTCCTCTTCGACCATGAATCCGCTCGCAGTCTTTATCTCCAGGTCTAGGGTCATATTCTCACTCACAGGCGCTTTGGACAGACTCAAGCCTCGCCTTTTATCTTCACCAACTAAAATTATTTAGAAAAAATAAAAACAACAGGCCTCTTACTTAGATATGTGTGAGCATAGACCTTTCCATCCGATTGGCTCCATGAGACTTGAAGTGATGTATTCCGCATGCATTTTCCATTAATGCGTCCGCAAGCACCTTTTTCACACTCTGCTCCCGAATCGTTGTACTGACGGTTGTTGAGCTTCTCGATGACCGTGTTGTTGACGCTGTAGACGAAAGGCAAGCTATAAAAGTTAGGATAAATTAACAGAAATTAACTGTCAAATAGAATAACGAAATAAAAACTCACGTGTTGTTATAGCTTCCGTCGAGGTTATGATCATCGTCAAGGCATTTGCTAAGTCCTCCTTTTATGTTTCGCACTCCGGCCGTGAACTTGATCGTGCTGTTGTTCGACGCGTTTTTGCTGAGAAGATCCACAGTGCATCCTTTGCTGCCGTTGTTGTACCGAAGCTCGCTGAAACAAAATAAAACGTTAGTTACGATTAGCCTTAAAAAAGGAATAAAAAAGTCCTCACATGTAGTCGTCTTCGATTGTAACATCGCAGGCGTCCGGATACAGCTTCTTGAAGTTACAATCAGCAAGGTCGAAGTTCTTCTTGTTGGCAATTATGGGTTTGCCGGCGAGCGTCACTGTGTTGTTGGTCTTCGTGTGCTTGCCGAATCCGACTTCTTCGCTGCTGACCTGTCCGAGAACTGCAAGTACGGCGATGGTGAGCAGCAGCAGCAGAGAGCACAGCGTTGACGACTTTTTGGCCAAAGGTCCGGTGTCGAGGTCCATTGGAAGAAGGCAGCGGATGAGCATGTAGAGTTGCAGTAGACGATGTAGACGTTCGATGAGTTGCGATGATTGTTTTGTAGAGCTGGTGGAAATGAATGAAATGTGGGGGCTTTTATAGTATAGTATCAGGAAGACCGAGATTCCCAACAAAGAGACGGAGGTTATAAAAGCAGTTTATTGAACTGTTCACCATCTTCCTTTGCCTCTCACCACGCCAGTCATCGACAGGACTAAACTACAATGTCGCCTCCAACACACAACTGCGGTCACAAAAAGCAACAACAACCGCAAACGACAGCATAAACCGTTATTATTACCGAAAATTCGACTTTTAAACGTTACAAAAGACAAAACTCTTAACATAATTAATTTTTATTCCAAAATGATTGAAATAAACGTGTAAAAGAATTGTTAGCAAAAATGTTAATTTTATTATTATTTATTCTTCCATCCCCAAAATTTGTTTTATTTAATGTTCCCTTGAGCATTTTATTGGGCAAACATGACTTAAATTGAACTTTTATTTTAAAAATTTTTAAGAATAAAAAAAAATTTTTCATCGCGAGTATAGATTGGAGCGTCACTTTTAACGGCCATCTATTTTGGCTCTCCTTAAAATCGACATTTATGCGTCCAATAAAAAGCTTATGCGTCCAGTCAATTTTTGTGTCCAATCGCGGGCGCTAATTACCCGGTTCTTCAATTAAGTACCGTGAAATCCCTAGGAATTATCTCTCACCAAGTGTTATGATAGACCCGTACAGTAGCAGTCCAAACAGGCAGAATCGGCTACTACTTATTAACGTAGATTGGACGCATATTTCATTAGACGTGTAAAAGTTGATTGGACGCGGGACAAGAGTCGCGTATTTTTTGCGGCTTTTTTCGCAGAATTTTTTTGCGAAAAAATGCTGTCCGCAAAAACAACACTCCAATTTTCCTTTAAAATTAGGGTTGCACAAAACCGTTTAATTTTGAAAAAACCGTATACCGTTTATGCCGTTTATCTGAGACCCGTATACCGTTTCGTTTAATTTTTAAGACCCGTTTAAACGCCCGTTTACCGTTTATTTTTAAAATTTTTTAAAAACAATTCATAATTCAAAAAAATCAATGAAAAATCATTAATTATGCTCATCCCTCTTTATAAAAATTATAATTCAACTATAAATTCATCATAACGATGGATTTTGAGGGATAAGGGCGGGCTGAAGAGATGTCTTGTGATTAAAAGTGATATCAGTGGTTTTGGAGATAAGGAGGATTTAATATAAATATATAGGAGATTTAGGTGAGATCTCAGTAGATAAGGAGTCATTAAAGGGGATCAGACGATTAAGGGGATCAGGATTGTATATCTTAGGATTAAGGTGATGTAATGAGATTTAAAAGAATTGAGGGGATTTGAAGGGATATCAGATGATTAAGGTCGATATAATGTGATTTATATCGAAGGATTTGAAGGGAAATTAGGGATTTGAAAGGATAATAAGGATCCTCCGTTTTCAGCGCCGCAGGCGAAAATTTTGATAATTTTGAGACCCTTAAGTCAGATTTCTTCCTTTTTTGCGCCGCAGGCAAAAATTTTGAGAAATTTAAAAAGCCAATAAGCCAGAATTCTTCTTTTCCAGCGCCGCAGGCGAAAATTTTTATAATTGTGTAAGGCTTCAAGCTAGATTTCTTCCTAAATTTTGCGCCGCAGGCGAAAATTTTATGATTTTAGTGTGTCAGACGGCAAAAATTCACGTTTTAAGCCACTAATTTTAAGAAAAAATTAAACGAATTAAACGCCGTTTAGAAGGACCGTATACCGTTTATGCCGTTTATCTGGGACCCGTTTACCGTTTCGTTTAATTTGAGCAAAAAACCCGTTTATCGTATACCGTTTACCGTTTAGCTAAACGGTTTTGTGCAACCCTATTTAAAATTCCAAAACCTTTTCTTTTCCTCCAATTAAATTTCCAACTTTAATTAATCTCTGTTCATTCCTCTCTAAATATTGGGCAAAACAAAAATAATAAAAATCAGAATTTTCATCTTTTTTATCAGAATTATTTTCTTTTTGTTTTTGTTTTAATTTTGAAATTAATATTTGACTACTTTTCTGAAGAAAATTTTTTTAAGTTAGATAAATATAAAATCCTACAATAAAAGTTTTGTAGGAATTTGTTCTACTGTGAAGAAGAAAATTGTGAATAATTGGTTGTAATCGGAAATAACTGGGGGAAAAATTAAAATTTATTTGTTTAAAAAATTATTTTTCAGTAAACATAAAAAGGTGTTTTTGTGTTTTTCTCATTTTAGACCTTAACTTTTAGCTGATTTTTCGCCTCTTTTTAATCCGTTAATTTTTTGTATCTACTCGACTAGTGTTGACAGATCCTTGGAAATCCCCCCGGATATCGGTCCGGAACCAAAATTTTTATTTTTGTATGAGATTGTCTGGTGACTTAGAGGGTTTGGGGATAATTTTTGGAGAGGCTACATCATCTTGTGGGAATAATAGGCTGTATGTATTTAGCCTGTAGCAAATAGATGAATAATTTTTAATTTAAATTTAATTACTTTGTAAATGAATAATTTTTGTTTTTAGGCAAATCATCCAAAAAGGAATTACAAACAATTGTTTGTAGTTGATGGGATATAAGTGATTTTAAATGCGATTCTGTTTCGTTGCCACAAATGTCGAGAGGCCAAATGAGGGAAATTACCTGGAAAAAAATTTTCAAAAAAATTTTCAAATTTTAAAAATCGCAAAAAAAATTTTGAAACTCTTTAAAAATCACTTCGAGGGGCGTCCACGCCGAAGGTTCCAAAACACTGCAATAATCAAAGCTACGACAAAGGCTTTCACTTAACTTTTAAAAATTGATAAAAATATTTTCTTAATTAAAACCATCTTTAGGCATTGCCTAATAGAGCCTTCTAAATTATTAAAAGGATAGGGGGTATTGCAAGTAAATTCATTAAGTGATCGTCGAGAAGTTGAAAATTCTGAGAGGAGCATTTGAAGGCTAAAAATTGAAGATTTTTTTAGCTTTATCGTCAAAAAAAATTATTTGAGTTCTGGTCATAAGGAACCTTAAAGCAAACTGAATTTTTTGACAGGTATAGCTTGCAGGAAAATCTTTTCCAACAGGCCTACAGAAAAGGTGAATTTTACCGAACTTTCTTGGGCATCTTCATATGTATAGTACTAAAAAGTTTATCCTGCGACGTTATTGCTAGGGGCTTTCGCTCGTCACGTGCAGGTGCTCTACCGTCAAAAAAATTATTTGAGGTCTGGTCAAATAATTTACAGGGGCGTTCATCTTCTATATTGATAAACACACGCCTAATGGGTGTTTTAAATTTTTTTACTAGATTCATGTGTTTGAGTACGAAAATGTGGACTTACTGGTCTTTATTTCCTCTAGCCAAAGTCATTAATTTTTCTATTAAAGCAAAATTTCCACCGGTCTTTTCAATAATTTCACTCAACTCCTCACCATTAAAGTGTTCCTAAAATGGACTTGAAAATCAAAATTAATCCCCTTAAAATTACTTCAAATCCAAATTTCCTCAGTAACTGCCCCAATTCACTAATTTCCAATTCATCCCCTTCCAATTTAAAAATATCCAAATAATCAACTGAAGTAAACAAATCACTGCTAGTACTTGTTGCAAGGATTTTACAATTGTTAGGCTTAAATTGAAACTTTTAAAAATTGTTTTGGTCAAAATAAAAAGTTTTTGAGGGATAAACAGTAGACTGGAGAGAGAGAGACATCTCAGAAAAATTATCCGCAAAAATCGAATAATTCCAACTTCCCGCCGCATAATTCTTAAGTACTTTCTACATTAAGTGTCATATGTATATTTAGGTGCTATACCGAGACTACGATAAACAGACTTCACCAAATGCCATCAGGCATCTAACCTGACAATGAATATCCCATTAATTTGTAAGTCTAAGTTAGCCTGTGGGCGAATGTTTTTTAATTATAGAGGTATGTATTGTCCAAAAATTCCTTAAAGTAATGTTTAGTCATAATTTCCAATAGTATCAGGAATTTGAAATTAAAAAAAAATAAATTTTCTTTAAGTCACTCCCATCTCACCTTATATTCATCAAAAAAGCGAACAGTTTCGGATTTTAACACTCCATCCAAAATTAACAAAAATTTCTTCTGAAATAAAATTTTCTAAAATTATTTTTTGTAAAATTTACTGGAATATTTTCAAGCGTCATTTTAAGTTTATTTCCAATTGTAAGACTTTGGGAAGAACCCAAAAACAATCCTTCAGTCTCTACTTGTATCATATCAACCTCATCCTTTGTAATTATTTCTTCTCTTTTTTCAGTAAAATTTTGCGTTGAATCGAGTGAGGAAATTAAAAGACAGTCTGTTGCTAAATTTAGAGGGCCTTCTTCATCCATTCGGCGATCTGTTAGCCTTTTAAAAATATTTTGAGAAAAAAATTTTTGTTTCCCGAAGGGATATGTTTTCGGTGATTTTTGGAGAATTCTTAGCTTACAATAACTGTTTTTAGACAAACTTGACACGATTCAAAAGGCAAAAATGGTAATTATTTTTAGCTGTCCTGAATTTTAGGTCAGGGGCTTAGCCGACAAAAAATCCTTAGCCCTGTTCCAGAATAATGTTCCAGACAATGTCTTTGTCTTAAATAGAGGGTATCGCTTGGACATTTTTAACGTCACATTTATAAATTTTCTTACCAAATAACGCGATCAAATAGTGCAAGGCTTATTTCCGGTTTTTCCCACAATAGGGAATTAAGTAAATGAGTTTTGCCACACCCAGGCATTCCAAAAATCAAAAACCAATTACTATCTAATGGAAAAAATTAATTTTTATTCAATACATTCGAATCTCATTATAAGATGGCAATAAATCATATCTTATGCTGCATCCTAAATAGAGGGTATCGCCAAGACAGCTTCCCAGTCTAGTGTGCAATCAGTGGCTAATTAGAATTTAATAGGGTTCCCTAAATAGAGGTGTATCTCGTAGTATTGGGTGTATCTTAGAATGAATTCTGAAATTTTACCTTATAAGGAGATGTATATTAAATGGAGGTTATCGCTTATAAAACTCTCACACCCAGTGGCCAATCAAAATTTTATAAAGTATCCTAAATAGAGGTAATTCTAGTATTGGGTATATTTTAGAATGAATTCTGAAATCCTACCTTATAATGAGATGTATATTAAATGGAGGTTATCACTTATAAAACTCCCCCACCCTGTGGCCAATCAAAATTTAATAGGGTTTCTTAAATAGAGGTGTATCTTGTATTGGGTGTATCTTAGAATGAATTCTGAAATCCTACCTTATACTGAGATGTATATTAAATGGAGGTTATCGCTTATAAAACTCTCCCACCCAGTGGCTAATCAAAATTTTATAAAGTATCCTAAATAGAGGTAATTCTAGTATTGGGTGTATCTTATAGGGAGGTTCTGACTTATTTAAATATTTACCTGAATTATCGCAAAACTTTTCTATTCTCTCCCCAAGTTTGTCCAAAAGTTTGCGTCTAAGAACGCTTCGCTTTCTAAGCAAAGGAACTCTTCCAATGCTTAATAAATGCCTCTGTTCTGAAGAGATGAGGTCCATAATATTTAAATTTGTTAAAAAATTGTTTTTAAAATTTTCTAAAAAATTTTCTTTGAATTTCCTTGAAAAGGTTCCTTGTCTACAAAATTAAATCGATAAATGCCTTGGATTGCGCATAGATTTGGAAGGAGGGGGGATTTTTCGTTGTTGGAGGCCAAAATGAATGGTTGTTGTGGACAGAAAATTAAAGTGGGAAGATGAGGGAAGAAAGGGAAGGGATGGATGGATGTGTGGTTTGGTTGAAAATTTATGTGACCATTATTTTATAGAAGGTCATAAATATATATTCGTAGTTTGCCTATGAAAAAAAAGTTTTTTGGTAATAAATTGAGTAGAGTTTTTGCTTTTCGCCTAGAAAATTTTTTTTAAGTTCCAAAGGATTTCCAAAATTCCCAGAATTTTGTCAAGATAGGGATTAGGGTGGGAGAAGAATAGAGTTAGGGAACAGTTTTTTGTTCTGAAAAAATTCCCAGGTATATATACGACCTAAAACTGTCCAAACCTAAAAAATTTCCAACAAAGCTAATGTTCCAAAATTATAATGCCATTTTTTAGTAACACGTCCTCTGTTCTGAAAAGTTAACGAGGGTCCTCTGTTCTGAAGAGTTACCCCTCGAGCGATTAATTGAAACAATAATTACCTAGGGAGTTAGTTGAGTTCAAAAAAAGTCTCAAATTCTCCGACTTTCGGGGACGGGGCGGCGTACAACTATAGTAGGAGTCAACTGTACATTTACCGTAATTTTCTGTCTTTTTCTTATTTTTTTAAATTTATTTTTCCAAAAAATACATATTTTAGTTTTATTACTAAAAAAGATTATTTTTAATTAAAAATTCTTTGCATAATTTCCATCACCATCAACAACACCTCTCTCTACCTACATATTTTTTAATCACAAAAACACCCAAAATCAGCCAACCACTAAATAAAAAATTAAAAAAAAATGAGAGAATAAAAATGACAAAAAATGTGTGTTTAATCCCTTTCTAGTATCCAATCATTCGAGACCCTCAAAATTATTTTAAACAAAACACCTCTCTCTCCCCTTTTTTCTTGTTAAACTTTTCGATTAAAATATGTAATTATTTTTTTATTTTATTTTGACTGAAATTTTCACTAAAATTTTACTAATTTTTTTTGTTGATTTTTGGGTCTCAAAAAAATTTTTTTATATTTATTTCTAGAAGGATAGGGAAGGTGATTAAAAATAATAAAAAATATAAGAAAAATTGTCTAGACTTTTCTTTTTAAATTTCCTTTTTGTCCCAGTAAAAATTTTTTTCGGAATCTGATTTGCATATAAGTCTAATCCAAACTACAAAACTACCTACTATTTGCTATTTGACACACATTTTACATTTTTATATTTCTCATTATAATGCCAGACCTTTAGTATCCGAGAACTGACTGGCTATCTAATTTTTGAGTATCCGAGATTATAGAACTTTTACTGATATTAATTTAAAAAGATTTTAATTAAAAAATCAAGTTAAAAATATCATATAACCTCTACCAATTGCCACCTCCCCAGATTTAATTACCTCCTCCAGTAAGAGTCTGAAAAAATAATTACCCTCCTTAAATGCCTCACGTGTTCAGATTTTAAAACTCGACTAATTGCCCTCGTTTTCTAACAAAATGTTGAAAAAGTTATTTCCCTGGGTAATTATTCAACGAAATACAGTATGTTCATTTTAATAGGTTAATTAAAATAATTCTTATGGTCTAAAGTTCAAATACCCACAAATTTAGATATCCCTCGTTTTTAAATGCGAAGCTCGAAGGGGTTATTTCAGACCGAGATCTAATTATATATAGAAAGTCTGCCCATTTTATTAAGATTAGGTATTTTAATTTGTATCTTTAACTAAAACATTTTATTTTTACAAATTTTTATTCTCAATTTCTCTCTCATTTTTTTTCTTGTTATGACCCCAAAACTTGTTGAGGTATAAAATTGTTTCCTTCTTATTTTCTGTTCCACAGGTTCCGCTATATTTGCGCAAAAATAATTTTTTATTTTTAATAAAATTAAAAAATATGAGTGATTAGGTCATGAGAAAATTGCTAAAAAAATAAAAAGGTGACAAAAGATCCCAAAAACAATAAATTTATTTTTTATTGTTTTGTTTATTTTTTATTTTATTTTTGACCAATAAAAATAATTATTAAAAGAAAATATTGGCTAGCTTCTTATTTGGTAAATATTTATAATTTATTGTTTTTGGTCTTGTTATTTAATAAAAACCACCTGATTTTTTTATTTTTATTAGTTATAACATTTTAATTATTTTTAAGGCCTTAAATAATTTTATTTTTTATTTTATTTATAAATTTCGATCAAAAATTACTAAAAACACAAAAAATATAATTTTTTAAAAATTAGTTTGCTGGCCAGAATCTCTTTTCTATTAAACAGAAAAATTTTTAAAGGATTATTCAAACACAAAAACAATATTCTTTCAATTAACTAGGAATCCTGCAGACGTAAAAAATAGGATTCGAGAATAGGGAATCTGGACGGTACTGATACACACATTAATAGGCTCCCAAGGCCAGGCGAAATTTCTTTTCACTCCTTTGTGCCTTCTTTATTTCGTAAACGAAATTTGAAAAAATTATTGTTTCGTTTTACTCTGAAATGAAATTTTTGTTTTTTTATTAGTTACAATTCATAAAAAATTTTTTTCCTTATTTTGATCAGCTCTGTGTTCAATGAAAATTTCTTTTTTTAAATATAACCGAAGCACATTAAAAATAAAAAAAATATCCTCCAAAAATCACCCCAATGTCCATAAATTGATTCATAATTTTTATTTTTTCTTTTCCGTATTTTTATAAACAAAATATTTATTTCTCGCACTTTTATGGCTTTTCAAGAGCCTCTCAATAGCGTTTTCTTTTTTTTTATTTCAACACATTGCTTTTACTTTTTTTGCTTAATATATATTTTTATATTTATATTATTTTTGTTTTAATTAATTATTCTTAAAGTAAGAGTTTTTTCTATTAAGCAATTCAATTTCTGATTAACTTTGGGGATTTGCTAAGTAAATTCCGAGTTTCGTTATTTTTCGAACGATATCTGGAAAGCACTATTTTTTACTAAGTTATGTTCTATTTTTCAAAAAAAATTCTTTTCCTGATTGACTTGATAAATACAACTGAAAATCCCATTACATGGATGGCGTCACCTCCTCTATCTCCCTTTATGTTAGCTCATTATCAGTTCGGTTCAGAAGAAATATTTTAGCTTGATCTGACTCCTCCTTCATACACATTCCCTCATACGTCTGCTTAAGCTAGTTTGAAGGTTACGTATTGGAGAGAGACTCGACTTACATAGCTAAGGGCTTGGATTTTTCTTATCTCTATCCGAGTTTATCTATTCAGTTCAACCTTTAATCGCTTAATTAAAGTATAAAGAGATTAGTTAAATATTGGAAATCATTTTATAATTTTCCTTAAATCTTTTTTCTTTTATTTTTTTTTTCTGCTCTTGTTGCATTTTTGATTACAAAATTAATTTATCAATAAAATTATTATAATTTTCTTATCAATTATAATTCTTTTTTCTTTTTAATTTTTGGCTATTCTTTCTAATTTTTTTTGCTGACTTTAAATAATTATTTTATTATATTTTGCCTCAAATAATCTTCTTTTTTAAGGGCCCTTTTCTTTTTTTCTATTTTTTGGGGGAGAATTTTTAGTTATCAATTTTTGTTATATATTTTTATTGTAATTTTTTATTATCACTCATTCACTACAACATTTATTTTTGCCGTTCCTTAACCAAACCTCTTTTATAAAAACAAATAAAATATTTATCGTTGTTTTGTTGTTTTCTTTAAATTCTTTTTAACATTTAATTTTTAAAAATTTTTGAATTTCATTGTCTTTTAAGAGAGTCTTTTTTTTGTGTAATTAAATCAACCATAAAGGCTTTCTACTTCTATATACGAGGGAATTGTTAAGGATTTTAGATACAATCAAACCTCGATAAGACGTCGCCTTTGGGAACGAATTGAGCCGACTTTAATAAGGAAAGGAACGTGATACCGAGATACATGATATCGAGATTAGACGGTGATTGTTAACAGATACCCCCTTACTGTCTTGTGATTTATATGCAAAGCTAAACCCCTCCCTATCGGAAAAAATCTTTCGTCCATCTCCATCTCATACAAGTTTGAATCAAGTCCA
Source organism: Meloidogyne arenaria (assembly GCA_036172955.1). Classification (NCBI taxonomy): domain Eukaryota; kingdom Metazoa; phylum Nematoda; class Chromadorea; order Rhabditida; family Meloidogynidae; genus Meloidogyne; species Meloidogyne arenaria. The sequence continues at coordinate 2,540,936 of JARQAB010000046.1, read as the reverse complement.
GTTGTATATTCCTTTATGATTCTAGACCATTTAACGTTTTGTGTCCCAGGCTCCGACCTTTTTCAAATATTGGCTCCGGCTCCATTTTTAATCTTGGCTTCAGCTCCGGTTATTTTTAACAATCAATTATTTTGTTAATATATTTAATTTTAAACCCCTTTTTATTCAAAATAACCACTTTATGTAACTGACACTTTTTAATATCTACGTGGAATAATTTTTTTACACCTCTACTAAATGTATTATTCCAATAAAGAAAAATTGGAATGAATCATCTCATTTTATATTTTTATTTTTGTAATAATTTTCTTATTTTTATTCCTCTTGTAATTCCCTACCTATATTACAGAAAAAACAAAAAATAAATTAAAAAAGAGGAATATAAATTTAAAGCCAAACGGGTGATAAGGCAGAAAATAGCTCAGTTTTGCGTTGAGGTTTTCCCGAAATATTGTCTGATAACTTAAAGCCTTATTGGGCATATTTTCGGGATTAATCCGGTTCTAATAGAGCTGGTAGGTTCTGTCCGGTGTCTTCCACTTACCCAGCCATTCCCTTTTTAGTTTAAAAGCAATGTCAACTTTATGGTCCTTTACTCCTTTTGTAGATACACCCTAGTGGAGATGGGCCGGGTTATCCGAAACAAAGAAAATTTTTAAAACCCGACCCGAAACCCGACATGACTTTTTTCTCAACCCGACCATCCTCCCATTGTGTTTATAAGTAGAAAAGATATATAATACTTAACGGGAGTTCACTTACATATCAGGGAATCTCCCGTCTTGATTCCCAAAGATCTGGAAATTCCCGACATTTTTTGGGTTGTGAATTCACGTTCCGGAATAGTGATCGTGTATATATGGACTCAAAACACTAATAAGAACCTTATCGTGAAAGACTTTCTCTTCTCTATAATTTAATTTAAAAATTATTTTCAAGAAGATTTAAAAATAATGGAAGAAAACCAAATATTACCCCGTATTTGTATATTAAACAAATCCGCAGGAGTTAATGAATATGGATTTGATTTACATGCAGAAATGGGGAAGGGACAATTTGTTGGGGCTGTGGATATTGGAAGTCCGGCAGAGGTGTTTTTTTTGAAAATTGAATAAACTTATCTCCGAGTTTTTCAAGCAGTATTTACTAAAGAATTATAAAAAATTCTCTAAAATAAATTTAAAAATATATTAGATATCTGGTCTACGTCCCTTAGATCACATTTTAGCAGTAAATGGTGAATCTATTGAAGGATTATCTCATAAAGAGGTACTTTACTTGGAGAAAATCCAAAACTATTTTAAAACTTTAAAAGGTCGTCCAACGCATTAAATCAAGCTCTAAGGGCTGTTCTTTGCTTGTGTTAGATGAGGAAGGGTATATTTGGTAATTTCTCCGGATTATTCAAAGAATAATTCTTTTTTACTTTTAAGGGCCAAGGAAAACAATCTGTCAGCAGAATATTTACTTCAGCAACTTAACACAATTCCCAGGAATGTTGTTGAACAACAGCGTCCAGTATGTTTACTTACAGTATGGGATTACTGTAGATTGAGAACAGTTAAAGTTTTGTGGCTCCGGCTTCGAGCCACCTCAAACCTGGGCTTCGATTCCGGCTCTGGGATTTTCAAAATTATGCCTCGTCTCTAGCCTATTTCGAAGCTAGCTTCATGAGTAACTCGCAATACTGATTGAGGCGTTTTTCAACGTCCTCTCATTCTACAGTACCCGTTTATAGTGTACATATGATAATAAAAAATTTTTTTACAGCAACCATTTCCTAGAGAGCCAAATCAATTTATAGAAGGTGGTCAAATATCGCAAATTAGTCCACCTTGTAGTGTAGGTATTTGATTTAAATAGACCACACATTTCCTTGTTTCTTTCTTTTCACCCGGTTTTGCCTTTATCAGATCCTCTTTTAATTCCCGGTACCTTCCCGATTTCTTTCTGCTTCATTTTTTGATTCCCTGTCCCAGTTGTTTTAGTAAATCCGCTAGCTTTCTCTCATTCCCTTCCCCCATTCTCCCCACAATATAGCATCCCCCTTTTCATTTCATTGGAATTTTAAAAATTATTTTAAAAAATTTCTGTCACGTTTTTCCTCTCCCCATCCACTCTACATATTTAATTTTAAAAATTAACAAAAAAAAGGAAGAAAATACAACAGAAGAGAGCGGCTCCTGCTCTATTGGCCTTCCATTTAGCGGCTCTAACTCCCCTTATTCTTCTCGTCATCAACAACAACATTTATTAGTTAATTCACAACAAATTCCATTGGAAATGGGGGATGAAGAAGAGCAGCTTTTATCGAATGGGGTAAGTTAATAAGGAATTTAATTTTAAAATTTATTTATTATTAAATTCTTGTTTAAAAATTCAGGGAATTAATTAAAAAATATTTAAAAAAAATTTTAAAAATTTTTAAAAATTAATTTTTAAAAAATTTTTAAAAAATTATCCAAATCATTTTAACTACTTTTCCTTGTGTTTGATCGGAACCAATTAAAATAAAATTTATTCAGGGAAAAAGCGCTCCGTAAGACGCTGATACTAAGTGCTCTCATAAAAATAGTATTTTTGTTTATTTCCGATTTTTTCTAAGGGCCCCGATTTTATGTATGTAAGCTCGTAGTCTATGAGAAAAAAATTTCCTTGGCATGCCATCTGTATTTTTTAAATTTTCAGTTTATTTATTTTTTCAGACTAGTATGTATTATTTTAAATAATTTTACAAAAATATTTTGAGGGATTTGGAGGTGTTTAATAAATATTTAATAATAAATATTTAAAGGATTTGAATATTTTTTCTTTTTAATTTATTTAATTCTTTCCCTATATTTTTACTATTTTAAATATTTTCTTTTTTTTCATTTACTATACGATTATTATATTTAATCACTACCCTTTTACACAAAAACAAATTCCTCTAAAATAGCTTCTAAGCTTTTCTATTTTATTAAGAATTTTAAAGAAAATTTCTAACCTCGTCAAGACCAAGATTAATTTTCCTACTCGTGCCTAGTTAGATACGGACCGAGTATGCCGCCCCTTAAACAGTCGGGAAATTCCAGCTTCTTGCATAAGAGATCTGTCTTATCCATACCAAATCTATTCATGCCACCCAGCTGACATGAGCTTTTACCTTCTCTTTTAATACCTCCGAATAGTAAGCGGGTTTAAATTCTTGTCTGACGTATCTCTCCTTCCTTGACTTGATTTTTTGGAAATATTTTCGAATTTTTTTTTTGAAATTTCCTATCTATTACTATTTAATATACTTCTTTTGTCTTTTTTATAGCCTTGTCGAGTTTATATCTCAAAAAACTTTCTTTTCTATTTTTGCATTTTATTTTTGGCCACGCTAATAAATTGTCATAAAAATGACAAAAATTCTTGTATTTTATTTTTGCCACGTTTATTTAAATTTTATGATTTTTAACCAATCATTGTTCAAAGAATATTTTATTCCTTAAACAAAAATTTTCACAATTATTGTCTCTTTAACAAAAAATTTTTTTCCTTGATTCTTAAATTAACCTCTCGCTATAATAGACTATTCTTCTATTTAATGGACACTAATTTTAAATAACAGCTGATTATAAGGAAACTACTCCCCTTTTGTTTTTATGTAGAAGGTTAGATATATTCCTACCTCATTTTTATACTTTCAATAACACCCCTCAATTTAAGATACCACCAATATTATACACACCAGGGATGTTTACGGGTAGAGGAAAAAGGTAGGGTAGGATTCTGGTTCGAAAATTTCTTGAATCTGCTATCGGGTTTAAAATTCTCCTACTAATTTCGGGTATCGGATCACCCGTGACATCCTTGATATACCCAATTTAAGATATTTTTAAAGTTATTTGTGCCATTGGATATACGGGAAAGCTACCTAAGCTATATCCCCAATATTAAATAATTCTCATTCTTTTCAGCTCAAATTTTTAGACTCTATGTATAAGGATTAGATTTGGCATTAAAAACAAACATAAAATTAATATTCCATACAAACATATATTTATCACAACAATTACAACAATATACAGAAAACACATATACAAACAATAAAATATATAATGAAAAATAGCAGGGAATACAACTCAACCTGCAAATATATAGGGAATATAGGGAAATATATATAGGGAAATTTGGGTATATAGTGAAAATAGATATATAGATTATACATATATATAGATGGGCATATAGCCTAATATGTGAATATATAGGTGAATATAGGGGATATAGGGAAATATAATAGAGGCATATAAATAGCAATAGAGAAATACAATTTTTGTTGAGAGAATTGGAGAGAAAATAATTAGATAGAGAATGAATGATTACAGATTATTTACAAATTATATTCTCTATATTTATCTCCAATATCTTCTCAACTTCTCTCATCTCCTAGTTTTGTCCTAGCCGCAACCTTCTTCATCTCCACAATTTACTGATCCGTCTCTTTAGCCTCCGACATCATATCCGTTGGAATATCCGATGTCGTGCCTGCCTGTTTGCTCTTTACAGCGTCTGACTTATCCGGTGCCGGGTCCTTCTTCAGAGTCGAGTCCTTCGAAGTCGTTTCCTCCTTCTGGGCCGGGTCCTTCGGAGTCGATTCCATCTTCGAAGCTGAGTCCTTCGGGGTCTTGTCCTTCTTCACCTTGCCGCCCTTTTTCTTCTTCCCTTTGGCAGATTCGTCCTTTTCCACTTCGTCCTCTTCTACATCATCGCCTTCCACATACTCGACTTTTAGCGCGACCCAGTCACTCTGAAAATTTTTTTCAATAATTTTAAATTTTTATAAATTCACCTTTTTCTTCCATTCTCTGTATGTGCCAACAATTTTGAAACCTTCCTTCTTCAAGTCTGGCAGATAGCCTTTGAAGAGAATTCTTACGTTTTTTGCCGCATTGTCCTCATCCTCCTTCTTCATCCTGTCAAAAATATCCTTGACGAATACGTCTTCCAAGGAAGGCAGTTTTGCTTCAGAACGGCTCTTGTTTTCCTCAGCAATCCACTTTTCGTCTGCAAAGTGGAACCAAAAGGCTCTGAAAATACAGAAAATATTAGTTATTTTACTTCACTCTTTCTCCATTACCTCTCTTTCTCGTCCTCTTCTTTTATCTTTTGATTTTTTCGGTAGAAGTAGAACCCGACAGCGCCGCCAATTACAGCAATCACCACAAAAATCACAATTATCCAAATCCAGGCCTTACTTTCTCCTTCTGTGGCCGCTGCTTCTTGAACTTTCTGTGTAGTCTTTTGCTCTGGTGGAGTTGCTTTACTACTAGCTTTTGATGAATTTGTAACCGGTGTTGGTTTGGGTGTTGTTGTAGTTGTGCTTGTAGTCGTTGTTCGAGGGTCGACTTGAAGAAATTCATAGGCTGGCCTTTTCTGAAAGATAAAAAAGTTGAATTTTAGAAACATTGAAGTTATTACAAAGTGAATGAAGAGTTGACATTTTGGTTGTGGTTGCAGTTTCTCAGTGTTGAAGTTGTGATCCTTGTCGTACCTTCGTGTAGCCTCAGGTGGAAGTAGATGGAAGACGAGCAGATGTTTATCCTTCAGGTTTCCGTCTCCATTTTTAATGTTCCATGTTTCTGGGTTGACAATGGCATTCGATTTGTGAATACAATAAACTGTCTCATTAAAATCCTTTTTTGCTCCTATGTTCGATATCATCCTGAGGCTTTTATTAGCGTATATCTCCATATTGAATTCTATCCTATCATCTTTTTCATCTTGAAATTGATCCATGCTCTTCTTGGATTCTCCGACTGAAATAAATATTTATTTCAAAGTAAAAATAATCAACATCTTACTTAAATGGGTGTGAGCGTGTATTAAATCATTACATTTGCTCCATGAGACTTCAAGAAAAGTCTGATTCATGCAGCGTCCCCCGCACACGCCTTCTTCAGCACACAAATTTCCACCGTAGGACGGACCCTTGTTGAGATTTTCGAGGTCCGTGTTGTTTCTGCTGTAGGCGAACGGTAGGCTAAAATTGGGTTTGTTAGAGACTGTTCATATCGATATTTAACTGTAACTTACAGATTTGAAAAGCCATGCTTAAAGCTGTTATCACCATCGTCGCAGGTATCTAAAGTACAACCAGCTTTCACGTATCCAGTCGTGAATTTGACAATGTTTATTTCCGTGGTGATGAGTTCCACAGTGCACTCTTTGCCTTTGTATAGAAGCTCACTGAAAATTAAAAAAGACATTTCCCCAAATCTTAAGAAAATATCAACTCACATGTGTTCCTTGGTGATCGAAAAATTACAGACAGTAGGAAAAGTCTTCACGTACTCGGCATAAGTTACGTCATCGCTGGCCTGCTTACTGACTGCTTTGAGCGTCACACTGCTTCCATTCTTGGTGTGCTTAGCGACTCCGACTTCCTCAACTTCGGCCTGTCCAGGAACTGCAAGCACTAGGAGCCCGGCGATGGATACCAGCAGCAGAGCACAAAGCGTTGACGACTTCCTTGCCAAAGGTCCGGTGTTGTGGTCCATTGGATGAAGGAGGCAGAAGAGCATGAAGCGTTGTTTTTGTTGTTTGTTTAGACGGTGTTGACGTAGAGGTGAAGTGATTGAAGTTTTTGTTGTGTTTGGAGGGAAGAATAAAACGAACAACAAGGCTTTTATACTAAATTTTGGTTGATGGCTAATTTGAAGTCTAATCAGATTTGTGTGCCATTCGCATTTAAATTGTTTATTCAGTTTCATGTACCGTTAGAATTTAATTGCAAATTCTCGAAATATGTTTTTAATTACATATTTATAGAGGATATATTTATAATTTAATCACGTACAATCAGTATTCTTTCGGTTTCAAAAAATCGAACAGTTCCTCGGTTTCGGATACCTGAAGAGTAAACATTGTAATTTGTTAAGGATGTTATGGAATTATAAAATATCTTAGAAAATCTTGATCCCAATAATGTTTTTAATACTCCTTTGCCTTCGTATAGAGGCCCAATAAAACAAATATTTTATTAAAATTTCGTTTCGGTCCGATTTACTATTTATGACGTTCTGTTAGATAAGCTCAAATTCACAATAATGCCATAGAATATAACACTCCATACTGAAGCTTTATAGCCTTTTTAGAGGCCATAACAGAAGTCATCTTTAACTTGATTTAAAGAGTCCTCTAATTTAGATTAAAAAGTCCAGTGAACCTCACATTTATCATTTCTTTTTCTCCTTTCCTATACTTAAAAATGTCCCTATATCCCTTTCAAGCTTAAAAACTATACAAAAATAATAAATAAAAAAAATAATTCCAAAATTAAGGCAAAAATATAAACAAACAAATAAAAACCTTCCTTTATTCTTTCTTCTAATCTTCCCCTCAATCTTCTATCCAAACAAACCAAAAACAATCTCTTTTCGCTTTCTTGGCCATTCTTCTGCCTTTAAAGACGAATAGCTAAGAACACAAATTTCCTTTTATTTTATTGTCCAAAAAATTTTTTTTCTGTAAAAAAGGTTTATTTAGCTTTTAGTTTTCTTTTATATTTTTGCCTTTTTTGCCTTTTTTCGCTTTTTCTCATTTTTTTTATTTTTCCGTTTCGCCTACCTGATATTTGCAGGCAAACTTGTAACTCGTTCAAATTTTAATTAGAACTATTTTTTGGCTTATAGCATATCAAGACCTTTGTAAATAGGGTTCAACCACGATCCCATCTAACGCCTACCCCAACCCATGACCTGTTTAGTTTAAAACCTCTGATATTCTCTGTCAACTAATGTTATCGGATCCGGATATCTGAAGGTTTCCAACTATCCGACAACCTTTCATCCCTCAACAAACCCCAACCCCGAACTTTTTAACCTCGAAGGGTATAGGATCCACCATGATGATGTTGAATGATGATCCACGATAATGATGATGATATAATCATCCATCCATCCATCATCTATCCACCATGATCCACCAACCCTGCCTATAATACTTTAGAAAGTTTGTGGAGTGTCCGCAAAAGTCTATAATAGTACGCAAATATTTTTATTACATTTTTTTTACTTTCCCTTTTTTTCTTCCAAAAATCATCACTTTTTTGACAAAACCATCAAAACCTTTCAGCTCGTTTTGTGTGCCTCTATTCAATAATAAGCATTAAAAATATATTTAAAAGCATTTACTAGACAATAGAAAATAAAAAGAATTGCGCACAAAAACTTGTATATCAAAACAAAAACAGAAATAAAAAGTAAAATAAATTTATTTTTTTATTTTGACTTTTTGGAACTTTTTTTATCATTTTAAATTTTTATTTTTTGGTTGGGTGAATTTTTCTTATTAAAAAAATTTTTTATATTTTTAGTTATTTTATTTCATTTTTAGGAGGAAATTGTCTCTGTTCATTTTTTAACATTTTTAACTAAAATTCCGATTACTTTTCTATGTAATCTCAAACGTTTTTGGTATTTTTGAAGAACCAGAGGGCCAAAAAGTTGAGACCTTGAAGGGCCATAACTTGGCCTCCTTTTTTGACCCGCTTTATTTTTAGGATAAAGATAAGGCAGAGGACTTGAGGGCACTCCTGCCGTTTAAGGGGGCCGCAGTTTTCACAAATATAACGTGGGCCATCTGAAATTATGGGCCAAAAATAAGTGTCAGAGGACTGCTGCATCCTTAAACGGGTGGAGTGCCGTACTTGATCCTATGGACTTGATCCTGGGAACTTCCCGATGCAATAATGTTAACCGCTCGACCCTCCTTCTCACCTACTAATTGTTTTCTTTTTTTGATTTATCTGCTAGAATGGGGGAACACTTCGATCAACTTTTCGAGCTGTTAAAGCAAAAATACACAAACAAAAAATTTTCTTTCCCTATCCCTCTTTCAATAATTTAATTTTTAAAAAATCTGTTCTAACCAAAAATTAGCAAAATCGCTAATTTTACAATTTACCTAATTGTCTATACAATTACAAAATAAATTACAAATCAAGGTAATTTCCGACGGGGAAAAAGTAAAAAAATGTTTGATGACTCATTTAAAAATACACAAATTTATTGTTTAATTTACAACGCGCAACTATTTTAAAAGCAAAAAAAAGATTCTTATCACCGCTAATATTTTAATTTTTATTTTTGTTAATTTATTTTTAAACAAATTTTTTGTTCTATTGTTCTTTTAAACTTTTATTTAATGTAAAAAATTTATTCTCAAAAATATTGTTGATATTCCTTGGTGAAATTCATTCCAGTCTTGAGGCCATATTTTGTTCCACAACTTTTTTTGAATCTTAATCGACTTGAATAATGAAAGTAGAATCTAGCAAGGCCATTTTGTGAGTTACCCCTACTGGCCCAAAATATGGCTTGAGACAAGCGGCTATATTGAAGCATCTTTTTTTAAAATTAAAAAAATTAAATCGTTTAAAAATTTTCAGAAAAGTTTGAAGAAACATGACATGGACACCAAAGGTGTGCCGTTTCGCCTTTCGTCTTTCGCCGAATCTTCGTCGTTTTTGGTGTTTCGACTCAACTTCCGTTTTTCGCTTTTTAAAATCAATTTCGGCACACCCATAGTCTTTTAAGTACCCATAAATTCTGTCTAAAATCTTCTTTAATTAAATTTATCTACCTAAATTGTGTATACCGGAGATTATTTGAAAGGTTCTCCAAACTTTTCTTAAAATAGTTAAAATATTTATTAAATTGAAATTTTTATTTATTTTTTGCTTTCTTTCATTTTAATTTTATCATACCACAAATTTGTATGTTGAAATTAAAAATATAAATCGAGTGACCACAAAATTTTGCAAAAAAATTTTTTAACGGAACTACCCAACGTTTCCAATTTTTACTAAAACGTTCAAAAATTATTTTCTGCTTTTTTTATTGATAAGCAATAAATTTATTTATTGATAACCACACTCCTTTATTTAAACACACCTAAAATAAGCAACAAAAATTTTTTAACGCCTTATTTTTGAGGATTTTTCTTTCTTTTATTGTCCTTATTTTCAATAAATTTATACATATCACAGCGGGGAACCTAAAAATAATTTTCCCTAAATTCTCATATGATGAAAGAAACGTGAATACATATAAGAAATTAGGTATATATTTTTTGTCTATCAATCACTCGAAGGCTGTTTTTAAATCAAAAAAAATTTTTTTTGAAAATTTTTCGAAAATTTTTTTTATTTTTGAAAATTTCCGAAAATTTTTGAAAAAAATTTTCTAAAAATTTTTTTGAAATTTTTAGAATTTTTTTTAAAAGTTTTTGAAAAAATTTTGAAAATTTTCGGAATTTTTTTTGAAAAATCAATCCATTCTTTAAGCTTCTATTTCACACACATAGGTATATTCTTATTTATGCAACAACCCCCTATTTTTTGATTGCTTCTTCATTTCTAATCCAATTTATCAATCAACATTCCATTTATTTTTTTCCTTCGTTTAATGGCCATCTCTCTCTTTTACAAAATATTTTTTTATTTTCGATTTTCTATTCGCGCTAACATTTTTAATTTATTTTTTATAGGTAAATTAATGTAGAAAATTAATTTATTTTTTTGTTGAAATTATCTTCCTTCATTCTTTATAAATCAGTTTTTTAAACCCCCTCCCCCTTATTATACCAAGACCAAACTGGTAGTTATTGTTAGGGGTTGGCGGATCCACGTGTATTTGAATCATAAACTTCCAGTATTAAAACATTTTTGGATCCGGATACGGAAACCCTTAGTTATTGCTAGGTCCTTTCTCTTACAACGCGTACAGGTGCTAAACCGACTAAGCTATGTATAACTTTTACCTTCTTTCTTAGTACCAATCTTAAACTCCTCAATCGTAAGCGTTGAATCTCCCTTCTTCCTCAAGTTCCTAAACTTACGAGAGTTAAATGTTGCATTTCCAAATTATAAAAGGAAATCAAAAATTACTGATAGTTTGCGTGGAAAGGAACACATCATAAATTAATCGTCTTAAAAAATTTAGGACTAATCAGAGAGTTAAAAATTAATCAAAACTAAAATTTATAAACAGAAAGGGAACGTTAAATGAATAATTAAAATCATTTTTAAATTAAGGATGTTTCCATTCAAAAAATTTTTTTAGCTCTGCTCCAGTCAGTACTTAATATTTCATTCAGTCCGCAATCATTTAAGGACAGCTCTGTTCGCAATTTTACAATTCTCCTCTCAATTTTTAACAGTATTCCCCTCTAAAGCATCTTAACTTTCCTTTAAGATGCTTTAAAAATTTTAATTTTTAAATTTACTGATTATTTACTAAGACTTTAAAAATATTAAAAAATTTATTTTAATATTCTATTTTCGTGTCATGTCACACGATATTCCTCTAAAAAATTTTTTCTTAAAAAATTTTATTTTTTGATTTAAATAAGGAAATAAATACACAAGTAAATCAATCATTTAATCGTTATTTTCTTTAATTTCTCCATTCCTGCTTTTGTTGATTTTTTATAAAAATTGGCCAGTTGTTGACAAAAAATGCCCATTTTTGGGTAGTTAATGGAGCGTTAAATATATTTTTATTTTTTTTTATTTTTGGCTTGGGAAAAGCTTTAGAAATAGGTATTTTTGAGGAAAAATTTTTGAATATTTTTATTTAAATGGGGATGATTTTGTTAAAAAGGGGAGGGAGTTTTTTGAATATATTTTAATAAATTCAACAGGTTACCCAACTTTGAGGTTATTAAGCATACCCTTTTTGTACTGAATTTAAAAGGGTATTTAAAATTAAAAAACCAGGCTTCAAGACAGACTTATTTTAAAACTAAGAACACCAAAAATAGGATAATTTTAAAAAGTTGTGGCCATTGATATATTGTTTCTTTGCTATACTTTTTTTAATTTTTACAAAGTTTATCCTCAAAAGTCGCCTCCATAAGATTTCATGTTTTTAACTTTAACTCTGCTTACACCCCCGGAAGATGCTCTAGGAAGTTTCTCATTTTTTGACTCAGATTTATTTTTAAATTTAGTATCAAAATTTAAAAAATCAAGAATCTGAATCTGTTTCCGCCTTCCAAAGAATTCCGCTTTTTTGGAATTTCTTTATAATTTTCTTTAAACTAGTTGCTTTAATTTATTGTATAATTAGTAGGGATCGGATTTTTAGGTCGTAAAAACCTTAAAATAGGCACCTAAATAGGTTGCATAAAATGCTAAAATAGGTGACAAAAATAGGCAAATAGGTCGTAAAAATAAAGAAATAGGTTGCAAAAAAGGTCGACATAATGGGCAAGAAAGTCAAAAATGCCGAATAATTTCGATTTTAATTCAAAAATTTCAGCCCCAATGCAAAAATGTTAATAAAATTCCATTTTTGAAAAATTTTTGATTTTTGAGGATAATATTTTTCAAAAAATCGAAGAAAAATTTTTGAGCCGATAAAAAAATTGACAAAATTTTTGAAAAATTTTAAATTTTTTTCAAAAATTTTTGAAAATTTTTATTAAAAATCGAAATTTTATGAAAAAAGCCCAAAATAGGTGACAAAAAAGTGAAAAAATCACAAAAATATCCAAAATAGGTTAAAACCTATTTTAGGTTGCAAAACGCCAAAATAGGTCCAAATAGGTCATAATAACTCCCCGTAAACAAAAGATTTTCAAGAAATAACAACGGATTTGAGCTCAATTCATCAGGACTATTCCGCAGAAAAAATAGGTTATAACCTAAAAATCCGATCCCTAATAATTAGGTTAAAATAATTTTTCCTTCTCAATTTTTCCCCTCTAATTATTCTTTAACTTTTTCTTTTCTTATTTTAATTTTCTTGTTAAAACCCCTTCTTTTCTGCCACATTTTTTTCATTGTCTTTTTATGCCAAAACCCCCCACGTCTCCTTGGTGAACGGGTCTTTAACAGGCTTTCAAAACTTTTTTTGCCAAAGATATTTTCCTTTTTCATTTTTTTCCTTTCATTATTGAAGCCTTAACTTAATTTTTAAGTTATTTTTTTGCTGTTATTTAAATTTATTTTTGAATGATTTTTTGTAAGGATTCCAGACGTAAATACATAATTTTTACTAAAATAGCAAAAGAAATTTTTCGTCATTCATTTTTTAGTAGTAGTGATTAAAGGCCGAAAAGGAATTTATGCTAGAACTTGGGCTTCTCGAAATTTTTTTCTAAAAAATTTTTTCCGACATTATTCGTTATTTTTCCGTATTCGTTTTAAGCATCCTTATTGCGTAAAAAATTCTTTTCTCTTGCGGTCAAGCTCCAACCAGGAATGACACAGATTATCCGAAACCGGATATTCGAACCCTCTCGATGAGACGCATCGAATGGACTTAAATTATATATTTTTACCCATAAGTCCATTAACTAGTAAAAAATAAATGCTTATGATTTAAGCGATATTCCCTGCTATTTTCTGAATTCGTTTTATTATTTTTACAAAATTTTTCTTCAATTTTCTTCAACTTTATTCTATTTTTATTTATTTTTAAGCGCTCAGAATCGCAACAACAACAAAAAGAAAAAAATAATAATTTTTCTCCTTCCCCTCAACAGCAACTTTCCCCAAAATTTTCTGATAAAAAACAATCATCCCCAACGTCAGCAGCCATTGGCCGACACACCGCTGTGCCAGTGCTCCCACCGAGCACGCTTTTATCTAATGGGCCTAAACCACGTCTTTGCCTTTTAATTAAGGGAAGGTAAAGAGAAAAAGAAATTTTTTTTTGAATTGAATTTAATAATGAAATAACGGTCGGACCTTGTTTGTAAATAGCCCCTAAGAGGCTGAAAATTTAGGTTATCTTCTATTGTAAAGTTATAATGGGATGTACCATATGTGAGGCTGCCTTACAATAAGGGGCATCCTAAAATGAGGTGTACCCAATATAGGATGTATCTTATAATGAGGCCTGACTATTAGAATTGTTCAATTAATCACACCTTCTTTAGTCCAAGCCAAGAATTCGGCTTCAGTTTGCACGCTGAAGGCAACGGGCATTTTATTGGGGCAGTCGATTCTGATGGAATTGCGGAGAGAGCTGGACTGGTGAAATTGAAATTTTTGAAAATTTAATTTTTTCTTAATTTAAAAATTTGTCACAGGTGACAGGGCAAAGAATAGTTGGAGTAAATGGCCATTTGGTATATCCGAATACTTCTCATATGGTATATTTAGTATTTTAACTAGTATTGCGCCGGAAGTGAATTTTGGGCAGAGTTTGCCTGAAGGATAATCGATTTCGTTCACAACGTACAAGTGTTTTACCAACCAGGGAGGGAGGGTCGACTTTTTTCGACCAAAAATAAGACCTGACTCTTCTCAGCCCTTCCGATTGAACTATAGGGCCGCCTTCACTTTTTTTAATCTCCCACTTAAAATCCGGCTAACAAGTGTTTTAAATGCCTGCCCGTCAAACTGCCTCTTTCCTTATAGCGGGAACCGGCAGTGACTCACTATTAAACTGGAACTAAAAATCACAAAGCTTTCGACAGAACACTTAATTAAACCCTTATATTTACTAATTAAATAATAAAAAGGATATTGTGCAAATTATTCAAAGAGAACCTCTCCGAACAGAATTACTTGTTGCTTCTGAACAAGTTGATCGTTTTTATAAGGAATATGGACTTGGTTTGGTTATTTTTTGTAAAAAGAAAACAAAAATTTTGTAGCATTCTCTTATGACTACGTGCAATTTTACGACCCCGTTGTTATGCGCAATGGGAATGGGAAACCCCCACAGCTAGGTGGAGCAGCTGCAGTCCGTCCCAAACAATCCCCCAATGCTGTGAAGGTGAACAGGCACGACTTTATTTTTCAAATTTTTTTTTGGTTTCAGAACCAAAATTATGAAAAAGGAAAAGCTGTACAGAGGAGTAGAAGTGGTAGTCGATCTGTGGAGAGAAACTCTTCTAATAAAAATGTAAAAATTAATATTAAGTAAAAGTGTTATGTCTTTTTACTAGAGACCGGACTTAGAGAGATACAATAATTGAGTTCCTATCTAAAAAAATATCAATCTAGATACTGTAATTTTTGTTTGAGGTCCACTCTGTATCTAGTCTCCAATTATTACCCGAAATTTACCTTATCTTAATGCTACGATTTGGCTCATTAGCTAGCTATATTTACCTCTGGTTACAGTAGCATCTGGATATAAGACAGGAGAATATTATCCCATTAAGCATTCCTCATATTCGACCATCTTATACCGACTTCCCACTTTCTGCTTTAAAGATGACCTAAGATCGAATATAAAGCATCTATCAATAACTATCTTTATACCGGCATGTCAGCTTTCTAATTAGGACTAAAAATTTCTCTCAAAAATATAAACAAAGACTTTCAGAATGGTCATGCTATACGTGGACGTGGTCAATCACTTGGAAAAAGGCCCCCAACACCTTCAACAACTTATTTGGTAATTCTAAATTTAGCTGCTATTTAACGCTTATTTCTTTTTCACTCTATTTTTGCTTTACTAATAGTTCAACTATACTTTATCACGCTTTACTAATTTCCAAATACTTTTCTCTATTTCTTAGTTAATTTTATAATCAAGAAAATTATTAAAATTCACAAGAACTTCTAGCCTTTTAAACCCTAATTGAATAAATAATAGTGAAAATGGTTCAACTAGACCTCGATAGCTCTTTGAAAAAGCCTTCTAAAAAATCAGAAAAATATCGTATCGAGTTGAGCCCTAATTACAACTCTTAGAAGGGGTATACTCAACCCCCCCCCCCCCAAACAGTAGATGAGAGGAGAGGCTCTCTCCTCACGTTATGAGGAGGAGAGAATCTCTCCTCTCTTCCTAACTTCATTCTAAAATCGAAAGCCTTTCAGAAGTTAACAGACATAACTTTAGCTTCATTAAAAAATACATATATTCCCCAATTAACTGGTTGTAACGAGAGTCATCTTTTAAATATTTTCAAGTCCTCCTCTGAACAAATTAATGGACATGTAGCCGTCCAAATTGAAAAACGTTCGGACAACATGACTTCTATTGAAATTGGAGAGGTTTATAAAAAACAATTTTTTATTAAAAAAAATAGAAAAATGTCTAGATTGACGATTCCGAACCAACAAAAATAATTGATGAAAATTCTCAACATTTATTTGGTGTTGGCACACCCCCAAGCAGTAGATGCGAGGAGAAGCTGAAAAATGGGCATAATTCTGTTAAAAATGGAGGAGGGAAAATTACTAATGGAGTAGCTGGAAAGGGAGGAAGAGGAGTTGAACATGTCGAAAATTCTGTAAAAATTTTTAAAAATATTTTGGACACAAACTATAAAAAAATTTTTGAGCACAGACTACAAACTACAAAAAATTTTAAATTAAGCACTCTGTCATTTATTTTTAATTTTTCATTTATTCTTCTTAGTTAACTGACCTGTGATTTTAGTTTAAAATTAAAAAAAATTTTTAAAGAAGCATGTAATAGCTGATGGGCCTGTTTATTCAACTGATTCTTCTGTTAAACCGCCTCATCCAATTGCCGCCCCTAGAACTACTCCTAGACCCGAACGGCGGTACTCACCTCCTCAACCATTAGAAATTTATCATCCTTCTCAACTACAACAGGCAAATAATTTTTTAAAGTTTGAACAAATAGGTGTAAGAGATGCAACTTGAGCTACCATTGGACATCACTTACGTGTACACCCTTGGGCTGTCTTGATTCCCGAACATCAGGAATTCACCATGTTTTTGTGTCAGAAATTCCTATTTTCAAAATTGGGAACTGAAGATCCTCTTAACCTGTTGACCCAGAAAACACAAGAGAAAATTAAATTTAAAAATTCGGAACTCGGACTAGACAAAAAAAAGATCCTCGTTTGGTCTCGGTACTAGGACTAGAGCTCCGGACATACGGTAAATAGTCTGGGAGACAACTTAAGGCTAGACTAGAACTCCTGACATACGGTAAAATGGTCTGAGAGACAACCTCAGGCTACTTTCGAGGAAACTTCCATCTTGAGCAAAGATTTTGAATGTCACATACATATAGGTCTTTAATTAACCTAAATTCAATTCTAGTATGATCCAAGTCCGCTTTCTCTCCAATCAGACTCTACTCAATCAAGAACTAGTCTTTACAAAAGTCGAGGTAGTTGACCAAAAAATAGATTAAATAAAATTTTATTTTTTAGACTCCGAAAAGAGTATTTTTGCTTTAAATGCAAAAGAAGCCCGTCAATTAATTTGTTATAGAAAAAAAGATCCTCGTTTGGCCGAACAAATGTCTTTGGGTAAAAATGAATATATATTTTATTTAATATAATTTAATTTTTTTAGAAGAAAAACATCGACTAATAATGGAGCTTTGAAAAGAATTTTAAAAATATTGTAAATTATTTTTACATAGAAAAATATTTTCTCTAACTTCTATAATTTTCTCTTATATTTCCCTTATCTCTAATAAACTTTTTAATAAATAAAATTTGTTTTCATAAAAAATATATTAAAGGTAATATAAAATAAGCCCGTAAAGGTTCCAGAGCCGTTCCAATTTCCCCGACATCTCATGTTCATAATTAGAGGTCGGAACGGGTCCGGGACCCGGACCCGTTTCCCGGTTTTCGGGTCCCTTTTCCCGGTTTTTTTGAAGCAACCGGGATGAAACCGGGAACGGGAATTCCCGGTTTTCCCGGTCCGGGTCCCTCCCGGTCAACTTTCAGAACCCGTTTCCCGGACCCGGTCCCGGCCATTTTTATACCGGGAAACCGGGAAAAATATTTAGTGTATTAAATTTGAAAAATTCGCAAAATTTTCGCCTGCGGCGCTGGAAAAGTAAGAAATCTGGCCTCTTGGCCTTCAAAATTCGCAAAATTTTCGCCTGCGGCGCTGGAAAAGTAAGAAATCTGGCCTCTTGGCCTTCAAAATTCGCAAAATTTTCGCCTGCGGCGCTGGAGAAGGGAGAATTCTGGCTTCTTTGCCTACGGACACGAGTTGAATTTTTTGTATACGAGTTGAATTTGTGTATAAAGGATGCTTTTAGAAAAGAGAATCGGTCTTCCATCCCATAAACTGTTTCAAGTAAGCAGTGTTTATAAATTTCAGATAACTCGTACTTACTCGTACTTGTGAAAATAAGCAAAGAATCTAAAATTTTTATGATTTTTTGGAGTTCATGACACTAATTTTAAATTTAAAGCGTCGTATGCAATAATTTTTGAATCTTGGAAAGCTTTGAAGCCATAAATCAACCTACTTCAAAACTTTTTGCGCCGTAGTCGAAAATCCTTTAATCGTCGATATCCTTTAATCGTCTAAAATCCTTTTATTCCTCGATATCCTGTCAAATCCTCTTCCATATTCACTTAATCCCGTAATATCATTTCAAATCCTATAATATCCCCTTAAATACCAGTATATCCCACTTAATCCCACTTAATCTGCTGATATCTGTCCAAATAAAAAATCAAGAATCAAAGCCTGGATCCAGGCAAAAATAATCCTTGATTTTTCCTTGACTCAAGGCCAAGATTCTGGTCAAGGTACCCAACCGAAATCAAGGTCAAGGTTTTATGAAAATCACGCTCTCTAGCATTTACTTACTTTAATTGAGGTTATTTAGAATAAGTATAGAGGGATAGTTGAAAAATACAGCCCCATGTGGAAAAATACAGCCCCATTTCAACTAATTGAGAATTTCCCGGTTTCCCGGCCGGGACCCGGTCATTTTTGACCGGGTTGAAACCGGGAACGGGAATTCCCGGTTTTCCCGGTCCGGGTCCCTCCCGGTCAACCTTCAGAACCCGTTTCCCGGAACCCGGACCCGGTTTTTTCAAAATTCCGACCTCTATTCATAATAAAATTATGGGCGAAAGACTGCCTTTTCATTAAGAGATATGACTGATATAAAAACAAGCACCTACTAATCCTTATGCTTTTTATTAATTTTTAAATTGAATTTTTAGTTTTAGTATTTTTTTCCTTTTTATATAAAATCATTTGTCTCTTGATTTGTTCAAGAAAAGAATAAAAAATATTTTTCAAACATTCTGGAAATTTTATTAAAAAAACAGGCATTAATAAGCAGAATCAAATACACTGTCCACATGTCTTTACTTGATAAAACATAAATAGTCCTCAAGGGTGTGTGTAAAAATTAGGTTCGATTGTAAAAAGATTTGTTTATTTAATCGGCAAATACCCATCAATATTTAAATTAAGAATAATAAACATTTAAATTTTTAAATTCTTAAGTTTTTTGAGGACCGAATCTCCGAAAAATCCTGTAAAATAAATTGACAAGAATATAAATGTTTGGAGCTTGATTTTAATGTGAAAAATTTCAGTCTTGATGTCATTAGGTTCATATTTGATACCACCAAGTTTTGATTTAATTTCGTATTTGTTGTCACGAATATTTTGTTTGATGTCCCGTTTAAGTGAAGACAGTTGATTCTAAATACAAGAATTTTTTCTTTAATTTTATTTCCGGATAGGGCCTTCCCCGTCTCCGTTTAGGTCAGAAAACCGTTCCTGCCCTATAAGGTTACCGCAGAGCTATAACTTCGTTTAAAGTTATCAAATCCGGGACGCCATGGCATGGTTCGATGCACCTCAACGAGCTGAGTCGAACTATACCATGACGTCCCGGATTCGACAATAATGAACGAAGTTATAGCCCTCCTCCCTTCATATGTATTTTTTCTTAGGAAATTTTCAATTTGCAAAAACCAAAAAATACTTTAGTCGCAAACGTCGTCCGCAAACGTCTTTTTGCCTGCTCTCCTTTTCCATCCTTGCAATTTAATAATTTTTTCAACCTAATATCTCACATTAAAATCCCTCAATATCCTTTTAAAATCCTCTCTTCGAGACTCTATAGTTTAATATTTTGGTCAAAAATCGATACCTTTACAACAAAAAAAGCGAAGAAGCGGCCACAAAAAGAGATAACCCGCCAGCAAGGCAAATAATGTGTCTCCGTCCGTAGAGAGGGTGTATTAAAAGTTGGGGGGTTTTTAAGTATTTCTCTATCTACGTTTTACAAAGAAAGTGTAAGAGAAAACCCCCCAAAGTGTGTAGAAGTATTTTTATTTTTCGTTGTTCCTCTTTGAAGGAATGGGCTGACGGAAATTTTATCTGTGAGAGTGTATTTGCCTATCCATTCTTTTTTTTTTACTTTATTTTACTACTACTTTGACAATCCCAAAGGGATGGGGAAAATATATTTACAAAATTGCTTTAAAATACGTGAAGAAACGTATGTATTTTTCCGGAAAGTTTCTTCAGAACGTGTAACCTAAAAACAAACGTATTTGTATTCTTCTAATCTCTTCGCCTTTTTCAATTCTAGATTTAAAAATTATTTGTTGATATTTTTAAGATTGTTTTAGACTTAATTCTACTTGTCACCAGAGGTGGGTCGGAACAGTCAGAGGTGTTGGAAATCGGAAGAGGCGGAAATCGGAACTGGCTCAAAAGTCGGAACTCGGAAATCGGAAATCAAAAATTTTTTTCGGAAATCGGAAGAAAAAAAAACGTCGGAAATTGGAATTCCGGCCCACCTCTTACTTGTCACTCTTATCGAATTTAGGGTTATTTCTTAATTGTTCTTGATTCATAATTGTTCAATAATATTGCCTAGAAATTAAAGGTTTTTAGTCCCTTTCCTTCTCATTCGGGGCAAAAGATTATCAGCAAAAGATTATCAAAAAATGTGATAATTCAATGTCTCTCATATTTTTCTCATTGTTTATTGAAACCATCACTGAAATTAATATGTTAATCCTTGTTCTTACACAATAAATATAAGGCCTACATATTTATTCGACTTACAAACTTAAATTTATTACAATTCTCAGATATAATCAGTTTGTTGCATTTTGTTTAGAAAATAAACTTGTTCACATTATTTTATATTTTACAAACAAACTTCTAGCCATTTCAAGTTCAAACTTAAAACTTGAAAATATGATAAAAAAATTAAAAACTTGAGACAAACTTAAGAATTTAAGTTTTTACTTAAATAAACTTTTTCCGCTACAATTTTAAAGTTTTATTAACTTTACAAACTTAAGCAACCTCAAACTTGAATCTTAACTTAAAACTTAAGTTTGTTCGTTTAAATTAAAATTTATTGATCTTTACTCGTAAAAAAATTTTATAGTTAATATCTTCACAATAATAATTATTTAAAGCTTATTATTCAGCTTTAATCTTTAATTATTCAATTTTAATGAGAATAACAAGTCTTATTGTTATGCTGGTTGTTAATTCAACAGCTTATTGTTAAAGTAAGTGTATTTTTTTAATTAAAAATTATTTCTCGAAAATTCTTCTTAATTAAAAAATTTTTTTTTCAATTATTTTTAAAGTTTATTTCTCATTATTTTACCTCTTTTTTCAGAAAAATTATTGTTCCATAAATAATAATAAAATTGTTTTGACAAAATAA
Source organism: Meloidogyne arenaria (assembly GCA_036172955.1). NCBI lineage: Eukaryota > Metazoa > Nematoda > Chromadorea > Rhabditida > Meloidogynidae > Meloidogyne > Meloidogyne arenaria. The sequence continues at coordinate 2,519,553 of JARQAB010000046.1, read as the reverse complement.
TTATTTATTTTCATTTCCTTCTCAACAAATAAAATATATTAATTTTTCTTTTTGTCTCTTACTAAACAAAGGATTTATATTTAATATTGTGGTCATCATTTGGTTGCTAAGGGTGACCACTAAATCCCTCTCTCTTTTTTATTTTTAAACCAAGTCTGTCACTAACAATAAACTTCTCTTTCAAGTTTTATTTTAAAAATATAATTCGCAAACTTAAAAACTTAGAGAAAGAGAAGAAAAGTTTTAAAGAGCAATCTTAAGTTTTAAGAAAAGAAAGTTTTAAGTCTTAAGTGTGCACTTAAAAGTTTTGAGTGGGGGACATTTTATGTCGCTTTTATAGTGAGGGAATGACCAAAATTATTTTTTAAAATTTTTTCTATAGGAAAAATGAAAATCCGACACACTTTGTTAATCTTTAAGGACACTTCCTTTTTTAAATTTCTGTTAAAAATTGAAATATTTCAAATCTTTCTTTGTTATTTTTATATTATCGTCCTTTCAAATATTCTCAAGAGAAATGCTGTTTTATTAGAATATTCTAATTATTTAGTATTTAAAAATTAATATTGAAAAAATATATATTAAGCAAAATAAACAGATGTTTAAGGCTAAATTTTTGATCTAATGCAATAATAAAATCAAAGACCAGAGAACATTTTCTAAAGGATTTCTCTCGGATTTTTCTTTTTTATTCTGTTATCGACCACCTTATATCTTTATCCTTTTTTTATAGTAACATATTCCCGTTATAACCTCATCCAAAGAAATGACGTATCTAAAGGTCTCAAATCTCGGCTTAATAAGGCCATAATAAGAAAAATTTTTCAAATTTATAGAACAATTTTATATGACCCTCAATGTTTTTAAAGTTTCCTAGTCATTTTTAAAATTCCTTTAAATTTAATATTTCCAAGATGCAATGACCGTTCACCGTCCAAACAATGTCCATTCAGCAGTTCAAAGGCTCAATCGTCCCCCTTCATCTACTGGTAGGCCAAAAACAACAACAGCTTCTTCAACTTCACTAAATGTCTCTCAAATTTCTTCTCAGTCAACAAGTAGTAGCTCAGGGAATGAATGTGTTAAAGTTGTTGTTAGGTCAGTCTTAGAACTGTATTGTCTAGCTATTCGCTTAATTTGACCAAATCCCACTCTTATTTTCCCACATGTCCTACGTTCCTTCTGATAATTCCAACCTCAAGCACTTTCTTATCCTACAAAGATCATGAAAATCTCCAATTATACTACTATTCCTCCCTTTTCACATATTCTGGGCTTCTTAATGGCATTCAATCTTATCATCTCCTTTTATATATCCCAGTTACTTCTCCATCCCTCCCAAGCCTTTTTCTCTCCCAAAAAGCGTCAAATCCTCCCAAGCCCTTTTCCTCCCTCCCAAGCTTCTCCATTCCTCCCAAGCTTTTCCCATCTTCCTTGGAATCAATCCGGGAGTATAAAGTGAATCAAGCTAGACGCTATAACAATTATCATTTCCACTACTAATTTCATTCCAGATGCCGACCTCTCTCTTCTTCCGAACAGGCTCAAGGGCACAATTGCTGTGTTAACGTCGACTCCAAAAGTGGCATTATCGAATTAACAAACCCTCAATGTCCAGACGAACCAGCAAAATGTTTTTCCTTCGATTCTGCCTTTGATTTAAATTCCAAACAATTGGATGTTTACGATGAGGCTGTTAGACCAATTGTTGATTCGGTACTTCAAGGATTTAATGGCACTGTCTTTGCTTATGGGCAAACTGGGACGGGGAAAACATACACGATGGAAGGGCCGAGCGGAATTGGAAGTAGGAAAAATAAATTATTATTTGCCCTGATAATTAAGGATATAATGAGAATGATTACATGGGAATAGTGATCACGCTAAGAAATTTCTTTCCTTTTAAAGGAAAATGTTAACAAAAGGCGGGATATTGGAACAGCTGGTATTTATCGGTGTCCTAGAGCTATCTCTGGAGTCAAGATCTAAAAACCATAGAGCCGGCCCAATACCCTTAATTGGTAATTATAGCTGCCACATTAAGGTGCTTCATCGACCATATTCCACCACATAGGCGATTACTATTTTTTCTTTTTTAATCTTAAACACCCTCTAAGCTTTTTAAATTCTAGCCTTCTATGTAGATCTTCAATAAATTTAACTATAATATTTATTCAGAAAACATTGCTTCAGATCAAAGAGGTGTCATTCCCAACTCCATAGATCAAATATTTCAGCATATTGCTCAATCACCTCCTTCCCTTCAATATCTAGTACGTGCCTCTTTTTTGGAAATATATCAAGAAGAAATTCGCGATCTTTTAGACAAAAGTGGGGGAACTGGTAAACATTTTGTCTTAAAAATTGACCCAAAAATTTGACAAAATTTTCCTTTAGGAAAACGATTAGAATTAAAAGAAAGGCCAGATGTAGGTGTTTATGTACGCGATTTGAGTTCATTTGTTACTCAAAGCGTTGAAGAGATTGAACATGTATTAAAAGTTGGTCATTCTAATCGAAGCGTTGGAAGAACCAACATGAATGAACACAGCTCTAGATCACATGCCATTCTTGTTTTGACTGTGGAAAGTTCTGAAATTGGGCCGGATGGACAGCCACATATTCGAGTGAATTTTTTAAAAATATTTTTGTAGAAGGGGCTTAATTATTTCTTGTCAGGAATTAATGGGCAAAATCGAAACTATTTTTCGATAGGACATCGAGACATGGATCAGGACAGTTTACCGTCGGACCTTAACTTTCTAATTATGTCTAGTGATAGAAATATCTCAACCCGACTTTTATTAAGTCTAGTTATATGCCTTACGATAAGCTGGCTACGGTAGATCGGTGAATGGCTAAAAAAAATCATTTATAAAAATGGAGTCGAGTCTTTATCTCCACGTTAAAGAATAGCTGAAAATTTTTCTTAAAAAGTAAATTTCTAAATCAAGGTTGGTCGCTTAAATTTGGTTGATTTGGCTGGGAGTGAGCGGCAAAGCAAAACAGGCTCTGAAGGTCAACGATTTCGAGAGGCAACAAAAATCAACCTTTCCCTGTCTGCACTAGGCAATGTTATCGCTGCTTTGACAGATCAACAAAGTTCTCATATTCCTTATAGAGATTCTAAATTGACTAGATTGCTACAAGATTCCCTTGGCGGGAATTCTAAAACTGGTAATATTTCTTTTTAAATATCTGAGATTTGTTCAAGCCGAGGAATTTTTCAAAATAGGAGACTACCTAATTATAAACAACCCCTAATACTATTAATGACAAAAAACCAAGATTACAGTGCATACCTAAGAATCAAAGGATTGACTTAAGATCCAGGACAGATCTAACGTATTTCTCACTAAAACTACTCCCATTCTTCTAAAATTCATTGCTTATGTAGAGAAATTTATTTAGATGGGTGATGGAATAGAACCATCGTGGAACTGATAAAAAGCACAACTAAACTTGTGTCATTTTTTATTATTTCATGTTCGTTTTGAAAGTTCCGACACAACAAAAAAGAATAGAAATATGGAGGTGTTAATTTAGTGCCGAAAATTGGGGTGCGCCTAGCCTTATATGTTTTTTAGCGTTCCCTATAGTGGAAGGATCCTTTAATATTTTCAACAAGTTCTAACTATAATTTTCTCTTTTAAGTGATGATTGCAAATATCGGCCCAGCTTCTTACAATTACGAAGAAACTTTATCTACACTTCGTTACAGTTCTAGAGCTAAACAAATTCAGAATAAACCAATAATAAACGAAGATCCAAAAGATGCTCTTCTTCGCGAATTTCAAGAGGAAATTGCTCGTTTAAAGACTTTATTAGAGCAAAAAGGTATTGCCATTAATTACCTTTTCTTAGATAATTACCCAGTCCTTAGAGATACCGTATTTCTTCAAATAGTCCCCCACCCTCGATAGAGCCCCCACTTCCTAATACAGCCCCGGTTGGTTGAAAAATAGACACATGGGGCTGTATTAGAGAAAATACGGTATTTTTGTAAAGCATTCTTCCCAAGATGGATTTTCTATAAGTACAGACACAAGGATTTGGTCTTGTACTCGTTAATTATCCCATCCCATAACTTATCCCTCCATTTTTCTGCCAAAGCTTTCTCAGGGCATTCTTCCCTTTGATCCTATTTAGTCCTATTTGATCTCAATAAAAATTTAAAGGAACCAAAAGACGTCAATCACGTCACAACAATAATGACCTTATATTACAAAATGGGCCTACAATGGATACAAGTACTGATCTGGCAGAAAAGGAAGCAGAAGGAATCTATAGAGAAAAACAGGCAAAATTAGAAATGGAAAGGCAACGACTTTTACATAATAATCACATTATTGAAGAAGAAAAACAACGAATTTTGTCTGCCTTAACAGAACGTGAACAAGAATTAGAACGGGAGAGACAAGAACAACTTTCCCTTACAGCTAAAATTAGACAAATGCAAAGCAAATTGCTTTCGGGAGATGGAAATTTACTTGATAGAACGAGAAAACAGGAAACTTTGTTGGGACAGAGGAGGGCTGAATTGGCTGAACAAAGGGTTTTTATACATAATCGGACCTCTTTCTTTGATAAACCCAATACTAGGTAACAGCTCGATATAAGAGACTTTTTGGAAACGAGGAAGCTCAAGTAATATTCCTAATTTCGGGAAGCTCCTGATTTCATTAGTAACAGTTTTGCCTGTTGTAGTAGCCGTAACACTTTCGACGGCTACAACAAATTCGGCGGCTACCCATGAGATCCCCGCTTCCCATTTAGTTTAATAATTTCTATTCTGACTTGTGCTTTTAATAATTATGTAGAAATTAACATAAATTTGATTTGCTGCTGACAAATTAGTGAGGGAGTTGATAGTTCAGGGAGTTGCCTTCACCTTATAGCTTGCCAAATTCTAAAAACATATCTTAAGGTATATCTAGTTTTGAGTGTATCTTATATGTAATGAGGTCCGACGTATAGAAATTTTTTTATGATTTTTTTGTAATTTTAGAGAAGAGAAAGAGAAGTTTTGCAAAGATTAGAAATTCAAGAGTTGGAAACAGCAGAAATTAAACAAATATTTGCTAGTTTACAACAAGAAGTTGAAGCAAAGAGGAGAAAATTTCAAAAATTAAATAATAGGTTACAGCAAATGCGTCTAGAATTGCGTGATAATGAATTAACAAATGCAAGTGAACGTCAAAATTTAGAACAAACAGTTCTTGAAATGAACAAAGAATTGGCTTTAAAGTAAGGAAAAATAATGTTATGTTAGTGGTATACCTACACTATAATGTAGAGTGATAATTCTAGCTGTGAGACATAACTAACGGAACATAAGTAAAGGAAACATACCTGTAGTCTGAAGGGAACATACCTATAGGCTGAAGGGAACACGTCTGTATTCTGAAGGGAACACGTCTGTAGCGTGAAGGGAAGATAGATATTGTAGATTTTGTTTTATAATGTGGGACAGGTGTTAGGCTAGCAAATTTTTAGGCAGACAGATCACCTAGCAATTGGCTAACTAAATTTTAAATGATACTTGTCTTAAACTGAGGTGTATTTGGTTGTATCTTATAATATACATACAACTTTTGATTATTTTTAAGGTGGCTTATTATCGACAATTTCATTCCTGCTAATGTAGTCGAAAATATCAAAGAGAAGGCGCAGTTTGACGACAATGAACATCAATGGATTATCAGAGAAGGCCCCTCTAATCAACAAAATTTTTTGTTAGAACGTCGGCGCTCTATTCTTGTCGAAAACGAGGGTGGAGGGTTGGAAAGGCTAAATCTTAATAATAGTCCTCAACAAAATTTTAATTCTCATTTGAGAACAACAATGGCTGATTCTGGATTGGGAAGGTGACTCTACTTATAATCCTCACCCCCCCCCCCCCCATTTTAATTTTATTTTTTAGTAGCAATGGTTGTTCATCAACCCAAGGGCCATCCGATGCTAGTTCTCAGGAGGACGGAGGAGTGAATTCAAATGATGTTGTGGATTTTGCCGAGCAAAGTACTTCTCAACACGAGAATGCTTTTATTTCCCCTGCAAGATTATTGAAAAGACCGGTAGATATTTTTTAAAAGAATTATTCGAATTGTGTTTTAGATGGCATTCTCTGGAACAACCCGCCCTATTTCCAATTGGGAAATGGTACTTCTTGGCAAACTTAAAAATCAACTAACGCGCTCAAATTCAAAACAACATTCTAGATATCCTTCAAATATAAAAATGAGTCAATTATCTAAAAATGGAGAATTGCCAGAATTTTTAATTTATGATGAGGTGAATAATTATAATTTTATAAAGTAAAATTATAAATATAATTTTGAATCCTCTAACTATCCTTAGTATTAAGTTTTTTATTCCCTTCCACAAACTTAAGTTTTAATGAAATTTATTTTACTTCATACTTAAGTTAAATTATTAGTTATCGCAAACTTAAGTTTTCAAGTTCGAATTTTTATTCAAGTTTTAATAAGAAACTTGGTACTTTTCTGTTTTGTGACCACACTTTAAAAATGTTTAAAAAGGGTCATGAATATGCACAAACCATATGTCATTCGAAAGAGCTCTTCGAGCTGAGTCGAATGACACCAAAATCATGTGGGGTTCGAAATGGTACGGGCTCGAAATGGTCAAAACATACAATGATCAGAATGGTCAAAAATTATGAATATGACCAAAATGTATGTCATTTGAAAGAGCTCGACGAGCTGAGTCGATTGGCACAAAAATCAGCGTGATCGAACAAGATTGGACCAAGTATGACCAAGATGTTTTGACCATAAACCAAGATGTTTTGACCATTTCGAGCCCGTACCATTTCTAACCCCACATGATTTTGGTGTCATTCGACTCAGCTCGAAGAGCTCTTTCGAATGACATATAGTTTGTGCATATTCATGACCCTTTTTAAACATTTTTAAAGTGTGGTCACAAAACAGAAAAGTACCAGAAACTTAAGTTTACAACTTTAAAACTTAAGCTTAAAACAAGTTTACACTTAAATTCTAATTCAAACTTAAGTTTACGTTATTTGTTCTTCCTCTTAGTGTTTAAAATCCATCTTTTTTTGTGTCTCAAATCCACCTAATTAAAAATAATTCAATTTATTTAAGGTTCTCCGTTCTTGTTCCCAAAATTTATTAACATTCCAATCCCTGTCCCCATACGGCTCTCAAGTTAATTCTAACTTGGAAGAACAACAAAGATCCCCTACAAGATCAGGCAGAACATCCAAACAACCAACCCCAAATTCAAAAATTCAAAGATTTGTTGTAGATACTCCTCGAATTCCAATACCTACCCAAAGAAGTGTTAGTAGAGATAACATTAATAATGCAACGACAACATTATCTAGGCCAATGTCCGCTGCAAGCAGAAGAAGGGGTTCGCTTGCGAGGGGTTCACAATCTTCTTTAATTAGTTCTGCTACTCTAAAGCTTTGCAATAATGCTCAAAATAGTCAACAAATGTATTTCTTTTAAATTATTGTTATTTGGGTTTTAAGCCCTTCCAATACATGAGATTATAAAATAATTATGGTTGACTTTGTCTACACCGTTACAAGACCAAAGGTTTAGGCATCATGTTATAACCATTTATAACGAGAGTCAGCTTTAATTGGTCTTATACAGAAAATTCTTTCTGTTAGAAACTAGGGGTTTTTTGAGAGATTCTTGAAAATTCACCGTCAGTTCTCCCCGAAAAGTTATCCCCGTGCCCCCCTCCCGTCTGGGAGTAACCCTATTAGAAACTACGGATATGAGTAAGATACGAGCAATCTCTTGCTTTTCTAACTCTTCTAGAGCACTCTCTACTTTCTGTCTCTATTATAGATACCTAGACCCGTTAGGTTTGGAGAAAAATTTTAAACCAAGTCTCTTAAACGAGTGTTTATAGTTAAAAAATTTCTTTCATCCTTTATTCTTTTAGTTCCAGCCCAGAAAATTTATTGCTAAATCAAAATGGACATTCCAATAATAATTCAAAAAACTTGCGTGCCCGCAGCGTGTTCAGCAGCAGCAACAACAATTTAATTTTAAACAAAAACAACGAAAAAGGAAACAACAAAAGAATGGCAGAATCTGCCTCGAGTGCCTCCTCCTTTTTAGAAGGAAAAATTGGAACAACAATTGTACAAAGAGCCCCAAGCAGTCCAGCAATTTCTGGACGTATTCCAATTCCCCTTCAACCAAATTATCCAAAAGCAAGAGGTCTTGTTGGAGGGGGAATAATTGGTGGAGGTGGAAGCAGAAAATGAACAAATTGGGGAGGAAAGAGATTTGGGAATATTTTAAGGTGAAAATTAATTTGTAAAATCACCCGTGGGGTTGGGGGGATGCAAGAACGGGTAAATGAGGAATTGAAGAAAATAATTTTGTGGGAAAACCGTAATCCCGGGGAAACCCGGGATTAAAAAATGGAGAGTATAGGTAGGAGGTAACGGGGATGTGAAACGATAATACTAAGGGCTATATAATTGGTTAAAATTGAAATTTACATTAAGGCAATTAATTCACCATATAACAACGACTTTTATCAAAATTTATCTGAATCAACTACGCGTTTACAGCAAAAATCACCATCAACTAACAACACTTCAAAAATCCCTTTATTTATTGGACGGTCTTCAAATTTTGGAATTTATTCAAAAAATAAGACAAAAAAATTATTAAATAGTAAAAATAAAGAAAAACAATTGTTCAAGTCTAATAATGAACAACAAATCGTTCCCTTTGTTTATTCTTCATGTGCAAGTTCAAGGTGTTTCTATGCTTTAAATTTTTTCTGATTCTTTAACGTTTTATTGACTCAATCTTTACTCGCTAGATTTTACACGTAACTCCTAAGGATTGCCGTATCATGGGATATGGTTGAATAATCCTAATATTGGATCCGCCAACACTAGTTTGCCTTTAGAAAAGGCTCTAGTTTCCTTTTATTTAGAGGCTGTTGTTTCGAAGACGAACCGACTGAAGAGCCGGAGATTTTTTGGTTCTGTATTTCAGTTCGGTTCTGGATATCCGACTGAAGAGCCGAAGATTACTTAGTTTTATCCTTCCGTTCAGTTCTGGATATCAAGAGATTTTCCATGAACTGACAATCCTACTTTCGACTCCTTTCCCTCTTTCTTGAGACACTAACTCAAATTTTTTTCTATTTTTTTCTATTAGGCTTACAACTTTTTTTTATTAACTGATTTTAGACTAATTTTTAGCCTTTTTCCAATTTTATTTTTAAAGAGAAACACTTTCATCTTGTGGGAAATTTTCTGAAGAGGATTCAGAAGAGGAACACGAAAATGACAAAATTACCAACAAAAATTCACTAAACTTGAATATTTCACCATCTAGTCTACCTTCATCATCTTGGCACACAATAGGCATTGCCCACTCCCTTCTAACCAAAATTCAAAATAAAAATAAAAAATCAACAAAATTTAGAACATTTCCACTTTTACAACGTCCAATATTTAATCAAAATAATTTTAAAAATGAAGAAGAAAATTGGAAAAGTTTTTCTGGAACTTCTGGGAAAATTTTTAATTCCTCTCTTTCTCCATTCTCAAAAAGTTTTTGTTGTACTAGTGATAATAGTAGAATGTTATCTAACTCTTTACAACATTCTTTTAATTCAAAAAATTCTTCAAATTGCTTATGGGAGACCAATGAAAGACCCAATTTGAAGTAAGTTTTTAGACAATGTTTTTATGTTTGGGAAAGAATTTTTGTTGGAAACTTGTATACAAGGGATGGGGTCTGCCTTATTTTAAAATGCGGAAGTTAGAGGCGAAAGGAAACGGAAGTAAACAAAAAAAACAGATAACGGAAGCAGTAGTGTCAAATAAGACGAAAATCGGGGAAGGACGGAAGCGGAAGAAATCCCGTATTTATTGTATGTATGTATACGTATTTATTCGATTAATTACCCTTTGTAATTTTTTCCCGACCTTTCGCTGGAAGGAGGTGGTTAATTGAGGGGGGGGGGTAGTTAATCGAGTATGTTAAGCAGTGCTGTTTAGGCACCGGCATAGGGCAGGATTTACAAATGCCCGGAGTTGGAACCAATATTTTGAAAAGATGCCGGAGTCACAAAACCCTCACAAAACCCCTCAATACCTACTACTGATGAAAGTTGTTTAAAATTCCCCTTTAATTTTCTTATAATTTTTTAAACAATTTACAGCAACACCAAACTTCCAACAAATGTAAAAGTGCTTCAACATTATAAGCTCAACAAAATTCGGCACATTTTTGGGTTTAAACGGTTTATAATTTTTTGACAAAATCCAAAATTTATATAAATTTTCAAGCTGTCAACATACTTCGATTCATATAAATTCGAGTTTTTTGTCCACATTAAAAGAACAAAAACAACAAAATGTTAACAAAACACAGACATTTGACAACAAAACAATTTATTGGGGAATTGTTGTTTTTGCTGGATTTTCTCTCTTTTTTGGAACTTTTTCTTTTTTGTTCAATATTTTACTACTCATTTGGCAAAATAATTGATATTTTAATACATATGTTTTATTCTGAATTTGAACACGTTGCGGGCAAAAAAAATTTTTTAGTGATTAAATTAATTAATTTCATTGTATATTCCAATTTTTGTTTTATTTTTAAATATAAAGTGTTTAAATTACTTTAAATATGTTGCAAGAGAGTAAAGCAGCTGGGCTATAGCTATTCCTCTTCTTTAGCTAGTGCAAAAGGTTATTCGGCGGCTGGGAGCGAACCAGCACCTTCAGTAGACCGGACTGATGTGTTATCCTTTACACTACGCCGCCATTTGCATAGCCTTAGGAAATAAATAGCTATAGGCTTTACAAGAGTTCAGCAAAAGTTCAGGGGAAAAAATTTTACCAGGCAGGATTAATCTGTGACAATGCAGAACAGTGCTCACTTGTTATATGTAGGTGCCTGACGCTTTTCCACTAAGCTATCGTGGCTTCGACTAAATTCTCCAAAAATACATTGTTTTTGTGCTATAAAGCTGCTTCGGTTCTTTGAATTTTGTTTTGTTAACCCGCCCTTCGTTGCATTTTATTTATTCAGATATCAATCTATGTAAAAGCCGTCGTTAGTTGTTGTATAAAGTTGAGGACTGAATAGGGAATGCCTAAAGATCAAGTCTTGCTATAATACTTATCTTCATATATCCAGTAAAGATTATTTTCTTTAAAAACTCTTTTTTACTTTCCGCTAATCATTTTACTATAAAAGCTCGTTATTTGTCGTCGACTACTATTGTAACAAATACCGTTTCTTCCGCCCTTGGCATTCTGCCCACAATAAGAAGTCAAAAAAGAAAAACAAAAGGCGGCTTTACAACCGTCTTGGAAGACGAAACGTGACAAGCTCTTCTTCTTCTTCTAGCACACATTACGAAAACATTCCATATTTTTCGTCATCATCGTCAAATAATTTTGCTCCTCGAAGACCTTTGCCAAATAACAACAATGTTTATTCCTTAGTGAGACTTGGCGATCTAGTACGTGTAAGAAATTCAGAAGATGGTGTATCTGTTCCGAATACAGACGAAGACTACTATTATGTGAGAATCTTTAAAATTATTTTATAGAAAATATCATACTTTGTTTTTAAGATCAGAAAGAAGATTCAAATTGTCTACTGTTCGGCAAACCAAATCTTGTGGAGACTTGCCCAATTTGTTGAATTTGGAGGATGACAATTCTTATGGTAGGGAACAGTTTTAAAATCTCAGAACTTAAAATTTAAACTTTTTAGGTGAATATGAGGACGAAGAGAACGGGACAACCAACAACTATTCAAGTAGTTATTCAAACGATGCAGACGTGTCTTCATCTTGTGACGAAGGGGAGGATGGTTCTTTCTATTCTACTCGAAGCTGGGATAGTTATGGTATGTTTTTAGGCTGGTTTATCAAAAACCCCCAAATTTCTAGATCAATCTTCTTGCTCCGAATCTGTTTCTTATTCGCCTTATTCTGAGGAAAGCAATGTCAGCTTCTCTACATCTTCTGCCTCAACAGCTTTCTCGCTTCAATATGCGACTTAATCCTGAGAATATTCAAGAGTCTAATGTAACCGAGGTGCCAAGATCTTCACAACACAAAGACGAGTCGTCTTCACGAGATGAGTATTTTATGGCAACAAACGAACTGTCGTCCAATTCGTCGGAAATGTATTACTCTGATGCAGTCTCTGAAGAAAAGGTGGTAGATTCTATAAAATAAACTTAAAAATAATCTTAAGTTTACAAACTTGAAAAATATTCAAGTTTGAACTTGAAATCTGAAATCACAAACTTGATAACTTGAAAAAGAGTTTTAAGAGAAACTTAAGTTTACAAACTTAAAAAAATAAAAACTTGGTAATTAACCTGCTCTTTTTAAATGTTAGGTGTCCAGATTAATGCCAGAATACAACCTATACAGTACGCAGCAAAAATTCCGAAATTGTGCCGTTGAAGCTTGCAATATGAATACATTTCTACAACTGATTGAATGTTCTTTTCCTCAAGAATGGTTCGAAAAATAATTTTTATTTTTTATTAAAAAATTTTTTTAAGCTATGAACAGATTCTAAACAACTTATTCTTCGATTATCATCAACTTGATGTCAAAAAATGTGAGAGGATTCAACTCTTGTTTGTTAGATGGAAAAGTGATGGTATTTTGTTTGTATTTTTATTTTATTTTTCGAGAATGTAAGGCATTTTATGACCATTTATTTTTAGAAAGCTGTACAACAAAAAATTTAATACTTAATAGATAATAGGGTTGGTCCCCGTCGGGTGGGGAGGGGGGGGGGGCTCGGGACGGGACGGGGAGAGATTTTACGGGGAATTGAAAATTATTTCGATGTCTACTGTGCCGAAAATTTTAGGCGCCAAAATAAGTTAGAAATTCAAAAAAGGCCAAAATATGTAAAAAATAACGCGGAGTTTTCTTTTTGTAATCAAAATATTTGTTTCCAAAATTAGCTTTTGCAGCCGCATCAGTACCAGAAATAATAGTTGGATAAACCCTATCATATTTTAATACATGTTTTACTGAAATTATCATTTCAAGTCAAATCTGAAAAACTTCGTTCTGAAGGGAATTTCAAACAAATTTTAAGGGACTAGTTGGGGAACTAATTGAATATATTTAAGGAATTTCAAACTCACTTGAAATTCGTAAATTCAACTTCAAAATACTCATTTTTTGTTAATGGGTTGATAGCTCCAAAACTCATCATATTGGTAAATCCTTAAATTAAAAATTTCGGTAAATCTAAACAAATTCTTAAGATACCTTTGATATAAACAGTTGTTCCATCGGCCGTTAAAAAACATTTTTCAGAACTTTGTGAAGCTTCAGTTTATTTGTAATATTATCTTCTTTAGCTTTCATCAATAACTTCAAACATTCTTCCATTTTGGAAGCATAAGTATGAAGATTTTTGCACTTTTTCTCAACTTCAGTGGTCTCATCTTTTACTTGTTTAACGTATCCTTGAAGAAGGTTTATATTCTAAAAAATATTTGAAATTTGCATATCTTAAAAATTTTCTTAAAAATACTTTTTTTAAATCCATTTCATCACTAACATTAACATTATGTTGTTCACCCATTTTTGTTTTGATTTAAGTTTTTAAATATGTAGGTAATTTAAATTAGAGTTGCAACATTTTGAACTTCCCAGAAAAACTTAAATCAAAACAAAAATGGGTGAACAACATAATGTTAATGTTAGTGATGAAATGGATTTAAAAAAAGTATTTTTAAGAAAATTTTTAAGATATGCAAATTTCAAATATTTTTTAGAATATAAACCTTCTTCAAGGATACGTTAAACAAGTAAAAGATGAGGCCACTGAAGTTGAGAAAAAGTGCAAAAATCTTCATACTTATGCTTCCAAAATGGAAGAATGTTTGAAGTTATTGATGAAAGCTAAAGAAGATAATATTACAAATAAACTGAAGCTTCACAAAGTTCTGAAAAATGTTTTTAACGGCCGATGGAACAACTGTTTATATCAAAGGTATCTTAAGAATTTGTTTAGATTTACCGAAATTTTTAATTTAAGGATTTACCAATATGATGAGTTTTGGAGCTTAACAACCCATTAACAAAAAATGAGTATTTTGAAGTTGAATATACGAATTTCAAGTGAGTTTGAAATTGTCTGAAATTCCTTAAATATATTCAATTAGTTCCCCAACTAGTCCCTAAAAATTTGTTTGAAATTCCCTTCAGAACGAAGTTTTTCAGATTTGACTTGAAATGATAATTTCAGTAAAATATTAGGATACAAACGATTAAAAACTGCAATTTTTTTTGATTGAAATATTTTCAGAGATTTATCTGAAAAATTTTGACTTTTAATTTACATGTATTAAAATATGATGGGGTTTATCCAATTATCAATATTTCTGGTACTGATGCGGCTGCAAAAGTGCTTCCTGTCCAATTCATTCTTTTTGGCTTTATATATTCGTTCCAAAATTTGCCTCCGCTTCAGCATCTTTGCCAGAAATGGTAATAACAGGAAACATAAACTCAAGTTTATTTATTTTCACTTGCTTCTCTACAAGTTTGAAAGTCAATTTTATGGATTTTTAAAAAAACTTCCGATCATAAAACCATTCCTTGTAAAGTATAAAAAACATTTCTTTGTTACCACTCCTCCATAATAAATTAATCCACATCCCAATGTATCTCCACCAACAAAGCCTTCTGAGAATTTTTTTTCTTGTTTGGCCTCATTCCAAAATGCCCCCGTATTCGAGTATGCAAAACTTTTAGGAAATGTTCCAACACCGGTTTTATAATCCAAAGGGAAATCTTCAGTAGCCACGCCAATTCCAGCATATCTTAAAATTAAAAATTATTTTGTTAAATATTAGGCGAAGTTTTATCCATAAAATTGCTTCTGAAAATATTTCATTCTAAAAAATTTCATTTTCAAAATTTCATTTCAAAAATTTCTATCAGTTCGATATTTGACAACCTAATATTTAACAAAATAATTTTTAATTCTAAGATATGCTGGAATTGGCGTGGCTACTGAAGATTTCCCTTTGGATTATAAAACCGGTGTTGGAACATTTCCTAAAAGTTTTGCATACTCGAATACGGGGGCATTTTGGAATGAGGCCAAACAAGAAAAAAAATTCTCAGAAGGCTTTGTTGGTGGAGATACATTGGGATGTGGATTAATTTATTATGGAGGAGTGGTAACAAAGAAATGTTTTTTATACTTTACAAGGAATGGTTTTATGATTGGTAAGTTTTGATTAAAAATCCATAAATTTGACTTTCAAACTTGGGAAGCAAGTAAAAATAGATAAACATGACTTTATGTTTCCTGTTATTACTCTTTCTGGTAAAGATGCTGAAGCTGAGGCAAATTTTGTAACGAATAATTTTTTATATAAAAACTAAGGCGCGGATAGTTAGGCATGTAAAAACTGTGAAATAGGCGCCTAAAATAGGCACCAAAAAGCCAAAAAAGGCACAAAAATAGGCAGCTAAAAAAGGTTATCAGGCCTATAAAATTAAGAAAAAAGCAAGAAAATACCCATCTATTCATCATTTTTTGAATTATAAACTATTTATTAAAATCTTTTGCCATTTATTCGACATTTCGAATCATTTTTTTAAAAAAATGGTGTAAATTTTTCAAAAATGTCGAAAATGAAAAAAATGGAAATCGCGCCCAACCCACAAAACGTCCCACTCCAAAATGTCCCACCACCAAAACGCCTAATCTCAAAATGTCCAACGGAGCAAAAATACTCAATTCGTCGAACTATAAATTAAAAATGGGAGTTTTTTTTTTAAATCTGGGGTGATTTTTTAGATTTTGCACTGATTTTTAGGCAAAATTTAGGAAAAATCGCTAAAAAAGGCAAAAATAGTACCGAAAATTCCAAAATAGGCAAAAAGGCTCAAAAAGTTCAAATTAGGCAAAAATAGGCAAAATAAAAGTCATGCTAGACTCTTCGGACCAAGCTAAAAACACGTTTTTTGAACGTATTTCATCATGACAAGCTCGCAGAAAAAAAAGGCATTTGCCTATAAATCCGCGCCCTAATAAAAACAAATAAAAAGAATGAATTATTTTTGAATGATTTTAAGTTTTTTCTTTCGATTTTTGGTGATTTTTTCGTTTTCGATATTTTTGGCCTTTTTATGATTTCTATTCTTGGAAATTTTTTGGTTCGAAACATAATCTTTCAGTTAGGAACGAAACTTCCCTTGTTTAAAAATATCATATTAGGTTTTTGGTGATTTTGTTTTATGTATTAAATTTTTTGTCTATAACTATTCAATGAAAATGCCTTTAAATATTTTGCCTTCTTTTGTTTTTTTTTGTTTTTTCCGGATTTATTTTCCGGACCAAAAAGTTGAAACGAACAAAATCATTATAATTATCAGAGCTGTTTCGAACCAGAAAATCTTCGAAAGTTGAAAATTTAAAAAAATTCAAAAATTTTTAAATCGAAGAAAGCTCTGATAGAACTTTACGCAAAAATCTTATTTTAAAAATACTCATTTCTTGAAAAAATTTTCTTCATATATTCAAGAAATTTCTTATACATGAAATAACTCGTCCCAAAATTAGCATTAATAATTGTATCTGTTCCGGAAACACTAATAATGGGCAAAAATTCATCATGATAATTAATCTTCATTGGTTTACCTATAAATTAAAAAATGAATATTTATATATTTTTAATTAAAACCAACCAATAATCTACTATTTCTTGTGAAATATATAAACAATTTTTTGTAGCTTCGTCAATATTCAGGCCGCAGCCTATTGTATCATCATCACGAAAACCATCCCTGTCAAAATCTTTTCGTTTAGAACCCTCATATCAAAACGTTCCCGTATTCGAGAACCCAAAATTTCACAAGAAATAGTATGATTATTGGTTAGTTTTAATTAAAAATATATAAATATTCATTTTTTAATTTATAGGTAAACCAATGAAGATTAATTATCATGATGAATTTTTGCCCATTATTAGTGTTTCCGGAACAGATACAATTATTAATGCTAATTTTGGGACGAGTTATTTCATGTACAAGAAATAAAATTTTTAATATATGTAGAAGATTTTTTCACGAAATGATTATTTTTAAGATAAGATTTTTGTATAAAGTTGTATCAGAGCTTTCTTCGATTTAGAAATTTTTGAATTTTTTTTGATTTACAACTTTCGAAGATTTTCTGTTTCGAAACAGCTCTGATAATTATAATGATTTTGTTAAGAAATTATTTATTAATATATTAGGTTTCGTTTCAATTTTTTGGTGTGTGTTTGATTGGGAAATAAAATAAAAATTTCCGTATACGTGATGTAAATTTGTATTATAATACAATAATTTTAAAATATAAATCCTAAAAAAAGTCTGGAATTGCTGTAAAATTTTTTTAGAATCATAAAAATTGTAAACAATTTTTAGAACAAATTTTTCGAAATAATTTTTTAGAATTTTCTATTGGCTTTGAAAGGTAAAGAATACCTTTAAATGACGACAAATTGTTAAAAATATTTTTGGGCAGCTATATTGCGTAAATCCAGATTTACCGTAAATTTATTCCGGAAATTTATTCCGGAAAACTTTTTTTCGGATTTGCCGTAATTTTTTCCGAAAAACATTTTCCGAAATTTTTTCATGAAATGCGCATATTTTGCATTTACCATGCATATTTTTCAGGCCCTCTTATTAATAATGGTTTTTGTTAGGGTTTTAGTACATACTATTTATGTAAATGAAACATTTTTAGTAATTAAACTTGAGAAAATGGTTAATTAATTAATCTCGATTAGAAATATTTAGGGAATGTTTGAAATCATTTTGGTTTTGATAAGTTAAGTATTTTAGAAGATTGTTTAAAAAAATTTAAAATATATTCGAGATTAAAATACACAAAATTATTTATTTTAAAAATTCCATCTTGACACATAAATTTGAATTAAAGCTAAGTTGTGGGCAATAGAAACTCCTTTTCTCGACATTACATTTATGTTTAATTGTATGTTTTCTTTTCGAGGTCCTTTTATTGGTTTTGAAAGGTAAAGAATACCTTAAAAATTAATAAATTGTTAAGTAATATTTTTGGGCAATAAACTTAATTTTAATAAACTCGGGTTTTAGAAATAAATTAGATTTAATTCTGAAAGATCAAACTTAAGTAAATAAACTCAAGTTTTAAAAATATAAAATAAACTTAATTTCAAGTTTGTAAAGATATTTTTTAACAAACTTAGGTATGCAAAAGTACACTTTAACTTAAGTTTTAAGTTCATATTTTAAAAATAAACTTAAGTTTGTAAAAATAAGCTTAAACTTAAGTCTGTAGAATAAACTTAAGCTTAAGTTTATTAAAAAGTAATTTTATAAACTTAAGTCTATAAAGATAGACTTAAATTTAATAAACTTGAATTTTAATAAACTTGTCTTTAAAACTAAAAATTCTTACCAACATTTCCTTGTTGTTCAACAAAAAAATCTTTGGCATTTTCTCCATTAATTATATATTCAATATTAAATACTATATTATTTATTTTTGTTGTTATTCGAGATATCTAAATAATCATTTGGATAATTTTTTCATTTATTTAATTACCTCAATCGGCTTTTTCAAAAATTTCATTGACGGGACAGTTCTAAATTGGTAGAGAATTTCCCTTGTATAATTGCTAAGACAGATAGCATCATTGGGATGACAATTTTTTATACAAGAATAGCCATCTTCTACTTGACTTAAATTATTTTTTGAATTAAATTTTAAAATTTTTTAAAAATAATGCTCAGATTTATTTTTTCATATTTCTATATAATAGTATGTGTTAAAATGTTTGGGCTATATTCCTTTGCCTTTACTAGGAAACTTAAGTCTGTAAAATAAACTTAAGTGCGTAAATTGTCTTTAGAAATAAACTCAAGTCTGTCTGGTTCTGTCTCTCCCCAGATTTAAAACTGCAATTTCCTCGAATCTCAAGAATAAAAGGAGCCTTTTTTAAACTAGGGCAAAGTTAATTAATAAAACTCTTTGTTAATAAAATTTATAAATTTCAAAAAACTAGCATTTTATTTACTATATTATAAAATAAAAAATATTATTAATTACACACACACACAAATATTTAAAACAGCACAAAAAATAAAGGAATGTTAACTAAACAAAAATAAAAGAGATCTAAATTTTTTCAACTTTTCCTTTAATTATTCAAAGTCTACGGATTCTGTGTAAACGGCTATGCTGTGTTTGGGGGCGATATTGTGAAACAAAGACCTAAAAATGAATTTTTTAATTTTCATAGATTTTTAAATTAATCAAATTACAGTAGACTCTCATTTTAAGGTAACACCCTTATTTAAGATACGTTTTTCAAAGTGTGGATGGCTACTAGGTGGAGCGATATCCCAAAGCAAGGAAACACTCATAAGGTGGGACCCTCACCTTTTTTCAACCCAAAAGGCTTATTTAAAGATGAGAGGCTATAATTTATTTTCTCTAAATAATTTTAAAAAATTGTCTACAAGCAAATTAGCAACATATTTTCCATTAAATTGCCCATTAGTTGTTAACCGAAGGGTTAATTCCAAATGAACTTCTTGAGGACCATCCAACGAATCCCTTAATGCAATTATTGCAGAATTGTGATCCTCTCCTTTAAAATATAATGAAATATGGAAAATTAAATAAATATCAAAGCAAACCCTTTTGAAGCAAAAAATTTGCTCGTATTGCGGGAGTAACTGAATCAGAGCCTTAAATAAATAATTTTAAAAAGGAAGGCTCAGATTGGGATTTGAAAAAACGCCAACCATTCTAAAGAAAAGTGGCAAAACCCATCCCAGAAAATAAAAAAGTATTGGATGGGACTTGATCCTGAGAGCTCTCCGAGCATACCAACTACATTTTTACGCTTACACTAACTCTTCCATACACAAATAAAACACCGATTAAAGAGTTTTGTGTGAAGGCTTTTTAAAAGAGGAGTCTAAGGGGGATTGTACTTAAACTAGAACCTTAACATCTTAAAAATAAATTAAAGTCCACCTTGTTTGGCACTAACCAAACGAAGTTCAAATTGCATAGAAGAATCTTGATTGGGAGGGCCCTATAGGGAAAAAAATTTTTTTTAATAAAATTTATTCTTAACCTTCATAGAGAAAAGTGTCACAGAAGTTCTGTGAAGAGAAATATTCACTTGCTTTTGGAAGAAAAAATTTTTTTGAATTTTTTTCAAAAAATAAATACTTTAGGTATAGCAATATGTTGCCATGAGATATGTATAGGCAATTTTTTGCATCTTTCCAGAAACATATTTTCGCAGTGTCCTGGTTTTTTCAAGCAACGACTTTTTATTTTAAGTTTATAAATCAGGAAAGAATGTTAAAAATTCAAAATAAAGTTTTGTAGGTTAATTAAATTAATTTAAAAATTAGTAAGAAAAGTAAAAATAAATTACTAAGTAGGTTAGTAACATTAAGTAAAAGTTAATCGAAAAGATGGTGCTTAAAGTACAAGTACGAATATGAAACATTAATTGTGGGTAGTTCCCGAAATTGAGAGGCAAACGGAAGGGAAATAGTGCCGTTTAAGGATGTCTCAATTTTCATTTATTCTTGGGTTTGTTTACTTTTGAGATTTTATAATATTGTCGTTCGGGGTGGAAAGGGGGGGGGGCTTTAAACGACGTCGGGAATTCTCCAAGAAACTAAAAATCCTCAGAAGAACACCTATTTAAGCTACTTGTTAAAAACTATTCATTTTACTTTTTAAAGGTCCTGTCAGGAATATAATTACGTGGACATTCAATCCGTTCGCATTTAAAGCTGCCCAACAAATTAATACAGATTTGGTCAATATCACACAAATTTGAATTTTCTAAGCATTCATCAATATCTTTAAATAGATTTAGATTGTTAAATAATTAGATTACTGAAGAGGAGGAGAAATATCATTTAAACTTTTTATTTACCTTTACAAGTAATTCCATCAGACATGACTTGATAACCTTCTGGGCACGTACAAAGAAACGACCCTGGAGTATTTATACATTTTCCCATACATAATTCATTTCCTAAAAAAGTTAATTATTTTTAATAAAAAATATCAAGTCTGCAAATGTTTATCCGATATTTTTTGAATTTTTCGTCCGCAATATATTTTTAAAATTCAAAATCTACAGACCCGACTTGGCCCAAATTTTGCATTCATCAATATCTTCACATGTGGCTTCGTCTATTCCCAATTGATACCCTAAAAATATTTTCTATGATCATGTATTTCAAGAAATTATTGCCTCGATCACAAATGCATTGATAAGAGCCGGGTGAGTTAATACATTTTTGTTGACATTTGGCTATACCCAACTCACATTCGTTTATATCTTAAGAGTTAAGTAAATATCCGAAGAGATTCCGTAAAAATCCGCAAAAATGTCCGCAAATTTTCTCAATTAATCCATTTAATTTCCCCTACCATCACAACTTCTATTATCCGCAGCTAAACTAAATCCAGGTTTGCATATGCATTGATAAGAGCCAATAGAATTAACACAATCGGCTTGTAAAGAGCAGGCATGCCCAGAAAATTTAATACATTCATCGATGTCTTCGCAACGCCTTAATGGGTAAATGATTTTTAAAGTTAGCATTGGGACACTATTGAAGAGAAGGATTGTCTAAATATGTATGGAAGACGAACAATAAAAAATGTCTGAGTCTGAAAAGAATCCGTAAAAACTCGTAAAAATGCCTCCACAGTAAAGACACCCTTCCTAAGTGAGGCATTTACAGATATAACGACAACCCTTAGGTGATTTTCTAAGGTTTTTACATTGTATATTCATTAAATTCAAAGCCTGCAGCACACTTGCAACGATACATTCCTGGAAGGTTGATGCAATCAGCAATAAACGTGCAAGTATGTGTTCCACGTTGGCATTCATCAATATCTTCACAAATATATTAACAATAGAATTTATAAGGACAAACCAAGACAAAATCCACTCTCTCTGTCCATATAATATCCATTAGAACAAACATTCCCCTGCTCTTGACAACGAAACGAGCCTGGTGTATTTACACCTTTTAGGTAAATAAAGATGAATAAAAATAAATTTTCGTCTTTATGTGCTATCCCGGTTCAAAAATTCGGAAGGTTTGGGATATTGCAGTTCGGGCATACAAAGACAAAGCTCACCCCACTGTTTCATGGTTCCTATTTTTCCACGTTTTGACAGTTCCGATATGGACGAACAGTTTAATTTTGTAATTTCCTTGAGGAAAGAAAACAAGGCAAAGAAGGTTCTTGGGACCTTATAGAACCGGAAATCTGTCACTAATGAAAAACAGCGTTTTTTACTCTCTTCAAAGCTTTTAAAAAAGGGTAGATTTTCCGTCCACCACAAAAAGAAAAGTTTCGTCCATTTATGATTCTTAAGGTTCCTGGGAACTTCTAAAACAGGAACATCGTTTTCCGGAAATCTTTACTAAACTGGGACAACACTTTAAATACAAAACTCACATTCCTCATAAAAAGGACAAGCATTAGTCTTTTCCCTACATTCATCAATATCCTCACAGCGTCCATCTCTAGGTCTATATCCAGGCGGACAATTTACTGACTAATAAAAGATATATTTAAATTTTTATTTTCCAAAAAATACTTTGCATTCCCCAGTTCCAGGGTCCAAAACTTGATTATCTTCACAACGCTTAGGCACACAACGAAAACTTCCCTGAGTATTTTTACATTGATACATAGGTCCACAATCGTGTGCTCCAAGTGTGCATTCATCCACATCTTATATATAAAATTATGGTTTTACTGAGATAATTTTTTCGCAATTAAAGTAAAGTCTAAAAATTAATCCTAATTATTCCCTAATGAACCTTCAAAGCTTTGGAAACGCTGTCGCAAATTTAAGTTAAAAAGGATCCATATTTACTCTGTTATCTGGATCTGTATAGCCTAATTATGTTAATTTCCAACGTTCTACTCATCAGGGTTCGGAACCGCAAATTTAGCCGGAACCGGAACTTTGCATACAAACCGGAAAGAAAAAATCCCAGAACTTCCGGTCTACCAGAACCGAAACTTCCGGAGCAACACTATTTTAATGATGAGATAGAGTTGGCAATTCAAATAAAGGGGCCGCACAATTAGAGGAAATACGGTAATAAATACTTGCTATTTGAAGTTTTGCTACTAATAAAGTCCGTAAATAAATTAGTAAATCACATCAAAATAAAAATTATGTTAATAAAAAATTAATAAATTTTTTCCCAAACAAATATCCATAAATAACCTACCAACACACTGTTCAGTTTCACTATCCATTGCATAACCAGTTCCACCCGAAAATTAGGCTTTTATTTATTTTTAAATTTATTTAGTCTTACAAGACTTTGTTCTAATACATTTGTAAGCTCCAGGCTGTTAAACAAAATTTTTAAAAATAAGAAAGTTGTTAGTTACTGTATTTAAACAACGTTGGGATTCTAAACAATCATCAACCAACAAAAGACATTCGTCAATATCTGAGGGAATTTTTTTGTTTTTTTTTAAATGGTTATTTTAAATAATGAAAAGTTTTTGTATTCTTTTAAGCAGAATTACGAAAATTTAAAAATAGGGAGCATCAGGGAAACGATAGTGAATATAAAGGGAAAGTATAGAGGCGTTTAGAATGGGAACCAAAGTCCTAAACTTCTAAAATTTGGACAATGGAATTAAAACTAGAGACCGGACTGGGAGTGTCGTACGAGAATCGAGAAAAAGATATTGATAAATCTCGATAAATCTCAAACATTTTTCGTACGAGAATCGAGATCTTAAAAAATTCTCGATCTCGATAACCGAGATTTTCGATCGGGATCTCGACTCGGTCCGGTCTCTAATTAAAACCAAAAAAATCTTTAAAAGTTTTTTTCAGCATTTTTGGCGGTTGAATCCTGGAATAATTTTTTTTTGAAAATGCCAAAAGGTATGAAACAGGCAAAATGAATCTCTATTTCGTACTAAGCAAAATTAGGAAAAATTAATTAGAGAAATTTTATGTAAAGGGAAAGTTAAGTGAGCATAAAAAACAAACAAACCAACACAAACATTCCCGGCATCACTCCAATAAAATCCAGTAGAACAAACACAAGAAAACGTTCCTTGTAAATTCAAGCATTGAGTATTAAATTCGGAACAGAGGGCAAATCCGTGACTGAGACATTCATCGATGTCTTTTAGGGGAAAACAAAGGGATTAGTTTCAAAATTAATTAAGGAGGGGGGGGGGGGGTGATTAGAAAAAAGCAAAGAACAAAGCAGAAAATTAGAAGAAAATAAAAATAAAAAATAACAGAAAAAGTTCAAACAACATTTTTTTAATTATCCGTACACAAGTACGTGTCCGCAAATGCTATTTAACCAAGGAACATTTTCACGAAAAACGCCTGGTAAATCGCCTGAGAGGACTCGAGAAGAATCTTACGCAGGCAAAAGGTCATTGAAATAGAACCTCACAATAAGTTACCTCTTCTTCTAAATATTAAATAAACCTCCCTTTAAGAGACGTTTTTAAATTTGGTTGGCCTTGGGTGCGATAAACTGCTTGAAGGACTTGAAGGAAGGACTTGAACCGAGGACTTCCTTATAAAAATACCTCATTCTAAGGTGCTTTTTCAGCCCTAAAGGATGTATCTAGACTGTATTAAGTGCTAAATCCTTATTAATTTTTCAGCAACCACAAACCAATAAAAGTAGTCGATGCATGTTCCTCCCTTCCTCCTCCATTTCGACCTGACCAGAATGCAGGTATTCCTCCTCTATTGCCCACAGTTTTGTAGACAAATCTGCCATTATTTTTGACCCTTTGTGGACCTCTTTTTGGAGTTTTTGGGCTCAATTTTGGCCCCTTAGATTTTGAAGTAGCAATACTTTGAGCAGGCCGGCACCCATATCCGCCAATTATGTTAACACATATTTCGCGTTTGAAATCGCATAAAGGCATTTTTTGATAGTTTAAGGGAGGTGAATTGAAATGGAAATTATTTGGATTGTTCTGCTGTAGTTGGTGACATTCGTCAATATCTGTGTTTTCATAAGAACGAATACGAATAAAATGAATATAGAGCTAAGGAAAGGATGAATATTTGGGGTAAAAAAATTTTTTGAAGAAAATAGAAATGTGAAAAATGTAGGGAAATGAAGGGAGAAAAGCAGATGTATGACAAAAAGTTGATTAACAATTTAATAATTAACATACCGACACAAGAACGGCCATCGGGTGCTAAATCAAAACCTGAACGACAACTACATTGTGAAGTACCCTAAAAATAAAATTTAAATTAACGACTGGACTGTGAGAGACGTAGAAGGATCTCAAAAAATCTCGATATCGATGCCCGAAATTTTTGTTTGAGATTTCGTCTAGGTCCAATCTCTTATTTAAATCTACATGCTAATGTTAGGGTAAATAAAAATTTTAAACTTGCATCTTCTCGAATGGTACACAAATGTTCACATTTTGCATTTGAACAGCTTGAGGCTAAATAAAATTAAAATTCCACCTTTTTAGATTTTATTTTAATTCGAATTACCATTTCCGACACCTTCAAGGTCAATTGAAAGGCCTACGCTTTGAACTTGTGAAGAACCTTTACGAGAAAATTATTTCTCTAAATTTAAAATAATAACCAATAAAGGAAGGTTTATTTGATGCTATTGTTTGATTACAACATTTATTAAAAGCCTCCAAACAATCGGGGCTAAATCCTATTGGGGCGATACAAGCTTCGTTACGTTCAGACAATTCTTTTGCAAGGAGGCAACAATCACAACATTCCTAAAATAGGAGAAAAAATCTTTTACAGGTGCCGGGTTATCTATTAAAATATAAACGGGCCTCAATTTTACATACACACACTGATGGAACCAACCCGATTTAGGATACATTTTTAGGGAGTTTTAAGGAGCTATGCCCCACAAATAATGGATTCACTTTATTTAAGGTTACCAACAAGCTGACTGTGTTTATTGGTGGAAGGTTATCACTTGATGGAGGGAGCTTAGCTTTACTGCCTTAGCTTTACTGCCAAATAATTGATGTTTCTGTGAGTGAGGGATTTAAGGGTCTATCTCTATAAGTGAGATCTGCCTGTGTTTATTTAGATTATCTACTCACCCTTTTAACCCCGCCAGCTAGCTCATTTATATTCACAGCAGAACAAACTTTATGCCTCTGTGCGTAGAGAAGGCCAGCTTGACAGGAGGCGTCAATTAATGAACGGAGACAACAAATTGAACCTGCTCTATTGCAGGAATGGGAAGAACCAACTTGAAGGGGTTGGAAAAAAATTTTGATAAAAATTTCAACTAAACCAGCTCTAACAGAAACACAATTTCCATGTTCTTTAAAGTGTTTAGAACCACCAGAACAACAACGGGAAAGTTCATTGGATGTTGTAAATTGAGGAAAGAGGAGGAGACTAAGGCCTGGATTAAATTTTGATTTTAAATTTTGAAAATTTGTAAACCGAGAAAAAGGGAATAATGAAGAGACATTGAAAGCCTTTTAAATTTTTATTAAATCAAATTAAACAAATTTAAATTCATTTTAAGGATAAAAGAAGGTAGTTAAATTAAAATAAAATTAAAAATTGTGTCTGAAAATGCGTCTGCAGCTTAAAAAAAAATTTTTTTGGAGGAATTTACTGATAAAAAAGAAAATTTAGATAATTAAGGATTAATAAAAACAAAAACAAAATACCAGACAGACAATCCTCTTGTTTTTCTTCAAGAGTTTCAACAGACCATGATACATTTTTTCTTACATTTTCCGTTCTAATATACAAAATATAAAATATTTGAGTAAAAATAATTATTGATAAGACTGACAAAAATTGATAAAAATAAAAAATGAGAGTGGAGGGAATGATTAGAGATAATGGAAAGAATGATTGACAGAAAGAAGGTGAATTAAATATATTAGTTGGAACTCTATTAGATTTATAGAGGTTGATCCAAATTAATTTAAAAATTAACTTTTTAAATTTTAACTTTCGTCTATTTTTAAATTTGTCTAAAATTTGGTAATTTTCAATTTGAGGTGTGTCTAATTTTAAATTTGATTGTTTGATTGGCCATTAAGTGCGGGGGGGGGGGGGGGACAACATAAGCTAGGTATATCCAGTAACTTAGTTTACAACTTGAAAAAATCTTTTAGTTATGTGATTGAAGTTTGAACTTGAAAACTTGGAAATCTACAAAACTAAACTTGGCCAACTTAGCAAGCTTGGCTAGACCTCATTATGCATCCAAGTGGGTATCAAAAAGTGAGGAGCAATTGTAGATAACTTTACATTTATTTGAAGAAAGTGATCTTTAAAAGATTAAATAAAATAAATTTTAAATCAATAGAAATAAAATATTAAAAAGCATATCAAGTTTCCTTGCAAATATTTAAGAATACGAGAATAGCCATGAATAAAATGAAGGACGTAAAAATATCAATTTCTTAAATGAGCCGTTAAGTTTTGATTAAAGAGAAGAAAAAACAAAGTTTAATTCTTTATTGCGAAACTTAAGTTTACAAAATTATAAAATGTTTTAAGTGTTTGAGTTAAGCTTGAGTTAAGCTTGAGCTTAAACTTGGAATTTATATAATTAAATCAAGATTAAACTTAACTATAAATTAATAAACTTTAATTAGCAAAAACAAGTGGACAAACAAAACTTAAGTTTACAACTTGAAGGGATCTTTTAATTATATGATTTAATACAAGCTTCAACGGCGCAATTTCGAACTTTTTGCTGCAAACTGTATAGGTTGTATTCTGGTATCAATCTGGGCAATAATATTTAAAATAAGTTGGTTACTTCCCAAGTTTTTAATTTTAAAGTTTGTTAACTCAAGTTTATTTTAAAGTTTGTTTAATTAATCTAGTTGAGGTAGTCTTTTAGCGAAGTTCAATGTGCAGCTATCCAAGAGGATTTGGGCCTATTCACAATGGGACGTCCAAAACGATAAAACTGCACTGTCATACATACTTGCAAATAAGCGAGAATGAACCTAACAACAGCGGCATCAGAAACAAAAAATCATGTATAGAATAACAAAGGATTTTAAGTTTTTATATAATAGTAGAGAGGTTTTTAAGTTCTTAAAAATTTTCCGTATTATAAAAGTCGCCAATTCTTCTTCCGCCAGCCTCTACAAAACAGTCTTCTACGTTCAAAACATTTACAACAACAATACTTCATGCTCGACCGTCGCCTTCTTCCATTGGAGTTCGACACCGGCCCTGGGACAAGGAAGTCGTCAACGCTGTGCTCCTTGTTGTTGCTGCTGCTCGTCATTGCAACATTCCTTGTGCTTGAAGTATCCGGACAGTCCAACAATGACGGAAGCGTCGGAGTCGCCAATCACAAATTGATTGGCAAGGATGTTACGCTGGTAGACTACACTATAAAGGCCAACGAGACAAACTTCAACTCCGACGAGTACAAGAAGCGCTTCCCGAATGCATGTGATGTTAAGATCGACAGCAAAACCATGTAAGTTTGCTTTCTTGTTTTTAAGAATTTTTAATAGAAATTGTTTTCTTTCCCAGTGAGCTTCAGTACAACAACATCACTGGATGCACAGTGGACCTGCTCGTCAAGAACGAAGATTACAACAACAGAATCAAGTTTAAGGCTGGAGTGAGGAACAAAGGGGGAGTCGTCAAAAAGTGTCTTGATGAGGGTTTCCGTGTCCAGCACAGCTTTAATAATATGTAGGTTTTAAATTTTAGAAAAATTTGATTTCTTGTTTTTAGTATGCCGTTCGTCTATAGCAAAAACAACAAGGTCGTCGAAAGGCTCAGCCATGGTCCCATCTATGCTCGCAAGGGAGATTGTAACAAACAGGAATGTGGAATATGCATGCCGTGGACGACTCTCGAAATCTCATGGAGCAAGTCTGGTGGAGATGTCTATGCATACACTCATCTTGGTAAAATAAAACGATTAACGATACATTTATTTATCTTTGTCCTTTCAGTTGGTGAAGTTGAGCCTGGCGAAAAGCTGCGTATAATTCATGGTGGAAACGAAGACGTAACCTTTGACATGGAGGTTGAAGGCGTAAGCGAATTCAAGATGGGTCCGGACTCATTCAAGGCTTCGAAAAATGTACTCTGCGTTCCAAAGAACAATCCATTCGTTGCCCCAGAAACATGGACCATCACAAAAGGGGATCTGGAAAATAAACGTCTACTCGTCTTCAGCCTGCTTCCAGTGAGTGCGTCTGTTGTGTTCGATGGTAACAAACTCGTGGATAAACCAGCCATGTCGAATTGTAGTCTCTTCGTACAATTTGTGAGTTTTAACATAATTCTTTGAAAACCCTTATTAAACTTATTTAATTTAGGACAGAAATGACTACGAGTTGCTTTTTGTCTCTCTTCCGCCACAGACAACGACGACAACTACATCGACTACAAAAATCTCTTCAACGGAACCAGTAACACCTGAAACTTCAACATGTGCTCCTTGTCCGTCGACGACTCCAGTGATTACAACAACTACGGCCAAAAACATCTCATCACCAGCGTTAAAGTGTCCAGCGGAAAGCAAGTGCCCGACAGAATCCAAAGGATGGCTGTTTTATCTGATTTTGGTTGCCGTTATTGTGGGTATAATCATCATTGGAATCTTGGCATGGTTCACACGGTCCTGGATGAAAGTACATTCTGCGGAGTTGAAGGAGATTGAACGCGAACGTAAAGAAGAAGAAGATGTGCTTGCTCTGTACAAAACTGAAGCAAAGCTCATAAAGAACATCAAGCCATTTGAGGAATGGAAGGAAGATGTAAGCTCAAAAATTTTACTAAACAACCTTTAAATTTTCCAAATTTTTCAGAAAAAGCTGGAAGATCAGAGGGCAGGACTTTGTTCGGTTCCGACTGAGAAATTGGTTGGTACACTGTGGAAGAGAATCGAGAAGGAAAACGCCAAGGACAAAATGCAATTCCTTGCAGACCAGTTCGATAAGCAGAAGGACAAAGAGCTCTGCGATCGCGAATATGCTCTGGAATTGGCTGAAAAGGGATATGATGCCGTTGGGGGTTTCAAGGAATGGAAAACGGTGAAAAATGTTTTTTTTTGAATGTCAACTATTCATTTCTATATTTCAGGAAAATAATATCAAGCCGTTCGAAGTGATCGATGGAACGTCAACTTCGATTGAATATGGAGAGTCACAGATCGTCGATAAGCCATTGCTTCCTGGGGCCAGCATTGATGATAAGAGGCGATATTAGGGATATATTCTGTGCCCGGAAGTTCTGAAGGTGATGCTGAGATATACATAAAAATAAGATATTCTTTCTGTATATTGTTGATTTGCTATGTCCCTATATAATGTTCATATTCCATGTACCTCCATATACATATATTCTTTCTATCGTATGTACCTAATAGTAGTTAACACCCCCCAAATCGCTCACCCCAAATCGCTCCTCACCCCCAAACCCAAACCTTTTGAAGCTTTTTCCTTTTGATTATGCCGCCAACCTATACCTTTTGAAAGGGTTCAAGGGAAATTTATAAAAGGGTGAGGGTAATTAATCATATTTAAAATGATTAATTACTTTTTGAAGGTAAAGGGTGAAGAAATGTGTCAAATAAATTAATACGTTTAAGAAAAAAGAGCGATCTGGGTGGAAGGGTAAAAATGATCAAATTAATTAATTAAATTTAAAATGTCAAAATTAATTAAAGTTAAAAGGGACTTTTTAATTTAAAAATAAATTAAATAAAAATAATATTAATTAAATAAAAATGATAAAAAATAAATTTTCAAAATTTTGACAAAAAATTAAAATGATTTCAAAAAAAGAGCGGAAGTAAAAATGTGAGGGGGCGGAGCTAATTATTTCGAAATACCAACTTTCAAAATGTCAACTGACAAAATGGTAAATTTATAAATTGGAGGGAATTTAAAAATTGGCGGGAATTTCGAATTTAAAAATTAAAAAAGATTTTAATTAAAAATTCAAAGTTTAAAATATATATTAATTAATTAATTAATTAGAAAATGGGGAAGAAAAATTTTTTACAAAATTTTAACAAAAAATAAAATGATTTCAAAAAAAGAGTGGAAGTAGAAATTTAAGGGGATTTCGAAATACAAAATTTAAAAAATTGGGAGAAGGGGGGTTGCATTTAAAAATTTTCAAAAAATTTCTTAGTTTTAGTAGATAATAAAAATAAATTATAAAATTTAAAAAATAATTAAATTAAATATGGGAGAAATAAATTGAAAAAATTTTAGAAAAAAATTAAAATGATTTTAAAAAATGATCGGAAGTACGAATGTAAGGGGCGGAGCTAATTATTTCGAAATACAAACTTTCAAAATGTCAAGCGACAAAATGCCACAGCGACAAAATGTCATATGACAAAAGGCCGATGTCCAAAAGGTCACCCGATAAAATGGTAACTTTAAAGATGTCAAGCGACAAAATGCCACAGCGACAAAATGTCAAGTGACAAAATGTCAATGTACAAAATGTCACCCGACAAAATGGTAAATTTAAAAATGTCAAGCGACAAAATGCCACATCGACAAAATGTCATATGACAAAATGCCAAACGACAAAATGCCAAATTTATAAATTGGAGGGTTTTAAAAATTTGAAAATTGGCGGGAATTCCGTATTTAGAAATTAAAAAAGATTCTAATTAAAAATTCAAAATTTAAAATTAAAAATATTAATTAATTAAATAAAAATAGGGGAAAATGAATTTGACAAAATTTTAAAAAAATTAAAATGATTTTTAAAAATGACAGGAAGTACATATGTAAGGGGTTTAACAAATTATTTCGTAATACCAATTTTCAAATTGTGAATGACCAGAAGTACAAACATAATGATAGGATAAAATTGAACGAAAGTTAATAAAAAAATTTTGTAATATTAAATGAATTCAAATGTTTTTAAATATTGTAAACAAGCTTTAATTTAAATTTTTCTATTACTCAAATGGTTTATGATGATTAATGATTTTATAGGAAGCACAAATTTGTTGTAACTTCTCTCCTGTTTCCTTCAAAAAAGTATTTCGTAATTAGGATATACTCCAAAATCGTGAGTATAAAAGGTGAAGTTTTTTCATTCTTTATATCATTTACTTTAAAAACTAAAAATAATCTAAAATAAAAACTTATACAATGTCTTTTAATAATGGACAAAATGGTCCTTCTCCAAATAAACGCCCAAGATTCTTTATCGAGAATCTACTTCCTCACTTATTCAATACCACACAACGCGGCGCTGGAACAACCCTAAAAAATTATTACAGGCAAATCGATTATGAAACTCAATTTAATAGTAAATTTAAAATGATGGGAACGACAGGAAAGTTTATAATTGAAAAACTACCGGAAAATCCTGAGGAATTATTGAGAAAAATAATTCAAGAGTGCATGGATCAAACTGTGGAGGCATCAAAGAATCAATCAATTAATCCTGACCGATTAGGAGCATTAATTTCATCACAGTTATTGGATAATGATATATGGATACCAATTAGAAAAATAGAAAAAGATACAATAGACAACATATTAACAAGATTTCAACTTGTTTCGCAATCTAAAATAGAAAAGGGGTCACTTCATGGACACCCCTTCACAATAAAAGTCCAGACACTAGGTATTTCATCACTTTCGACAAATCAATCGATTAGAGGTCGTGCACCAAAAGATAAATCAGCAGATGATTTTCAACTTAGAGATGAATTATTTATTAAAATAGTTAATCAGAACAACTTATGCTTATTCTATGCTTTGGAGATTACAAGAAAATACTTCACTAAAGAATTAGGTGCACGTTGGAATTTTACAAGATATATGCAAAACAAAAAAAAAGGAACATGATGTGAATGTGAATGAAAAGGAACATGATGTGAAATGTAAATCTCTCTGTAGATTTTGCGGACGTATTGGAAGTGAACGTCCTTGTATGGCAACAGCAAATTTTTTCAAGAAATGTGATGACTGTGGAAAAAAGTATTTGAATGAGGAATGTTATAACTACCATAAGAAAGGTAGCAATTGTCGGCAAACAAAAATATGTGAAAAGTGTGGTGTAATATGGTCAATAAAAAATTATAAAAGAGAGGAGCAAAAGCAGCACGTATGCGGACAAAAATGGTGTCAAATTTGCCGTCAATATCATAGTATTGATAGAGGATGCTTTATTCGCCCTTTGGAACCTAAAAAATCAGTACCGTATCGACTAGTAACATTCGATTTTGAAGCAACACAAAATGAGAAGATAAATAATGTTAATGAAGAAAGACGGCACCACAAAGTAAATTTTATTGCCGCCACAGTAACATGTACAAAATGTATGGAAGATGGAAAAATATGGCGTTCACCTCTGAACCAAAATGTAATTAGTTGCTCAATCTGTGGAAACAATCGATCAGTAACATTTTCACATCAACCATTCAATCAGACAAAAGTCGATAAACAAACTATCACTCAAAATCCGCTCAAGGACTTTATTCAATGGATTCTATTTGAACTCAACCCTCAATATTCAACAATGGCATTTTCACACAATGGAGGGCGTTATGATATGGTAATGGTATTCAGAGAAATTTATCTGAAAGGGGTTGTGCCATCAATGATTCGTCGTGGTAATAAGCTCTATGAATTAAAAATTCCGCGCAACAATAAATGCAATGAGGTTATATTTCATGACTCGTATAATCTCTGTCCAGTGGCTTTGGGGAAGTTGATTGGAGCATTTGGACTGCAAGTAACTGAAAAACAATTTTTTCCTCATCTGGCAAACATCCCCGAAAATTATGGGCGAACACTTCAACAATTACCCTTAAAATCTGATTATTTATATGGAGGAATGCCCCCTCAAAAGCAAAATGAATTTGATAAATGGTATGAAGAAGAAAAAAATCACCAATTTTGTTTGGACGAAGCATTGGCCGAATATTGCACAAACGATGTACAAATTCTTACAGAAGCACTAATTGCTTTCAGAAAAAAATTTATGGAAATTAGCAAAAATAAAAATACACAACCTGGATCATCTCAAGAAGGGATTGATATTTTAAGAGATGCAATGACGATAGCATCAGCTTGTATGAAGCATTTTCGACTTAACCATCTGCAACCTCAACACTTGGCAATTGTTCCCGAAAAGGGATATGAAAACTGTGATAATCAAAGTGAACTTGCACTGAAATATTTACAATGGTACGAAGAGACACGGGGAGTTCAAATCCAAAGTGCACATTCAGAAGGTGGAGAACATGTGGTAGCTGGAAGATACAAGGTAGATGGATATATAAAGGAAGAAGATAGAGCAATTGAGGTAAATGGATGTGCTTGGCATGCGTGTCAAAAATGCTTTGGAAATGATTTGTATAAAATTCTACCAAATGGAAAAACAATGGCTAAGACAATAGAAGATGATGAAAATCGTTTGACAATTATACGAAGAAATATCAAAAATGTTGATATAATATGGGAATGTGAAATTCGTCAAATGCTACGCCGCAGCAAAAATATGCGCAAATCATTTGCAAATTATCATAACAAAGGCCCAATAAATATTAGAGATTGTTATTTCGGTGGAAGAACAGGACCGTTGCAAATGTACTTTGACGCTGACGCAGAACAACATAAAATTGGTTATTTAGATTTTAATTCGCTCTACCCTTCAACAATTGCCACAACAGCATTTCCAGTTGGGCATCCGAAAATACATGTTGTACCTTTAGCTGAACAAAAAGTTAATTGGAACAGTGGAGACCAAATTCCATTCAAAGGAATTTTGAAAGTATTTTTAATCCCGCCATCGAAGTTGGATGTCCCTGTAATTCCAGTCAAATTTGATGAAAGACTTTTATTCCCACTATGCAGAAAATGCTCACTCAATTACCCAAATGGAGCAAACATCAAAGACTACCGATGTACACACAATGATAATGAAAGAGGTTGGGTTTCAACATGTACATCGATTGAATTGGAAGAGGCATTAAAAGTTGGATATACAGTTACAAGATTTTATAGAGCTCTACATTATGAAAAATGGGATGAAAATTTATTTAAAAATTATGTGGCCGAGTTTATGGCAATGAAGATCCATGCTAGTGGGTTCCCTGAAGGAATAGAAGGAAATGAAAGTGAGGAAAGATTTATAAATGAATGCAAAGAAAAATTTGGAATTGAGCTTGATAGAGAAAAAATGGTACCAGATCAGGCTATGCGCTACATATCAAAACTAATGCTCAATTCTCTATGGGGAAGATTCAGTCTTAGGAATGGTCAATCAAGAAGTGTAGTCATTGATTCGCCAACTGAACTTATCGAATATGACAAGAACAACTCAATTGAAATACAATCTATCGATAATTTGACTGAAGAAACAATTTTACTTACTTACAAACAGAAAGAAGAATTTATCATTGAACATGATACATCAAATATGGTTATATCATTATGGACAACATCAGCAGCACGAATAAAACTATTGAAAGCAATGCAAAAGGTAGCTGAATCACCAGGATGCAATATTCTCTATGGAGACACAGACAGTATACTATTTTCCCATCCAAAGTATATGGAATGTCCTCTTCAAACAGGACCTCATCTAGGAGACTTAGCGAGAGAATATGCAGGATCTGAAATAAAAGAATATGTTGGAGGTGCGTGCAAGGCTTACGCACTTAGAATGGAAAGCAAAAAGAATGCCAAAGTTAGTAGTGTTCTAAAAGTACGTGGCATAACCTTAACGGCTGATGTCTGCAAAATTTTACATTTTGACAGTTTCAAAGAAAGTGTACTTCATTATGCAAATGGAGGAAACGATAATGAGGAAGATGATGACCTGGATAGAGGAACAATTATGATTGAAAATCCAAACTTTATACGGCGGAACGTGAAGGATGGTACGGTTTATTCAACTAAGATGAGAAAAATATTTAGACCGATAATACAAAAAGGAATTATATCCAATAACCTCAAAATTGTACATTTTGGACAAAAATGATTTCATATTTTTACTTATCAAATATTCACAACTGTATTTATTTTTAATTTAATAATAAAAATTTGTATATTTTAATTGAATATAGTAAAAATAGGAAAAAAGATAGGGTGAGGTTGTACCACATCTAAAAAATAAAATTCATTCAAATAAAAACCTATTTTAAATAAATACGCATTGCTCTGTATTAAAAATAAAATATCGTTATTTAAATTAAAAAAATTAATTAAAAACTAAGCATTTGAAAAAATCTTTAATACCTCCTTTATTACACCAAATATTTTTAAAATGTTAATGTTTTCAATAATATTCATATCTATTCTGTCCTTAGCGATAGAGAGTTCGGACGATAAACTCAGGAAGAGAGAATTAGTGACAACAATATTTCGGAGAACACCAATACCAATATGGCGGAGAACACCACCACCAATATTTCCTAACAGAGAAGAAAATAATTTAGTGGAAAT
This sequence comes from Meloidogyne arenaria, assembly GCA_036172955.1. NCBI lineage: Eukaryota > Metazoa > Nematoda > Chromadorea > Rhabditida > Meloidogynidae > Meloidogyne > Meloidogyne arenaria. Next base: position 2,483,012 of record JARQAB010000046.1, on the reverse strand, counting down.
ACCAATATGGCGAAGAACACCTCCAACAATATTTCCTAACAGAGAAGAAAATAATTTAATGGATATACCAATATGGCGGAGAACACCACCGCCAATATTTTCTAACAAAAATTTTAATAATTCCGGTGAATTTCGACGAGACGATAAATTAAACAATAGTTCATTGAATAAGACTGATGAAAAAGAAAGATTAATTAAGAAATGGTTAATAAAAGATATCTGTCATTTGAGGAAGAGTGATATAGCAAGACAAGTTGAAATAAAAAATATGGGGCGTTGGATTCTACGTTGGGACCTTTGGGACAACAAGTTCAAATTTGGAAAACATAATAGAACAGATTACATAATGTATTCAAGATGGCGATTTTTATATGAACCTCCTATTTCAAATATTATAGATTTTTTCAAAAATTTGTAAATCATTTAAAAAATAGTTTTTTTATTTATGATATTAATAATCATTTTCCTATGTAAATTTATAATTTGTTTAATATCTAATTAGAATTAAATATTTGAATCAGTCTATCAAAATATTGCGTTTTTCCCATTGATTGGATTTACCTTCTATTTCAATCCACAATATTCCTGGTCTCGATTTTGCATTAGTGGGTGTTGGTGGTAGGTCTTCTATCGCTAATGGATTACTATTGAGACTGGTTGTTGATGTAGACGAACTTGCTTGTGTACGCCGTGCTGTAAATGTTAAACCGCTTAATGTTGATGGGGGTGATGGGGGCGATGTAGGAGCAAAACATACAAGCTCAAGCGGGAAATATCTCTTACAAATTCCATCCTTTGTAAACGTTCTTGCGATAACACATTGATGAAACGGATATTGGAGTTTTATTTTGTGATGCGCATAGAAGTATGCCGCAACCGTTATGTTGAATGGGTAAGCTAAGTCACCGAAGGCTTTGAGTAAATGAGCCCCTGATGTTGTAATTCCGTCACATCGAATTGTATATTTCAATCCATTCCTATCTGAATAAGTTGTCTCTATCTTTCCGTTTTCATTTATAAATTTTGAAATCAAATCTGCATTTTCCTGAAGCATTAGTCTATATCTCACCATATAAATTGGGCAGTTCAATTTTTTTGAAATATCTTCCAAAATCGAATTCATTTTTATCGATTAATTTAGAGTGTTTTCTAAAATTTCAAATGAATTTTAAAATGATAGGATTAAAGAAAATTTTGCCTATTTATACTCAAAATTTGTCCTTGAAAATTGGTATTTATTACGAAATATTGCAGTAGGCGGGACTTGTGTGAGTATATAAGGCAATAGATTTCCCAATTTTCATTCATTTCTTCATTCATTCATATAAATAAAATTTGAAAAAATAAAAATGAGCGGATTTAAAAATGAAAAAATCCCAAAACTTGAATTAATTAATGAGAAAAAAAATGAGGAGGAAGAGATAATTGAAGTAGAGATAGAAAAGGATACGGAAAAAAGCAATAAATCAAAATCTGCTACTTCAAAAATAAACAATGGAAAAATTGAGAAGAAACATGAAATAAATCCGCGTATACTTTGGAAAATTATGCGCATGAAAGATACCCCAAGGATTGAAATAAGAATTTGCAAAAAATGTGCTAATGCTCTTTATTATGATAAGAATAAATTTACTCAGAAGGAGAATGGAAATATTGGAATTTGTTTTGAAATTTGTGAAGGCTGCGCTAAATTAAATATGCAGCTCAAAGATTTTGTTTCAGAGTGGGATGAGAAGAAGGTACAGAACATGAAAAATTGAATAAAATTTTCTAAAATATTTTTTTTTACATAAACTTGTTATTTTTAATATTAATTTCAATAATTGTAATAATTTAATTTGAAATAAAAATTTTAGACTTACCTTATTATTATTTAACATAGGAAATTTCAATTCATTAATTCAAATTCTCTTTTTTGGAAGCCACGCCCATTTTCTGTGTATAAATACTGAAACATTCCCCCAGATCAAACTTCCATTCAAAATTTGAATTCATTTATAAAAATATTTAAAAAATGTCAGTAATTGAAAATAATTGCCAGCTCTTAGAAAAAGTGCTCCCTGAGGTTTTATTTAGTGTGTCTTCGTCTGGTGTGACAATTTCATCACGACGGCTCATAACAGCACGGTTTGTGGAGTTTGACTTGGCAGGAAAATGTAAAAGCTGCAAGGGGGAAAATGTTGACATTGATTTTATTGTTACTCCGAAGGATGTAACCTTATATTGCAACCGACTGAAATCAGAGAAAGTAGTAATGTTTGACCATATCTACGAGATTCCTCAACAATGTGTTTTTCGCGTAAAATCAAAAGGAAAGAATTTCAATATTATTCACAAGGAGCCAAAGTGGAATGGAAAAGATTTTATTAAAGGAGAGGAGCAGATGACTATCAAGGAATTTTTGTCAAAGTTTTCACAAAACCAGGCTCAAGTAGGAATAGAAGAAACAAAAGAAAATAAAAAAGAAGACGATAAAGAAAAGAAATTAGAAGAAAAAGATAACCTTCCAAATAATATTAAATCTTATTAATCCTCCAATTAATAATCCTCCAATAATCATCAATCATATTTTATATTTTTAATTTTCGATAAATATTTGTAAAATGAATTATCATTTATTTTCTAATAAAGACTTGAAATTAAAACTTCCATTTGGCTGTATTATTAGCGGCCCAAGTTCAACTGGGAAAAGTACGCTTGTCCGAAAATTAATTTTCAATTCTGATCAACTTATTGAGCCTATTCCAAAATCTATTCTTTACTGCTATGGCGAATATAATACTCTTGTGCCCGAACTACAGCGAGCCGGAGTCTCAGTCTATTCCGGAGTTCCCCCTGAGGATCTTATTAAGAAACAAGAACAACCTACACTAGTCATTCTTGATGACCTAATGTACTCAATTGACGAAAAATATTTATCGGAACTTTTCACAAAGAAATCTCATCATCTTAATTTTGGCATAATTTTCATCACTCAGAATCTCTTCGAGAAAAAACTCAAAGTTGCACGTCAGAATTCTATGTATATTGTATTAACACGCGCACCAAATAGTGCATTGGCCATCCGAAATCTAGGAGTACAATTATTCCCAGGAAGATTAAATTATTTTCTAGACGCATATCGACAAGCTACAAGCAGCAGTAATTATTCATATCTCTTTATCGATTTACACCCCTCATCAGATCCAACACTTAGACTAAGAACAAATATATTTAAGGACAAAGATTCAGAAGACTCATACAATTCATTACCTATTATATTTTTACCCAAGAATTCCTCTAATTAAAACATGTCAACGAATATTAGTCAACTTGTCAAGGACAACCTACATTTCCTCAAACAGCTCGCAAAAACACGATCATTAACTAAAAGAAGACACATTTTAAAAAAAGCTTCAACCGACCAATTACTCTCTCTCACTGAAATTTGTTTCAATATTATACGCAGTCAATTTAAATTAACTAAAAGACAAAAATCTCGTCTTCTACCATTTGCTGATTTTGTTCGTCGTGTGAGTAGATTAAAAACAGAAAGAGGAGCCCGACGTACTGTAATACAAAAAGGAAGTGGTTTACCAATCGGATTGTTTCCTGCCCTTCTAACACCAATCATTATTGAATTAACAAAAACATTGACAAGCAATTAATAAAAATGGCAAATAAATTTATATTAGTACCTGAAGATATATATCGCGGACTACTTACTCAACCCACACCAGAAACTGGAAATATTAATTTGGATTTTACACGAGAAAATTTGGAAACTATTAAAAATCAAAATGCAAACACTGAATTAAAGAATATAAATTATAATCAGGAATTGAGACGTTATTTACACATGTTGAAGGACCAAAATGAGAGACCAATGAATGTTTCAATAAGACAAATGGAAGATCCAGCACTGGAGCAAATTAAAAAATTACTTCCCCTACTCCAAACAGACGCCAATGAAAGTAATCAACAAGTACTTAAACAAAATAAACCCACACCAAAATTTCCACATCTAGAAGAAGGTGCCGATTTAAATGAAAATGAGCTTAGTATGCATACAGCCGATGAGGAATCTCCGGATTCCAGAAGAAAAACTGAACCAAAAAAGACAGAAATAAAAGAAAAAACAAAAGAAATATTTGAAAGTATGAAGCAGGAGAATCTTGATAAATATGATGTGAGCACAGATGGAAAGATTCTAAGTAAGAAGGGAGGAAAAGAAATACAGGGAAGCAATGCACAAAAATCCATAGAATGCATTCTCCGAACAGGAATCAGTGGAAAATTGAGATGGGGTGAATTGACACCGCCGGGGACATCAGTTTTAGAAAATAAATTAAAAAGTGATAATAAAATTTGGCCGTTGATAGAGAAGGCACGGGAAAGCTGTACTCCAAAAAGAACTTATTCAAAACAAAAAAGAAAAATACCTGAATACAAAGAAATAACTGAATCAAAATGGAGACCTCCAGCAGACTGGAAATGATTTTAGATAAACTTTACAATGATCCAGCGAATCCAGCCGGATTTGCTGGTGTAAACCAGCTATGGACAGAAGCTCGGAAAAAAGATGCAAGCATTAAAAAGAAGGATGTTGAGGAATATTTGGAAGGAAATAGAACTTATACAATTCACCGTCCTAGACGTGTTCACTTCAAAAGATCAATAACATATCCATCTGGATATATGACAGATGTTCAGTGCGACTTGGCGGATTTTCAAAAATTATCGCGGCAAAATAATGGAAAGAAATATGCACTTGTTGCAATAGATGTTTTAAGTAAAAGAGTTTTCGCTGAACCTGTTCGCACTAAAAAATCAAATGATATGATTGATGCATTTGAAAAAATTTTGGCAAGAATGGAAATGCACCCCCACCGAATTTTCAGCGATAAGGGAACAGAATTTTGCAGCAAAGAAATTATGGATTTCTTTAGGAATAAAGATATTGAAAAATACACAGCAACTTTCTCAGAAGTTAAAGCATCTCTAGCTGAAAGATGTATTCGGAACATTAAACAGAGATTATACAGATTTATGAGTGAGAAACATACTTTAAAATGGACAGAAGCATTACCAAAGATTGTAGACGCAATAAATCATTCAAAGTGTAGAGTTTTAGGTGGATTAAGACCAGTCGATGTGAGATTTAACAATGCAAAGAAAATAAGAGAAATGGTATTTGGTCCTATTGGAAAAAGTAATCTTCGAAAAAAACCGCGCTTTAATGAAAATGACCATGTGCGTATGAGCAGAAGTAAAAATATTTTTTCAAAGGGTTATTTGCCAAACTACAGTGATGAAATTCTTCAAATAGATCTAGTTAAAAAGAAGGCTAATCCCAATAGATACCGCGTCCGTGACGATAATGGAGAATTATTTAAAGGGTATTTCTACCCTGAGGAATTAACAAAAGTAAGAAAAGATGAGAATACTAGTTACAGAATTGAGAAGATTATTAAGAGTAAAAAGAAAAAAGATGGAAGTAAAGAATTTTTTGTTAAATTTTTTGATTATCCCCAACCCCAGTGGATAGATGAAAATCAATTTGTATAAAAGACAAATTTTCATTCCCCATAAATCATTTGTAATTATTTTTCACTTTTATTGTTCAATTTATTATTGTTTTTATTATTGAAATAAATAATGGCTAATACATTCTTTGTTGTTCTTCCTAGTAATGTTAGTGATTACCCAGATAATAAACCCAATAAATACCGAGTGCATCTCCCTAAACCAATAGAATTTCAAGGTGGAAACTGGGTATGTGGACTCTACAGTATCCAATACCCCCAGTCATGGGCTGCAACTATTGGCACCGACGTTAAACAATGGATCGAAATTAATTACAAAAACAAGAAACCACATAGAATTGGAATTCCCAAAACAACACAACTAACACCGAACGGACTCAGCTTCTTTCTAAAGCTTGTATTATCCAACAAGGAAAAGTCTAGGAAAAGACGTGATGTTTCAATCGAGACATTTGAGGATGAAATTATCATTGCCCCAGAAATTAATTTAGCAGTGGACGCAGCTAAGAAAAGGCGAAAAAGGGAGGCAAGTGAAGTGGATACTCTACCATTGTGGATAAAGGAATTTTTTAACCAGTATCCTCACAATTACTGGGATGCTATACGCGATCATGAGCAAGAGTTAGAACAACATAAAGTTGAAGTAGAGGAAAAAACAAAAGAGGTTCTTAATGAGGAGGATGAAACAAAGAAGGAAGAATTACAGCAAGAACTTGACCACCTACATTCCCTTTCAGAAGGTAAAAAGAAGGAAATTCGTCTTTTAACAGAGGAAGCTAATAAGAGAGACAGGCGTGATGATCGACTAATAGCAAATCAGTTTCTGGAACAACATCCAAATGATTATCACGAACAAATAATAAAGATGGAAATAAATATAATCGTGAGATACATTGAACTAGAAGACAAAATTAAAGAGAGTAGGGAAGAGGATGGTAAGAATGCTCGTTCTGGTGATGAGATTCAGAGGTTTATTAATTCAATAAAACGTATGAGGAAAAATTTGGAAGCAATAGAATCTGTTATTATTGAAAAAGATTTGAATATTACTAGAGATGAATTTCATCAACAAAATTCAAATACGCACTCAGAATTTGTACAAAAATTTTTTGACGACCACCCAGTGGATCATTGGACAGCTTTGAAGAAAAATTTAGGTGATCTACAGGAATTACACAGTCAAATTCGAGAAAAACGTGATTTGCATTCACAAGAACAAGATGAGGAAGAAAAGAATAAATTAGGGAAGGAGATTGACAACTTAAATAAACTGGCTTCATACAGAAGAAACAGATTTACAGCAATACATCAAGAGGCATACAAGAAATGGAAAAATTTTGAGCTGCCAATTCCACCAACTAAAAATGAAATTAAGGAGATGCAAAAAATTGAAGAGAAAACACACCCAGAATATTTAGAAGAAGCCTTGAAAGTAGATGATAAAGGCAAACCAGTACCAATTCCTGCTCCGGTAATTACAGATGAAATGGTTGAAGTTGTCAAGGACAGACATGGGTATGAGCAGGACAAGACCAGAGAGACAGAGGAAAATGAAAGAAAAGATAAAGAGTTGAAAGAAAGCAAGGAGAAATTAAAACATGCAAGAAGAATAGATAAACATGGAGATCCAATACCCCCTGAGCAATCAATAGATGAAGAGGAAGATACAGTAGCTGAGGAGGAAGATTACGAAGAGGAAAATGAAGAGGAGAAAAGCAGTGGAAGTCCTGTTTTAGATTTGTATTCCTCAGAAGAAATTATACCAGCAAAAGAGATATTTGAGGAGCATAAGGATGAGCAAAAAAACGATGATCTGATAAATGAGAAAACAGTTACCTTGATTGAAGAAAAGGAATCCCAGGCAAAAGATTTATATTCTGACATAGAATTTGAATATTTGGACAGTATTGATCGCTTTAAAGTAGTTTTTAATGATCCTGAGATTAGCAATATAATTATATCTTCACAATTATGTTATGTTCTCGGCTTCCCCATGGGTCGTTTGGTAAACGGTCAAATTGGAAAATATGGCATTGACCTCAAAGGAGGATTCACAAGCTTTGCTGTTTATTCAAAAGGATTAACTAGTAATGTAATAATGGGAAATTCGGTCAGTTCGTTACTAAGAATTGTGGCTGTTGAGAATAGGTCTGGAGGTGTTGTAGAAAGAGTGTATGATCAGCCAATGTTCATACCAGTGTTACCCAGAGAGATTAATGAAATTGAGATTGAACTAAGATGGATGAACGGAAATCTAGTAAAGTTTGATCACGGAACTGTAATTATTACACTAATGTTTAACAGAATGTTAAAATTTTAATTAAATGAAAATTATTTTTGAAAATTGTAATACTTTATATATTCTTTATCATTTTAATAATAAAAGAGAAAACGAATTCATCTGGATTTGAATTATTTAACAATAGTGTTAGGAATTTTTTATAAGAGTATCCAGAGGAAATAAAATAAATAAAAGTTATACAATGTTGACCACAAGTGGGTAAAAGAGGGTTTTGAATGGGTACATTATTAATTACACGGTTTGGAAATTTGGAAATAAAATTTTTAATTGAAATTGGTGGGTTGGGGAGTAATAATGAATCAAAGATTAATATATTCTCGGGGTTTATTATGAAAAATGCAATCCAATGTGATCCTTTCTGAGAAGATTTTTCAAAGTTGACGACCATTGAGCAAGGATATTTTTGAAAATCTTGTGGGATTTTATCTGCGGCAAAGCATCCAATAAAATGTCTTCTTGTAATTCTATTTTGTGATAAAATTTTCTCGATTTGTAATGTGTCCATTTCTGTAAAGGAAGAAAATGTTTATATCTCTCTTTGTATCTCTCCAAGTTCAAAGTCTTTGTTGATAGTTTTAATCTTTTGAAATTTTCTAAGTTGATAGGCTAAAGCTGTTGCTAATAATAAAAGCCAGAGTACAATCAATGAAATGCAGTAAATAGCCTGGGGTATTGATGTTTCTGATGAAGGAAAATCCTTGCAAAGGGCAGGAATTTGTACATTATTCACATGTTCCATTGACCATAAATCCAAAATTTTAATATTTTTATCTGGGTTAAAGGTAGTAGAAGCTAGACTGATATTATTTTTAAATCTTTCAGGAAAAATTGAGAATTTTGTTGAATTATTATTATTATTATTGATTTCGATTGTTGGCGGTATTGTATTGGCGTAATAACCTATATATTCTCGTAATTTTTCTCTATATTCTAGATTATCATTTTCATTAGTCATTGTATACTGTAGTGATAATTTATACAAAAAGAAAAATAAAATAATTAAAACAATGCTAAATTCAATTTTAATAGTAATATGGAACATTTTAAATAAAATGGGAAATGAAAATTTGAGGAAAAATCAGGGTATTTATACTGAAATATCTGTGGAAATCGTTCTGTTTCTATCTAACATGAGCAGAGAATCAATTTCACCCATAGCCACTAGTACAATCCCACCACTTGGAACCGCCTCATTAAATGTCATTCTTATACTAGTTGTACCATTTTTTATCAAATCAAACATCTCCGGTCCATTATCTTCTTGGCTATTTGTTAGGTTAAATACGAAAAAGCAATATCCTGCATAAGCATACCGAAACATAGATATACCGTTACTTTCTAACGATCCCGCGTATCCTATTGCTTCTTGCATGTCATGATAAATTCTAGCGTAGTTTCCTTTTGGAAAATCAAGGGAATAAGGAGCTGATGGATAAGTAACTCCACCAGCAGTTATAGAAATATCTCTCAAATTAAAATGTTGAAAATAAAATGGTGTTGTCTTTTGTCGTCCTACGAAATCTTTATTACCAACCATTCCCAGTATAATTCTTCGTGGCACCTGATCCATCCATAGATTAGCATTGAATTCTGTTCGGTTTTCACTAATAAATAGGGATTTTAAAGATGTTTTCCTTAATGGATATCGTGCAGGTTTTATTTCAAGTTTTTTTGCAATATCGAACGCTAAACTGTCCATTAGCTCAATCTTCTTTACATATAGCTTGCAAGCCAAAATTTCTAAATGGTATTTTGGTGCAGTGTCCCAGGGAGCACTGAGTAAGAAACTTGATTCGTGTGGGAGTAATTCAATATCAACTTCGCATTGATTCACTAAATATCTTGGTTGATTACAGATATCAACGTCTAATTTGGCCATAAATTGTGCACTGCGCGGGTTTCCATCTTCATCTAAGAATAATTTTTTCCTTGATTTGATTCCATATCCATTTGCATCAACTCCTGGATATGTTTGTGTAGCCCCATCATCATAATATCCCGCTACAGAAAGATAAGAGTTTTTTACACTTTGTGGGTAGGTTAGTTCGTAGTCAAAAATACTTTTGTAAGCCATGAGGGAATTCCCTTCAAAAACCTGTGTCCCATTAATATGCATACGACAATTTTTCCAAATTGTGTGGCCTATAAGCTGCACGGTCGACACATTATCATCCTTTCCTATATCAACAAGTTTCCCATCTTTGTCTTCTTTTTTAATTCTAAGTTCAGTAAAAACATAAGTTTTGGCCAAATCAATATAATTTGTAGTCGCATGAATTTTGAAATGAAAAGGTGTAATATTTACAGGGTTAAGTGTGAGTAATTCGATAAATGAGGAATTGCTGATACTGACATTTGTATGGGGCGTTTCAAAAAATGATAAAGCATTTGTTATTGCGTTGCCAGAATCGCGATCAATTTTCTGATGAGTAGACATTTTTATTTAATAAAGACCGAATGTATCTATCTTCTGACGTTTCTTTTTCGGTATAAGGGAGGGATGTTTACCAATAATGATTTGATGACTTTTTTCCTTTGAAAATGTTGAATGAGGTTTACGATTTCTTTTGCGTCCTTTTATACTTTCCCTTGCTTTCAATCCTGTTCCAAACTGCTTTGACATCCCACCTTTCTCAAGTAATCTGTCCAATCCTCGTTTTCCCTCATTTATTACTGCTTGCTTAAAATTTGGTTCAAATTCATTATTGCCATATTCTTGATTCCCAACACTTTCCAAAATTCTTCCTCCAGTATCCAATGCTTCTTTTGCAACAGCTGTCCCCGCGCGTTTTGCATATGGTAAAAGGAAACGCCAAAAAGTTCTAAGTACATCTCCGACTCCGCCACCCGATTGTCTCCCGTATCCACGTTGATAGGGATTGAGTCCACGAAAATAGTAATAATTTTCATCAGTTCCCTCTCCTATTTGACTAATAGTTGAATGGTGGTCATCGTATCCGATAGTTCGCGGATCAAAGGGGATATGAACCATTTATAGATTAGAATAAATTACGTTTTATATAGTGAAAGTATTATCCAATATTAATGAAATTAAGTCGCAAATTTATTAAATAGAAATCGAATGTTAGACGAATATTTGATATAAAATGAAATAACTAATTAATTAATGGTGTTTAAATTTTTATTAATAATTATTTTTTTATAGATTAATAATAAAAATGATTTATTAATGGAGAATTAGTTTATAAATAAACATTTTAAATTTGGCGTTTTGTCACATGACATTTTGAATGCCGGCATTTTGTCAATTGAATTTTGTCGATGTGGCATTTTGTCGCTTGACATTTTTAAAGTTACCATTTTATCGGGTGACCTTTTGGACATCGGCCTTTTGTCATATGACATTTTGTCGCTGTGGCATTTTGTCGCTTGACATTTTGAAAGTTTGTATTTCGAAATAATTAGCTCCGCCCCTTACATTCGTACTTCCGATCATTTTTTAAAATCATTTTAATTTTTTTCTAAAATTTTTTCAATTTATTTTTCCCATATTTAATTTAATTATTTTTTAAATTTTATAATTTATTTTTATTATCTACTAAAACTAAGAAATTTTTTGAAAATTTTTAAATGCAACCCCCCTTCTCCCAATTTTTTAAATTTTGTATTTCGAAATCCCCTTAAATTTCTACTTCCACTCTTTTTTTGAAATCATTTTATTTTTTGTTAAAATTTTGTAAAAAATTTTTCTTCCCCATTTTCTAATTAATTAATTAATATATATTTTAAACTTTGAATTTTTAATTAAAATCTTTTTTAATTTTTAAATTCGAAATTCCCGCCAATTTTTAAATTCCCTCCAATTTATAAATTTACCATTTTGTCAGTTGACATTTTGAAAGTTGGTATTTCGAAATAATTAGCTCCGCCCCCTCACATTTTTACTTCCGCTCTTTTTTTGAAATCATTTTAATTTTTTGTCAAAATTTTGAAAATTTATTTTTTATCATTTTTATTTAATTAATATTATTTTTATTTAATTTATTTTTAAATTAAAAAGTCCCTTTTAACTTTAATTAATTTTGACATTTTAAATTTAATTAATTAATTTGATCATTTTTACCCTTCCACCCAGATCGCTCTTTTTTCTTAAACGTATTAATTTATTTGACACATTTCTTCACCCTTTACCTTCAAAAAGTAATTAATCATTTTAAATATGATTAATTACCCTCACCCTTTTATAAATTTCCCTTGAACCCTTTCAAAAGGTATAGGTTGGCGGCATAATCAAAAGGAAAAAGCTTCAAAAGGTTTGGGTTTGGGGGTGAGGAGCGATTTGGGGTGAGCGATTTGGGGGGTGTTAACTACTGACCTGCAACAAAAGGGTGGTTAGAAAAGAAAAATAGTGTGGTAAAAAAATTGTTCCGATTGGTTGTTTCCCATTGGCTCCCAAACCTTTAAGTTTCCAATGGCCAATCACCCATTTGTTGCACGTTGTGCAACAAAAGGGTGGTGAAAATTCAAAACACCCCGTCCCTTTTGTTGCACGTTGTGCAACAAAAGGGGGGGGGGTTACTACTCCTAATATATATTTTGTTGTTTGTATTGTATGTATTAGTTTGTAATAAATAGTTTCGACAAATTGGTTCAAGTTTTCGATATTTTAGTATAGACTTACTTTACTCGATGTATACCTTTTTGTAAAAAATTAGACTTAAGTATGTAGTTGCAAATTTGTTTTCAAGACGTTTCAAGTTTTGTCTTTAGGTCTTGATTGTTTTTAAAAATGTCTCTAAGCACCTTGAACAGAGACACTTAAGAAAATTTAGAATTTTATTTATCTTTTGGTCTTGTAAAAATTTAAATTTTGTATTATTTTCTGTATTCTTTTTTCCTTCTTTTCTTTCCAGTATTCTTTTTCCTTTTTTTAAATTTATTTTACTAGCATTCTCATAATTTTTAACTCAATTTATATTTAAAATAATATATATCAAGTATTCCCCCTATTTAATTTACGTTATAAACCCACGTTGTCTTTTCAACGAAAAATTATTATTTTCTTCATTATTTGACTCGTATCTATTCTAGAATAATTTTTTAGATAAGTAAAGGGGTTTTGACAATTTGTTATTTTTTACTATAAAGTCAGGAGAGAATATTTAATTTTTTTTCAAATTGTTCCTCCAAAAGAGAATAGAAATTTCAATGTTTTTCCGTTTAAAAGTCATTGTTACCCAAGTCCTCTTTATATTAAAATTCCATTTGATAGGAGATATGGAACTGAAGAATCTTGGAAAGGTACAGCAAATTGTGCCTGTATTAAATAATTTGGGGTATTCCTTCTGTAAAGACCCGCTTATTAATTAATTAAATAGTTAGTATCTTCCTTAATGGATAAAGGATAAGAATAATTAAATTAATAAAATTAATAGTGTGTAATATATGGTGGCATAAAGCCTTGTGTATTATCCCCCCCCCCCCGTGTCAACGTCAGTTTCAGCTAGTTTTTGATCTCCTTCGTCTGATCCAGCCCTAATTCCACCCTTGCCTATATTCTAGAATAATTTTTTAGATAAGTAAAGGGGTTTTTGACAATTTGTTATTTTCTACTATTATAATGTCAAGAGAGGATATTTAATTTTATTACAAATTGCACTGTAAATTTTTACATTTAATAAAGTGTTTGTTGAGTTTGGCAGTGATGACATAAAGTAAAAGGACGACCTTACCGAGTTCATCACTTTTATGTACTGCTAAAGAAAATTTTTCTAAGATTATATCATTTAAAAAAATTTATTTAAAAACTAAAGAAGAGTATAAAAGTTTAAAGTCCAAATAATTACAAATTTTTTGGAAATAATCTATTTAATTAAATTAAGTGTTAAATGACATTTAAACTGATAATGATATGAAAAGTATGAATTAAAATGAGAACACACACATTGAAGATATATTTGATTAGAAATATGTATATAAAATTAATTATAAAGAAAATCAGATTGAATAGATCAAGAAATGGTTAGTGGTATCGTTTAGTGGTATTGTTTACAGCTAAAAGATATGTATAACTTTGCTCAACGTGGTTTTTCTGTATTCGTAAGGTTGGCGGATAGTTAGAAATCTTGGATATCCGGATCCTGTATTCGAACCGAAAAGTTCCCGATATCCTGGCGTTTTTCGGATCCGGATACATATTCGTGAGTCGTTAGCTGTTGAATACTGCCTATTTGTGATGGCATCTCTTCCAGTTCCGATTCTTCATTTCTTCCGGATTCTTCAGCCTTCCGTCTTCGCTTATAAATTGCAGAAGACTCATCACTGCTTTTAGGGCTCCGATATGTTGGATCTTTTTGGATCTTTTTTCCTCTTTTCTTCCAAATACCTATACATAATTCCTCGAAAATAAACTTTAAAAGGCTTTTACCGATTCCCAACAAAAATAAAACATTCCTCAACAATTCAACTAGGAAATAAATATAAAATTCCAAGACAAATCATTTTTTTATTTTTTTATTACAAAAATATTTTCCCCTTCTCTCTGTCCATCAAAAAAGGAAAACGAGGAAAAGGCATTTACCCCCAAACATATTTTTTGTCATAACTATTTATTGGAGTTTCGTTGACAAAAATTCATCTACCTCCCTTTCTACATCTTTCTTAAGATAATTTTCTTATCTGCGCGTCGGTCACCACAAAAATTATTATAAATAAATATTTTGAGAGAAGAAACAGGAAAAAGGGTTTTTGTGTCCATGCTTTTGCAAAACGGGTACAGCCCAAAACGGCGCGCGGCCATAATGGCGTAAAGCCTAACTTACTGGAAACTGTCTGGCCCTTATGAATTTTGATAACAATCTCCTTAGCACGATGTGAGGAATCGTTTAATACTAAATTTGGGAAGATTGGGAAATTTTGAAGCAAGTTATGGCTTTACGCCTTTATGGCCACGCGCCGTTTTGGGCGTGACCCCGCAAACAAATAAATTTTTAAAATAAAATTTGATCGCATTTGGGGCAATATATTCTTGAGAAGATTTATTGGTCAAGTTGGCTATACTCTGTTGTATCAAGGGGGTATATTATTAAGGTACCATAACTGTCCTGACATTTCTGTGAATCAAGAGTTATACCATTCGACTTATCCCGTTAAACTCAGTCGTATAGAATTGGTTTTCTAAAGTTTTGGAGCAGGTAGCCTCAAAGTTTAGTTAATTTATTAAGTTTAATTTATTATCCAACAATGACCATAGGGTCTGAAATTTGGTAGGTTAATATTTATGGATTTAATTCGTCCGCAAAATATCTTGTCCGTATTTTACTTAGACATGGACACCCCTTAAACAAGCATTGCTTCATACTTGAAGTCGTTCTCTTTCTTTTAATAATTAAGAAAATATTTTCTTCAATATTCACAATTTTATTCACTTTCTAATGTTCCCAAATGAACCCAAAATTTAAATGATATGAACCCATACCTGTTAACACAAACCCTCCCCATCTCATTATGTTTGTGTTAACTAACAAAATAAAATAATTATTTAGATAGTAGCCCACCATGTGCTAACCAATTTTTCCTTTAAATTGGGGTTACTCCCATCCCCCTCCCCTTCTTCCTTGACATGTCGCCTGTAGGGGAGCAATATTTCAAATCATAATTTTGTTGACAATATTTTTCCGTCATTGAAAAGAAGCGCAAAAAACGGGTTCCCCCTTCCCCTCTAGATGATATAAAAACAATAAGAAATTAAATTGGAGTATTTATGCATCATCCATCATAAAATAGGGGAGAGATTGGAGAAATTGGGAGAAAAAATAATATTTTTTTTGAGTTATCAACAGTAAACAAGGTATATTTTATTATGGTGTTGAACATCCGAAAGAAATCGCCTCCCTTTTTTTATTACGTGTTGGGTCATTTGGGCGCATGAACATTTAGGCGCACGCCTCAAAATTGAGATAATCCCGAAGGTTTATAATTTTGAAAAATTTTTGAGAAATCTCTCGTAGTCTTAACTAACTTCTCCAAAAATAATAGAATTTTCTATCAAGTAGTTCAAAAGTTAGAATGATAAAATTTCAAAAAAAAACTAGCATTTTCCCCTTTAAAATCATCTTTTTAGACCATAACTTTTTAATTACCAAATTTTAGAGTTTTTTTTAAATTAATTTTTTTTTAATTTTTTTCCCAAAAATTCTGAAATTTTAGGATAAAAAAGATAATCAAATTTAGGATTATTGGGAAAACTTTCACGATTTTAGATCAAAAATCATGTACATATTTTATAAGTCCGCGCCCCTAACTGCCCTGCGCCTTAACGTCCATTTATTTCTCCACCTTTGGATATTTTGTCATCGAAAAAAATTATTTTGAGGGTCATTCGTGTGTGTGGGGTTTCCCCAAATCTAGTTATAAGATAGATGGGAGCCTTCTGGCTAAATGGGAGCCTTCGTTCGATTTATTTTTACTAAAATATTTTTTGATATAAACGATCAAATATTATAAACGATCAAATATTATAAACGATCAAATATCAAACGATCAAATATTTTGATATAAACGATCAATATAGGTTCCTTCACTACACGATTAATTGTGGTCATTTTAACAACTGTTTTTAAATATTTTGACACCTTTTAAATTAAACTAAGGGAATATATTTAATTAATTTATTCTTTTTTATTTTTCTGGGATTTCATGATCCATAAAAATGTTTTTTTTCCTAATTTTTATTTATCCTTTATTTAATTTATTAACTCAATTCAAAATCATCCCCTCAACTCCAAGTTACTTTTTACTAATTTACTCAGAATTTTGATTTCTAAATGGGCCCCAGGAGGGCATATAGATATCGTTCCTCGATCCTCAAGTTCTATTCTCATATTCTTCTTACAGTAGTTATTGAATTTTTAAATAAATTTTAAATAAATCACCCTCCGTGGGTGAAGGGACTCCTTCAATGTGCGGTTCCTTCACTCAAGTAAATTACTCTTATTTCATTATCCACAAATCCTAAACATACAACTAACCCTCTTTACAACGTACAATTATTCTACGGGTTATTTTGTTGACAGACTCTTACCCTTTCTTCTTTTTAATTACCCTAAAGAATTTTCAAACAAAAATTTTTCCTTCAATTTTCTAGCTTATCATTCCATTAAAAATTAAAGGGTAAAAGACCAAAAATAGTAATTATATATAATTTTAAAAAATATATAAAAATATATACTTTGTATATATTTATTTTGCAATGAAATTGAATAAAACAAACATAAAATGGCAACATAAAAAAAATTTTTTTAATTTTTTGATTTTCCACGCTATTGTAAAATAATTTTTAGGAAAAAGACAAAATTATTTATAATATTAAGAAAGGGATGGAAGAAATGTGAGGGCAGGTGACTAAAATTGAATATGGATAATTTTATTTTAAAAAATGGGGAAAACATAAAGATTATTTTTGTAATGGAAAAATTTTTGTAATTATTGAGAGTTTCTGTTAATTTTTGGAAAATTTTTTGGAAATTTTTAATTTTTGGAAAAATTTTACTGAAAGATTTTTTCGTAAATTTGTTTGAGATTTAATGTCCACCTAGTAACATGGTCTAGTGAGTTACTGTTCGATAAGATTACAGTTCGGATAACCACAATCGTCCAACCCTCCTCGGGTAGGTTAGCTGAGGAACTCATTAAATTAACTCGGTTGCCGAAACTAAAATTTACAAAACCGAGAAACTGACAGATCGGGCTAGAAAAATAAACTAGTAAAATAAACTAATAAAAATAAAAAAAAAATAAACTAAACTAAAATAAAAATAAACTAATAAAAATAAAAAAAATAAACTAAACTAAAATAAACTACTAAAAACCGGGCTAGGCTACCCGACTGACAATAACGGAAGGAGGCTGAGGTCAGACTGCAGGATCATGTTGTGTCCTAGTTTCTAAACTCATTTAAACAGTCCTTTCACCCATCAATTTTGGGAATCCCAATTAGACATAAAAGTAAGTTTTACTACTGAAAACTATTGTTACTTTACCTGTCTAATTTTTAGCTAACCTTCTTCCTAACATTTCCTTCAATTTCTTCAGTAAATTACAAAAGTTTCACCTCCACTTTTCCTCTTTTTTCGGTCACCTCGCACTGTCCGTCTCTCCTAGCCCTCTTTTTAACGTTTGGGGGATTCCCCCTCTTCCCTTGTGATATGGTTGGACTTCCCCGTCCTCCCCCTCTTCTTTCGGGAATCCCTTTTTAACATTTCCTCTTTTTTCGTAATATTTTAGTAATAAAACAGCGACGAATTGTGGGTTGATTGTGTTTAATATTTAAGAAATGCCAGCCGATAATAAACAGTTAAATAATTGTTAATGGTCATGAGATGATATTGAAACAAAAAAAAATAAATAATAATTAAAATAATTATCTAGGAAACCCCCTAATTTGCTTTTATTTTTATTACAAAATTTTAGAAAAATATTTAATAAAATGAGTATTAGATAATTAAATGGAAACGGATGTTTTTAATCGAGGTTCAGATACACTCCGTAATCATAAAAACTACCTGGATTGCCTGCGCAAAATGTTAAAGAGCATAAAACCATGCACAATTTACTTAACTCTTGCAGACTTATAACAAAATATAGGCAGGCTCATAATGAAGTAATTACAGAGAAAATAAAAAGGTGTAGAGAATATTAAGGGATGTGTAATCTCTTGGAATTTTAAAAATAAAAATGGGTATTTTGTAGAGACTTCCAAGACTCTTGGTCTTAAGTCTTGACTCAAGACTTTTCTTGGGGTTTTCTCGGTCTTGGGGTCTAGTCTTGGTCTTGGTCTTGGGTTGTAGTCTTGGGTCATGGTCTTGAGTCTTGGAGAATTTTCGGCCTTGAAAGTCTCTAGTATGTTGGCCTTGTATCCTTATAGAAATTTTTTAATTGTTCCCCCTACCTCTTAAAAATTTATTATTTTTTAAATTGTCTAAAATTTAATAAAATAAATATATACTTTGATTGCTTTAATAATAACCGTCTTTTGAATTTTTTACGACCGTCTAACTATTTATTTAATTTAAAATTTAATGACTTGTTTAGAAAGAAAAAGGTTAAATTGAGGACTTTAATTTTTGTTTTTTTTTAAATTTTATTCAAAATTTTTAGACGCCCTTCCTTTGAAACGTGTCCGGAAATTTGGGGAGTGGACATTTGGGGAGTAGACATATGGGGAGAGGATAAATGGGGAGTGAGCGGACAATTGGGCAGTGGATAATTGGGGAGTGAATTATAATTAAAAAATAATTTAAAAATAAAATTTCTGGACAAATAAAAATAATTTATACGTTCGCTAAGGTGTTTTAGTGTAGTTTTCTTTCTGAACCTGCAGCTAATGGGATCTTCAAGGTCAGCATTGTGTATAAATTTCAGTTAGTAAAGTTTCTGTGATGTCAAATGAAACTCCAGTGAATTCCGATTTAATGACTCAAGTTGATATTAGTTGTAAATTTCTTCCGAATAATTATATATGGGATAGAGATTTGGCGGAATATATCCTCTTTAATCCTCCCAAATCTAATCCACTATATCCTCGTATATCCTATCTAATCTCTCAAATCACTTGGAATCAATAATTATTCTAAACTCAAAGAATTGTTAAATTATTCGTAAAACCATAAGATTCTAGTCCCACCTAGTTGAAATCCCATTAGCTGTAGGTTCATAAACTAAGATGTTACAGACATCAAAATATCGCTAAAATCTGTAAAACTACGCAAAACACCTTAGCGAACGTATAAATTATTTTTATTTGTCCAGAAATTTTATTTTTAAATTATTTTTTAATTATAATTCACTCCCCAAATGTCCACTGCCCAAATGTCCGCTTACTCCCCAAATTTCCACTCCCCAATTGTCCACTATCCAATTGTCCACTCCCCAAATGTCCGGGAGCCCCTTGAAAATACAGGTTATTATTAGAGATTTGTCCGATAGCCACATGTTAACCTTAATTTAAAGATTTTCACCTAAATAGCAATCAAAGTATCTAGAGTCAATAGAGGAAGGGTCAAATAAAGTTGAACCTCGTTTGTGCAAAACTTTAGGGCAGAAAAATCGACGTTAATTGAGGACTTAAATTTTTCTTTTTAAACGTGGGACGTCGTACGAGGTTCGACTCTATCACTTTTATCACCCACATTCGATCATTCCCCGCTTATTAAAATGTGAGAGGATAACTAAGCCCTCCGTATTGTATTGTAGCCCTCCGTATGTTTTAAAATCCCCTCAGGGATTGAAATTTATGCTAAGACTATTATTCCTATTTTATGAGAATGCTGACATCACGCGCAAGGAATTTTTAAAATTAAACTTCCACGCTTTGCTCGATCTTTGTTTTGCCTACCCACGCCTCTCATAATGCAAAACAACTTCCCAACTAATTAATTAACTCGTGCTAAATTTATTCAAAATTAATCTTTCGCCCTCTATTAAAAACAAAATAAACAGCTAACCTTCCTTTGCACTTTAAATTTATTTTTCTAATAAAAAAAGTCAAAGCCCAATTTAAATTAATTATTTATTTAATTAAAAATTTAATTTTAAAAGAATTTATTTTTCTTCCTTTCCTTTATATCGTGTCGGGATAAACCACCGTCCGACGAAACACCGTCCAAACATTAGTGAAGAAAATTCATTTAGGGTAAATAAATTTTTAAATTTCCAGTCATAGGAGTTTAATACTAGCCAATAAGGTTGTCGGATAGTTGGAAATCTTCAGATATCCGGATCCTTACAATCCAATACCTAATAGAGCCTAAATATATTTTTTACTCTCTTGATAGGACAGTATTTCGATTGGACGGTGTTTTGTCCCTCACCCCTTTTAAATATTTACTCAAAAAATTTTTAGCAAAGGAAAATTTTTTTATTTTTTCCTTCAAATGCTTGTTTTTCCTTCAGAATGCCTTTAAGATAATTTAAAAATGTAATTAATCAGAACGCATATTTTCTTAAATTTTTATTTTCATTTTTCAAGGCCAAAATATACTTAAAAGCATTTTTATCAGTTATTTACTAGTTAAATATTTATTATTTTTCAATAATATTTTCTGCTAGAAAGTTTTTTGTTTTGTGTTGACAATTTATATTTATGTGTATTTTAATGTTATTTGAAGGGTATTTGGTATTTTATGTAATTTTTGATAAAAAAATTTTTTTTATTTTTTGTTATAAGCGTGAACAAAGAATTTCTGGGTTTTTGAGTCCCCTTTTAATTATTAAAAAAATTATTTCTTTCTTTTGGAGCCCTATTAGTAATACCGATACTCTCTGTACCTGTAGAATCGGTTTGAGGAAATTAATATATCTCTATATAACGACACACGATCCTACGGAACATAAATTCCAATGCAACCTCAATTCGGTCCAAAAAGTTGTGTTATAACATGATTTGACTTCCCCTCCAATCTCACTTTCATTTTAAAGTCAGCAAAATTCAACCCAGAGAAGGTTGTTATATAGAGACACTAGAAGTGTTATTATGTCAAGATTCTAATGTTCATTTTCATAGGAAGGGACATATTGGAATGTCCTAGACCTAAAATTTTTAGGGAAACTAATGTGAAAGAGAGTGAAAGAG
Organism: Meloidogyne arenaria; assembly: GCA_036172955.1. NCBI lineage: Eukaryota > Metazoa > Nematoda > Chromadorea > Rhabditida > Meloidogynidae > Meloidogyne > Meloidogyne arenaria. The sequence goes on along the minus strand of JARQAB010000046.1, from coordinate 2,461,594 downwards.
AGAGGCCTCTCTCTGAAGATGCTTCTCTCTAAAGCGAAGGAGAAAGGCATCTATCTTACTAACTTGGCATTTTGCGAATGAAAGGTGTATTTGCGGGCAAAGTATACGAAGCTTGATAATCTGCGACTCACGCGATGACTCGCGGAATACATAATTTTAAAACTAATTGTGAATCACAGCCCTGGTTTAGTGCCTTTATCATTTATTATTTTCAATTCTAAATTAAATTTTAAATTAAAAAACAATTATGTAAAGGTTGATTATTATAAAAATAAAACTAAAAAAATTTTCTCCGACCCAGACAATTTTTCAACGACGATAAAGGCCTTTGTCATTTTTTCAGACAAAAATTGCTGTGCGGTCTTTGGGCGCTAATCAGAGCCATTTTTGAGATAGATTTTTTTATTTGGGAGGAGGAAGAGTCAAAAACCCTTTTTTTCAAAGAGAAGGGAAGGCACATTTCGTTGCTAACAAACACCTTTTTTTTATCTTCTCCCTTTTCTCTCCAATTTTGGGTAGCTATGATATGGAGAGAGTTTTGAAGGGGGGTATCGGTAGGCCCCCGTGGATCTGCCTTACTGATATTACATTGAAAACAAAAAAGAGAGGGAAGGAGGGGGCGTGTAGGAAACGAAGAAGGAAAAATTTTTGGGGGTAGATTGGACATAAATATATAAATAAATTTGGTTAGTTGGACCGGCTGATAAAGGACCTCTTTCTTAAAAGGAAGCCATTTTAGCTATTCTCTCTACTTAAAAATTATATATATTTTATTTTCATTCATTCAATCACAGTTTAATCAGTCAATCCTTCCCTTCCATTTTTCCGTTGTTTCCCCCATTTTTCTTCTTCATTTCCTTCTCTTCTACCCCCTTAAATGTCCCATGCCATATTTTTACCTGTTTCCCCCAAAAATATTTTTTTCTAAATTTTGCTAAGCGAAGGTATTATGAGAAGAGCTCCTGTCGTATTTTTGCATTTTCAGCATTTACGGGAAGAAGGAAATTTTTTAGCTCTGACAGCAAAAGACATAAGACTGTTTATATGGAGTACATTTAATCTTATTATTTAACTAAAAACAGTCCAAAAAATTGTCCAAAAATATAAAGATATTGTCCAAAAATTGTTTAAAAAATTTCTAAGTCCAAAAAATTTCTAAGAAAAATTTCTAAAAAATTTTTAAAAAAATTTCAAAAAAATTTTTAAAAAAATTTCAAAAAAATTTTTAAAAAAATTTCAAAAAAATTTTTAAAAAAATTTCAAAAAAATTTTTAAAAAAATTTCAAAAAATCCAAAAAAATTTCAAAAATTTCCCCAAAAAATTTTTTCAAAAAAATTTTCTTCCCCGAAAATACCCATCCAACCCACCATATTTTTATCTAATATGCTTCTTTATTCATTAAAAATTTTATTTTTATATTTTCGTTTTCTCCGTTTATTTTTTAATTTTTGGATTTCAATTTATTTAATTTTAATTAAAAGAATGACTGCAACAACAACAACAACTTCTTCAGACTTTTCCCCAATAATTTCACAAAAATCAAGTTTTACTTCAGAACAGTCAATGCCTATATTGAATTTAGAGGCCAAAGAATTAATTACTAAATCTGTTGTTGTCTATTTGGATAGGGCTGAGGTTAAGAGGAAAATTGTTTTTCAGAGGCCCGAACAGATTCAATTACCTTTTAAGATGATGATTAGAATTAATGTAAGTCTCCCTAGAAAATAATTTTTGTAAAATCTTCAAGTCCTTAGACACACACTAATACTCTCCTTATACCTACATATTATAAAATTTCATAATTACAGTATTTTCTTGCCTAATTACAAAAACACCATACCCCTCGAATTAATGTCCGAGGGGTAGTATTTATCGGTATCGGTAATTTCAGTATTACGGTATGGGATACTGTACGATACAAAATTCCGTTCTCTTAATAAATTTCTAAATTTTTCTTTGGAAATTTCTCAATTTCTTTCTATTTTTTAGAAAATTTTTGATTATTTCTAAATTTATTTTAATTTATCATATTCGAATTTTTCAAAACAATCTTATTTTTTATTATTAAATGCAGAAATTTTTCAATATTTTGTCCTTATAATGTCCCTATAGTGTCCTTAAATGCCCTTATAAATCTTATATAAATCTGAAAAATTTTCCAAAAATTCTTATATTATTTAAATCCCAGAATGTCTCTCCAATGATCGCGCGTGACTCAATCCGCGTAGATGGTCAAAGCGGTGTGCTAATTTTGGATGTTGATTATGTCGAAATACCCCAATTTTGTAATAATGATGATGGAAGTGAAAATGTAAGAGGAAAATAACTTTTAGTTAGTCATTTAATTTTCCTAAAAAGATATCCTTTCTTGAAATGGAAACAACTGATTTAGAGGGAAATTGTGCTGCTTTAAATGATCAAATTGATGTATTACAGAAAAGGCTAGATGTTCTAGATGGTGTTGCTAAACAGGTAGAGAACCTAGTTTTGGAAGGGAAATCTTTGAAGCAAGGAAAAATTTGAATAAAAATTGGAAAAAATTTTTTTGAAAATTTTTGCTAGTCTGCAATCCTCGAGTTATGGTCGAAAAATCAAAAAATACGCTTAAAATCGACGTATTTGTCTAAAATTCTGGTAATTTCTGGCTTATGTTTATTTAAAAATTCTGAAATTTTTAACAAAGCATGCATAAGTCGTAAAAAACGTCTTAATAAATTTCTATCTAGATAGGAAAAAATGCCCTAGTTTCCACTGATGCTGTTCAACAGAGACGTTGTGGAGTCCAAGCAGCCCAACAAATACAAGACCAACAACAAATAAATGGATGTATTGAAGGTGGAGCACAACAAAGTGTGTAAATTTTTGGAAATTTTTATTGATAAGGAGAAAGGATTTTTAAATACATTTGGACCTCAATTTAAGATCTACCCAATGTTAGATCCATTTTCAGCCCTAAAGGGCTATCTTATTGAGGTCTGACTGTATTTCTTCTTTTTAAAGATGTTTCGATGCAATTTGCACCAACCAGCTTATTTTTATTAAATGAGGATTCAATGAAGAATTTGAGCTCATTTCTTGATTATTATGGTGAATTAAACAGTATTTTTGTTTTATTTAAAAATTATGTTTTTGAGGTAAAACAGCTGGAGAAACAAGAAGCGAATTGAGGCAAAAAGCAAAGGAATTGGCTGAATTAAAGGAGAGACTAGCAAAGTCTGAATGGGAATTGAACAAACAGAGAGGGAAAATGGAATATGATAAAAATAAGAGGTGGGAATGGGAAGAATTTGTTTTTAGATGAATGAGGGAATGAGGATATTTATTTCACCCCCCCCCCCCCCTCCTCCCGAAAAGATTATAGAGTTTTTGCTGTACTTGTTTAAAAGAGAGCGAATTGCATGAAAAACTACATAACTCTTTGGGCTTTCATCTCAAAGTCTGGAACGCCCCTTTCTAAACACCATTTACTCAGAACTGGATAAAGCATAGAAGAGCAAGTAATCCAGAATCTTAGGAATTCTGATTTTACACTATTTTTCATTTTGTGGGAGAACTCTAAGGGTAAGCCTCTCATTACTTGTTCCTATCATTTCGTTATTCTTCTTTCGCCTTTTAATCCTCACAAAAATTTATTTAGAAGCATCAATTTGCTTGTTGAAATTTTGTCAAATGAGGAGGATTCTTCTATTGACTCTTCTATTGGGGATGGACACTGCGAGCTTTTGTTGGTCTACCAAGTTTTTAGTTGTACATGGAGGCCTTCGTATTCGTTGAGAGCTTCGAGTTCGGGTAGAAAAAAATTTTCTGAAAAAAATTTCCAAAAAAATTTTAGGCGTCTTAAACAGCCGTTACTTGTCAAAAAGAAAAATGTCTCGCTCTTCATTGAAAATTAAGGCTGGAACTAGCAATGAAAATTTACCTGAAGAAAGGGAAGATGAGGAGGAAGAAAATGAAGAAAAACGTGTAAAGGAAGAGGAAGAAATTAAAAAGAAGGAAGAGAAACTTTTAAAAGAAAAGAAGGAACGAAGGGAGGAGGATTGTTCTGAAGCTATTCTTCTTTCCTTTCATGGAATGGTTGAGCAAAATACTGACGAGGCAAACTTTTAAATTTGAAAATTTAGAAAATTCTTGACCACCCCTAAAATATGCCTAGATTACCTGCCTTATATGGCTCCTTTTCCAGGGTCGTACGGTCAAGTTCTTGGATTAGTCTTTCTCACTCCACCCTCAACAGATGCCTAAGATTGCCTAGATTACAGGAGGTCACTTTTCCAGGACTATACGTTCATGTTCTTAGATTGATCATTGAATTGATCCAGCACAGTTAAGGCCCTGAGAATCTTTTTGATCCCAAATGGATTCATTCACCTCTCAGAAGTCGTGAGGAGAATTTTCTCGTCTTAAGGGTCAAAAAATCAAAGGCCGGAAAATCAATTTCGACCTCTGATTTTCGAGAATCTTTTTAGTTTCGAAACAGCTTTGATTAAAAATTCGAGAAAGAAATACTCTCTAGACTATTAAATTTACTTTTTTTGTTAGGACTGGAAAGATGCCCAATTAATTCTAAGCACAGCACAGCCTTGTTCTGCAAATTCAGTTCCTTGCGTTCCTTCACTTAATGCAATGCTTCAAAGAACTGTTATTAGGCTAGTTTATTTTGTTTAATTTAAATTCTTTAAATTTTTAGCGGTTTTCGACAAAGAAATCATTCAACAGCAACAGCTAGACATAGAAGAATGCTTAACAGCCATGCTGCTTCTCAAGAGGATTTGGATGCTGGGATTGGGTCTTTTGATTATAATGAGCTAATTGATGCACAGGCAAATATAAACCTTATTTTAGACACCTCTATTTTGTAAACCTCTTTTGTATGGACACATTTAAAATTCCACAAAATTGAAGTGTTATTTAATAGTGTCCGTAAAATAGAGGGTGCTCCTAATATGTCTGTTATATTGAAGACATTGCTAAAAAGAGAGTCAATTAACCTTAAGGTTTCCATTAAATAGAGGATTTTATATATGTAATATGTATAAGGGAGTTGTCTACAACACAGGTCTGTCGGAAATCGGAAATGGCTCAAAAGTCGGAACTCGTAATTCCGACTAACCTCTGGTCTACACTCGGAATTTCCGCAAAATAGAAGTTTTGTAGCTAGCCCGGTAGAAAGCTTGATTAATCGGGTGAAAAAATTGTCCATAAAATAGAGGGGGTTTACAAAATAGTTGGTTAAAAGGACAGACTTTCCGACTCACTAATTAAAATAACAAAAGAATAATCTTTTCCAAAATTTCAGCATTTACAACAACAAATGAGAGCAGCAGCAATTGCAACCTCTGTGCATGGAAGTGGTTCAGAAAACTATTCAATTCATGTAAATATTTTTAGAAAAAATATTTTAAATAAAAATTTCATTTTTACAGTCGCTTGAACAAATGCCCTCCACGTATTTTCCTATAGACCATCCTTGCACTATTCCAGCTGATGGTCAGCCACATAAGGTGGGGGGAAATTTAAAAATATTTTTTTTATTTTTCTTGAATTTTTGGGCAAAAATCAAACAATTTATCACAATTTAAATGCAAAAAGAAAAAATATATTTATTTACAATAGGGCAATATTATCACTAGGTATATCTATTTATCTCTCTCACATCTCTACTATTTATTCTTCAAACTTCCGGCAGCGTCTTAGTTTCCACAGGAGTCATTGCCTCATTATCCTCTCCCTTCTCAGTTTCCCCATCGTCTGTCTGTGCCTGCTCAACATCCACTGGAGCTGTAACAGATTTTCCATCTTCCGGTGCCGTCTTTGCGCTTTCAGCATCCCCTTGAATTGCCGTATTGACTTCCGGTCCATATTCCGAGTCTGCTGTGGTTATTACAATACTTCTCGCACTCCTTGTCTGAAAAAATAAAAATTTTTGGATTACATTTACATATTTTCTAAAGAGAAAGTTTATTACCATTTTCTCTTCCTCTGGCTTCTCCTTTTCATCCCTATTCATATTGAAGTAGAACCACCCTGCATTTGTGCCGATACAGCCAATCAGTAGAAGAAAGAATAGAAAAATCCAGATAAACGAGGATGACGAGCTTGTTTCAGCAGAAGGAGCTGGAGGAGTTGTCGTTTTTGTTGTGGTCGTTGAAGTTGTAGTCGGAGGGACTGGACATAAAGGACAAGCAGTACACTTTATAGCTGGTTCCAATGGACACACTGGACACGCTGGACAGGTAGCACATGCTGGTTCCGTTGGACACGAAGGACAAGTAGCACACTTTATAGCTGGTTTCGTTGGACAGATTTTTGGTGTCGTTGTAGTAGTCGTTGTCGTTGTTGGTGGCGGTGGAGGAGGGACAAACAGCAGCTCGTAGTAATTTCTGTCCTAAATTAAATAAATTTAATAAAGGTTTTCAAAAATTTATGTAAAAGCTCACAAATTGGACGAAGAGATCACACTGCGTCCCGGCTGGTTTATCTACGAGCTTTTTACCATCGAACACAACAGACGCACTCACTGGAAGCAGGCTAAAGACGAGTAGACGTCCATCTTTCAGATTCTCATTTGTGATGGTCCATGTTTCTGGGGCAACGAAGGGATTGTTCTTTGGAACGCATAAAATGTTGTCAACAGATGAGTCGAAGGATGTCTTTTGTTCCCCCAAATTCATCGTGAATTTGCCTCCGCCTTCTATCTCCATGTCGAAAGTCATGAAAGTCGTGTGGAAAAGGTCAGCACCCATAATTTGTTTATTGCCTGACACAATTTCGCCAACTGAAATGATAGAAATACAATTTACATATGTACAATTAACAGCTTTATTTCACCTAAATGGGTGTAAGCGTAGACCTTCATCCTTTGTCCGATGCTCCATGAGATTTCGAGAGTCGTCCACGGCATGCACATTCCACACTCCTGTCTGTTACAATCTTCCTTGTGAGCATAGATTGGACCATGGCTGAGCCTCTCGACGACCTTGTTGTTTTTGCTGTAGACGAACGGCATACTAAAAAGAAGAAATCAAATTTTACTAAAATTAAAGACCTACATATTATTAAAGCCGTCCGGGAAGAAGGGACCAAAAGCAAGAAGACAATCTCTGAGCTTCCCTCCTTTGTTCCTCACTCCGGCCTTAAACTTGATCTTGTTGTTGTATTCTTCGTTCTTGACTAGCAGGTCCACTGTGCATCCAGTGATGTTGTTGTACTGAAGCTCACTGGAAAATAAAATAATTTCGATTAAAAATTTTCATAAACAAAAGAAAGCAAACTTACATGGTATCGTTGTAGATCTTAACATCACATGCATTCGGGAAACGCTTCCTGTACTCGTCGGAGTTGAAGTTTTCCTCGTTGGCCTTAATGGTAGAGTCTACCAGCGTAACATTCTTGCCTATCAATTTGTGATTGGCGACTCCGACGTTTCCGTCATTGTTGGACTGTCCGGGTACTTCAAGCACAAGGAATGTTGTGATGACGAGCAGCAGCAAGAAGCACAGCGTTGATGACTTCCTTGTTCCTGGGCCGGTGTCAAGCTCCATTGGAAGAAGGCAGCGAACGAGCATGAAGAGTTTTGTTGTTAATGTTTTGAACGTAGAAACGTGAAGACTTTTTATAGTAAAAATTAAATTACGTCGAGTACCGAGTAATTGGAAAAAACCTAGCTTGAGTATACCGAGTTTGAAAAACCCGAGTTCGAGTTCAACTTTTTTGGGCCGAGTTCGAGTACGAGTGAATCGAGCAATTGAATAGTAATTTTTATAAAACAGTATCTTAAAATAATTTTAATAAAAACAATACTTTTACTCAAAACTATTAATCATCAGTGCTGGTTACTGGGCATTTGTTGACTGTGATGGGGATCTTCATCCAAATCCCAGTTATTTTCATTAATCCGCCGATATCCCTCCATGTATATCCCGCCCACGATCTATGTTGGCTCCAGGTGGAAAATCAATGTATTTCGGGGGATTTGTGTAGTAAAAACTAATCTCTTCTATAGCTAATTAGGGGCAACTAAACATCATCGAGCTTGTGATAAATCTTTTATTTTTCTTCGGCTTTAACTTCCCTCCTAGTTTTAATTAAAATTATTTTTCTTTTAATATCTATTTCTTCATTCAATCTTTCGGCTTTATTTATTTTATTTTCCATCTTTTGAGTAAATAATTTGTACTTAAAATTTATCAAAAAATCTGTTTTGTAATTTTTATTTGTTCCAAGGAACAAAGTATTCAAAATATTATTTATTATTGACATGTTTTTTTGTGAAATTTCAATGAAAAAAAATGAATAGAATGAAGTAAATATGAAAAAATAAGTAAAAACAAAAACGGGAAAATTAGTTTAATTAAGCCCTAATTTTACTGGGATTATGCTAAAATAACAATTGGAAGCCACTATAAGATACCCCCCTTTAGTGCTGAAAAATTGTACTCTATAATGAGGTGTATATTAAATAGAGGATATCGATTGGGCAACCATATATTCTAAAATGAGATGTATCTAATATTGGGGGTATCTAAATAGAGGATATCTAGTATTGGAGGTATCTTATAGTGAGGGCAAAAAGGATTGACTGTGACTAATTTATAATTTCTATAGATTGATATTGCACATATTGAACTTTTGCCTACTTATTGGCATGAATGTGTTCCTTCTCGGATGTCAAGTGCATTTATCAAGTACTATTTATTAAACTATAATTCTTTAAAAAAAATTTTTTTTCAGTGCAAAATTGGTCAATTGTTCACCATTACCACTACTTCCTGGGCCACTTTCTGTCTTTTTCAACAACAGCTTTGTGTCTACTGTAAGAAAAATTTTTTATGTTTTATTTTAGCCCCCCCCCCCATCTTATTGTAAAAATTAAGAATTGTTTTACTAGCTACTATCTTTAATAGTTTCTCATTTCTTAGAGGTTTCTCAATATCCCCGTCTTCCTTGAGCGTCTATTATATGGGGTTTCTATTAGAGTAATTCTTCATGAAAATTAACATTTACCAATATTCCCAAATTTTCCAACTTGTTATGCTTTTTTAGTATAATATCCACAGATGGAAACTTTCTAGTTTATACAAATTTTTTAATTTTTTTCAGAGTAATTTAAAACTTGTACTCCCTGGAGAAGAGTTCCGCTGTCTATTGGGTGTAGATCCAGCTATCAAAGTAGAATACAAAAGGGCAAATACTTCAAACGAGCAATTCGGTTTTATGACAAAGAAGAGTTTATCTACCCATGAACAAGCAATTTCTTTACGAAATGCAAAGGCTAATCAAAGTGTTCAAATAACAATACGTGAGCCTGTACCTAAAGCTGTTGATGACCAAGTTAAGGTAAATTTGGAATAGCGATGTGTGTGTGGATACGAATGTCTTTTTTATCAACTTATATTTTCCAAAAAAGAATTTCTTTCCGATGACTCGACTATAATAGAGCATTTTAATATTTCTTCTAATTTAGTGGGGACGAAATTTGAGGTATTCTTCAATAAAACCTTTCGATCCAAGTACATATGTCTTGTCTGGTTTCTAATTCTGCTTAACTCTTACTAAATTGATCTTAAATGTGGGGAATGAAAAGATTTTAATTTTAGGGTTGAATTTTAGAGTCATGGTTCTATAGAGACCTGACTTGGAGGGTCATACGAGAGAGTCGTACAAGAATCGATATCTCGAAACATCTCGATTCCCTTAACCGACGAAATTCTTGTTCGAATTTCGTCTCACTCCAATCTTTGGTTATACATTGAACTGTTCGTATCCGCGCACTAAAATACTTTTATTAATTTAATAATTAAAATATTTTTCTGGGAAACATTTTTGGCAAAAATTAAATAAGAGGCTCTAGAATTTCTGTCTGTTTTAAATAATTTTTTCTTCCCCCTTAATTTTTTTATTTTTCCAAAAAACAATTTTTCAGTCATCTATAAAATCAAAGCAAAGGCCCCGCTTTCTGATGTAGAGTGTTTTTGTTATTCTCCTTTTGGGACACCCGAAGCATAAATATATTTAAGTGAGTAAAATATTTTTTTAATTTTTTTGCTTGAAAAATGTTTCTCAGAAAATTAATTTTTTAAAATAATTTTTTAAATTTATTTTTTCTCCCTCCATAGATTGCTCTAATCCAGCCAGACCTCAAAACCCAAAAATCGGAATGTCGACTAACCAAAGAGCATAATTTGGAATGGACTGTTAAACTTGCACCCGATGAACAGCGCGAACTTGTTGTTAAGTGGACAGCTGAATATCCGGCACAGGAGGTGAAATATAGTTCTCAAAAATTTTTGGTGGGGAATAATAGAAAATTTTAGAGAATTATAAAATTTTTGGAAAAATTTTCAAGGAATTTTAATTAAAAATAATCAAACACTTTTTGGTTTTATTCTGCAATCTCCAGTTTATTTTTTACTAAATAACTCTTTAACTTATTCCATCCTTCTAGATAAAAAAATTTTTCCGGATTAAGTGGGAGAGAGGTACATAACAGGGATGAGTCCTGCAATATTTTTAAAAATGGAAGAGATCCCATCCTTGGTACTTAAGTAGGAGAGGATTGGAAGAGGATTTACTTGAGAGAGGACAAGGGGGAGAGATTCACTTTTGCATATATTTTTTAAAATTATTCACACATACCTGTGTACTAAAAAGCTTAGTAATACTCAAAAAATTTTATTAGAAAAATAAATGGGAACTAGCTATATTTCTTATTGTAAAGAGTAGGGTTATTGTCTCTTGAAAAATCTTCTGACATCCGAAACTGACCTAAAAAGGCCTCAGATTTTGGGTTCATTTTCGTTCGACAACCCTAGTAGTGAAATAACCTGTGTTAAAATTAAAGAATGATTTTAAGTGAGAGAGGAGTTAATAAATAAGAAATTTTGCTTCATTAAATTATTTAATTAATATTTAATTACAGTGTGTACTCTTCACAAGCGGTAATTCTTGCCCAAGTCTACACATTGCTCCAACATATGGGAGAATTCATTAATAGAAAAACTGTGTTTGTTTGTTGCTGTTAAAGAGAAAATTATTAGAATGCTTATTGGAATAGGCAAAAATTTCTTTTAAATATTTTTAAAAATTAATTCAATTCGTGCTCTTAATTAATTAATTCTTGCCTTTATTTTTATTTAAATTCCTCTCTTATTTATTCCATTTTAAATTATAACTTCTCTCTCCCACTTAGTCCCCTTTTATTTCTGATATATCTTGGTTATGTTATATCTTGGCTTTTGATTAAGTCGACCTCCCTCCAACTCTCCCAAAAAACCTCCCTCCAAATGAGGGTTGGAAGCCCGATCCGGCCCGGTCCGAAAGATCGAGTCGGGCTTCGAATTTTAGCCCCGAAAAAGACTCGGTCGGGCTGGCCTGAAAAATTAGTCCAGAACAAATGACTCGAACGTCGGCCCGACTCGAAAATCCCAAACCTCCCTCCAAGTCGATCTAAAATTTTTTGAAAGCTGGCCTAAGCTAAATAGAGCACCTCAAAGTTAGTTTAGCCCAAAATTTTTTTCCGAGGATGGACTAAGTGAGAGAGATAGAAACAATTACCTAAATATTTATAATCTTACTTTCCTATTTCTAATTTAATTATTTTTCTAATTTAATTTATATTATTTTATTTAGCAATTTTATTAAAATACTAGGTATTCTCCTTTATTTAATTAAAGTCGGACCTCTTTAAGATATACTCTCAATATTAAATACACATCAATTTATGGCGTTTTTTAAATTTGGTTGGCCGTCGGATAGGGGAGCTGCTTAAGCTACGCCTTTATTTAAAGGGGTATCGGTTAGGCAAGGTAATGTAAGGTACAGATTTTTCAGCCCCAAGGCCACTATCCTTCAACGAGGTTCGACTTTGCCTATTTTAGAATATTTTCATTTCCTTTAAAATTTTTTTATTTATTTTTGTGATGCTTTCCTATTTTGATTTGCTGATAAAGAATAAAAAGGGAAACTACTAATTTATCAAAAAAAAATTTGAACTAAAATTGGTTCAGCAAAGGGGCAAAGAATAGAGAAATTAAAGTGTTAATATCTCGAGGGTCGCTTTCGGAACTTCCAGGCACGGGATATTCTTAATATCAAACTTCGCTTCAGATTTTGGAGCCGAAACGCCATCTTGGGAAGCTGCTCGTACTGGGAAAGTTGCCCCCTCAATTTGAAAAGCTTCTCATAATAAGAAGCCGAAAAGGAGAAATAAATGGCGTCGTTACAACACAGGGCATCGTGTAATTTAATTGAAATAATTTATTAAAATTATTTTTTAAATTTATTCAAAAACAAAAAAATAATATTTATATTATAATTCCATGTTTTTTATTAACCGGGTAAAATTCTAATAAAAATTTAATTGGCAAAATATGCAAAATTAAGAGTGAAATGCGCGCAATTATGGCGAGAATCGAAAATATAATTAAAAATTTATGGGGAAATTTTTATTTTTAATGAATGGTTATTTTACGTCATCTCTATCTTATCCCTCATATAGAATACAGAAGAATACAGATTACTCGCACCATCACGTATTAGAATATCAAAAAGCTCTAGAATATCGAGTCCTATCCCAGGAATCAAAAGTTTGTGCTCGAGCATTTTCGAGTATCGATCTACTCTAATCGAAATCGCTTAACTAACTAACCAACTCTCTCTTATATTTAATATCTAAAATATCCGACATATCCCTTCACAGAATTAGATATCCCTCAAAGATAGCCTGAATGGGATAAGATAGAGATTTAAATAAAGAAAATAAAATATATTAAAATTTAATTGTGATCACATAGTAATTTTCTGATTTGAGAAGATTAGAAAAGGGAAAATGTACAGAAAAATAAAAAATAAAAAAGACTAAATTAATAAAATTAAAAAAAAATCGGGGAAAAAGGGTTGAAGTAAATTAAAATTAATTAATATCAAAAAGAAGATTGTCTCATTTCTTCACCGGTTTTTTTCAACTATTAGAAATTAATTGTAAATTATCAAAGTGTGGGTTTGTGTAGCTGAAGTTAGCAAAAGTATCTGGATCCTGCAAAGAACAAGAGAATTAATTTCAGTATTATAGTAAAGTAGCAGAACCCATCCTAGAAAATATTAAAAGATTGGAGATTGGGTGGGGGGTATTATTCAAATGCAAGGTAATTTACCGCTCAAGCATCCCACAACCGACTGATCGTTTTAATTTTTGCTTTATTCTTGCTTATACCTTCGCCGGCTTTAAACCTCAAGAGTAGGGAAAAAGACAAGAATCAAAAAACCTCCGAGGAATATTTTGAGACAAAACTCAAGGCCAATTGTCTTGGGCATATCTACTTCTCAAAAATTATTGGAATTCTTTCCTTCCAATTTCTGATGACTCTTTCAATTTCTGGTTATTTCAACCTACTTCTACTTTTCCCCTCAAAAAAACTTACAATAGAGGCAAGTAAATGCTTGTCCTGAATTGGAGTTAACAAAGCCTTTTCTTGAGTAAAATCGTCATCAAAATTGGAAGTATCATCAGCACTTTTCTATAAAAAATGGGGGGATTTTTAAAAAGTTTAAAATAAAATACCACAAGAGGTTTAAATGGAGGTATTGTTTGTCTAGTTTCAAACTTTTTCCAATCAACACCTCTAAAGAATGAGTGCTGGCGGATGGGGCCTAAAAATTTGGTTTTGAATGAATTTTTTTATTAGGTAAGTATGTGAAAGTTTTTCGAAATTTTCACAAATTTCAAAAATTTTTGGAATTTTTAAAAAATTAGAAAATTTTTCAAAAAAAAATTCAAAAAATTTTCAAAAAATTTCTTAATTAAAAAAATTTTTTACCATCAGGACATTCAGGCATCCCCAGTCTTGTATTTGGATTTCGATCAAATAGCTGAAAATTTTTTAATAAATTTTTAAATTTATTTTACTTAATATCATATTAAAAATTATAAAAATTAATTTACCGCAGATAATATTTTTGCAGATTCTTTACCAATCCATTTTGGGAAATATGGACGTTCATTAAGTATAGCATCGAATAATTCGTCTTCCCCATCTCCGTGGAAAGGTGATTGGCCAATAAGCATTTCGTACATTAACACCCTAGAATGTTTAAATTCTCATATTTAGGTAATTTTTATTGAAATTTATTTAAGATTAAGTGATAAAGGAGAAGCCAGCTAATATTTTTGCAGGTTCTTTCTCATTAATGAAAAAGATCTCCCCCTCAAAACAAACTCAGATTAGAGTCAGGCCGATACTCAATATTAGATACACCTTAAATTAAGATACCTATCTTAAAATTTGGTTCGCCAATTGATGATCTGCCTAAACGATAACTCAATTTAAGATATCCGTCATTATAAGGAACAAGTTTTCTAGCCAAAGTTATATATCATAGTGAGGTCGACTTTGCTAATTTATTTTAACCCCCCAAACACTTACCCCAAACTCCAAAAATCCACAGCTTGATTATAAAGTTGTCCTTTAATTATTTCTGGTGCAATATAGTCAGGGGTTCCACAAAAAGTTGAAGCCATTCCATTTTCTCTGTTTGCCTCTGTTTTACACATTCCAAAATCTGCTAAATGAACATGTCCATCATTATCGAGAAGTATATTATCCAATTTTAAATCTCTGTAGATTATGTTTTTGGTATGTAAAAATTGTAATGCACAAATTATTTCACAAGTGTAGAAACGAGTTCGGTTTTCGTCGAATCGTTTAACCTTTAAAAATTGATTATATTTTAAAATAATTTTTAAGACAGGCTTCTTAAGAGTTTTTTTAAAAAACTAAAGTTTTTAACATTAATAATAAATTAAATAATAGGTCAACTCGTTAGTTCCCTGCCGAATTTTTTCAGTACAGCCCTAAAACGAGAAATCAGGGCGGAAATTATTTTATGATATCTTGTCATAGTGTGGGTTTGTTTTTGGTATCTATAGATTATATTTTTAGTATGTAAAGTGGAGGTATCGCTTAGGCATTTTACTTCATTCTAATGGTCAACGAATAAAAAATTTAAGCTCAGTCTACTTTATGTCCTAATACTTTCATTGGACTCATAAAACTTAGATTGGACCAGTAACTAACACTCAGCCAAAATCTGGTTGTATACACTAATAGGAGGAGTATAATATAACGGGATTCAATTGTATAGCGATTTGAATGTATAAAAATAGAGAGAAAATTCCTCTATTAGGATTCTTTGGGGTGCTCGAAACCCGACAATCTCGTGAAAATTTTGACTTTAAAAATGCCTAGATTTTTAACAAATCTCCTCCCACGATTTACCTGTTGTATATGATACATTAAATCACCACCATTTAAATATTGCATTACAAAAAAGAGGTATTCATTAGATTGAAAACAAGCAAAAAGTTTACACAGGAAAGGGCATTCACCGGATAAAATGAGTACTTTTCTTTCGATAAAAGTGCACTAAAAATTAATTTTTGAAAAATTTTAGCTAATTTTATTTTAATTACTTCAGTATCATCGTCTTCTAAAATTACATCTTTTTTTAAACATTTCATTGCAAAATATTGACTGTGATTTTTTAATTCTACTAGTAGCACCTGAAAAAGTTTTTTTGAGGGTTTTTAAAGGATTTTGTCTAAATTTTTCAAAGAAAGAAATAAAATTAAAGAGAAACTAGGTCTTTAAGTTTTTAAAGAATCTATTCTTGTCAAACTCAAGTTTATAGGTATTATAGTGAGGCATATGGTCCTGTACAAGATTTTACGAAAACCCGTCCTGTAATCTTGGGGTTAAAAGCGATAGACGGGATTACCCGGATCCCGTTTGTCGCCTAGATTAATTCTGCAGTCGTTCCGTTCTATTAAAATCAATCTCATTATAAGATCCAGGATTTGCTATTTTTCCGTACTCTCACAAAAAAATTAAACTCCATAATTTTTAGCTCTTCAACTCTCAAGTCCCCTTTTTTCTTCCTTCCAAAAAATTCCATATAATCGTAAATTATAAAACAATTTTTAAAATCCCTTCCCCCCTACCTTTCCAAAACTTCCTTTTCCAAGCACTTTGTGAATATGGAAATTTGTTAGTTTATATTGACGAGGAGAATCTGCGTTGCCGCCTCCTAAAGGTTCTGATGCTTCGTTACTTTTGTCAGCCACAGAATCGCCTCCAGAGACTTGGGCTCTGAATAAATTCTGAAAAAGAGGAAAAAAGCTTTAAAATCTCCAATCTTTTAATCACCTTAAATTTATTCCCAACTCCATTAACCAATTGTTGGTCTTTATTAGCAAAAGAAGGGGGCGCTGTATTTGTTGTAGCACTCCTTTTAATTTCTATTAGGGCATCGGAAAGTTGTTTTTGATTTACACCGCAAAGGTTAGGCATATGTTTTTCACAACGGAAGTGACTTGAAAATAATAAGTGGATTAATTTGTTTAGTCAAATTTTTTTTAATAATGGCGTTGAAAATCTGTCATTCGTTGTGTTTGTGAATTAGGAAAATTAAGGTTATTATAACATTGACTTTGACAATCCATCAGAATGATTAATCTTTTGGAACTCAATCACTTTATATTTATCAGTACGATAAACCCAGAAGTATGATTGATGCGGTCAGTAAATAATTTGGAGACCACGAAAAA
Organism: Meloidogyne arenaria; assembly: GCA_036172955.1. Lineage (NCBI taxonomy): Eukaryota > Metazoa > Nematoda > Chromadorea > Rhabditida > Meloidogynidae > Meloidogyne > Meloidogyne arenaria. Next base: position 2,444,993 of record JARQAB010000046.1, on the reverse strand, counting down.
ACAGACTGGACCCAGTCCGAGTCGGGTTTTTATTAAATCTTCTGATTGATTGCCATGGCAATGGTATACCAAATTAAATTTTTCCTCAAAGTTAAGGGTCTAGTTTATTCCTAAATTTTCAAGTCCAATCTCAAATTAGTCACAATATATCTCAAAATTAATCCTTCCTTTACTTCGACTTATTTCAAAAACATTTACCAATTAACGCCACAAACTTCACATTTCAATCCTTGCCTAAAAAGCCCATAAAGAAGAGAGCCGCAATGATCACAAAATGTTAGACTTTTAAAATTATACCTTTAAAAAGTTAAAATTTTTTAATTAAGAAAATTATCGCTAACGGTTTGAAACGATGAGGGACATCAATTTTGAAACGTTCTTTAAGGTAAATTGTATCTTTCGTATTTTTAGCTGAGCCTGGGCATTGACTTAAAGTTTTTTCGTGACACTTTTTGTGGACAGCTGAAAATAAAATTTTTAAGAGGTTTTTGAAAATAAATTTTATTTTTAAACAGTAAATGAGCCCCTCTATTTTGTATAGCTCGATATAGATTTTTATGATACAGTCTCTTATATAGGGATTTGGTTGTATACGAAATAGAAGACAGCGTTATATAACAGCGTTATATAAAATAGACGTTTAATATTATAAAGGCATCAAATTTAGTTCCGATATTTTTTGTTCCAATTTCCGAAATTTTAGAAAACATAGACTAATACTAATTTAGATAAATTAAGCTTAGTTGTAATTTAGAAATAAACTTGCCAAGTGTGCAAAGTTGGCATTGATATCCTTGTTTATTTAAACCCCACATAAATTCTCCACAAATTGAACAAAAAGTAAATTGACGGAATGAGGTTGTAACAAATTCGTGGCCTCTGATTTCTTTAAAATTTCAAAAAATTTTTGACCCAAAAAATTATCCCCTAACCATGTATTTTTGCATGTTTTATAGCCCCTCTACGTCTATAAATTCCATCACCAAATCCTTTCGGGGTAGCCATTTGAGAAGCCCCACTTTCTTCTGATAGTTGATCTTGGGAGCCATTGCCGATTTTTAAGGTTTGGGCCAAGATACGTCCACAAGGTTTTAGACTGGAAATTAAAATTAGTTTAAAAATTATTTGATCGGAAGAATAAGTGGCATTAATAATGCCAATAATTAAAAAATAAAGCAGAAATGCGTAAATAAATACCAAAAAAGAAATGTCAAATTTTGTTCTCTAATAACTCCAAAAGAATTTTATATAAACTTTTGGAGTCATATGTTCCTAATTTTTGGGATTCATAAAAATATTGTTAAAATCCCCTAATTAGAGCTGTCCGCAATTTAATAAATTTTATACAGCTGGAATCCAAAAAATACGAAGAACAAATTTATGCAGTTGCAGACAGCTCTGTCTCACGCCCACAAAAAATTTCAAAATTAGCTTAGAAGCTTTACTCAATAATTTTATAAAATCTTTCAAGTTTAATAAACTCACTTTATCCAAATATGAGTAACGGCATCAGTTTTACTTTTACAAACGATATCCTAAAATTGCTCGAACATAAAAAAATATTTTTGTAAAAGAAAGTTTACTTCAAGCCTCATAGTTGCATCAGCAACAAGTGTTTTATCGTTTTGAACAAGCATTTGAAGTACCCGATTTTGTAGAATGCCAACATCAAAACACTTTTCCCATTGTAGCTGCATTGTTTTTCTTTTTTGGATTAAACGGTTTTCACCTTAAAAACGAAAGGATTTTTTTAAAAATAGGAAGAGAAGAGGTGTGTTTGGTATACATAAAGAATGCTTTTTAAATAAAGCAGCCGAACACATCCGGAGGAAGACCCTCTCTGTGGGAGCCTTCAGGATATGGTTGGTCTTGGAAGACCCTAAAATACTGATTGTTATCCGTTCTTAACCAACGATTGGTGGATATCCTTGTTTTATCACCAAGCTGGGGGACAACTTTGTCTGTCCTACAGTTCTTCGTTAACTAAATTTTCCAGAAAACCTCAAAAACTCTCACCATTAATCTCCACCTTTTCTTTAACATTAACTGCACAGCTGAGGTCACTCAACTGGCAATTTTGAGGTAATTGATCCTCCGGCATTTCCACCCTAAGTAGTTTTAATCTAACAACAGCTACATCTGGGGTAGGTGTAGAAATTTCTTTCAAATTTGAAGAGGGGGAAGAAGCACAAGAAGGCGAGGAAGACAAAGCAGCGGTAGAGGCAGCTGGGGAAGACAACATCATTGGTTTATGAGTGCCGTTGTTTATGCCGTTTAATATGCCGTTTATTGAGCCGTTTGGTGATTGCTACAAATTATATTCAATTTTAAGTTCTCACTCTCTACATAATAATGAATAAGGTTGGGGGCCCGTCCGGTCCGAAGATCGAATCGGGCATCGAATTTTGGCCCGAAAAAGACCCGGTCGGTCTGGTCCGACAAAAATGAGGCCCGAAAAAAATGACCCGAAAACCTCGACCCTACTAGTTAATATTATAGACCGTCCAACATCCATTATAATTCCATATTTACAATAATACTCAAGGGTTTTTATTAAGACGAAATAGAGTATAATTTTTTATAAATTCAAAATCATGATATTTTTAAGTGAGTTTCACCCTACTTTAGGCGTTGATTGACCAGATTCGTTGTCTTGAAATTCTGTCTCCAACAAATCCTCCAAAGGAAAAAGATCGTAAATCTGAAAAATAAATTTAATTTAATTTTTTAATAATTACCTATATAAAAAACATAAAAATTAAAACAAAGAAAATGCCATTTTGTTGTCTATTTAATTTTAAAATAATTTAAATCAAAATTGAAATTAGACTGAAAAAAATTATATTTTCATAAATTTAATAAATTAAGGAATTTATGTAATAATTAAAATAACAACAATAATAAGGGATGGGGGAGATTGAAGAATAGTATTTGTTAGAAAATAGGGAAAGAAAAATATTTTAGAGAACCTGTTTTTAAAAATAAAAACAAAATTAATTCCAGTATTTACGTAATTTTAACATTTCAAAATAATACTTTAACAAATTTGCCCTAAATAAAGGGGTGTGCGCGAAAATAAGTGCTAAAGCACTCAAAAAGTTGTTTATAAAAATGAAAAACAAAAATAGATTTTTTAGAAAAAATAAAATTGTCAAGTTGGAAATTTGTGTATTTGAAGAAATTTATGTGTTTTATATGAAGAATTGACTCAATATTGTTCCCCAGTTCTCGAGAGGCAGGGAATTTTTACTTTTTTTTCTTGAAAATTCCCGGTCCCCGTATAAACCTGAATCTCCAAAAATTTTCCCTAAAGTCCAGCTCTCGGTCAGTGCCCAACAATAAAGGTATCTCAAGAAGAAAGATTTTTTAAATTAAATTAGGGGCATAATTATTTAATATTTATCAGTGGAAATAAAGTCCAAAAAATATTTTTTAAATAAAATAGCACTGAAAAATATTTCTCAAAATGAGCACAAAAATACTGAAATTTGATCAAAATAGAAAATTCAAGGGTTATCGTTTGTTTGTTTTTTCATTTAAATTTTGAATTTAAAGAATTTTAAAAATAAAAAGTGAAAATTGCGAATATTTAAAGAGTGAATAAATTTATTTTTTTTTCTTTTAAATTTTTAATCTTTCTAAGCTTCTTGGCTTTTAAGTCTTAGTTAAATAAAAAATAAATATAAATATATATTTTTATTGCCAAAAATAAAAAAAAATTTTGTAGTTTTGTCTTTATTTTTGTTTGTTAAAAGAAAATATATTTTTTAAAAATATTGGAGAGTCTTGTGACGAAAACAAAAAAATAAAAAGATTAAAAAATAGGTGAAGGACTGTGACGTTACTGTTGGAGAGAGAGAGGGTCGTCAAAAACATTTTATAACTCTACTAAAAGATAACCTAAATTTATGAAATTTTCCATGGATATAGGATAGATTGTTATTTAAATAATCAGAAAATTTCAGAATTTTTGGTTTTGTAAAAGAAAAGTTATGGGCAAAAATGTGTCCTTTACAGTTAAAAATGACCCCTTTTAGTTAGTTTTTTGGCCATAACAATAAAAATACGGAACCAAAAATTTTGAAATTTATAGAAAATCTAGTTGATACTAGTAATAATATTTATACAAAATTTCATAACTCTAGATTCTTAGCAATATGTGAATTAATAAGACGCACATAAAAAGTCGCGCATCGTAACGACCCTAACAAAGATATAGACAAACACAAAAATAATAATAGAGAAGTCAAAAAGGGCAATTAAAAAAAAGTTTTTTCTTAATTTTAAATCATTCAAATCATTTGATTTAATGGGAAAAAATTATTTTTTTAAATAAAAAATAATTTTATGTCTGGTAAAATAAAAAATTAATTTATGTTCCAAACAAAATTTTTTTAAATTAAATTAGAAATTTTTTTAAATTAAATTGTACTTTTAAAGATTTAAAAAAATAAAAGTTTATTCAAGGTTGAATAATAAAATTTACTTTTTTTCTATAAATTATACTGTTTCATTAAATCCGCGGTACTTATCCCTTATACCACACCCCCTCAAAGTAGTGTCCAAAATGTCATATATGGGGTAATAAAGGGTGCTGATCACGATTATGGTGTTTAATTCTCAATATAAGAACCCCCTCACCCATAAATTGTCATGGTTCATAATGGTCAAACTTCAAGTTTGGACGCATTTGACTACCACAATGGCAGAAACGTTCAGTGTGAAGCAAACCGCAATTTTGAAAAAATTTTGCAGCGTTTGATTCATCAGGACATCCCCCATTAGTGTGTCGTAATTATAGGGCATTTTTTATTTATTTTTATTATTATGGGTTCAAATGAATGAAATCGTTTATATACTCATTAAACGACCAATAATCACACAGAAAATAAATATTAAATATTAGTGCATTAATATTGCTCATACCTATATATTTATTTAAATAAAAACTTGAAGTTTGACCATTATGAACCATGACAATTTATGGGTGAGGGGGTTCTTATATTGAGAAATAAACACCATAATCGTGATCAGCACCCTTTATTACCCCATATATGACATTTTGGACACTACTTTGAGGGGGTGTGGTATAAGGGATAAGTACCAAATCCGCTATAAAATTAAGATAAAGACAAAAGGTATAGGGTTGGGGACCGGTTCGGTTCGAAAGATTCAAATCAACTTTAGAGCAGTGATTTGAAAAAGCTTTTCGACTTTCCCGAATTTTTTATAAAAGGTATTAATAAGCATTCTGTTACGAGCTTCAAAGCACTGTTTATGAGATTATGGAACTAGAAATGAAAACTTTTTAATGAGTAAAAAAAGACAATTTTAAAGTAAAGAAGTCTATTAATTAGTCTAGCACAATAAAAAAGGCCTTTTTTAAAGAATTTTCTCAAGTAAAAAAAATATTAGAATTATTGATGCATAAATATTCAATAATTAATGTGGGAAGGTTTTAAAGCTGTGGAAATGTGTGATGGGTTACGGCGAGGATTGATAAAATAGGAAAATGAAGACGTAAAACCATAAAATTTTGCAGAGATATCCTCAATATAGTTATCTAACTCCTCTGAAAATTTCAGAATTTTTGAATCAGAATTTCAGAAGTTATGATTAAAAATATCAGAATTTTGGGCAAAATAGTCGACTTCTTGTTGTTATTTTTTCCATAACTTTTGAAATTCTTAACCAAAATTTCTGAAATTTTAAAGGGTGTTAGATAGCACTATTAGAAAGGTCCGTACAAAATTTCAAGGTTTTAGGTGCACAACAAGAGGCATTTTTATAAAAACGCGCAAAAATGGGCACACTAAGCAGTAAAATATAAATTTTATTTTTATTTTAAATAAATTAATGCTTAATATACATTTTTTAATTAATTAATGAATAAAATAGTCAAGAAAAATTATTGAAAAATTGGAAAAATTGGTTTAAAATGAAAGGAACAATTTTTAAAAAATATTTTTGCTTATCAAAATCAATTTGTGTTTTAAAAGCAATTTTATTAAATAATTAAAAGTTGGGGGAGAAAAAAATTTTTTTATTCTAAATTTGGTGTTTAATTGTGCAAAATGCATCTGTCAAAGGTAATTAATTTGTTTAAAAAAGCTGAGATAAGAAAAAAGTAAAGGTGTTTAAAACAAAAAAATATGTAAAGATTGCAACTTGAAGTTGGTAAAATATAAAGAAAATATAGCTTTTGTAAATATATTCTTTTTCATCAATTTGGATGATTTAAAAATTTTGTAAGGGATTTTCAAGCCTTCAGACTATTTGAGACAATATTCAATATTAGTCAAACCCTCTATTTTAGACAAAGTCAAATTTGATAGAATGAATTTGAAGGGGCCTAAGAGAAGGTAGCGTTATCAGAGGTTGATTAAATCGAGGGGGCTCGATTGTACAGGGTGTTTCAACTAAGAAACCCTGTTGATTGTACTTCCTTTGGGCAGAAAAATAGTCTTGCTTAAAGAGCTACTCTCGTCCAGTGGTCAACCAAATTTTAAAAATAACACCTAAATTAACTTAGAAAAATTGAGCTTGCAATTTTCAAAAAAAAAAAAATTCAGAAAATTTCAAAAGAAAAATTAGAAAGAGTCTAGCTAGACGTATAACAAAAAGAAAGATAAAAAAGAGAGAATTTTTTCTTTCTTTAATTTAAATCCATGGATGGATTCATTGAAGCGATATTTGTGCTATTTTACTGCAAAAAGAAAAGAAAAAGCCTTTTTTCTAAAGGAAATTGTTTGTGAATATATACGACAATTTAACTAAAAAGCTAGGCAAAAAAAGTCATTTTTTCAATAAAGCCAAGAAGCCGAGGGAATTCCCTAAAGGGAATTATTTTCTCCTAAACAAGTGATAGTCACTTTTTATAAATTTTCCTTCCTTTTTAATTTACTTTTTTCTTTGTTTTTTCTTTTAAAATATTTGAAATTAAATTTAAATAATGAGAAGAAAAGTATAGAGAACGAGAAATAATAGATAGACTTACACATAGAAAAAAAAACTGATTAACAAAAATAATAAAAAAAAATATTAATGCTTATCGCTTGAAAAAGAGAATTTAAAAGGCTTGTGGATTAAGAAGACAATATAAAAAATATTTGTTAAAAATAAGAATAACTATATGAAGTTAATATAAACAATTTAGGTTTGATTAAGTAATAGATGTTACTAGCTTTTTGAAAATTGTAAATTACTTTTTCAGAATTGTTGTAAAAATTGTTTGTTCATATTTATCAGAGGTGGATCGGAAATGACGAAGGTGCCGGAAATTGAAACTTTCGGAAATCGCTCAAAAGCCGGAAATCGGAGCCGGAAAAAAGCTTCACTTAAAGCCGAAGCTTTACAATGTTGTGATAATATCACTATAGTCTTTTAGACTATTGATACAATCTTTAAAGCCAGAGCGTCTGTCTCACTTAAACAAACACTCATTTTCAACAAAATACAAAGATGTGGGATGACAAAAAGGCAAAAGGGACAAAATAACAAATTAAATTTTTACAATTAATAGAATCACAAAATTGTCATCATTGTCCACATCTTTTTTTTCTTCTTCTTCTTTGGTGGCAGTCATCGTTGTCGTTCTTGTTGACGTTTCCTTGCAGGCAGGATCCAAACAGGGCAATCGCACGTCCTTGATTGTCACTTTTTGATCTTGTCACTGCTCGTGTGTTGAATAATACTTGTTTATTGCAGGCTCAGAGGATCACTTTTTGGATCTTGTCACTGCTTGACTTTTCATTGCAGGCTCAGCGGATCTACTTACGATCTTGGCTCTGCTTAAGCATAATTTATACTTTACTGAATTTCAATGAACTCAACTCCACAACACTAACATTTCTGCTAGTGCGCAGTACGGTGCCGTTTTTCTGTGTACTTTTAGGATGGCTCGTGGTTGAATACTTTACTTGAATACTACGACTAATAACCACTCAAAGGATGTCTGATACATCCTGCCTCTTTCAAAGACTAGATACCGCAACACTTTCCTGAACATACACTATGTGTAGTCTGGGTGATTCATTGAGAAGGCTTCTTGGTCTTTGACCTCAGCCGAATTACTTTTGGACTTATGCTTTCACTGGCTGCCAAATTTTTTGTACTTTTTCATGTTCATGGCCATTTTTACTTTTCATGTTTAATTTCAAATTTCAATGTCTTTTTTATTTTCAATTTCTGGACTTACATGCTCGTGAATGCCAGATACTTAGATTTAGACTTCGATCGGCTTGTGCACTCAGGATCACTAGGCTGATTTTTGCCTCAAACTAGGTCTTTGTTAACCTCAAAATTTAGACCACTGATACTCGCACTGAGTCCATTTTTAGGTCTGACTAACTGGTCCACTGCACTGGTCTTAATTTCTTGCCGATCACTACACTACGACGTCCGTCCATACTCCTTCACTAATTGCTTATAGCAATTCACTACACTTCGCCTCATTACACTAATGCCACTCGTCCCCTCTGAAGCTGTTGTCGATCGTAGTCGCTGCAGTAGACGAGCTGGATCCGTTTGCGACCGCGCCATTGTTACGACCGGAGGTGTCCGAGGTTTGTCTGATGTTGACGTGCAATGAATAACAGTTTATCCGGCGTAGAAATATACAATGTAGACGAAGGTTAAAAGGGCTGGAACAGACGAAGGGAGATCAGGGACTAGCCGGGCTAGTATGATCCCGCTAGACTGACGCTTTGGCTGGCTTTTATACTATAGCGATACCACTACACAACACTCCCTCTGATTTAAAGTTTCGCCTTCGATGTTTCGCTTTTTAAAGATCACTTTCGGCACATCCCCTGGTTTGTAGCAAGGAAAAATTAACGCGGACGAAAGATTTTCTTTGAAAATTATCAACCTTATATATTAAATTGCCCCAATTTGCCTTCATTTCTTAAATTTAAAATTGTGTTGAATAACATCTTATCTATTTATTTAAATAAAAAACAAGGAAATAATTTTCTATTTAATTTTATTTTCCCCCTAAAAGTCTTAGAAACAACAAATCCTCTCAATATTTTTTTTAAATTTATATAAAAATCCCTTCATTTGACTAAGCAATATTAAGGAAGATGACTCGTGTTCGCAATATTTTTAGCGGATTATTTAAATATGTATTTTTTTTCGCTGTCGGATAAATTTTTAAATAAAATTATATAAAAATATTTCCTGTCTGACAAAAAAATAAAATTAAAGCTAAAGGTTGAATCCAGTTCTGAAATTTTTTTTAAAAAAGAGTCGGAAAGAAGGGTTAGATTTGAAATCTTTACAAAGATAGTTCAACAAGGAGAAGAAAATTTTTTAAAGAAAATAATAGAGGAAGGCTAATTGTAAGTGAAAAAAGGATAGGGGCTTCCTGGCATGTGGCTCAAAACTGATATTTATCCGAAACCTAAATATGAAAAAAATTTTTCTGAAGTTTCTCGAACATCCTTGACTAACTCCTCCAGAAATTTCAAAATTTCTGATCAACTACTTTTAAAGCTATAGTCGATAAGTCTGAAAAATTAGGCATATTTGGAGAAATAACATTTTCGGCCAATATTTTCTGACATAAAAGCCTAAAAATTTTGAAATTTTTGGAGAACAAAAGTTTATCCTTCCTAAAACATATGAGGACTACATATTATTGCATAAGTTTATCCTTCCTAAATTCGCTACATGACGGCGTGGATGGAGGTTGAATTTAAGAAACAACTCATTATAAGGGCAAGACTATGCCTTATAGATCTTCTGTACTTAAGAATAAAAAAATAAGCACATATTTCAAAGAAAAAAGAACAAAAATTAATAAAATAAAAAATATAATCGCTTTAAAATTATGGCTAGAAAAAGCATTGAATAAATATTTTTGTTAGAAAATAAAAAGAGAAACAAAAGGGGGAAGCTATAATAAATAAAAATAAAAACGAGAATTGGCGGCTGGCAACAGACGCGCGTTTATTTATTTTTTTAGCAGTCATTCATGAAAATAAAAGATAAGAGGAGAATAAGGGAGGAGAATAGAGGAGTGCGTGAGAGTGAAAGAAAATATTATTTTGAGCGAGAAAGGATAAGTATAAGTGGCCATCAAAAACTAGTATATAGAAAATTCTGAAGATTAATATTTTAAAAATTCTGAATTTATTTTTGAAAAAAATTTTTAAGGAAATTTAATTCTGGGCGTTCTAATAGATTTTTAAGGGGAGGGGGTCATTACGGCGCAGTCTGATAAGTCTGGCTTTTTAGCCATAATTTTAATATGGAAGTTGGTCGGGAGACCTTCGTAGTTATTTTAAACAATGTTTTAAATGACTCCCGTTAAAACTTCAATCTCGATACATACAAAGATCCAACGGTTATACATTCAACAAACATTTAGATTGGGGTTAAAACGAGTCGATTTTATTCAGAAATATATTCAATTTCATTCAAAATAAATAAATAGATGGCCCTTTTTGTTTGTCAAAAAATTATTTTTATGTAAATGAAAGCTAATTTTACATCATCGGAAACAAAAATAAGATAAGTTAACCAATAAAATATTTATGAAAAAAAATAATATGTATTAAAAAGAAAAAAAGAGGGGTTTTGGACTTAAGGGCATTAAGGCGTGGCTGCAGAAGATTGTCAAATATGAACCTAATCAAATAAAATTTTCACCAGATAGCCTCAACAATGTTCCCTAACTTGTCAAAAAATTTCAGAATTTTTGATTCAGAATTTCAGAAAATATGGTCAAAAATGGTCTATTTTCCCTTGAAAAATACTCTATTTTTCAGTTTACCTCACATAACTTTTGGAATTTTTAACAAAAAATTTTGAAATTTAACAGGAAGAGAGCTAAAATTATGGGGAATATTCAAGGAAAAAATCATGATTAAAGGCTATCCCCTTCAGGCATTTTCATACTTACGCGCCAAAACACTTCCGCGCCGAAATTTTTCATGTAGAGTTAAAGGAATAATTTAAAGAGGAAAAAAGTTAACAATCAACGAACAATGTGTGTTTTATCTAATCTTTAAATTTTGTAACTTAAAATTAGCTTTTTTTGTCTTTAAAATAATATTCCCTCAATAAAAGGAAGAAAATAAAATTTAAAAAATAAATTGAATAAATTGGCCCAATTGTCTTATTTTCTCTTCTCCTTTCCCCCTTTGCCTTTCCCCCTTTATATTAAAAACTTGTTTGTTCATTTACGCGTGGCAGACTATACACAAAATTAAAGGAAATTGAAGAAAATTTGTTTAAAAAAATTTTTTTGTCAAAATGTAAAATTGTCAAAATACATAAAGGGATAAGCGAAATTTCGTTTCGTGAGGTCTAGAGTCTATTTAATTTATTTTACGAGTCTTGTAGAGGTAATAATCTTGGAAAGAGCATTCTTTGTGAGATTTGCCTAGGCAAAAAATCAAAAATATTCACGAAAAAAATTCAAGAAAATTGTAACACGTCCCATAGTGGCGGGAAGCAATCGGGTCTAGATTTGCCTGTAAATCCCGAGGCAGCAAGATATTGTGACGTACCTACTACTATCAAAAAATATAAAATTCTTAGCACATTCCCTTCCACATTTAAGCTTTTGTGGTTGATCTAATTAACCCCAGAAAAAAAGGAATTTTCTTCAAGTTCCCTTAATTTCTCTTATTTGTCACAAAACAAAATTTCGCCTGCCTACAAAATAAAAATAATTTTTTGGAGAAAAAATGTGTGCTAACATTTAAGAGGAAAAAAATAAAGAAACAAAAACTTTAAAGAAATTTTTATTATTTTTATTTCTTTATTTTTTATTCCCTCCCAAGGGTAAAACAACCAAAAGCCAAACAATTTTTTTTATTATTTTGGCAAGAATTGGTCTTTGACTTTTATGCATTTAAAATAAAAAAAAGCTTGGAGGGGTTGCTTTTATTTTTTAATGAATATTTTAATAGAATCTCTATCTTATCCCTCCCTTTTTTAAATTTATGCCAAACTAGATTAAAATAAAAAATACCCCCCCCCCCCCAATCCCCTCCCACTCTTCAAGCTTAACATTTTTCTAGACACCCCCATGCTTAGTTGAGATAAGTTAGAATGTCTGGAAGCTCTGACTAGTTATCTGGTAATTTAAGTTTCTGACTTGACTGACTCAAAATTTCTATTTTACCCAAAGCTTTCAGATATCCCGATCAGGTGGGATAAGTCAGAGGGAGGGATAAATTGGGAGATTTTAGAAAGTATACTGTGGATTCTAGAAAGGGATTTTAGGAAGCTGACTAAACCTGACTTATCCCCACTTATACCAGGTGCTTTTATTTTTCAAATGGATTCCTATGTATTAAAATTAAATTACCAGATATCCCGCGAGAAATAACCAAAGTGATATAGGTATTAATTAGAATAGAGAAAGTAAAATAAAAAAATGTAAAGGTATAACTAATGAAAATTTAAATTACCTAAATGTACACTCAAATTTAATAAAATAAAATTCGAAAAATTTAAAAGAGGAAGAAAAATTTTTATAAAAGAACAAACAAAGATTTATTATAAAATTTTTTTATTTTAATTTTTCTTTCTCCTTTTTCTTGTTTAAAAAAGTTTTTTAGCAAAAAAAATTCGATTTTAAAGTAAAAAAAATTAAAAATGTTGTGACGTCATTCTATTCTCGAGAGAATAAAAAGAGAAAAATAAAGCAATATAAATGAATGAAATGGGATAAAAATAGAAGAAGAAAGGAGAAAAGTGAAGGGGGGAAGTGTTAAATCTTTGAAATTTTTAAACAAAGAAAGGTTCTCAATGAAATAAAATTGGGGAGGGAAGGTGGGGGTATGTAGATCCCGCCCGATCCGACTTGATCCATCCACACAGTCGCAGGACTGTGTATCTTCAGCCAAACCCCTATCGAGTAATAATGTCGTTTGGTTCGAGGCACAAATCGAACAGTTTAAGTGTGTATGGGCTTCGAATTATTTAAACAAATGTTGTGACGGAATGGACCTTGACAGAAATTCAAGAAGGAAGATCTGCTCCTAATGAAATTCGAGAAAGACATCCTTGAACAAAATTTTTTTGTATTTTGAACTGTACATTTTTTGTTTATTTTTTAGTTAAAAAAAAAGTAAAAAGGAGAAATTTAAGAGATTATAATTATTTGGGCGCAGTTAAGATGTTCATTTGTCTATTTTATAAAATCATTTACCAATAACAACCCGCGCCGAAACATGCCCGCGCCCAGAAAATTTTTTTAATTTTTTGGTTTTAAATATTTGATATTGCGTGAAAAGGGGAACGAAATGTGTGTTTAAATAAAATTGATAGAAAGACTGCCGCTAAGGATTATAAAATAAAATTTTTCTCGATGGAATGAACAAACAAATAAATCAAGAAAAGGAGGGAGGTGGATTTTTAAACTTACTAATTTATTAAACTTTAAATTAAATAAATTTAAAGGTTTAATTTAAAGTATGTAGAATACGGTCAGACTTCGTTATAAGATTGATCTTTGAAGGTGAATGTATCTTGTAATGATGTGTTTTTAAATAAAGGGGGGGGGGGTATTGTCTAGAACGCTCTCCTCAACTAGTGAATGGCCAACAGAGTTTTTAACAAACAGTAAATCGAGGGGAGCCAGACATATCGAGCGGATATATCAGGATAATTCAATGTACAAACAGTTAGCATACTAATTTCGGGATTCTATGGCCATTGGGTCTTGGAAACATTGCCCTATTGAAGAAAAGAGTTTTGTGTTTTAGAACCAACGTAGATAAGCGAGAGGTTGTTTTTGTCATCGCAGTCCAGATCAGGGGTGAGCGCATTGCGTTACTTGCGCTAAATTTTGGCCTTGCGTTTTTGAGATTGTCTCTTGCGCTCACCCCTGATCTCGATAAGTCCGTCCTTATATGTCTCCCTTCCAAATCGAGGTGTAACTAGTATTTTATACAAAAATTTTAAAGAAACTTCCGGAAGGAGATAAAAAAGATTATTAAAATAAATTGGTCATTAATGCATCAATTTATCGATATCATGCAGTTTAAAACGGAGAAGCACGTCAATGAGCTATTATTAATTTTTCTTTTTTTCTGTCCGGAAGTTTATGACTAAACTGATTTAGCTTGATTTTAATCTTTTCTAGCTAATTAAATAAAAATGTATTTTTGACAGTTCCCGCCCCACGAAATATAAAAGTGATGCTTTCCCAGATCTGGCATTGATTCAAGGAAACGGAGAAATGTCAAGGGAGCTGCAAGGAAAGGGACGCGGGACCTTGGATCGAGAAATTAGTGGTTAGGGTTGCCTATTGTATCTACAATCTTAAGTTTATTGGTCAACTGGTGGGGAGAGCTGCTTGAGCGATACCTCCAATTTTACGTATACCTCAGTCTCTCGTACAACTTTTTTCATTCTCCAAGGGATGTACTTACTACAATCAAGATCCGTCTATTACTATTTATTTGTTCCCATTTATTTACTCATAAAAATTGGGTAATTGAAAAATATTAGGGGAAAAATATGATTTTGAAGGACTCAAGGTTTTTGATTGATCACTTCTCTTCTATCATTAAAATTAAAAAGAAGAGGAGAACACTTTCCCGAGTCTTCTTTACACTCGAGAAGAAGAAAAAAGAAAAGAATTTTTACCCCAAATAATTTAAAGATGAAAAAATAAAAATAAAATTCTTGTTTTTGTAAAAAGAAAAATTTTTTGATAGACAAATTTGTGGCTAATAAAAAAATAAAAATAAGAAAATTATAGCAAATAAAGAGAAAGAATGGAGGCAATAATAAATTTTAATTTGAAAATAGTTAAGAAGATTTTTGATTGATTTATTAAGTAAAAAAATTTTTTGGTGTCTATATGTTAAAAAATCCGTACTATTGATAGGTAGTGCCACTATTGAACTTTATCATGCATTACTTAAATAAAAATTATGGAATTGTTAGAGAATTTTTAACAAGGATGGAAATGGACATGGATTTTGATATCCGTATCCTGGTATTTACGGCGGATACAGGCGAATATCCCCAGGCATTATCCATATCCATAACAAAGTCTAATTTTAAGAAAAATATTATGACATATTTTTTAAACACGGAAGACATAAAAAATAATACTTAGTCTTTTTAAATAATATTTTTAAGAAGGAATTAATAAAAAAAGGTGAGAATGAGTCAATAAAAAATGAATGAGTCGATAAGACAAAAAAACAAAAATATTTTTATATTTAAAAAAGAATTTTTGAATTTGTAAAAAAATTATTTTGGTGAATGAATAATTTGATAATTTATTGTGAGGGTGTCTGAAAAATCATAAAAAGAAAGAAACAATTTTGTTAAAAAATTTTTAGAGAATTTTAAAAAATTTTTTTGATTTAAATGACATTTTCATTTTTGCCATTTTTAATATTGGCATAATGTTATAATTTTGAAGATTACTGTATTTATTCTGATAGAAGAAAAATTTCTTTGGACCCGGTTCTTATTTTTCAAAGTTTCTATTGGAGGATGGGTTTTTATAAGAGAATGGACTTCTATGGGATCAGTGATGGAAAACTTCCAAAATTTCTCTGGAACCGGTTCAGGTTCTGGAACCGCTTTTTGAATTTCCTCGGTTCCGGTTCCAAACGGGTTCCAGACCTTTGCCGGTTCTAGTTCGGAAACCGCACCGGTTCCGGAACTGGAACCTTTCCATCACTGGTGGATATCTATTAGAATGAGCGTCTATTGGAAAGTGGGTATTTATTAGGGCTTCTAATAGAATAAATACAGTATATTTTTTTAAGAATTCATGAGAATTCTAAAAACAAAACAGAAAATTTCTCCCCCTACCTCCTGACTTGCACTAGCCTTAACTTGTTGATGTTGTTTACGTAAATGAAAAACACGTAGAGACAAAGCCAAAGATCTAAATTTCATTGCGGCACTATTTTTAATATTATTATTATTTTGTTTTTGTTGGCTATTTTTTTCTGTTGCAGAAGCTGCTGTTGCTACTAAATTTGTTGGGGTAGTAGAATTATCAGAAATTGAAAACGTTAATTTTTTCTTGAAGAAAGAGCCTGAAGAATCTAGAAAATATTGGAAATATATTTAAAATTGGGGAGGAGAGCAAGGGGAATTATAGTAAAAATCTGGGAAACAGCCTGATACAGAATAGGAACGAAATCTCGCTCTAACTTGATCCGACTCATTGTTAAATTCATCGAAGATTTATACAACTCAATCTGTTTATAGGTAATCACATAATCTCTCAATCTTTTTAATTTCATTATTAGCACTCTCAGTACTATCGTATTACTTCTCTACAATTTTGTTCATTATTTTTTCTCTCCAATAAATACACATAGGGTAAAATAACATTAATGGTCAATCAGGTGAGAATTCGGCTTTTAAAGTTCTTGATTGAAAATGTTAGTTCCAAGTTGACCTATGTATTTTGGAGAAAGGGAGGAAATAATGCGAAAGTATCCCAGTCCTTCATTCCTTCATCAAAAGGGCCTTTTAATATACTCAAACAAAAAAATCTTATGTTTAATATTTCTCTCAAAATGTCTTACTAAAGTTTCTTCCAAAAATTAGTGGAACTTTAATTTTTGCCAGGCATCTTAGCCAGCAAAAATCGCCGGGCTCGAATTAAAAAATTTAACAAAAATTTACTCGAAGCTTTAGGTTTTTCCTCTTCTTTCAGAGAAAGAGTTGTTAAAGAATTATTAGAAGATGAAAGATTTTCTGTAGAGGATTGTTCAACAATAATAACTTTACAATCCTTTTCTTCTTCTTTTGTTTCTTTTAAAGGTTTATCACCTTCTTCAATTTGTTGTTCAACTGTTGCTTCTTTCTTTTCTTCTGAGAAATGTTCTTTCCGTTCCTGAAAAAAATTAAATAAAGGGGAATTTATACAAATTAGATTTATTTATCTTTTTTTGCTTCAGATTTGTTTTATTTTTCCTTTTTAAGTGAAGGTTGGGGGGACGTTTAGGCGCGAGAATGTTAAGGCTTATACCGTATTTTCTCGATTAATTCCCCTGGGGAATTATTTTTTCAACCCTTCCTTGGCATGGGGAATTAATCGAGGGAGGGGAATTATTCGAGTTTTGGCATTTGAACATGCAGTAGGGTATTTTAGGGTGGGGAATTATTGTTTCAACCCAACTCTAGCATGGGGAATTAATCGAGAGGGGGAATTATTCGAGGGAGGGGAATTAATCGAGAAAATACGGTATTTATTTATTTTCTTTATATTTCGAAAGGGAGCGCTTTGATTCTTTTAAAGTATAGTAACCAATGTTTGGCCGATTCCAAAAAAAATAAAAATTCGAGAAAAATCTGACCAGATCCGACGGATATGATCGATCTTATTCGCCAGTTCCGGGCGAAGCGGAACACTACTAAGCAAATACACTACTAAGTTCATCAAGCCTCTTTTTTATGTTTTAATCTTTCATTTATAAAAGTTTTTAATTAAATGATTAGATGATTTTAATAATTTTTAATTCGATAACAAACTAGACAAATAAATTTTATAGGAAAACCATTTAAAAAAGTCAAAGCCCCTTCATTCAATTCCATATAGAAAAATCCAAGAGATACATTAGACCCGTTTAGCCATGTTTATAAAAAATCAAAACACCCCCATATCAAATAAAAAAAATTTTTCGAAAAATTTAGGTAACTCCATCTTGAATATTTGAATTAAATTTCAAAGATTTAGCATAATTTTTGGCTATCCGCGCCAAAAACAAGCCGCGCCGAAAAGTCCTCTCCCTATTTAAATCGAGCAAAGAATAAATGGCAAAAATGCTTTTCTTGAAATAAAAGGAATGTTTAAAAGAAAAAGCAATTTAAGTGGCAAGGGTTAATTTGAAGTGGGAAGTGAGAGAGAGAGGTGTTTCTACATAGAATCCTTAATAAAGCGCGCAAAGGAACAAGTCGAACACGGCAAAAATCAAAAGGGAAGGGGAACGGGAAAAACTAAAAAAGAAACTTGGAAAGAAGAAAAAAGCTTGGTGACAGAATGCCAAATAAATTTAATTGGTTTTTAGAAAAAAATTATTTCCAGGCTAAAATATAATTAGTTTTTGAAGTAAAAAATGCAAAAAAAATTGGAAGAGTTGTTGGAAATTTATTAAATGAAATATTTTTATTAAATTAAATTTTTTTCATGACAAGATACGAATATAAAATAATGACAAAAATGGCATTTTTTTATTTATACATTAGTTTCGAATTTTAATTTTCGATTTTGGAAGTTTTCGAAATTTAGGAATTTTTAATTTTAAAAAATTCGAAACTTTGAGTTCTGAGTAAAGCAATAAATAATACGGCCACTAAATATAGGAGCCGATTTCTGACCAAAAAAGATTTTTTTTCTAAAAAATCCTCATTTAAAAAATCTTCATATAATATTCATACTACTACTGAGAGTTTATAAAATTGAAGTATGATCCCTTCTTTCTTTATCTTTTGCTTCTAACTAGGGGATATACATATTAGTTCACTAAAAAAATTTTTTTCGTCGATTTATGACCAGTTTCTGATTGAAAATATTTTTGAGATTAATAAAAAATTAAAAATTCAGATTTTAATTAAATCAGAATTTCAATTTTACTTAATATATATTATTTTATTTATTTAAATAATTTTTTAAAATAATATTTTTGCAACGTATTTTTTGAAAAAAAATAAGGGAAAATGCCAAAATGCATTTATTTTTTCCCTTTTTACTCAAGTATCAAGTAAATATATTGGCCAAAATACGAAAAAAGGGGTAAATGAATACACAAATAAAGCTGTTTCTGCAACTTTCCCATAAATAAAAAAATAAAATTTTCTTTTCCCTCAATTAGCAAAGCTTTTTTAAAATAAAAAGTTGAGTGAATTAAGCTGGGTTATGGATAACCTAAAGGTTTCTAAAATAAATTAGGGACAAATAATATTTTCGAAATTTCGAGTTTCGAATGGGTTTCTCTTCCGATTGTGAAGGTTTCTTTGAGAAAGATCTGCTTAGGAGTCAAAAGAGAGAGAAAAACCCATAATTCAATCGAATCTCTCGGTATAACTAGCTCTTTTTGGCCCAAAAAAAAGAAAAAAAGATTTTTTTGGCCCAAAAAAAAGATGGCCCAAAAAACGTTCTTTATCGGTAAATCTAGGAGGCATTATATCGAGTTTCGACTGTAATTAAACAGCAAAGAAGGAAAAGAAAAGTACGGATCTTTTTTAAACTTTATTTTCTGTCGCAAGACAATAAGCGACTTATGTAAGCATAAAATAAGGATTTTTAAAAATATTTTTACAAAACAAAAAAAAATATTTTCCTTTGCTTAATAAGCAAAAATGTGTGTGGTATGTATTTATTACTGAGAGAAGGAAAAATTTTAAAAAAAAGTTGGAAAACAGAAAATTATTGTTGAGACTTGAAAAGAATGTAAATTTACTAGAAAAATGTTTTTAAAAAATAATTATATTCTAAATTTTTTAGCCTGAAAATGACATATTTTTTTAATAATAAATAAATTAAAAAAAATTTTTAGGAGTGTCAGTTGCATGAGAAAAATTAAATAGAAATTATATTTTTTTATATTAATTAATAGGTAGGGTTGTAAATTCGACTTCAATAGAATTTTACATTTAGTTAATTTGGAAATACAAACTCGATAAAATTTGGCTCAAAAAATAATGTCAAGAACGTTGGCTTTAACAGAAAACGGCCACCACCACTGCGATATAAAGATGCGCCTGTACACGATTTCCGATATCGAGGATCGGAAGTTCCCAACCCAAACGTAGGAAATTCCCCATCTTCGGGGAATTATGATAATACTATTTTTAATAATAATCATGTATTTATTTATTGACTGATTGATTTAGTTAAAAACAGGCAAGTGTTCAAATTTATTGAAAATGAGGGTGGATAAACAAAAATTTGGCTAGATTAGAAGTCCCAAGAGGAACGAAATTTGATCTAGAATATTATTGAAAAATACAAAGATCTTAGTGGAAGATTGTAAAGTAGAGCCTAAACATTTTTTGGATTTTTAATCTTTAATTTGGAAACTTCTCAATTTTTAAGACCTAAAATGGTGAACTATAATTATTAGATAAAAGGATACAATTTTTGGATATGCGGAAATTGGTTACAATATTTTCTCGATTAATTCCCCCCTTCTAATAATTAATTTCCCTTCCTCAGATAATTTAGCCTCGAACTAGAAGGTTAAATTATACTTATACTCTCCCACAATTTCCCTATTACATCCTTAAAATTAAAGCTTGAATAAATGACATCCCTAAATTAATAATAGAGTTGTAATTATGTAGAGACTGGGCCAAGACGATAGCTTGAACAAAAATCAAGGTTATCGTGATATCTATCTTGATTCTCGTATAACCTAATCTCTAGCTATGCTGACCAGAAACTAGTCAAATTTTAAATAAACTCCCAACCTATTTTCTACTAAATATAATTTTTGCAACATTTTTGGATGTTCTAAAAAATATAAAAAAGTAAATGAAATTTGAGTAAATCCAAAAAACGGCAAAAATAAAAATTTTTAACAATAAAACTGTCATTGAAAGCTTTTTAATGTTAATAGAAAAAAGAAATGAGAGTTCTTAAGGCAAATGAAAAATAGTATATATATTATGTATTTAGGTGTGTGTGAGACTTAATAGGTCTTTTTTTAACTCTCTTGGGATGGAAAAAAATTTTTTTTATCTAGATAAATATTTAAAGCTTAAGTGTATATATTTAAAAGTAAAAAAATAAATTTAGAAGAGGGAAAGTACTAAAATTAATTTAAAAAATAAAAAAATTATAAAGAAACGACAAGAGTTATTATCAAAGCGTCAACTACAATGACGTTCACTTTTTAAAAATGCTAACGATAATGATTAGTGTTGAACAAGGGACAGATGAACAGAGACAGATGGTTTTTTGGGCAGCCTCTTTAAAGCCAGCTTCACTTAAACAACAAGACCGGTATCGAAAACCGGGAGGGGGAAGAAGGGGAGTGAGGGAAGGAAATAGGAGGGGGTGTGGGTAATGGGGGTGTAATATTTAATAATAAGTAGTGAACCACCTTAATATGGACAAAATAAAATTTAAAAAAAGCGGGAACGGAAGCAAAATTTCCGAGGAAACAGAAAAAAACGAAAAGTTTTCTCATAAAAATATATATCCTGTCACCTTTATTAACTTGTGAAGTCATCAATACTAAAAATAAATAAAAAAAGGAACAAAAGTTGCCTTTTCATGTTTATTTTTAGTATTTTATTTTTTTATTTTATTTTTGTCATAAGCTTAAAAATAGAAGTTATTTTTATAAATATATTTTATAGAAAAAAGTTTTTGACTTTTAAAAATAGGGACAGTTAAAGCTCGTTAGTATAATGTACGCCCTTGGGGCAAAAAAAATCATACAAAAATACAATTAACGTATATGCTCAAATAATAACCCCGGGTAATTATTTTTAATAAATCCAAGTATTAATCGAAAGGGGGAAATTATGTGAGATTCAAGCATATACGGTATCTGTAAACTAAAATTGGGGTATCTTTTAGGCATCTCCTCACAGGCCCAAGGCCAACCACATTTTAAGAAAGTTCACCTAACTGAGCTGAAGAATAGAATTCTTCTCCGATTCTTCGGTTTAAAGAGAACCAACAAACACACTTAATTTTAATTTAGAATTCTCAAAAAAGTCAAGTGATAAAAATATGATAAAAGAAATAAATTACATTTACGTCCCATCCTCCCTGTGTATCCAAGGAGACATAAAAAAATAAATATTTAATATATAAAAATATTGCCAAGTCATTTATTTTTATTAGGATTCATTAAAATTATTTGGAAAAAAATCCTCTTTAGATTTGACTTTGATATGAAAAAACAAAGTATATTATTTTTTTCTGGAAATGTATAAAATAGCTATACGGCTTTGAGACTTTTTTCCCAAAATTAATTTTAAAAATTAATATTGTAAATTTAAAAAAATCAAGCTTAAAAATATGCTTATTTTAAAGCTAAGAACATTGAAATCGACTAGGTTTGTTGAAATCGACTAGCTTTAATAAAAAGTTATGACCGTTTTTTGGTCGTTTATTTGTGGAAATTTTTTAAAATATTATTTTTTGTATTTTCCCTCACTTTTTTAACGTCTCTTTAAAAATATTTTTGAAGAAACGATAAAAAAATTTTCTTGATCCTTTTATTCTTTAGTCTGTCATTGAATTTATTAAAATTAGAAAAAAGAGGAAAGAGACATTTGTGACGTGAAAATAGCAAAAAATATTTTTTTGGTTATTGTTTTGGGAATTAAAAAAAATATTTTTATTTATTTACTTTGAGAATTTAAAGAAGAAAATATTTTTTATTCACAAATAATTTTAAAAAATTTATTAAAACCACTTGGAAATGGGGTAAAGCTACAGGAGTGTGCCAGTTTCGCCTTTCGCCAATTTTCGTCCTTAATGGCACAGCAACATAACCTGCAACTAAGAGCCGTTTCAGTGGCGCTGAAATAAATAAAACATCTTTCTCTTTTTCTTTGCGCTCTATTTTTTTCGCATGCTATTTTTTAAAGTTTTGAGGTGCCAACTTCGAGAGGGTTTATCTCGAAAAAAACTTAGAAATAAAAAAGTTATCTTAGCAAAATCGTTAAACAAAGTCTTAACTTTGTTTTAAAACAAAATCTATTGATTTTTTAAATGTTTAAAAAAAGTTTTAAATGGCCGAATAACCCAACTTTAAAACTGAAAAATAAAGCGAAAAACTTATTTTAAAAAATGTATTTTAGTTTAAAATGCCATTAAATGTTAAATAGGAATGATATTATTAAGATTTAGATTTTATATAATTCATTTTCACTGAAAGGATTCGAACCTCTTGCATTTTTCGCTGCCACTAACCAACTAAACCATACTCCCGCACTGAAAGGCTGGTTGCACCCTCTGCCTGTTTTATGTTGCTGTGTAATGGTGCTTAGCCTTTTGCTTAGCGCTTATTAGGATTAATTTTGGTACACCCCGATAACTAAAATAATTACCCTTGGTAATTATTGCTACAGCCATTCGATAGAGGGGCAATTATTTGAGCGAGGGTGCTGGATTTGGGGTGGAATCTCAATGCAATCGGGGATGGAATTGTTTTGATATTGGTTCCTACAATGTTTAAGATTAGCTTGGAAAAAATAGGAGTATAATTATAGCGAACTTTGACAAGTTTCGGATTTTATCCCCAAATATATCCATACAGCCATAAAAAGTGTTTAAAAAAGCAGAAAAATAAAAATAATTAAAAACCCCCTTTTTCAATTCCTTTTTTGGGGTTATTCTAAAATTTAAATAAAATTTTATTGAATAGAAAATTGGCTTTTGGTCAATTTCCTTTTTTATTTTTGCCTAAAAAAGCCATTTTAGCATTTATTTCAGTACAATGACCCTGAGAGGAAATAAAAAAAATTTTTTCTAATTTTATTCCTTGGACTCAATTAAAAAAAATACATTTTTGGCACAAAAAGGGAAAAAAAATAAAATTAGGTGAGAAAAGAGGGAAATTTGTATAGAATTAATTTAATAAAAACAGATAAAAGGACAACATTTTTTTTAGTTTTTTTGGTAAATAAGGCTATAATGTACTAATTTTTAAAAAACAACATCAATAAGGATGCAGTGTTTACCTTTTTAAAAGTATTTATACCATAGTCGGAATCACCGACTATCGGAATCACCGACTATCTAGTCGGAATCACCGACTATCGCTTGTACAACACCCTTATTTGTACGACACTCTTATTCTATTTTCATGACATTCCCCACTCGTGCGAAACTCACTTATGCGACCCTTGTACTACAATAAGGTTGGCGGATAGTTGGAAATCTTCGGATATCCGGATCCGATATCTCTATACTACAGCTATTTTTTATGCGCAAAAGGTATCGTACAAAGGGGATGCTATACTATATTTATTTTTAAAGATTAAAAAAATTCTTTTTACCTTATTTTGCATTTCCAAATCATCTACCAATTCTTCATTAATATGTGACATTTTTAGTATTAAAATAAAATTTGAAAAATTATAATTTTATGCTGATAAATTATTTAATTTAGGCAAATCTATAAAAATTTAAAAAATATTTAATAATATAAAAAAGATGTGAGATTAGGGTTATTATTATTGTCCGGATTGTGAGTTCGAACGATAATCGAGATGGATATCTCTAAAAATCCTGATTGTTGGTAACTAAGATTTTTGTTGGAGGTATCTTGTCGTTCCAATCTCAAGCTCTTTATTTTGGCATTCTTTCTAACTCTAATATTAAAGAAAAGATAAAATGTGGGGGTGTATCTTTGGTTAAATTTTTTAGTAAATCTATCAAAATTGAAAGTAAATTGAATAAAATAAAAATAAAACAAAAGTTTAAAGTTTTTTTGTGACAAAAAAGGAATTGAACGGGAACATTCATGTCACTAATAAGATTTAAATGATGAATAGAGCAAAGGAAAGGTGTAAAAGTGCAGATTTTTTTGTTAAATTTAAGAGCAATTTTAATGAAATTTTTTGTTTAAAATTGTAAAATAGACATTAAATATGTACACAAAATAAAAAATTAAAAGTAAAAGTTTAGTGGGCATCGATCCTGCGACCTTCTGGCCGTTATTGTTAAGCGCCTTCGCTCAACACATACAGGTTCTACCGACTTAGATAAGTAAGAGGGGGGTTTTAATTTGTTTCTTTAAAAAATATTAAAATCTCTCGATGTACGTAAAACCGAGGTATAAGTCTCGGAGGATTGCTTAGTCAAACCCTACCCAGTGTCCAAATAAATTAAAATTAAAATTTACGCACAAAGAGTCATGTTTGCTATAAGAAAGCCTAAAACTCTGAACCTAAAACAGTTTTTGATTTTATTTTCGTTATAAATTCGAATATAAACATTTGATATTCTCTACTGCTGAAAACTTCTGTATTAAGATTTATTTTGAATAATTTATTTTATTGTTAAATATTTTTTTAAATAATTTATTAAATAAACGATGATTAAAAAAATTGTTTAACAAAATTTTTAAAATTTTAGAATGAAAGGATATTTTTAATGACATTTTGGAAAGAATAGTAATATTTTAAAAAATGCACAAAAGACTGATTAATACTTTATGACGGTTAAAAAAAACATTTTATTTAATAAAAAAAAAGTTTTAATTTTAACTTTTGATTGTTCTTTTATTTAAAAATAAAAATTTTTTAATTCAAAAAACATTAAAGTTGGGCCATTTTAAGGAACTGGTACTGTCGAACCTCGATATTAAACTCGAAGTGGCCGGAAAACTCGAAGGGACCAAGAAAGTAGTCCGTTATATCGAAATGTTCGTTAAATAGAGAGGTCATTATATTGAGCTTCAACTTTAAGTAGCTATGAATTGTAGACTGTATAATTCAGAACTATGTCTTTATTTTTATTTTTCTGATTCTAATTTAATTTCTGAGTTAGCTAGCCCTTTAACTGTTCATTCGAATAATCTACTATATACCTATTTGTGAAATATGCCGTTTATTTGAATTAAATTAGAATTTATCCAATTAAGAATTATTTTTTGTGAAATTTGACTGGAAAATATCTCAAAAAAATTAGCCCAAATGAGCTAAAAAATTTGGGAAAGTCAACGAAATTAAATTTCTTTACAGACTTTTTCAATAATTTTTCCAGAAAAATATTGAATTTTTATATATAAAAAAGCAAAAATAAATAAAAAAAAATAATATTTTAAAAGGGCATTGAGTGTAAGTAATTGGAAAAAAATCTCATTTAGAGAGAAACTAAAACATGACACTCAATGTTTTTTGTTGGCATTTTTTGTAATAAATGCGAAAAGATTGAATAAATATATGTAAAGGAAAGAGGAAGTCAGAAATAAAGAAATTTAATCCAACAAGTTAAAAATTAGATAAATAAATGGAAAAAATTGCCAAAATTTGGAAATTTGGGTAGGGGCTAAAACACCGATTTTTCAAAACCAGATCAGAAAACAATGGCAAAAGCAAAAAGATTTTAAAGAATGATTTATATTGAAATCAGAAAAGGCAGGGTCCTGATACGATTTTCAAAAGCCTTGTAGCTCTGAACCAGGTATTTTTGACAAAGATTTTTCATTTTTCTAGCCCAATAAACAATAAATAAAATTTCAGCCCCGGCAGGCAACGATTCTCCAACTTCTGGGTAAATATCAAGGGGATGTCAAGGGAAACAAGGAATGTAAAGATCAAAGATATCAAGGATCAATCAAATGTCAACCAAATGTCAAGAGGATCAAATGTCATTGAGATAGAATTTTCATCCCTCCATATACAGCAGGGATAATGCCGACAAAAAAACAAAATTCCCGATTTCCGGAATCGGGAATCGGGACGGCAGGATCCCTGATACACAGTATTTCAAATATTAGCTTCTTCCTTACAATAAAATTAAAAAAATAATAAGCAGATGAAACAATGACTGTGAAGTTGTCTTAACTCTATTTATTAATTATAAAATAAAATTTTTTATTTGTTCGTAGATCAGTAGTCTTTTAAATAATTAAAAAGAACATTCCTTTTAATCCCAAAAATAACAAAAAAAGAAAAATCATTTGATTGATTCTTTTAAGAACAAAAGAATTCTTTTGTTGGAAACATTGATTTTTAAACATTTGACACTTTTTTGAAAGTTTTTTTCACGTCTCAGACAAATAATTAATGATTTTACTTAAAAAGCAACAATTTAAGTTAAATGAGGATAAAGGGACCAAATGTCATCATTCAATATTTTTTGAAAATTTTGAAAGAGGAAAGAAGAAAGGCAAATGTTTTTCATTGTTCCGATTTTTATAAACTTCCGTCAAATTTGTGGGAAAAATGAAAGAGAAAAAAAGAATTTTTGCTTTCAGAATATGAAGTTAAAGGAATTATTAAACGAATTTTTTGAAATATTGTTTGAAATATTTTTTTACTGGATCGCTAAACTGGGCTACAGAGCTGTTTCGAAATTTCGATTTTCGATTTCGATTTTCGATTTTCGAGGGTTTTTTCCTTTCGATTTTCGATTTCCGATTTTCGAATTTTTGAAAAAATTTGAATTTTTGGCGCCAAAAAGTAGGAATTCTGACTTATCGGCCATCATAAATTTAAAAAATTTTCGCCTGCGGCGCAGAAAAAGGAAGAAATTAGGCTTAAGGATCTTCCAAAATCCTCAAAATTTTCGCCTGCGGCGCAGAAAAAGGAAGAAATTTGGCTTAAGGATCTTCCAAAATTTTCAAATTTTTCGCCTGCGGCGCTAATTGGAGAAATCCCTGATCTATTAACAATATTATGCTTCGGCTCCGGTATATTGGAGGATTTGCTTGAATTAAAGTGGATTTGGAAGCCCACCCCCATGCCGGAACCCTACGCCTGTACCGCCAACCCTATGAGCAAAGCGGCCTATTCTAGTCACTGATTCTAGTCATTAGTTTTCCCCAATTCCTTAGAATTCAAGCAAAAGTTCCAAATGAGACCTAACACATGTAACAAAAATTTATTTTCCAATTTTTAGTAAAATTTTTTTCGATTTTCGTTTTTCGATTTTCGATTTTCGAGGTTATTTTTCTTTCGATTTCCGATTTTCGATTTCGAAGATTTTGAAAAATATTTTCGATTTTCGATTTCGATATTTTTGGATTTATTTCGATTTTCGATTTCCGTTTTTCGAAGATTTTTTTGTTTCGAAACACCTCTGGCTATAACCAAAATTATTAATTGCTGAACTAGTTATACTGTATTGAAATAATTTTTTTATCAAGCTTTGTAAAATTTTAAAAGCTTGAAACGATCGACAAAATGGCTTTACTTTTTCTAAAGCATTTCTAAATTTTAAGGTTGTTCTCCATGAGGGCAAACATTTAGGAAAAAATCAAGATGCAGGACAAATCTTGAAACAATCTTGAATATACCTAAATACAAAACATTTACAACTAAATTTATTTTTTACAAAAAAACTTTTGTCAAAGGAAGTTTTACTACTAAAAATATTCCAGTCTATCAAAACTAAAAAACAATTCAGAACAAAATTTATTACAAACAAATACAATACAAACAAAAAATATATATTACATACGATAGAAAGAATATATGGGTATAGGGAATTAGACCAATATATAGGGACATAACAAAGGAACAATATACAGAATATCTTATTTTTATATCTCGAGCATCACCTTCACAACTTCCGGGCACAGGATATATCCCTAATATCGCTTCTTATCATCAATGCTGGCCCCGGGAAGCAATGGCTTATCGACGATCTGTGACTCTCCATATTCAATCCCAGTCGACGTTCCCTCGATCACTTCGAACGGTTTGATATTATTTTCCTGAAATATAAAACTGACTAGTTGACATTCAAAAAAATTATTTTTCACCGTTTTCCAATCCTTGAAACTCCCAACGGCATCATATCCCTTTTCAGCCAATTCCAGAGCATATTCGCGATCGCAGAGCTCTTTGTCCTTCTGCTTATCGAACTGGTCTGCAAGGAATTGCATTTTGTCCTTGGCGTTTTCCTTCTCGATTCTCTTCCACAGTGTACCAACCAATTTCTCAGTCGGAACCGAACAAAGTCCTGCCCTTTGATCTTCCAGCTTTTTCTGAAAAATTTGGGAAATTAAAAGGTTGTTTAGTAAAATTTTTAAGCTTACATCTTCCTTCCATTCCTCAAACGGCTTGATGTTCTTTATGAGATTTGCTTCAGTTTTGTACAGAGCAAGCACATCTTCTTCTTCTTTACGTTCGCGTTCAATCTCCTTCAACTCCGCAGAATGTACTTTCATCCAGGACCGTGTGAACCATGCCAAGATTCCAATGATGATTATACCCACAATATCGGCAACCAAAATCAGATAAAACAGCCATCCTTTGGATTCCTTCGGGCACTGGCTTTCAGCTTGATACTTTGTCGATGGTGATGAGATGTTTTTGGTCGTAGTTGTAATCACTGGAGTCGTCGATGGACAAGGAGCACATGTTGAAGTTTCAGATGTTTCCGTTGAAGAGATTTTTGTAGTCGATGTAGTTGTCGTTGTTGTCGTCGTTGTCGATGGCGGAAGAGAGACAAACAGCAGCTCGTAGTACTCTCGGTCCTAAATTAAATAAAATTTAATGAGGTTTCTCAAAAAACAATGTAAAAACTCACAAATTGAACGAAAAGATCACACTTTGGCCCTGATGGTTTACCGGCGAGTTTGCTACCATCGAACACAACAGACGCACTCAATGGAAGCAGACTAAAGACAAGTAGACGTTCGTCTCTCAGATCCCCGTCTGTGATAGTCCATGTTTCTGGTTCAACGAAGGGTTTCTTCTCTGGAACGCAGAAAATATCCTCTACAGAAGAATTGTAAGTCTTCTGTCTCAAATTCATCGTGAAGACACCCCCATTCAATATTTCCATGTCGCATGTCGTTTCGTCTTTTTTAAGACGTGCTCTTATGCCAGGCTCAACATCGCCAACTGTAATAAAAATATATATAGGTAAGTATGTAGATTAAACATGGTAATATAGTTCTACTTACCTAAACGGGTGTAAGCATAGGCAACTTGCCCTTCTATACTCCATGAGATTTCGAGAGTTGTCCACGGCATGCATTTTCCACTTCTGCTTCTACACGTTACTCCTCCGTCTCTGCACTGTGCACTTTTATCGTCAACTGGACCTTGTTTGAGCTTCTCGATGACCTTGTTGTTTTTACTGTAGACGAACGGCATACTAAAATACTACGCATCAGAAAAACAATACAAAAAATCGACTTTATTAAGAAGATTAGACTTACACATTATTAAAACTATTCTTGACACTGGAACCAACATCAAGGCATGTTTCGAGCCCTCCTTTTTTGTTCCTCACTCCAGCGTTAAACTTGATCTTGTTGTTGTAGT
Source organism: Meloidogyne arenaria (assembly GCA_036172955.1). Classification (NCBI taxonomy): domain Eukaryota; kingdom Metazoa; phylum Nematoda; class Chromadorea; order Rhabditida; family Meloidogynidae; genus Meloidogyne; species Meloidogyne arenaria. The sequence continues at coordinate 2,415,080 of JARQAB010000046.1, read as the reverse complement.
GCTGTTGTACTGAAGCTCACTGAAATATGAAGCAATTTCGATTTAAAATTCTTAAAAACAAAAAAGCAAACTTACATGGTTTTGCTGTCGATCTTAACATCACATGCATTCGGGAAGCGCTTCCTGTACTCGTCGGAGTTGAAGTTTTCCTCTTTGGCCGTGATGGTGTAGTTGACAAGCGTAACTTTGTCTTCAATCTTTTTGTGATTGGCGACTCCGACGAATTCCTCCTTCATCTGTCCAGGCACTTCACACACAAGGAATGTTGCGATGACGAGCAACAACAAGGGGCACAGCGTTGACGACTTCCTTCTCCCGGGGCCGGTGTCGAGCTCCAATCGAAGAAGGCGACGGTCGAGCATGAAGTGTTGTTGTTTTTAGCGTAGAGAACGTTGATGTTTGTAGAGTTGCGAATGTTTTGAAGAAGTTGTTGACATTGAAGAGATAGCTTTTATAGTAAAATCTAGTACTTTTTATTGTTTCAATCAAAAAAAACAATTATAAAAGCCCCAGGATCGAACAATCAAATATTCTACTCCAACAAATCGTCCGTCAACTCATTTTCAACTCATCCGGCGCGAAGGTATAATCCTTTTTTTATTTCTTAATTAATCACTTAATCTAACCTTTTTTTCAATTTAGTAAAGATGATGTTCGGTGCTCGTCGACGGAATTCATTGCGTGGGGACTACAGAGAGGCCCGCCGTTTTCGCAACCGACGTGAGTACAGTGCCTGGTGGGATGCGGGTGAGGTGAACAACTGGCGGATCAATTCACGCCATCCAAGTCGTCATGGCACGGTCGAGTACTGGAGATGCGCGGTAAATAACTTCTTTTCTTTGTTATAGTTCAAAAGTCAAATCTCATTCTTCAGTTCGCAGTGGGACGTTTCTTCACTTGTCCGAGTCGCATCCGCGTCACTTTTGGCTTCGGTGACCGCTATGTGATTGTTGCCAGCGCCAGGAATCATCCACACAACCACAATCGGCAAAACAATAATGCTGCTGTTAGTTTTCTGTGTTAAACAGATCGTTTTATCACGCCTTTTAAATTTTAGGACAACAACCCAAATACTGTGCGCCGCGTTCTTCCTATGGAGGCATCACAGCTGATGACTGCTCGGAACGTTTTTATTGGCCCGAGACCGAGTACTTCCGCTCCGAATCAAACATCAAGAAAGAGTCAAGCAACGCCACCTAGAGCATCGGTCTCGACAATGTCAGCGAACGCGAACGCTGCTACGCCAACGACTTCCAACGCTTCAGCAGTTCAGAGAGGAACGGATGCCCCATCAACATCGGCTGCTGCTTCCCGTCCACTGAAACCACCAGGATTTGCGCTTGCTGCAGCTGCAGCCAATGTAAATTTTGCCGTTTTTTGTCGTTAATCCTATTCTTTTATTTTTTTCAGCCAGCTCCAGCGGCTACTCCACAAACTGCTGCAACGATTCCGGGAACGCCTGTGCCTTCTCCAGCGTCCAGTTCTACTTCCGCTGCTGCTTCAAAGCCAACGCCCAGCCCTGCTCCAGCTGCTGCTACCAAGCCTGCTTCAACGCCCAGCCCTGCTCCGACTGGTGCTACAAAGCCTGCTTCAACGCCCAGCCCTGCTTTGGCTGCTGCTACTAAGCCTGCTTCAACGCCCAGCCCTGCTCCGACTGGTGCTACAAAGCCTGCTTCAACGCCCAGCCCTGCTCCAGCTGCCAGTCAACAGGCTTCTACCACTGAAAAACCTGCGCAACCTTCAGCGGCTCCCGGAACAACTGCTACAAAGCCTACTATAGTGGCCGGTCACACAGTTCCTGGACAAGTACCTCCATCTTCTGCCACAAGTAGCGGTCATATCAATGCCAGCCTAACTGCTCCAAATGTTCGTTTTAATTGTTTAAAACAGTAATTCAATTTCTTTCATTTTTCAGGCTTCAAGACAAGCGGCTCTAGGACCGGCATCTTCTCAGCCTAGCTCTGCACCTGCAACAGTAAGCGGCACGCAGAACAAAGAAGACAGCAAGAAGGAAGGCAAGAAGGAGGAGAAGAAGGAAGAAAAGAGAGGACCAGGCTGATCCAAAATGTCATCTGACTGTACATATTGACTTTGCCGTAGTTTTTGTCCCAAATTGATGTATAATGTACAAAAAATTCCAAATTCACCCCCATTGTATATATATATTCTCTTTTGTGTTTTCTGTACATATTGTGCATATATTATATTTATTTGGCTATATTTGTAATTGTAAATATGTGTAGATTTTTTGTTGATAAAATTGAATTTTAGTATTGTTTTTCCTAAGGAAATTTATTGAGAGAAGAAATACATTGTAATTTATTTTATCATTCTCATTTTTGCCTTTTGTTTCTAGCAGTAAAATAGCCATTAAAAGACTGTCCATTTTCGGACCTCAAGAATTTCGGTCCGTTTACGAACCCAACTAAAACCATGTTCTAATAAAGTCGCTGGGTTCATAACCAAGTAAGTTTCAAGGTGGTCTACTTTGTCCATTTTCAGACCCCTAAAATCGCAAGGCCATAACGGGCCAAACTGTGGGAATTTGTTGAAAGAGCTTGAATTTGTTGAGCTTTAATTTCGCTCATAAAATAGTTCCTAGTCCAAATTTTATGTGCCATTAATTACCATCTCCCCAAAAAAATTTAATTTTACAATTTCTGTTTTTTTTCCAAAATAAAATGGACACAACGAGAGACATTCAAAAAAATATTCAGAATATAATAAAATGACAAAAAATTTTAAAAATTCTTGAGATCAAAAAAAAACTTTTTGAATTTTATTTTTAACGTCTTCGTCGTCTACCAGATCCTCCGCCAATCAAAACATCTTCAGCTGGATTATTTCCATCTCCCCATTGTTGTAAGGTGCATTGAACTGGCGAGAAAAAGCCTGGGAAAAATGGAATTTAATTTTTAAACGATCAAGAATTCTTTTAGAAATTTCTAAAAAAATTTTAAAAATTTTATAAAAAAATTTCAAAAATTTTCCAAAAAATTTTCAAAAAATTTTCAAAAAAATTTACAATTTCTGTCATATTTTTTAGCCAAAAAAGGCGTTTCTTGTTGACGTGCCATCAATTCCAAACTATTCAAATCACGCCTTCTCTTTCTTTGTTTGGCAATCTCATTTTTTGGCTGAGCAAAAAATTGTAGTAATTGGTCGTTTTCTATTGGGATTAGAGCTGCTTGACCATCAGAATCTCTTTAAAAAATTAATTAAATATAAAAATCTCTTTATGTTATCCTTCCAACAATCCAGATTCGGATAACTAAAATACTTGGGAGATGTTTAAAGAAGGGGGATAAGTCAAATGTTGAGTTGTCCCACCTTAAAGAACGAACTCAGATCGGGATAACAAAGCTTTGGATAAGTGAGAAATTTGGCTAGAAAAAGTAATGAAGGGATAAATTGAAAGGATTTTTGGAAGAAATTTTGATACATTTTTGAGGGGAAAATTTTTTTTAAATGCTCAAGTAAGTCGAGACCAAGATTAAGAATGAAAACAACCAAAAAAGTCATTAAATTTTCGTTTTAAAAGCTATGGGGTTTTTTAATTTTTTAATAAAATTTATTATTCAAAAAAATCTGCAATTTTCTGTTTATAGAAACAAAAGTCAAAAATGTTCAAAAACCAAAAGGAAATAAAAATAATTTTTATTACTTCCCCCAATATTCTGAATTATTAAAAAAAACTTTGAATAATTTATTAAAAATATGCAAATAAAAAAAAATAATTAGTATTTTTTTGAATTTTTTGCAAGAATACTTAATTTATCAAAATAATTATTTAATAAGAGTTCTTATATTTATTTAAATTTATTTTTACTTCCTTAAATTAATTGAAGGAATATATTTACTTGTAATTAAATTTTTAAGTGATACACGAAAAAATACAGACCCCAGACAGGCGCCAAAAAAATAAGAAAACCTTAGAAAATGGGTCAGAACCAGTCTCAACTTAATAGATAACTTTATTATCAAATAGGTTCTTACTAAAAAACGAGGTCAACAGTTAAATTTAATATTCAAGTCCATTTCAAAGAGGTCTAGTCTTGCTTATTACTATAGTCAAACTTCTTAAATTGTAGGGCCCGGTATCTTGGTTTTTTCTTTTAAATTGACACGGGTCGTCTCAAATTAAAAGACAAAAACTCGGATCTTATAAAATTTTAAACCCGGTCCCATGCCCAGTTTAAACTCTAAACAATTTTCTTATTAAAATCCCTAGACCATCTAATTCCCCCCATTTTTACCTCAAAATAGTTGCCAAATAAATTTCTCTGTTGTTATCAATAGGCATTGCTTCAATTTTTTCCATAAAATTTAAAACAAGCAAAAAAGCCCAAAAATAAAACATTAAACGTGGAAGGAGTTTTAACAAGTTTTTGCTTTTAGAAAAATTAAAAGACGTTGAAGAAGTTAAAGAGAAATTAATAAAGGACATTTTTAATGGGAATATTTAAGTATTGTGTGGTCCTTAAAAAAAGAAATTATTTATTTATTTAATTCATTAAAGTGATGATATATTAATTTATTAAAATAAATGGATTAATAATACATCAATTTATATTTTTGACGGCATTTTAGAAGGAAAAAGGAAGGAAATTTATGGAAATTTCTGGCTGGAAAGGGCGTCTAAACTAAACTGAAAGGAGGGAGGTGGGTATTTTAAGGAAATAAGGAAAGAAAATTTGTCAGAATATTTTTTAAAAAATAATTTTTGTATTTCCTTGAATTGTGAAAATTCAAAAAATATTTTAATTTTTGAACTATAAACATTAAACTTTAATAATTATTAAAATGTAGTTCAGCAAAATTTTGTTTCGAATTTTTATTTTCGTTATATTTTTATATTCCGTTTCATTTCGAAATTCGTTTCGAAATAATTTTTGTTTCGGAATTTTTCGCTTAGCAAAATTATTTCGAATTTTTTCGAACCGAAACAAAAAAAATTTTCGTTTTTAACTTCACTTGTTTATGTATAATTTAACTTACAACAGTTTTAAAAAGTGAAAGGATAAACGTATAAATTTTGCTGGGTAATTGTTATATGATTTTTATGGTTCAATTAATTTTTGATGAAGGCGTCGTTTTTTATTGAGGACAAGTTTTTAAAGAAAAATAATATTTCAAACCAAAATAATGTCAATGTAACATTCTTATTTAGAAATTGGCACGGGAGTAATACCATACGGGACTTTACACAATCCCATCCCTGAGTCCCTGATTTTAAGCGACAAACAGATTATGGAATTAATCTCCCGGGACTCTCCGTTCGATCGTTTGAAACCCAATCCCGTTACGGAGCGCGGGAATGAGATTTTGCCGATCTTTAGTCATTTATTTGTTTATTTTTCCCCAACCTAAAAAGTCTTAACTAACTCTACTAAAATTATTTAAAATTCTTTCTAATCAAAAATGAATTAGTCTTTTTATTGTTTTTGTACAAATAAATGTTTGGAATTGAAAAAAGTTTATTATTACTAGATATTTTTATTTTATTAGCTTTTAAGGCTTTCTCTCTAATAAAAATATAAAGAATAAAATTAATTTGCAATAAAATAATGCCATTATTTTTTATGGGAAATAATAAATGTATTAATAATTTATATATTTATTTAGGAATAAATAGACAAATAAATGACGTTTTAGACCAAAAAAAAAGTTTTTTATTGGGTAGAAGTTGAATTTAAGGTAGAGGGAATATGTCAGTAGCTATAATAAATTTCATCAAACTTTCTGAAAAAATTCTGAAATTTAAAAATTAGTGGAATACAAGTCTAAAAAAAGACTATTAAAATATTCTTAAGAACGTACCATCAAGCTAAAAAGCCTTAACTAACCCAAAAAATCAGAATTTTTGATTTAATATATCCGAAGTTATAAAGAAAAGATTGAAAGATTTTCAAAAATACTCTAAAACCCACAAGTCGCTTCCCAGTTTAGCAAATATTAGAGGAAAAATTAGGATGATCGGTCGCTGGAGGTATGTTGAGCAATTAAAAGCTCTTGAATCGGAGATAAAGTTCATGGAAATCTTCGGATATCCAGAACAGAACCGAAAACATAATTGAATAACTCAGCATCTTTGCTATTTTCTGGGGCTTTGCTAAACATAATTTTCTGAAATTCTTAATATTTATTAATTGACACGGTTCGGGATATCTACAGAAAATTTTATAGCTTTATATCTGTCTTTGGCTATTTTACAAGTTCGGAACTTAACGTTGTCTTCATGTTCTCAGGGAGTGGAAGAATTTAGAAAAAATTTTTAACAAAAATTTAAATAGAATGGCCAAATAAATTCAATTTTAACCTCTCTCTAGAAATATATTTTAGATTAAAAAAATATTTTTTTTTATTCGCAACTATTTAATTATTAATAAATTTATGCCCCACCCCTTTAATATTTATCATACATATTTATAGCTATTTTTGGAAAAAAAATAAATAAAATTAAAAATCTACAAATTTGTAAGAGAGGGTGTGGAAAGATTAAAAATAAATTTTTAGAAAAAAAATATGATTTATTTTAGGGTTGTTTTTTAAATTAAATTTTTGTTGTTTTTTATTTGAAGTGATGTGGGATATTAAAAGATATCCTATTGAAAAGAGCGACATTTGAGAACACGACAATTTTGCAGACGATAATTTAAGGGATTTAAGGGAATTTAAGGGATATAAAAAATATTTAATTTTATAAAAGACAAGCTAATAAATATCCATAAGATGATAAAAATTTAAAAAAAATTGAAATAAAGTTGGAAGTATGTATACATATTAACTGCCATAATTTTTTCAAAAAATTTTAATATTTATTGACTTAAAGAGAAGCTTAATCTAGTTTGAAGCTTAATTTATTGACAATTAAAAATATCTTTTCTACATTAATTTCAACAGATTAAGCTTAAAAATTGGCATGTGTATGAGGGAAGAACGTTTTAGAAAGCTTTTACTTTTTATGGTTAGAGTTCTCAATATTCTATTTCTTAATGTCGTGTTCTCAAATGTCGGGGGTTCTTAAAAGTTGGGTTGCCATTAAAAATTAAATAAATCTTAAATAAAAAATAAGTACTATACTAAGAAAAAAGTATTAAAAATAGAAAAAATTATTATTTAATGTTTTTTGAATGTTTTGGTGTTTTTTGAGTGTGTTATTTTTTATTTAATTAATAAATACAAAAAAAAATAAAGAAAATATGGTGAAGCGACATTTGTGGACACGCGGCAGAATCTCGTTAATATAGAATTGAACTGAGATATGAGTCAGTCATTTGAGTCAAATCTGGCAAAAACATACACTTAGCGAATTGATTTGACATGCGTATGAAGGAAAAGCGTTTTAGAAAGCTCTTACTCTTAACTATCAACGATGATACTTTCTGGTATTTATCGGTATTCTGTATCGGTATTATGCTAATGAATAAGGTAAAAATTAGAATCGGTATAGTACGAAATTCCGATCACTAGTTTTCTTATAAGTAGGGCATTGGACTACTGATTAAGTCAAAATTCAAGTCTCAAATGTTTCTCAAAAAAAATATGGTGGAGCGACATTTGTGGATACCTAAATAGCAGAATCTCGTTAATTTTGACTTTTTAAAATCTCATAAAATTAATTTTGGAATTTTAGCATAACCCAAAATTTTCATAAAAATTTAAATTTGTATTTAATAAATTTATACACAAATTAAATTTAATAAGCTTTCCCTATGTATATTTTTTAATTTCCGCATTTAGAAATTTTTAAATTAAATTAAAAAAATTAATTTATTTAAATAGAAATAACTTTTTTTATTTAATTAAGTAAAATATTTTTTTAAATAAAAATTAATCTGGAGGAAAAATTTAATTAAAAAATATCTAAAAAGTTTTTCTTTCTTTTTTATGTTTTTAATAAAAACAATAATTATTTTTCTTAATTATTTTGCAAAGTAAAAGGAAACAAAAAATAATAATTATGATTATTTTTTTGTGGAAGGAATATTTAAATGTTACATAAAAGAGAGGAATGTTAGAATAAATTAAGGATGGACGGAGCTCGAAGTTGGATCTCCGTTGGGAATTTGAGGGAACTGTCTCGGACTTAAATAGTTTAAAAATACATTGCGATTCTGGTATGTTAGAGGTTATGCTTCCTAGTATCCAGTGGTCGGTCGGAAATGATGAAGGTGCCAAAAATCGGAATTCCGACAGACCTCCCTACATAGTATCTGATATTTCAGGAAAATTAAGACTTTTTCCTTCGTATCTTAAAAATAAAAAATTCTTTCTTTTTTGTTTACATATAATTTTAAATTTCATTTCGTTTAAAAAAATCTTTTTTTCGTGAATCTCTGCGCACACGCGCAATTTTTGATTGAAAAAAAAGACGTGTGAATTTTGTGAGATCAAAACTGCGAAATTTAAAATTCTTGCGGTCAAAATTTGGAAGCTTTATTCGAGAAAGTAGTCCTTCCTTAGGTTAAAATTGGTTATAGCATTAATTTTTATAAATTAGTAACCAAAAAATTACTATTTTTCTCATATTGTTTGCCACAATAAAATTAATAACACCCCCTTCCCCCCCCCCCCCCCCATTTATTGCTGTTTTTGAAGTATTGAGGAAAGATTGCCTTTAGGCATAAATTTCTTCTGCCGACATTATTGCGGGGGAATACAAATAAAAGGATGAAATACACTTAAAAATACACTTAAAAAAGAGATATTTATGAAATAAATACAAAAAATTAATAAAGGTTTTTTATTGTGTGATATCATTTTTATTGCAATTATAACGGAAATGGACGTTTCGGCGCGGACATATAGGGCTGGACTTAGTCAGGATTTTGTTTTGTAAAATGGTCAAATGAGCACTTAGGGGCGTGAAATTTTCTGTGGATATATTAGATAGGGTTAACTATTTTTGGTAAAAATATTAAAATTTTTGGTTCGCTAATAAGATAGTTATGGCCGAAAATGTCGAGTGGTTTGGAAAACCCCCAGTCTTTTGAGCATAACTTTGGAAATAAAAAATCAGAATTTCTGAAATTCATAAAGAAGCCGGGTAAGTTTATAAGGAATATTAAGAAAATTTTTCACAGTTTGGAAATTCATAGAATTTTTATAAAAAAGCGCCAAAGTGGTATGGGCACTGAAAAATACCCAACCACAATTAAAACCTCATGGATGAACAATTAAATTTATTTTTAATTATTTGCTGTCGGTCTATTTAATAATGAGGAATTAATCTAGAGGATAAAAGAACAATAAAAGAGGAAGGAAATAAAAGAGCAAAATTGTTTTAAAAAATCTAATGTTACTTATTAAAATTGTTCTTTTAATTTTGCATAATATATGTATTTATAATATTATATTTATAAAATAAAATTACAAATAATTTGAAAGTAAATTAAAATTTAACACTTTTTAATTAGTACTTGATTGGTAAAAGGCTAAAAATAAATTTTAAAAAATGTATAGTTATTAGTCTAATTAAAGACAGAACAGGAAGTTGAGTGAATCAAGAATCTCGAAAATTTTAGAAAACTCGAAAAATCTCGATTTTCGATATTTTTGTTTGAGATCTCGTCTCGATTCGATCCTTACTTCTTATGGCAGAACACTTAACCAAAGATTGAGACTATTGGGCACTGTAATCTTACGGTATTTTTAATTAATTTTTGTTATACGTGGAGGGGGACTGAAATGAATAGGTGAATCGTCATATATTTTTTAAAATTTTGCTCTTTAAAATGCAAAAATCGAAAATTTCTTTGTTCTAAGAATTAACTAATTTTAATAGAAAACTTGAAATTCTAGTAAAAAAGAATTTAAGCGGAAAAGTATATCAAAAAAATAATTGTATTAGCCTTCAAAAAATAATTTTTCTCTCCATTTTTATTTAAAAAATAATTTTTTTATTATTTTTGTTTTCTTTACACTTGAATAATTTTTTGAGTAAAAAAAGAAAAAAATTTTTTTCCCTAACAAACAATTGTTATTTTTTATTATTTTTTAAATGCCACTAAAATTAGCTTTTTAATGAAGAGTAAAGTTGTTGGGTGTCTAGTTAGTTAATTTATTTTCGTAAAAATACCCCAAAAATGTCCTTTAAAACAATAAAAAGACACAAAACAAATCCAGCCCCACTCAAAAAAATTTTGTGGGAGTGGGAAAGTATTTTTAAAAATTGGGGTGACGTTGAATAGAGACGATTTTTTGAAATTTAAAATTTATTTTCTTGAATATTTTTAAAAATAAGGGTGAAAATTTTAAATTTAAAATTAAAATTTTAATAAAACTTAAAATTATTTTTAATTTAAAAATAAAAATAAATCGGCCTCATTTTAAAAAAAAAAGGAAATGAAAATATATATGTATAAATCGGCCTCATTTTTACATAATCATGTAACTGAAAAAAGTTTTTATCTTAGAAAGAGGTCCCTCAAGCTATTTTTTGTGTGTTTTGATGTTTTTAATTTAATATTAGGGCTTATTCTTTTTCTTTTTGTTTTGGCAACAAAAGAAGACAGATAAATAACCGAAAAAGCTTCCCTTTTTTAGTACCAGAAAGGAAATAATTTTATTTTTTATTTAAAAAAACCAAAAGTCAACTAAAAATGATGTTTTTTTAATTTAAAAAAGGAAATGAAAATAAATGTGAAGAGGGAAATATTAACAATTTTGCAAAAATTTTTTATAACTTAAAAAGAGAATGTATTATACTTATATAACTGTATCTACCGCCACTTTTATTTCACCGGAACCAGGGGGTAATCGAAATAGACCTATAAGGTTTACAATAGAGTAGGCGTGAAGGTATATCCATTGAAATTTTAGTGATTAGGTGGTTGGTTTATAAATAGTGTTAGAGGGTGCTGCTAGAGGGGGGGGGGGTCACATTCGGCTATACATGATAAAGGTTGTCGGATAGTTGGAAATCTTTGGATATCCGGATCTGGATCTTCCGAAAATTTCCGGATATCCCGTCTTTTTTGGATACAGATATCCGGATACGACAACTTTATACACGATACGTTAAACCCGAGAGTCAGTCAAAAACCCTAACTTAGACCCAAGAGCATCAGTTAATAACCGGTTTGAACCCCCCTCCTCCCCCTGCCTCCCCCCTCCCTCCCATACATAAAATTCGTTTTCAAAAACACAATTGAAGACGATGAGTTGCCTCTCCCTTTGAAAGCTATTTTTAAAACGAGGCTTTAAAAATAATTAGTATTTTAACATTAAATATATAATTAAAATAACTAACTCTTTTTTTAAAATACCTCATTGAGTATAAATGTCTCGCTTTTAGAAACTATTTTAGCTTTTTAAAAAAGAGAAAAGTACAGTCATAAAAAATAAATTGATAGTTAAAAGTAAAAATAAATTAAAAAAGAAAAGTAAAAAATAAAATTTAAATTTATTTTTCAACAAAAAAATACTCCAAAAATGTCTTTAAAACAACAAACAAATTTATTATCTACTCAAAAAAATTTTTTAAAAATATTTAAAATAAAGTGTAGGAGTGAGAAAAAAATAGACTTGTAAATCTTTCTTTAAATGTTGATAAAAAAACAAAATAAATTTTTAAGTAAAATAAATTTTTTTTGAAAAAATTTTTATAATTGTTTACAAATTTAAATTGCTATAAAAATAATAATATTTTTTAATTTTTTTTAAATTAAATAGAAGGGAGGTCACAAAACAGTAAAATAATAAGGGTTTTAAAAATGCGTCAGGACTCTTCCTAGATATCTAGTTACCGTAAAGGTCTCAATTGAAACCCTAGGCATCTATTTTTCTATTGGGTCTTTAGAATGGGCTTCTAACAATGGTGTTCTATTAGGGCGCATTTTCAGCCTTTTGTATAAAGACTCCAGGTTTGGATACGGAGTTGTAAATTCTCGATTTCGGGAATCGTGACGGCATGTTCCTTGGTACGAGCGACAATAAAATGACCTATTATTTAGAAATCTTTTAAAGGCTAATTCTGGCATTTAAGTAAAAATAACCAGCTTGACTATAATAAAAAGAAAGGGGATAATAGGTATATTAACAATTGGATGTTATTTTTTTTAAATATTTTTTAATTATTTAATGACGCACATATGTACATATGTATCTGGAATAAATAAATTTTGTTCTTTTGTTCTCTTTTCAAAATAATAAAAATATTTTATTCGTCTAAATTAAATTGAAATATGTAGAAAATAATATTTATAGGGCATTTTGTTTTGGCTTCTTTTGAATGTTTTAAACAAAAATTTTAAAAGGGCAAATAATCTATGTATTAAGGTTAATTCTTAAGATAAATCTTCAAAAGAATGATAAGACTGAATTTCACTCCGATTTTAAGGAAGAAGACGGAAATTTGCTTAGATTTCGCTCAGATACAGGGATACTTAGATCCCTTATGTTTACTTAAAAATTATTTTGCGTCTTGCGACAGAAATTAAAGAGACAAAATCGCGCAAGATTTTTCTTCCCCAAATATTTTTCTGTCGCATGACGCAAAGCGATTTTTAAGTAACTTTAACCATGCGTCCAAGCGATGTTTAGAAGCCTGTGTATGAAGTACGATTTTTTCTCCTAAGGCCTTCCAAAACAAGCAAAAAAATGTATATATGTATAGGTACGAGTATGAGGAAAAAATAAGGCTCGTACAAAAATACGAGTACGAGCAAATTTTAAAATTCCAAACACTGCTTCAAAGTTTATATAAAAATATAGAAAATCTTTAGAGAAGCATTAGGAAACAATAATTTTAAATAATTTTCTCTTAAAAAATTAAATTTAGAAAATTTTTTTAAAATTTTACACAACAATTTTCTAATATTTATTTTAATTTTTTTGGTATTAATCTTTATAAAAAAGTATTGTTCTTTAATTTAACTAAAATTAAACAAAGGAAAGAATTGAACGTTAAATACAAATTTTTTTCATAAAATAAAATTTAAAAATACAAATAAATTTAATTTAGAATTTTAAAAAATGTGTGTTACGATTATTAAAGATCGTACACACATGTGTACGATTATTTAAAAAAATTTCTTTTTCAAGAAAAAAAAAATTTTTTTAAAGGTGTACGACTATTTCGAAACTTCGCAACCAGGATTGAAAAAAAATCCTCAAACGCGCAATTCTACGCAATCCTCAATTGTGCACATCTCTGTTCCAACGTTCCCCAGATAGCCCCTCCCCCAAGGAAAATTAGTTTAACCTTTTCTCAATGTGTTTTTATTAGAAAGGGTATTTATATAAATTAACGTGTTATTTTAAAAGGGTGAGGGGTAAAACGAGGAATTCCAAAACACGGAACAGACAGAACACGGAACGACAAAACGCGGTCTTACCAAAACGAGGAACGACCAAAATACGGACCATACCAAAACGAGGAACAGATAGAACACGGACTTACCAAAACACGGAACGGCCAAAAGGCGGAACGACCAAAACACGGTCCAGGCAAATATAATTATTTATGCTTTTAACATATTTTAAATTTATCAAAAAAAATATTTAAAATAATGGGTTTATAAATCAGAATTTTTAAATCAGAATATTCAGAATATTTCTTGCAATCAGAATTTTTTAAAAATCAGAATTTTTTTAAATCAGAATATTTTTTAAAATCAATTTTTTAAAATCAGAATTCTTTAAAAATCAGAAATATTTTAAAAATTTATAAAAAATTCTGAAAAATTCTGATTTTTAAAAATATTTTGATTTAAAAAATTTTATCATTTTTGAATAATCATTTTTTATAATATTAAAAATATTTTAAAATTATAAAGAATTATTATTACCCTGGACCGTGTTTTGGTCGTTCCGCCTTTTGGCCGTTCCGTGTTTTGGCAAGTCCGTGTTCTATCTGTTCCTCGTTTTGGTATGGTCCGTATTTTGGTCGTTCCGTGTTTTGGTAATTCCTCGTTTTGTCCGACCGCGTTTTGTCGTTCCGTGTTTTGTCCGTTCCTCGTTTTAGCCCGATACGATTTTAAAAATTAGCCCAAAAGTAATTAATTAAAATAGGTTTTAATGTGTAAAACATTTAATAGACAACAAAATTTAATTTATGAAAAAAATTTAAAAAATTAACTTAAGAAAAAATAAAAATTTTTCTCGTATAAATTACAGTAATTTTAAACAAAAAATTTAAAAGTGAACTAAAAAACATTTAAAAAACTTCCAATTTAAACCAATTCTTTTATTCTATAAATAGTACTTGTGGTATTTTAAATTTAAATTAACTATATAAATAATTTATAAACAAAATAATCGTTTCTTGAAGTTTAAGAAATTTTTTTTACTAAAAAAAGTAAAATTTAATTGTCTTTAAAGCACGAAAAAAGTAAAAATTTTAATTGTTTTTAAGTCCAAAATTAAATTTTTTTAATAAGAATAAATGTGTGGGTGTTAAAAAATGACCTTTTTTTAGTCTAAAAAAAGTTTATTTTAATTGTTTTTATTAAATATTGAAAGACTTTTGTTCTACAAAACGTCATTAAAAAAACAAAAAATTAAAAAAATAAAGGTAGTGAATGACGAATTAATTTTAAAAAATAAGATTTAAAAAATAACAAAAAAATAATTAAAATTCATAAAAATTACAATTAAATCAAGAGTGTAAAGAGGATGGATCTATCCTATGGAAACAGCAGAAATTGGATGAGACTAGAGGCTGAAATTTCCTACTGAACGATATCCCGTACCGTACTATCTATACGGAATACCGAAAAATACCGTCGTAGTACGGTACTGTCCGGGCTCTAGATGAGAATTAATCCCCGAGAGCTGCCCGATTCAAAATTGCTCAAGATGCCATTATAAATAATCTATTTTCTTCTCAAGATACAAGCATATTTGTCCTTGATTACCTACATAGTCGAAGAAACATTTTGAGAATTTAAAATTAATTTTTAAATAACATAAATTTAATTAGTCTTTCAATCAGCCTCATTTAAAACTTACTATTATAATTAGGTAGTTAGGAACATGTTATCTGAGATATCCACAATAATTAGTTGAGATTTTTTCCGGAATTAATTTAACAGAAAATTTGTTTATTTTTATTCCATTCCTGAAATGCAGCTTATTTTCCGGAATTATAAGTTAGAGACAGAAAACAAAATCTACTAAATTTATTAGGTTAGAGAACAAGTACAACTTTTCTAAATAAATATTCGAGCTTAAAATAAAAATTTCTATATAAAATTATGAAAATTAGCATTAACATTTAAATTAATTTTCAATTCAAAAACTCTTCCAAAATATTCACATAAAGGTTCAATTACATCATTTACTTTAATTTGTTTATTTAATTCATTACTTATTGATGTAGTTGATTTATCTTTTAGACCACATGGAATTATCTTAAAAACATTATTAAATTAATTAAAAACATTTTCCGGAAAAGAGTTAATTCTTCAAAACATTTTCCGGAAACATCTAAACATCTTCCGTAAAAACATTTTCCAGAGAAAAATTAATTTTTAAAACATCTTCCGGAAAACTCTAAAAACATTATCAGGAATTATAAAAGAATTATTCTAAAAACACTTTCCGGAAAGAAATTAATTCTTCAAAACACTTTCCGGAAAACAATTAATTCTTCAAAACATTTTCCGGAAAACATTCTTTTCTCTCATTGTCTGGCGTTATAATATATTTTCCTTACATAATCAAACCATTTAAGGTCTGTTTCACAATTTAAAGCCAATCCATGTGAAGTAATTCCATTTCTAACTTGTATCCCTATTGCCCCAATTTTCTTTTGTTCATTTATCCAAACACCTATTAAATTAATTTTTTTTTAATAATTTATTTATTTTTATTTACCAGCATTTTCCGTTCTTCCAACATTTTCAAGTTTAAATTTTTCTTTAAGCATTTGAATTAATACTTGTTCTATAAATTGTTTATAATAATTTTAATAGAAAAATAAATCAAATTTAAGTTTCTATTCCAACTTTAAAAAATATCTCTTGTATTTAAGTTATGAAGAATTAAAATATTTTTATAGGTGTTCTTCGATTATATATTCCGGAAAAGAATTCTAAAAAGTTTTCCGGAAAATAATTAATCCAGTAACAAGTCCTAAAACTAACATTTTCCGGAAAGGAAGTATTATAAAAACACAATTATGTACATAAATATATTAAAAATAATTAAACTTAACTATAGAAAATACAAAATGACGAACTCCAAAAGTTTTTTGATTTTTTGGAAGAGGTAAATTGTTCAAATTAAATATCTTAAATTAAAAATATAATTAAAATTAAAAAAAATTTTAAAAATATTTTACTGGATAGGCCACCAATTGTCCTGGCCCATGAAAAGTAATCAAACCACCTCTTTTTACTCTGAAAAAACAAAAATTAAATTAAGAATTTCTCAAATCCCAGACAAAGGGAATAACTAAGCCTTTTTTAAGTATTATAAGACTTATCCCAGTATTGTTATCCATCCTATTTTGGTCCTAAATTTTCATGAAATTTCTATTCATAATTTTCCGGAGAAGAATTAATTCATAACATGACACTTCTTAAACATAATATTCAAATTCAATTTGATCGTAATTTCTTTTCAAAATCATCGGATCAAACTGATTTTGGTGTTATTTAACTACGCTGATTGAGCTCTTTCGAATGAGCTATCATTAGCATATTCAAATTTTTGATCCCAAAAATTAGCCCGGCCTCTCTATGGTTTTCAGGTATTTAGTAATCTTTATCTCGATCCATGGTTGTTGGACCGATAGTAATTCACTCCTCATTATGATACTCAGACCATTCATTAAAACCCCGTTTTAAAACATTTCCTCCCACCTATGAAATTCAGCTCCCAATTTAACAACTTTTTGTTCAGTCTCTTCAGTATAAATACCTTCACGTATACCAACAGTGTATGCTGGAGGACTATGTTCAAACATACATAAATAATGCTGAAATTTAATTTAAATTAAAATTAATTTTTATTACCTGATTAGGTTTTTGTTTTAAACAAATTTGTTGAAACAAATATTCTTGAATACGAAGACCTCAAAAAAAGAAAAAAATTTTTAGAGAATTAGAATTTTATTGGAAAAAATAAAAATAAAAACAATTCATAAACTTCAATTTCTTTTCTATAAATTTCCGGAAAAGTATTGTATTAATTCTATAATACTTTCCGGAAGACACATTCTCTGCTCTATTTCCCTATTGTAAATATACTCTATAAAAATATATGTATTTTCCGGAAACAAGTCTGATACATTTTCAAATATATTAATTCTGAAATAACTTCCGGAGAACACATTCTCTATGCTATTCTTTAAAAAGTATATACGTACTTTCCGGAAATAACTTTAAAATTAATTCTGCTATATTTCTAGAGTTATTTCTTTTTATTACTCTTACAACCTTTTCTAAATAACCCAAAAAATAAATTCTATCCTTCTCACCTGTTAAATAAGGTACTTCCCCAAAGAACAAAGCTTTAATCATTTAACTAGAAAAATTACTTTTTAAAATAAATTATAGAAAAAAAAATATTTTTATTTAAATTTAAACTAAATTTAATTTAAAAAAATTAAAATAAAACAAAAATTAATTTATTTTTTTTTCATAAAATTCATTCAATAAATTTATTATTCTCTTTAAATTCAATTTCTTTATTTTCTTCATTTTTTGAATTTCCAATTTTATTAAATATTGGAGACGATAATAAACCCATTTTGGAAGATGGAACTCTTAAAAATTAATTTTTTTTTAATTTTTAAATTTTTTTTTTAAATTTTACGATTTTAATTCTCTAGGTCCCGCAGCTTTATAAAGACGAGTTTCTCGATATCTAAAATAAATATATTTTTAATTCAAAATTTTCTCTTCATTTTACCTCGGTCTCCACTCCTGCATATTTGTATAAAATATTTCTCTAAGTTCCAAATCGCTAGGACCTTTTTCTTTTATTGGTTCTGTGGAGTCTTTGTATTTTTGGATATTTTGTAAAAATTTCTGAATTTAATTAAAAATTTTTTTTCAATTTTTAAACCTTCTTTTGTTCTTCTATTTGTGTCAAATCTATAGGTCTAGAATGCCTATAAAAATAAAATTAATTTTTAAATAAAATTTTAAATTTCTCTATTTTACCTAAATAAAAATATAAAAGAAATTCTGTTATTTTTTCAGAATTAATTTTTCTACCTTTCCGCAAATATATTTAAACATTTTTGGAGTATCTATTCCTGAAATAAAGTTATCCGGAACTTAATTTACTTCTATTTATTCCGTAAAGACCAAAAGTTTTCAGAAATATCAATTGGAAAGTTATTTTTCCGGAAAGATAGAAATATAAAAAACAAAAATAACCGGTTATTTACACCCAGTCTTCAATTAAACCAAAGCTAAAAAAAAGTCGCTTTTCGGTTAGGAATTTTACTAGTCAAATCAGTTTTATGGGAAATTTTAAGAAATCAGCCATTTTAGCAAAACATTTTTAATAAATTTAAATAAATTCTCTCTAATTTACCTACCCATAAGGAAAAGGAATAGAAGGATGCCATGCAGCAACAACTCCATTTTTACAAACAACTGTTTGCCATAATTTACTTGCCGGATTTGACATTTTTTTAAAAATTTACTAAAAATTATTTTAGAGAATTTTTTAAATTAAAATAATTGTTTAAATAAACATTTTTTAAAAAATTAATTTAAAAAAAATCAGAAAATTTATTTAAATAAACAAAAAAAATTTTTTTAATGAAATTCGTCGTCAATTATTTAATTGTTTCAAGTTTTACAAGTTCAGCAGCATCCATCAACTTAAAAAAAAATAATTTAAAAATTTATTTTTTTTAAAGAAAATTTTTTTTGAACCTTTTAAACAAAAAATAAATTTATTGTCTATTGATCAACCCAAAAAAAATTTTTTTCTAATTTAATTTACCCTTCTAATTCCTCTCTTCCTCTTTTTAGTCTTCTTAATTCTCTTCTTAACATTATTTTTTATTTTAATATTTTCTTCATTTTTGTCATCATTATTTTCTTTTGAAATTGTTTCTTTTTGTTTATTTTCTTTAATTTTTGTTTTTATTGCAGCCATTTTTTCTTTTTTTAATTTTAAATAATTTGTTCTTAATTCTTTGTATTGCTTACTAAAAATTGAAAAAAATTTTTTTAATTTAAAAAATTTTTTGGGGTAAAAGCTAATGAGGTTTTTGGGCTTTTCCTTATATTAGTCTAACCATTGGTGGGAGAATATATGGATTTACAAAAAAATGAATTTAAAAAAAAATTCCAAAAATCAGACTTTTCCTAGGAAATATAGACATTTTGTCCCACAACTTGCAAAATATTTAATGAAAACTTCTGAAACTTTAAAGATGAATACAAGCAAAAATTTATCTTCAAACAATTAAGTAAATTGTTACATCTATTCATCTTTTTTTACAAGTTGGAGGGCAATATGTCTGTTCTTTTTTTATGACTTTCCCCTAAAATTTCCCTAATTCTAAATTTCCCCTTCCACAAAATTCTAACAAAAAAAATTTTTTGAGAATCCCCTCCCTCAAAAATTCCATAAATTTAAAAACAAACTTACTAGGGAAAAACCTGAATATGTCGAAAAAGACTAGTTAAACTAAAAATATGATTACTCGTCTTGTTATTTGTTGTTGCTGACTTTCTAGGCTTTCTACGCCGGCGATGTTTTTTAATTCCTTTTTGTAAAATATTTTCGTTTTGTTTTTCTTCCAAATCTGTCTCTTTTCCACTTTCGTCTACAGACATTATTGACTTTAAAAAAAATTTTTTTTTAATTTAATAAAAATTTCAAAAAAAACCTCTGCCACAGATTGACTTCTCATTCGGGTCCGTGAAATTTCTGTTAGAGAAGGAATTTGTGGGACAATAAAAGAATTTGGATTTGTTGCCCTTTCGTCTGTTTGAGTTGGAACTGGTTGAAACTAAATTAAAAAGGAAATATTTTTTTAATCAGAGCAAACGAGGATTGAGTAGATTTTGCTTGATTCCAAGGGCGTATCCAGGAGGTCGGTTTTGGGGGGGCTAACATTGGGTGTGCGCCAATTTTTTGGCGTTCAGTTTGGCGTTCCGAACGCAAATTTTTTTGTACATAAATTTTCACCTTTTCTGCGCCGCAGGCGAAAATTTTTTGAATTTTGGAGCTCAAGAAAACAGATTTCTTCCTTTTTCAGCGCCGCAGGCGAAAAT
This sequence comes from Meloidogyne arenaria, assembly GCA_036172955.1. Taxonomy (NCBI): domain Eukaryota; kingdom Metazoa; phylum Nematoda; class Chromadorea; order Rhabditida; family Meloidogynidae; genus Meloidogyne; species Meloidogyne arenaria. Next base: position 2,394,885 of record JARQAB010000046.1, on the reverse strand, counting down.
TTTTTAAAATTCGAAGGCCGTAGGCCAAAAAAATTCACTTTTTTGCCCAACGCCTTCCCCAAATTTTTTCCTTTCCCCCATTTCGGGGGGGGGCTCTAGCCCCCCCAGCCCCCCCTGGATACGCCCTTGCTTGATTCGATATAAGAAGAGAACCAATCGGCCAAGAGTTTTTAATTATTTCAGGCTAGTCGAAGATGATTATGAGAGCTCAAAAAGCTAATTCCATTCAATTGTTTTATTTTATGAAGAAGGTTCAACCAACTTTTTTACTTTATTTTTATTTAAAATTAGACACCCCAAAAAATAATTATTTAATTAAATCTAAACTTAAAATCCTCTCCGCTCCCCCACGTTATTTAATTAAAAAACGGGAATAAAATTAATTTTTAAAAATAATTATTTAGAGTAACCTCTTCTTTTTTATTTTCTCCAATTTTTTCATCTGAACAATCTTTCATCAATTCATCTCCAATTTCTGAATTGCACAAATTTTGTTTATTTAAAAGAAGTTTCGCTTTTTTATGTCTATGTCCATGAGAATGATGAGTTCGTTTTAAACGACTATTTAATTGATAACGCTGAAAATTGAAAAAAAAATTATTTTTTTAAATATTTAAATTATTCAATCTGGGGCCGTTTCAATTAGCTTCAAATTTTGTTTCGATTTTAAATTCTCTACTAACAAGAGATTATGTAGCAGGGATGGCCCAAGTTACCCAAAACCCGCTCCTAAAAATTTTCCAAAACCCAACCCGACTTTTTACCTTTTAAATCACCTAACTGACCCAACCCGAGACACGAACTTTCTTTGACCCGAAACCCGATATTTTACCCAACCTGGCCCATACCCATTTATTTAGTACATTTCACAGAATCTGAAAGCAATTTTCTGTGGACGAATAAATCGAAAAAAAAATAAAATTTGTTATTCAAAAATTTTTTGTAAGTTGCTCGAAAAACTTTAAAAATCAAATGAGACCCAAAACTCGGAATGATGAAAACTTCAATAAAAAGAAAACCTTGCAAAATCTTTTGGCAGCAGTTCTAGAAGCAAATTGAACAAAAGCAAAACCAGAATGTTGAATAGAATTAACATTTGAGGATTGAAAGATTCGTCTTTGAATTCGTTTAGTTTGAGGTAAAAGAATATTTACAACAGAACCAAATTGTTTACATCGACGTTCAAGTAAAGAATGAGAACAATTTAAAGGTAAATTGTCCTAAAAAATTCATTTTAGGAAAAAAATTTTTTTAATTCTTCTGAAAATAGTCCCCCACAAGGAAAAGATAAAAATTGCTAGATTTTTAAATTAATAAAACCTCAGAAATAAACTTTATTCAAATTTTTCCTTTTTGCTTATCTATTTGTCATTTAATAAACCAGGATTGATTTTTAATAGTTTGGAAGAAGATAGTAAAAGAATTTGGATTCAGAATTAAACAAATTGTTTACATGGACGAATATTTCGATTAATATTCAATTTTAGAGATATGTAGTAATCCGGACAATCCCGATCCTAGTTGCGGACAGTCCCGATCCTGACCACCTTCTTGATAAATAGAAACCCGGATTTTCCCAAAAATTCCGCCAAAAAATTTTCAAAAATTAATTTTCTATTAAAAAAATACCAACAACATAAACAGTCCTTTCTTCGTGTTGAGAACGTTGTTTTGGATTAATTAATAACCAAAGCTGCTCATTTAAAGATCCTTCCCCTTCTTTTTGTTCACTCTTTGTGGGTAATTTATCAGTAATTCGAAATATTCTAGTTATTTTCGAAATACTTTTTAAAGCTAAAGGAGATAATTGTTCAAATTTAGAAATTGGCAATTTGGGAAAAATTAATTGAAGTTGACTAAAAATTGAAGAAATTGGGGCAGCTAAAAAATAAGAAAAAAATTAAATTTGAAAAAAATTAATAAAAAAAAATACCCAAAATTCCATCATTTAAAGTAGAAAATAAATCATCAGGCAAACGCTGTTCTTTCCCCAAAAGTGTTTTTTCAAGCTGAAAAAAAAATTGAAATTTTATTTAAAAATTTTTGGCATAGCGATGGACACTTATTAATTCTTTCCTTATTTATGTTCAGGCAAACCTTGCTTCTAAATTGACCTTAATCTAACAATAAGGTACTTCAGTTAAAATTTGGTTGGTCCCTGTGTGAAGGAGAAGGGGTAACTCCTTTGTGTGGAGAAAAGCAATTATTGAAAAAAAATTCCAATAAAAATTCTGCACTCAAATTCTGTCAAAAAATGCTTCTAAATTATATTTCTACTAAAACTCAAACACTCCAACCCCTCCAAAATTAAAAAAAATTATTTTACAAACCAAATCTTTTAATTGACACCTCAAAGCTTTTGTTCTCGGACGTCTTCGTTTTTTAGCAACATTTCTTTTTGTTGTTCTATTTATTTGTTCTTTGCTAGAAGTTTCTTCTCCACTTGCTAATACACTTTCTGTATTACTTTCTTTTTGATAATCCATTTAATAATCTAATAAAAAATGAAAAAATTTTTCTAAAATTTCGAAGAAAGTAGAGAGAAAAAGCAAAAATTTAAGTTAACAAAGTGACTATGTTAAAATTCAACGTACTTCTAATTTGTACCGGATGGAATCATGACGGAATTTTACCAGATTCTGTTCTGGAATCCCCGGGTTTTAAGCGATAAATGAAAATACAGAATTTGAGGTACTAGGTAAACCTGTAGGATCTTCTCCCTATGAACAAGTTCTAAATCATTTCATTACAGAATCCCAGATTTACGGGCGATTTTTCCCACTATACTTCTACTAATAGCGTTGCTCAAATCCGGACATCCGGTTAGGTTCCATTCTTTTAAATTTTGGTACCGGTTCGGTTGATCCAGTTAGATACCCTACTTCACATAATAGTAAAAATTTAAAAACTGCTTGGAACTGGAAAGCCCAAATCAGACAACAACTCATACAAAAAGGTACTTGGTGTATTTCGTGTTAAAATATTTAAATTGTTAATAAAAACAATTACTTTTAATAAATTCACAAAAAATTTTAAATTAAAATTTAATTTTTATTGCATCTTTTTTGATTGAATAAATTAAAATGAAAATTTCTTAACTAGGGTTTAGCTCACGAACTCCTCAAACAACATGGGTTTTTAATGTAAAAATTTTCAAGTTTTACATTAAATTAGCTCTTTTCGAAAGAGACGAAGAGCTGATTCAAATAACACAGAAATCAGGTTGATTAAATCAGTTTGGATAAAATTATGATCAATATAAACCGATCGAACCTATGGGCGTGGGACGCTTGTACATCTCGCGGGAGTCAGATGCTTCGCCTTCTCAACCTAAAACAACAACCAAAGATGCCATAAAACCGTCAAATTCAAAGCCACCAGCAACACAACAAAATAACAACAAAAACAAGGATAACAACGACAACAAAAATATCCGAACCAAAAAGGACGAGAAGAAGGGACAAAAGGTTTGTTTATGAGTACTAAAAGAAAAATAGGCATAAAATAAAAGGACGAAAAAAAGTACGAGCAATTTTCAAAATTTAAAAAATACATTTATAAAAAAACCTAAATTTTGTTCAATTTTTGAACATTCCTTTCTTCCAAAAATTATTTCCCCTTTTTTTACAACATTGCTGCTGGTTTGTGTGTCTTTGGTTGTAGTTGACGATGCCTGAGTACGTGGTGTTTCCCAAATTGATTATCCCGCTAACTAGGCCTCCGAGAATTCCTTCCAAGATTTGTATACCAATGGATTCAAGAAATCCTGACATTTTTTAAATCTTAACTTAAAAAATTTAATTCAAATTAAATTAAGCCCACACAGTTGACCCTAAGATACTCCCATTTTATGTGTCGTTGAATTAACGGGTTCTTAACTCGAACAAGCATCGTACTCCGTAGGCTTAGTTGTTCTCTAGATTTAACTCCTAGTTTATTTTAATTTGAATTAAATTTTTTAAGTTAAGATTTAAAAAATGTCAGGATTTCTTGAATCCATTGGTATACAAATCTTGGAAGGAATTCTCGGAGGCCTAGTTAGCGGGATAATCAATTTGGGTTTCAACGCAATAGATAGACGAATTGCTCAACGCCAACAACAAAATATTCTTCCTCGTCGTCGTCATCGTCCACGTCGCTCAATCTCTACACAGGGCAATAATCAACGTATGCGTCCACCACGTTTTGCGTCAGCTCCTGCTCGTATTCAAGGACAAGGTCGTATTCAAGGACACCTAAGCCTATAATTGCCAATCACCACGTACTCAAAATGCCAAACACCACGTACTCAGGCATCGTCAACTACAACCAAAGACACACAAACCAGCAGCAATGTTGTAAAAAAAGGGGAAATAATTTTTGGAAGAAAGGAATGTTCAAAAATTGAACAAAATTTAGGTTTTTTTTATAAATGTATTTTTTAAATTTTGAAAATTGCTCGTACTTTTTTTCGTCCTTTTATTTTATGCCTATTTTTCTTTTAGTACTCATAAACAAACCTTTTGTCCCTTCTTCTCGTCCTTTTTGGTTCGGATATTTTTGTTGTCGTTGTTATCCTTGTTTTTGTTGTTATTTTGTTGTGTTGCTGGTGGCTTTGAATTTGACGGTTTTATGGCATCTTTGGTTGTTGTTTTAGGTTGAGAAGGCGAAGCATCTGACTCCCGCGAGATGTACAAGCGTCCCACGCCCATAGGTTCGATCGGTTTATATTGATCATAATTTTATCCAAACTGATTTAATCAACCTGATTTCTGTGTTATTTGAATCAGCTCTTCGTCTCTTTCGAAAAGAGCTATATATGTAAAACCTGAAACTTTGGGGTCGCGGGATCTGTAGGAAAATTAATTTTTCAAGCATCAAAAAATACCTTCCTGACCGTTTTGAGCACCTTATTGTAATATAGAAGAGTTCGAGAGGTAAACCCTTACCAATATTTTAAATAAAATTCTTCTTTAAGTCTTAAATACATCTTTTTAAATTCCTCTATTTATTCTTTAAAAATAACCAAACATATTTATTGCGACAGCTCAAAGGCACGGCGAGTAGATGATTGAACAGCTTCAATAAATGCCGAACGAACACCTTAAAGATTTGTTAAAATTAAAAACTTTAAATTAAAATACCATGTTTTTCAAGTTCCCTAACCCCTTCTATAGTCGTTCCAGCTGGAGAACAAACTTGGTCTTTTAATTGAGCAGGTGATGGAGTGTCCAAAGTAGGAGACAAAGATGCCATTTTTGTCATAAAAAGTTGGGCTGTTCCCTAAAATATGTCGGTACTTATTAGTTATAAACCCACAACGTGAGTGCAGCCGACTTTTTTTCAACTTGATGGATCAGGTCTGATCACTCGTTAAAAAGTTATAACCCAACAAGACCAGTTACGTTGGTATTGAGCAGGTTTTATTTATCCGATCAAAGCCGGCTTGCACTAATTTGTGGGTGCATTACAAATAATAAAAATTTTCGCTTAGAATTATTTATGTATTTAAAAATTTCAAACCTTAACCATATCAGCAGCAAGTTGATTTGCCAATTCACGACTTAATCCAGCAACAACACCGCCATCAGCTAAAGCTTCAATGACCAATGCAATCTATTAAAATTATTTTTGATTAATCAAGAAAAAAATTGAAATTTAGTCAAACTTATGGAGTGGGGAGTAACGTAAGGCAAAAAAATCCAAAAAATGAAAAAAGAATAATAGAAAGAGAACGGTCCCATAAGACAAAGTGAACATTTCGTAAAGCCACATATGTAGGAATTATGAATGGATCGACTGACACGTACTCGAACTTTTTGAAACCCGAAACCCAATCGACTACCTCCTCATCACATGATTCATTGTACATAAAAATAAACTTACAAAAGCAGGCCCACAACCCGAAATACTCGAAGCTGCATTAAAATGTGCTTCATCAACACGAATACATTTGCCAACATAAGAGCTGAGAACAGAAACTAATTCTACCAATTCTTGGGGTGTTTCAGAGTCAGCCGACAAAACTAAAGTCCCACTGGAGACAGCACAGTTAACATTGGGCATTAAACGCATACTGTGACCATCAAAACCAACAGATCTTAAAATTGAAAATTTTTTATTTTATCATCAACACGAACGCATTTATGAACAAAAAGACTAATTGTAAGTGTAAGCAGATTCTCATTTTTAAATACCCCAAAAATAGATAAGAGCGTAACCAGAGGAGGGGTATTGAAAAGGGTTATAATGGGGTGTACGTCAAAACTTTGGCGGCTAATTTAGCATTAAGCGGGAGAAACCGTCTAAGCGATATCGGAAATTTTAGATAACAATAACCCTAAAAGGGAAATCCTGCTCTTAAAAATTAAAAAAAATCCCAACAAACTTCAACTCCTTGTCAAAATGTTGAAGAGAAATTCCACTCATGATAGAAATACAAAGAATTCCTGGCAGACCAAAATAAAACCATTCATTAGCCTTCACTTCATTAATAAATGATGGAAACATTTGTGGCTTTATTGCAATCAGAATAATAGCTCGAGGCTTTTTGACTTCAGAGTAGAAAACGTCTTTTGGATAGGCAGAAGTAAAGCCTTGAGAACGCCAAGATTTTGCTGTAGCTTCAGAACGTGTGCAAACAAAAATGTTTGATTTGTTGATGAAACCTGAAAATTGTTTGAAAAATTTTTTAATTCTTTTGAAAAATTTTTTGGAAATTAAAATAAAATGTTCTAATTCCCAACCTGAGTTAACAAATCCTGCAACTAAAGCCTTGGCCATTTTCCCACCACCAATAACATTTATTTGAGGTTCTTCTTCGTTGAAGCATTCCAAAAACAAATTTTTAATCTGCAAATTTTTAAAATAAATTTTTACTTGATAAAATAATAAATGTTCCCCATTTAGAAAATAACAAAAAGCGGTCACCCCCCAATTTTTGAAAAAATTTTTTTCTCTTTTTTTAATTCTATTTTGGTGTAAACAAAGTTGTTTACAACAAAAAGGGAATGATTGTTTAAAAATAGAAAATCCTCCCCTCTCTTACAAATAAAAGTCACAAGGGTGAAGGAGTGTGAGTGAATGTTTGTTGGGTGGGCATAAATAAATTTTTTTTATCTTAACGTGGCTCTTTTTCCTCGTCCACTATTTAAACAATAAAGTATTTGTTTAAAATTTTAGATTTTATCTTTTTAATTTTTTAACAAAATATTAAAATTTAAACAACGAAAGAATGGACGTCAAGCCTCCACCAAGTGCTCCTCAAGACTTAAAAGAAATACAAAAAGAAAGTATGAATACTTGGAGACCTTTTTTGATTGGAAGTATTTAATGAATAGGATTTTTTAAATTAAATTTCTCGTTAAAGATCGAATGCGTACCACCTCAGAAGATTCAGCAGAATCGTTTGATGCTTATGACAAGTCTTTTGATGCCTACGATATAGGGCATGTTTTCTTAGATTTTAGATCCCTCTTATTTCCCAGATTAGAGGTGTGTGGAACGTAGTTTTTGATCCGAACCGAAAATTTCTAACACCTCTGGACTTCTGCCGAGTCCGGATTTCCATATCCGCTGACCTTAAGGGACATGAAGCAACTCCTAATCTAACAAAAAATATAAATTCAAAAACCGTTTCCCTCTTCGAAAAAAGATTTTTTATTAAAGAAAAAAGGAACAGCGCCGTCAAAGCTTTACCGAACAATTTTTTGGTTCATCGATGCCCGGCCGTTTACGCAGCAATTCTACTACTGAATATGAGGGACAGGAAGCAACTTTTAAGAAGGTTGATTTCAAACAATTTATGAAACATCAAAGAAAAATTCTTGGAGATGATGAATGGCAGTGAATAAAAGAAGGAATTCTTGAGTTAGCTGGTAAAAAAATATTTAATTTTGAAAACAAATCGCGTCATTGTATGTAGACCTAATCTATTTATATATTTATCAATTGGAATAAAAATTATTTCTTAAAAATATTAACACACCCAGCTAATAAACAGGGAATGTAGGAGAGAGAGGACTCGGTTAGGGTCCGTAGTCGCACGGCCATTAAATTACTCGTGGAAATTTCAGAAAAATTTTAGGGCTCACACTGCAGCAGTTTATGAAACAATTTTCGAAACACTTTCTCATGAGAGTTGCAATTTTTAGAATGTCAGGCCAAGTCTAAAACCGAATCGTAAAAATAAAATATAACCTTGTCTGTTATGGCAAACTACAAATTTTTCATAAACCTCTGTGCAGCTTAAAGCACAGCCAGGACATGTATTTTATTAAGACACTTTAGAAAACTCACATTTTTCGTTCCATCCATCTCTTGTTTTCCAGACAACTTGTTTTACCAGTCTTTATTCAAATCAAAAGTGGCTAAATAAGAATATTAAAATTTAAATCAAAATTTAACGATATTTAATGTAAAATTAACATTAACAATAATGTAAAAATATTATTCTAATCAAAGGCAGTTTTATTCAAATAAATTTAAGCGAAAGTTTAAAAAAATGTTTTTTATAAATGAGATTTATTGTAATCTTTTCCATGTTTGCTTGTTAAAATTGTCAGGGAGATCAAAATTAAATACAATAAATGGCTAAAGGTGAGGTTTTAAAACAAAAGCATCAAAAATGTTGTTTGGCAAAAATTTAATTAATTAATCGGATATTCCAGCCAACAAACGTTGTTCTTCCTCAAATATCTAAAAAAAATCAGAAGAAAATTAAAAAACTAAAAAATAACCTGATGATGTCGTTCAAGTTTAAGCAATTTTAATTGAATATGATCGGTGACATTTGGTACTGGGGAAGTTTCTCGTTCTAACAAATGTTCTCTTCCACCATTTTTCTGTCCATTTTGTATATTGTCATCATCCACCACTTTAATTTCCAAATTTCCCATATTTGCTAGAATAAGTGTAACAAGTAGATAACGAGAACGGTCATATTCATTTGGGATTGATTGAAGCATCTAAAAAATTAAAAGGTAAAATAATTACCTCTTTGCGATATTTTGCGTTTAAGTCCATGGGACCCACTCCCTCAAAAAAAATCCTATAATTTCCAGACATTAATGAAAAACGTGAAGAACTTAAATCGTTACTTTATGGCTACACCTCCACCACCTATTTTTCTACAACAAAATGGATTCAGATCTCAATTTAGAAAACAGCAATGAAATTTAAAATAGAAACATTTTTTAAGGCAACAAATTGGAAATTCCTACCTTTCCCGTTTTAGTCTAAAAGAATAAAATTTAAACAAACTTGAGTAAAATCAACTTCAGTTCCAATATGTCCATCGAATTTATCAAGAAGTTCATCCCCATATTGTCGAGTATCAAATTCACGATGTTGACTTTCTTCATCCAAAGCTAAGGTCATTTTTGCTTCCCACAATTGCATACGCTCACTGAATTTTGAAGTTGCGGCTTCAGAAGCTGCCCAATACCTTTAGAAAAACTTGTAGAAAAATTTTAAAAATTTTCAAACTTTCGCAAATGAAAAGCAATAATCTCATCATAATCCATTTGAGAAGGCGGACGTTGTGGTAAATCATCAGGATTGAAATCAGCCTCAATTATTGTATCATCATAAGCATTTCGCATATTCTGGGCTAACTAAAGAAGGCAAATTCAAAAATTATATGTCTAAAAAAATAAACCTTATCAGCCAAAGCTTTTTTATTTCGAGGTTTACTGCTAACCAAATGCTAGAAAAAAAATTTAGAAATTATTTTCAGTAGATATAAAAGAACAAACGTCAAAACCAGTGTACATATTTCTTATACCACCAAGAGAATTCTCCAAATCATCAACATCTAAAATATCACAAAGATTTGCTTGAGCGTCAGGAATGTCTCCAATAGGTTCATCGTCAATGACTTGGGCTGCTTAAAGTTTAAAATAAAATTTTTTAAAGCAAAATATTAGAAAACGTCAAATTCCCCAACTTTCATAGACGAGGTATAAACCTATATCTGACCCAAAAATTCTAAGATAAACCTTTCCATGCAAAATTAGAATCAAAGTTAAATTCCTCACACAATTCCTCTGCAATAATTTCTTCCAATACATCCTCACATTCATCATAATCACCAATCACTCCATTCTGCTGATTATCGTTCGCGTTATTTTCGTTCAAAGTCGCATCATTATCATGAAGTTCATCATCATCAGGGTGATCAAAAACGGGGTCCATCACAGTTCGTTCAGATGCGCGACGGGCAAGAATACGTTCCTCACGTTGTACAGCCTAAAATTAAAACAAAAAACTGATGAGAAAACAAAAATAATTTTTTAACCTGACGTTCCTTCGCCAATTTCTTTTGAAAATCAGATCGTCTCTTTTCTTCATCGTAAATCAAAGGGTTCAATGAAAATACTGCCTGAAATATTTTTAAAATAATTAGACTACAGGGTTTCCATTTTTGCTGATCTAGAGCCTTCTGATTATATTATTGCTAGTCAAGAGAATCTAGAGCCCTCTCCTCTAAAAACCCCCGAGGTGAAGGAAAGTTGAACAAAAATGCTAATGTAAGAAATCTAAAAGTACTCTATTTCATAGCCAAAAATGGCCTCATCTCAAAAATTAGCCAAGGCCTATTTGCTGCCGATAATTATCTATTTTAAAGAAAAATTCTATTAAATAGTTGAATTCGTTCTGAAATACTTTAAATACAAAAACCTGATCCATAAGAAAACAATTAAATTGTCCAAAAGCAACATTTCTCTTCTTAAGGCGATGACGAAACATTTGTGTATTTATATATCCTTTTACAGACCTTTCATTAGCTACACCTTTTTGTTGACATTCTCTCTTAAATTGAAAACTCTATTTAAAAATTATATTACTCAAAATAACCTCAATTCTTCTATCTCTAGCAGCTATTTGTTTAGCAGGATCAGTAAAGCAATTTGCCTTCTTTTTGAACGGTTTGCTTTTTTCGTTGTTAATTTCTAATGGATCCAACAATTCCTTTAAAATGAAATTTTCTTTTATTTTTTTATAAAATTAAAAAACAAACATTATTGTAAATAGCATCAACCCTCACTGAATTTCTCAATTCAGAATTACACGAAGACCTAAGTTCGACGGATGAATTTATAATTTCAGAATTTTGAGGTTGAAAAAGATCTAAAAAGTTGACTTTTAGGGTAAAAATTCATCCACAAAAAGAATAACTAGAATGGTAATTATCCAGGCGAGTTCTGGCTGTCCGTTGTTCCTCAGCTTCGAGAAGTTCAGTATTCCCAGTAATAACTTCATTTTCATCGGCAAACCCATTAACATCTGGAATTTCGATGTCATGATGATCTACGTCTAAAAATGATTTTTAACTTTTTTTAGTCCTAACAAAGCATACCCTCATACTCCTCTTCTGTACTTCTCTCCAATAAAGGCTCCAAGACTTGAACGAACCCTCCAGGATCATTTCGCTGTTGAGCGTTATTGTTAGCTTGCTTCTGAAGTTGATTTTGATGTTGTGGAGTTTCGGAGAATTTTTCAATCAGAGAAATGTGTTGAAGATCCAACAGAGCAACTGACTAAAAAAGTTAAAGAAAAGAAATTCGTTGGTAGAAAAAAAAAAGTAAGGACAAAAATGGGGAAAAAGAGGTTTTGGAGAAAAACTTCTCAACTCAAAAGTTCCGAATAGACTTTCCAAATTCAAACTGGGTTAAAAAGGGTTTGCCGCCAATCCCATTCCCCTTTCAGGCCTGAAGTGAGGCGGCCAAAATTTGAAGTCAGGCAAGAATTGATAGAGCGAAGTTCACAAAATATCTACCAAATTTCATCCCATAAAATAGAAAGAAAAACAAACCTCAAACATATGACAAGAATTGATTCTAAAATCATCTTTCTTTCCAATCTGTTCCTTCGAGTTTGTCCGAGTGTAGAGAGGAACATCAGTCTTTTCAAAATCAGACAACGGGATAAAAGCGATTGGAACAATCGGAAGTAGAGGAGCCGGTTTATTGCTTAGACGTTCCAAAAGTGATCTCATGTACGGAAAGCTGGTCTAAAAAAGAAAATAATTTTTCATTTAAAAAAATAAGAGAATACTTTTGGTTTTTGTTTTTCATGCCTAACTTCTTGGTTATCGTCATCAGCCAATTCCCCCTCTTGATCATCATTAGCGTCTAAAAAATTTTCTGAATAAAATTTAGAAGAGAAAGTTACTTACTTTTCTTTTTATTTTTCCCTTGTGGTTTATCCTCCTTCAGTTCGTCAAAGAAATTTAAGGCAATTTGGAGAACATAATCTATTTTCTTCACATAAACATTTGTTGTCCCATGAATTAAAAGTGCCGCTTCCGCAAAATTAAAACTGAAACCAATGAGATTAAATATTTTCTAAAGTGACGCTAAAGATTTCATTTCCCCTAAGTTTCTTTCCCTCATGCATCCTTTAATTGGACCTCGAATCAAACCAATCGACAGGTGCAAGGGAGGGTTCGTCCGCCAAGAGGAATGGGACGGACACGAGGAACGCCCATAGGAAGATGTCTCCTACGTAAACATCTTATTGTTAAGAAAATCTCAAAGCCCAGCCTTGAAGGTAAAACCCAACTTAAAGATAAAAACAAACACTTTTCTGCGTCCATCACTTCCAACCAAAACAGCATTTGAATCATCTTCAACGACTTTTTGAATATAGTCCTCAAGTGTTTTGGCTATGTCCACGTCCCAATTAGTGGCCAAATCTTTCACCGGTTGAAGAAGAAATTTATAGCGCTCCCCAGCACCATCAAAGTCGAAAATTTCTGTCGTCATACTTAAAAGAAAAGGAGTTTTATTTATAATATATTAGGGATGGGAGATGGAAGGCGGAAAAAACGGAAGACGAAAGGCAAATGACGGAAACCGAAGAAATCCCGAGTAATAGTGTCGTTTCCAGTCCCCTTTTTTTCCTCCCAAGTTTTCCTATAATTTGTACTTTCTTTCTAAAGACTGAATAATCATTTTTGATTGTTTGAGGCAAAATATAGTAAGGCAATCAATTGTGATTGAAGAAGGAAGTCTTCCCATTTTGTACAAATTATAGGAGAAAAAAGGGGGGACTGGAAACAACACTATTACCAGATCCCGTCCCTAATCTATATCAGGGATGGGTAGGGTTACCCGAAACCATTTTCTCCCGAACGAAAAAATCAAAATTTTTGGCGCCTTTCGCGCAAAAAGTCGTCGACGAAAAAAGGTTGTTTAAGAAAAATCAACAATTATTCGCGCTTTTTTTTAATTCACAACGCCAGAACAACGTTAGAATCAACATGACATTGCATCCTATTTTTAAATCTCTTCATTTCAAAATGTTTGCGGATATCCGCCTGTATCCGCAGTAAATATCAAAGATACTACACGACTGCTTCGCTGCGGTCGTGTTCGCTTCTCTTGCGGTGATCGTATCGAAGCGGCTGCTGTCGTTCAGCTAGACATGCCCGGGTTCCTCCGCGAGAGATTATAAGGCATTTTAGCTCCGTAAAGATTTTAAGGAATAGAGTTTATGAGGGGCACGGGTGTTTCGTTTAAAAAATAATTTGTTTTTTTCTAATTTTTTTACGAAGTACAAGGCCAATAACTGGGGTGGTACAAGTACGAGTAAGAGCAGAATTAAACTCTATTTGTACACATGTGTGATTACAAGTAAAATGAATTGAATTTGTGTTTAATCATAAAAAGTTTATAAAAAATTTACTATTATAAAAGCCGATGGATTAATTATATTTCATTTATACCTTAGATTATTACCTACATTACCTTCATTATTCTTTTGATTTTTTTCGTTATTTTTACATATTTTTTTAAGATTGTCTCATTTCTTCTTATTTGTGAAATAATTCAATGCGTGCGCCAGAGTTTGATCTTGATACTGCCTCTTCATTTAGTGATTTAAATACGGCTAGTTCGACAAGTACTTCTAGATGTTGTAATAACAAAAATTGTAAAAGCTGTCAGATAACTTCAAAAAAGGCATATAACAAGGCTTTGAGGCGTCTTATAGTTTACGTGGATTTATTGGTAGGTTAGGGGGTAATAACAATTTACATTTGTTTTTCAGGATGTTATAATCAAGACTTGCTTTCTCTACATTTTTGTGACGCCTTTAGTAGCCTATTTTTTCCCCTATTACGTTGGCACTAAGCTATGCGTTCTCGTTGTTGTTGGTAGTGTTCTTGCATTATTTGGATGTTTTGAACAGAAAATTTTTTTGTTTTACCCGAAACTTGCCTTACATGTAAGAATAGAGTTGACTTGACTAAATTATTTTTTTCCTTTCAGCTCTACCTTGTTGCTGTTTATTTAATTGGTCTTCTTCCGATACCTTTTTGCCTCCTTGAATTAGATGAATGTAAACAATTTTTTGACGATCCAATGACTGGAGGGAAATTGTTGACAATTTATACATTTGGCTTTACAAATTGGCGCTTTTTGCTTATGATATTGCGCTTGTTTTTTCTGATTGTAATCTCCCTAAATTCTTATAATTTTTGGAAGATAATTAAAGTAATTGAAATCGTTTATTGACCTTTAATAAAAATTTTATTTTAGTTGATGCCTACATACACACATAATATGCACGGTATAGCTATTGATGTTCTTAAATTAAATTCAAATAGAAGGAAAAAATTTTATGATGGGCTTTAAATTTAAGAAGAATTTGCTAGATGTAAAAGAAAAATTTTTTTAATAAATTCCTTTCGTATAAATAAAATATTTTGCTCTACATAAGAGGTGTTTCGAAATTTTGATTTCCGATTTTCGAAGATTTTGAAAAATATTTTCGATTTCCGATATTTTTGAATTTATTTTGATTTCCGATTTTTGAAGATTTTTTTGTTTCTTCGAAACATCTCTTTGCTCTACATATGTACATATTTTTTTGTATAGGGCTTGGGTTAGTACTTTCAAATGGACTTTTAGGTTTAAAAATGTATCTGACCTCAAAATTTTCAAAATGTTGCCTGAAAAATTCTCATTTGGGAAAGAAATATTGAGAAAATAATTTTTGAGATTATTATCGCCCCCCTTCCCCATGTACTTCTAAATTAAACTTTTTGTTAATTAAGCTTCACTTTCCAATCCAAGCCCTGTTATTATATAATGTTGATTTATAAAATAAATATATTTATTCTTTTTGAATTATTTAAAACCCTTTTAATTTATAAGGTTGAAAGTTCAATTTCTTCAAGTTTGAGTTTTTTCTTTAAATCATGAAAATTACAACGCTCGTAAAATTAAAAATGGTATAAGAATTAAATTTTCTCGACATCTTTTGTCTCAAAACTTTTCCACAATTTTGTTATCTGAGAACTTCGAATTTACCAATTAAATTTTATAATATTTTAAATTAGTTATGTTCCAGCTCAAGAGAGCAAGAAAACGGACGGCAGAAGAAAATCCAACCCCGTTATCTATTTTCCTAGGAAATAAATTGTTAAAAAACCCAAAACTTTTATTCAATTCAAAAACATTTTATTCAAATATTTTGAGTTTTTGGAAGTTTTAATCCAACTAATTTTGCTGCTTCTTCAGTACTACATTCTTCTTTGTAATAAATTGAACGTAATTCACGGAGTTTATTTTGGCTTTTTAAATAGGTTGCTGTTAATTCTCCCAAGCGAATTAAATCTTTTTGCTCTTTTTGAGGGCGCATTTGTTTCACTACATAATTGTAAAGTTGATTGTTGGTGTTAGAGTTCTAAATTTAAAAAAATGAATTTTGGGATTGAACTTGAATAGCGAAAAAAGTGAGAAGAAAAATTTAATATTAATTGAAGAAAGTTTGCAAAAGCTTCGCCACCAGGCAGGATTCGAACCTGCGACCTCCCCGTAGCTTTTGCTAGGCTCTGTCGCTGACCACATACAAAGGAGCTCTACCACTAGCTACCGGGGCGTCAACTAATGCTTTCTCTCTTCCCCTTATAGTTTAACCACCGCCTAACAAATAAGCGTTTTAAATGCTCTAGGTGGATCTTCCTTACATTGATCAAAAAATAATTAAAACCCCCATCCTTAACTATTATTTAAATTAATTATTAACACCTTATCGAATCGTCTTAATTCACAAATTATTCCTTTATAAATTGATAGAGCAATATTTCTTTGATTGATAACCATTTTGTAGTTGGCAAATTTCTATCTAAAATAGTTCCAGATTTTTTAGTATTAAAACGTTTTGCTGAATAAAAGGGTACAAAAACATTTGCGAACGAATTAAGTCCATTAAACATTAAAATATCGAATTTTAGAACTCATATCATTTATATTAATTAACCTAGGTATTGCTTCAACAATATAAAAACCAAAATAAAAATTAAAAAGAATTTGTTTAGTTATCAATTAGAAAGTGTCCCCGCAAATGTCCTTTCCCTCATGTTTTAAATCAAAAAATAGTATTTTAAAATTAAAATCAGCAAAATTATAAAAGAAAAAATTTCTGTAGATAATAAAAATATTTATTTTTGAAGGCTGTATATTTTACAATTTTATTAGGGCTTTTTAACATTAAATAGAGATTGAAAGCTTGGACATTGCTTCAAGGAATACATGGGCAAAACAGGCCTACTAGAGAGATTTCTGTATTTAATCAAATTTCACTTTTCATAAAAAAGAAAAACCATTTTGCTTCTAAAACAAAGGGTTATCCATTAAAAATCCAATCTCTATTCATCACAATAAAGGCAAAAAATAATTAATTTTTAAGGTGAAATATTTACACAAATATTATTAAATAATTATTAAATTTTCTCAAAAATTTTTTTTTGTGTTTTTTTTTATCAAAAAAAGACTTTATAAAAGTCATTTTATTTTAAATTAAAATAAATTTCTCATAAATTGATTTCTTGCCACACAAATTCTTTTACTTTGCCGTCGTCCAAGTTCTGAAGAAAGTGGGGGAGGTGTAAGTGTTTTATCTGGTAAATTATCAGATTTTAAATTATTTGTTGTTGTTGCTTTTCGACTTCTTCCCCCGCCGCTTTTTTCATTTTTTATAATTTCTGGTTCTTCAGTAATTTCTTTTCTTTTCCTACTTTTTGTTGTTCCAGATGCTGTAGATGGGCCAGAACTTGTTCTTTTTTCTTTAGAACGAAGTTGTTGATTTTCTGCTCTAAAAAAGTAAAAAAAATTATGGTTGAAATTTTATTAATTCTTCAATTGGGTTGTAGAAACTTTTTGGATTATGAGGACATTGGAAGAGAACAAAATCAAAGGAACTACCTATTTCAATTATCTTTAATAGTTGAATCTCACTTATGGATACACCTCTAGGATTGAAAAATTAGGCCTGAAAGATTGTATCATAAATCGCGTATTCAATTATTTTTTGGAGGTATTGTTCAAGAAGATCCTCATAAAAATTTAAAAACGCATCTTTAATTGAGATGTATTTGGTGAACTTGTGAGAAAATATAATGAGGTCCAACTATTATATTGCAAAAAATAACAAATCCTATTTAAACCAAATTAAAGCCTTAAGAGTTATTCAAGTCCGCAAACATAATATTTCCATCTTTTTAAAAATTGCTTACTTTAAGGCAATATTTTCTGCAATAAGT
Organism: Meloidogyne arenaria; assembly: GCA_036172955.1. NCBI lineage: Eukaryota > Metazoa > Nematoda > Chromadorea > Rhabditida > Meloidogynidae > Meloidogyne > Meloidogyne arenaria. Next base: position 2,377,355 of record JARQAB010000046.1, on the reverse strand, counting down.
GTATTGTTATCCGTTTTTTGACAGGCCAAATCAATTTTTAACAATTGAATAGAATCAGAAGCTTTCTCCAAATCAGATAATGCCTTGTCTGCACGCTTCTTTTGTGTTGCTGCTTTATTCTTTTCGGTAAGCAATTGTTTGTTTAATTTCTTCAATTGGGCTTCCAAATCCTCAATGCGTTGTTGCTGAAAAATAAAATTTTTTTTAAATTTTATTAAAATATTCTAAAATATCGTCCAAAGCTCAAAACTCTGAATCAGGAACAAGCACGTAAACCAGGTGGAAGACTACGAGAAAAATTTTCAAAAAATAATCCCCTCCCCGAAAAGTTAACACAGATATCTACACTTCCGATCAGGAATGTTGCAAACAAATTTTAGAAAAATAAAAAATATCCCAAATCTGCTTTCACTTTAAATGTTTGTTTGCAGTATTAATATAACCTTAACTTTCACCCAGTTTTAAAAGAAACATTTTCTTTTTAAATTTAACCCTTCCCGGAATAAACTTCCCAACAATTAGGCTCAAAAAGCCATCTTTAAAAATATTTCCAAACCTGTTTTTGATTCGGAACAGTAGAAGCGTTCCCTTGCACATTTGTTGTAGTACTTGTTTGTTTCTTTATTTTAGCTTCCTATTTAATAAAATTTTTGTTTAAAAATTTATTTAAAAAACAAAACTGATTGTAATTGTCCACCAGCATTCCCCAGCTTCTCCTCCTCTTTATTTATTTGTCCAATTTTTTGTTTTCCTTTTTCATTAGCTTCCAAATCAATTTTTTCAACAACATCAGTTTTTAAAATAATATTTTCAAATTGTTGTTCACTTTCTCCTTTCTTCTTTTTACGCCCTTTTTTCAATTGACTATTATCGCTTTTATCTTTTTTAGGATATCCAGACTTTAGAGCATTCTAAAATTTTTTTTATGAATTTTTCTCACATTTAGAACAACACTTACAACAAATCGAATTTTACATTTTTATTGATACTTTTTTAATAGACTTGATTTCAACCTAAGTGGAAATGACGTTGAAATGACAAATAAATAATAAATTCCAATACATTTCAACAGACCAATTAAGGAGCTCGTATAAACTTGGACAGATTCAAAAGTCATATTTCGAAGTCATATTACCAAAAAAGAAAGACTTAAACCTCAATTGAACTTGAAGGTCTTAATAAACGGTATCAATAAAAACATAAAATTCGAATGAGTAATGCTTCCCCTTTCAACTTTAAAAAATTCAAAAAACCTCTTGAATGCTAGCCTCTTGGCTACTACTGTCAGGAGTTTCTTGTTGATTTTGAATAGGATTGCGATCATTTGTTGTTAAAATTGTAGAAGTTGGCGTTGGTGTAGGAGGGATATTTGGGTTTGTTTGAAGAATAATTTGTGTATTTGTATTTCGGTTTCCTCCTTGGACTTTTAATGTCTAAAAAATATTTTTAATTTTAAAAAACTGAAAAAATTTAAAGTCAATAATAGAAAGGGAAATGATAAAAAAAGGCGTCTGGAATTGGAACAAAGTAGATTAACACCAACTCGGTTGGTTGGAGGACATAATGGTTCAAATTAAATTTTGGAGTAAAGGACCCTAAATCAAAAAGCAGCAACATATTAAAATCCAATTTTTCTTAGCCACCATCGAAAATCAACAACTTCCTTACAAAATTTTTCCTAGTAAGCCCTTTCCGGTCTATAACCATAAAATTAAATAAAAACCTGAATAAGCTCTTGAACAGTCATATTTTGTTGAATAGCCAAATCTAAAGGTATTGCTGTTGTCGCTGTTCCCCCACCAATATTCCCAACATCACCAACAACTGGCTGACCAATAGAGTAAATATGTTGTTGTTGTAAACGAGAAGTTGCTGTTTGGATTGATGGTGAACTTATTAGAGGCGGATAGACTTGTTGATGTTGTGAATGGATTGCTGTTTCTGTCATCATTTGTCCATTATTGTAAGCATTTTGACGCGATTTGTAAGTTGACGATGTTGGAGAGACTGAAGGGAGTCCTCCAAAAGAAATTTGTGACTGGGGAAGCTGAATTGGTCCTGTAGACGAGAGAGGGTTTTGAAGAAGAACAATTGACTGTCCAGGCGAAAAATGACTAGAAAAATTGACAAAATAAAGAAACAGGTATAAAAAATTGCCTGAATGCTGTTGTAGGTGTTGCTGTAGTCAAAACACCTTCATTTGTCACAGAAGCCAAAACAGTCCCACCTTTCTGTTGCTGGCGTAATATTGACTCTTCTGCTTTCATTTGCCCCATAACAGGAATTCCAGAACGTTGTTGATGAATCATCTTTTGCCCTCCACTTATTCCTGCTCTTTTGTGGTGTGATTTTGGTGGTATAAAATGTCCAGTTGGGGCAGTCAACTCCCCTTCAAAGGGCTGATTGTTTCGAATTTTTTCCATAACAACAGAAACCACATCATCTTTAAAAAAATATTTTTTACTCAAAATCGATCTGCAAAAAGCTCATAATGGTCAGAAGAACGTAAAAATAAGGGGCATCTTCCAAAATATTACCATTCAATCTCCCCCACTTACCAATAGTTTCTGAATGTCGACGAGCTATTTCTTCTTTCGCAGCCAATAATTTTTCAACCATTTGTTTAGTCTCTATAGTATCTGTTGTCGTTGTTGGTGCTAATTTTTTATTATTACGGGAATACTTGTTACTTTGAAGAGTATTTTTATTTTGTAAAGTTTCCTCTTTTTGTTCCTCTAAAATTTTATCTTCTTTACGATTCGATTTTTGTTGTTCTTTTTCTGTCGTTTGTTTGTCTAGTTGATGGTCATTATTATCTATTTTTTGCTGTCTTCTTTTATTTTCTTCAATTACTTGTAAAAGTGAAACTGTGGTAGGAGATGAAGTTTTTTGGCTGGAAGAGGATGAAGAAGAGGCAACACCTTCTAAAAAATAAATTTATAAAATTCAACTAGTAATCGTTCCCTCAAACGTTTTTCTTTGACTCCTAGGGTTTATTAGAATAGTTACTTTTTTGGAATAGATACTTGGGTCTGTGACGCTCTGTTGAATTATTGGTACTCTCTTTTGTTTATTACATAAAATTTTTAAAATTCGAATGACCCATAGAAAAAAACCAAATTTTTGTGATAAACCAACAGATAAGCGTTACATATTTACTACCCCCTGTCATTTTTTCGATAACTATGTAAAAAATGGCCAGCCAGTCTAGGTTATAGAACTCGTAGAGCTGTATCGAATGACACCAAAATCAACCCCCGGTCTTAACTTTGGGCCTAAATACAGACCTCGAAAATTGAAAGTAACGATACCTAAGATAAAACCCAAAAATGCAAGCGAAAAATCGAGGAAAGGAAAGGTCACCATCCTTTTTAATCAGTAAAAAATTTGTCTAGCCAAAAAACAAAAAAACTAACCTTCAAAAAATTCGTTATCTTCAACTTCCGAATATTTTGTTGCATCTTTTCTCAATTCTAGCGAGTCTGGTGAGACAAAAAAATTATCAAAATCGGCCGAAGATAAGGCATCAAAAGAATTTTTGGTCGACTCTTCACAACCCTTTTCTTTTTGTTTTTCATTAAATTCTTTGGTCAAACGACGTAAATGACCAATTTTGTTGCGAAAATAAGTGAATGATTCGCGAGCGTTTTCTGCTTCTTCATTTTTTAATTTCATTCCTCGTAGTTTTAAAAAGGCGAACCACGCATTTTGAATTCCAAATTGTGCAACCAACTAGAAAGAAAAAAATTTTTTGGACTGATAAAAATTGAAATTTATATGAAAAGTGAATAGAGAGACGTGTAACTAAAATACAAATAAAAGTTCCGAAAAAGGACACATTTTAGTTATTTTCTACACTTTACTAGACCTTAGAGAAAATGAGCAAGCGAATTCGATCAGATCAAATTTGGGTCCGGGATACGAAATATAATTTGTTGTTTATCAGTAGGTAACACACGTTAGAAGGGAACATTCGTCATGGAGAACATTCGTTACCTACTGGCAGCAACAAAAATGTCAAGTTCATTTTTAGACTTATACCAATAAAAATAACTAAACCACAAAAAAATTCCAAGAAAAGCCTTATAATAATTGTTAAATATCAATAATTTCAAAAAATCATGGAGACTAGTAAGGTAAACTCAGCTTTGTGATTAGCAAATTTTAATTAAATCAGAAAAGAATTTTGGCAAAAATATGTAGAATTTTTAGAGAAATCCCCCAAAAAATACCCATAATTCCCACCCCTCCCCCCAAAATACCCATCAATTAAAATTTTCAATAATAAAAAAATACCTCAACAGCCATCCCATTTGAAACAGTAACCGGCGGTCCATTATAATCAAAATCAACAGAAGTTGTCATATTTTTGTTGTAAAAATGTGTAGTTTAAATATAAAATAAAGGCCAAAGAATAAAAAGTAAAATTGTGTTTATAAGTGTTCTAAAAAGTGCAAAAAAAGAGAAAGAAGAAAAATTTATTTTTATTATCCAAGTGTTGTTTTTGGATCAATTCCCCTTCCCCCACCCCCTTTCCCCAAAAAACAATAAAAAAATATTTTATTTTCAATCCCCCCCCCTCCCTCCCGTCCCCCCTCTCAAAAATCAACAAAAAAAATATTTTTTTAAAAGTAAATTAACAACAATTAACAAATCTATTACGAAAGAGAAAAAATATTTATTTTATTATAAAAGGACGATCAATTTTTGAGTTTAAGAAAAAAACATTGGCGAATGAATGGTTTATAGGCTGTCATTTTAGTTAAGAAAAAAAGATGGGGGCAAATCATTCGTGTTGTCTCGTCTAAAAACTAAAAAACTTGCATTGCTTGTACATATATTTTTATTTCTCGCAAAAATTGTTTGGCCTTTTTAGAGAGAAAAATATGACGAGAGTTGACACCACGCCAAAGCACATGTAAATGGGGAAAAGAAAAATAGGGGGGAGATAATGGCGTATTTACGATGAACAGTAAAAAAGAAAATTTATACCATTTCTTCTGAAGGGCTGTACTTTATTTTATAATGGCTGTCAGCAGAGAAAGAGAGCAAAAATTGTTTTTAGTCGAGCAGACATAAAGTATATAGATGAGGGATAAAACACCGTCCGAACAAGAAACCGGCCAACATTGGAGTAAAAATACCGTCCATTTTACTTTGAGTAACAAATTTTAACAAAATTTTTCAGCACAGGAGTTGAGGTATTTAACCAATACCCACAGTGCTAGATTCTAAAGCATTAAAAAAATAACCCCCGACAAAAATCTAATACATTATTTATAAAAGTGGCCAGTCTTTTACTCTAGTGTCCAGAGGGAAATCTAGGTCGGACGATATTTTGCCCCTCGCTCAGCGTATATTACTCACACTATTTTCTCTAACATCACAGGATTCCATCAAAAGCCTCTCTTCCCCTCTTCGATAAATGAAGAAATAATTTTTTATTAACCAACCTCTCAATTCGTTAAATCCCACATAATTTGACATTTTGCCTTTATCAATTAAAAACATCGAAAAATCAGAAAAACGGATTTTGTCAAAATTTTTTCATTGTCTCTTGTTTTATTCTTCTTCAATTTCGTCGGCTCGAGCTAACATATTTGGAATGCCTTCGCTAATAGGAAAGATTCGATGAGTTTCCGGACATTCCATTTCACCTTCCACAATTTCTACACCCACCAACAGTGAATACATCTAAAAATACAGAAAAAATTTTCACATAAAAAACAGACGCTTCGGATAGTTTTAAAGATAGAACTGGAATGTTTGGTATATTGAGGCTAGAGAAAGATTTTTGAAGTTTGGGTCCAGGCCTGGCCCCAAGCCAAAATCCAGGTCCTTGTGGACTCCCCCAACTTGCCCTAAATCCTCCCTTCCCCGATCCGGAATAAATAAAATTAGAAAAATCCTGTATTGACCTCCCTTATAAACCCCAATTTAATAGAAAAATTAAATTAACCTTTTTCAAAAAATCAGTATTACTTTCCCAATCATTAGGCAAATTGTTGGGCAAATCAACAGCCTGTTCCTGATCCACAATTTGTGCGGCATCTCGAAAAGCATTATAATCCAATCTCGGCATCATTTGTTTTACAAATTGTTCAGCATCGTTCTCGCCCAACTCTATTTTCTAAAATTTTTTTCTTTCATTCAAAAAGTTTAAAAAAACCTCGCTTTTAGTAACTCGCAAAATTAAAGGAAATCCGGTATTGACTCCTTTTAAAAATTTTGAAGAAAGTAAATTATGTAAAAGCAGCTTCATGGCTATTAAAATCGTCAAAAGGATATCAGACTGAAAAAAAAATAATTTTAAAAGAAATTTATAAAAAACAGGAAAATTCGTGAAATACACAAAATAAAATAGAAATGATTTCTTTTTTGAGTAACTTAACCAGGTTTATTAAATTTTATTTTAAGCCCATAGGTAGTAAAAAAAACTTTTTATTTGCTAATTGGATCCTTTTCACTTATATTCTAAAAGTCCGGAAATTTGAACCGAAAGTCATATCTTTTTCAGAAGTTACAAGAAACCCCCCAGGTTTTTGAGAACATAAAGGGAAACATCAAAAAACTTATTCGAAAAAATAATTTTTTCATGGATTATTCGATAGACTAAATGTTTAATCTTTGAATTGTTTTTTCCACGAATTGACCCACCGTTTTTAAAAAATGAATAACATTAAAAATATAAAAATAGTTAAAATAACTATAATATTAAAAAATAAATACAAAAAATAATTAAAAACATTTTATCCCAATAATAAAAGAAAGTAAAATTTTTTCGAAACAAACCTTTCGAAATTGTAAATACTAGAGAATAAACACAAAAAAATGAAAGAATAATTTTTTTAATAACGGATACTATGGTTTGTTCCTCTCTCCAAAATTTTATTAATTTTATCCAATTCTCTATCAATTTTCTTTTCATTGACTGCCGAAACATTTTTTCGTGTTTTTCTTCCACCGCTAGTTTTTACTCCAAATTGGTAAACAGCTCGAGGGTGTGCTTCTCGTGCACTTTGGTAACGTTCATAATCTTCTTGAGTGTCAAAGTCCCAACGTTTTATTTGAGATTTTCGATTGCCCTGGTGAAATTAAATATTAAAATAAAGATATTAAAAGCTGAAAAATCATTCTTATCGATTTTTAGTGAATCAAGGAAAAATTAAAAACACATAAGAAATGTCTTGAAATTTTTATTTTGGATCCACGTATATTTTTTTAAATAAGCAGGCATTTAATCTACTAGTTTGGACTCATAAATTTTTAAAATCACATAGAACGGAGTTTAAGCATTTAAAAACTTGAAAAATTAACAAGGAAATTAATAAAACTCTACCGTAAAAATGAAATAGCCCTGAAATAAAGTCAAAGGCCCTGCAGAAAAATTTTTTCTTGTTAGAGCGGAAGAGGAAAAAATTTTCTTTCCAAAAAATCCTAACAATATGTAATCGACTAGGCTTAAAAGGTTAAATACCCCTAAAGATCCCTAAAAAATAAACATAAAAATGTTACCTGATCCATTTGTGAAAAGTCATCGTCATCGCTCTCCCCACCTGCGTCCATCATCCCAAGACCACCTAATTTAAAATTTAATTTTTAAAATATTTGTTTAAAAAATACCCGGATAAAATTCAGCATAAGCATCTTCTTGTTCCAATTTTCGTCTCTTCTTTTGCAAAAGCTCTTCCTTATCCAACATTTCTTTTTCTAGTTTTTCCTTTTCTAATTTTTCTTTTTCACGTCTTTCATCTTCATCGCGTTCTCTTCTTCTTTCTGGTCTTCTGTCTCTTGCAGAGTTACGATCATCACGTCCACGACTTCTGACAATTAAAAAAATTAAAGAAAGAGAGTAGAGCCAGGTAATTTAAAATCTGGGCTTGGACATAACTCCTAATCCATAGACATTGATTTGAGTCTAATATGACGTTAGAAGAAAAATCCAGAAAAGCAAAAGGTCTAAACTTGGAAATGGCTAAAGGGAAAAAACAGTTTGGCCTGCCTGGCCCATGTCCGGCCCGATTGTACAAAATTAAAAAAAACCTTTCTCCATCTGTGCTTGAAAAATAACTTTTTCTTTGATCTAAAGAAGATTCCCCTTCTCTTTGTCGCCTTCTAATATCTCCATTTCTTTTTTCATCATTTTTATTTGAAGAAACATAATCATCTAAACCTTCAAAAATACTAGTAGATTCTTGATGTTGAGGTAGGTCACGTTCAAATCCAGTTTTCTTCTTTTTCTTAAGATCGGTTCGAAGGTAGACCAACACTTGAGATAATTTCTAAAATTGAGAAATTTTTATTTTAGTCAATTATCGGCAAAAGGAATCCGCTATCAACTAACTTAAGAAAACTTACAATTAGTAGATATTCGACTTTAATAAGTTCACAAAGATTTTCAATAAAAATTAGAAAAAAATATTACCAAAACCTTACATTTATAAGCACATTATCTGCATTAATGTTTTCAATCGTCTGATCCGCAGAAGAATCAACAACTGAGCGCATTAAAGTACTAGGCACATCGGATTCTTCTTCATCTAATTCAACTAAATAAGCCATTCTACCTCTCACAAAAAGTTCATTTCTTTGAGGTAGTTTGTTCTCAAATAATATTTTACAGACATTTCGAGCTAATTTGCTTCCAGCTTGTGTTGGATCATTGGAAACAACAACTGGGTCATTTAATGCCTAAAAAAGTAATTCTTAAAAAATCAAAAAGGAAAGAAACCTTTTCTTTTGCAGAAACTTGTTGTTCATGTATTTCCGTTCTGACTTTATTCAAGAGCGAATAATCAAGGCCTTTAACCAAATGGGTGTGTTCCATATCACCTCCAAGATATTTTGATTTCTGAAAAATAGATTTAGGAAGAATATCGTATAGTAAAAAAAGCATGGCCAGGGGCAAGTAGCCTCTCCCCCGAAATTTTTCTAGCTACGGGCCTGGTGCCGAATATAGGAAAATAAATGTCGACTTAGATTTTTGTCTCTACACAGGTAAATCTAAGGCACACTGACTAAGAGATCAAAGAACCCAATCTCAAATCTGAAGGAATTTTCGAAAATTTTAGAGAACGAAGGAAAAAGATTTTTATGAAAAACGGCTCAATAAAATATTTTAAGTTACCTGAATTTGCATTTTCCTTGATTCTCCCGCGGATGCATCCAAAACACTTCCAACATTCTCAACATCTTTACTAGCTCGAATAAGTTTACTGATTTCTGTCTCATCAGAAAACATTCCTTTCCTTCTTTCAGATGCCCGATCTCGATAATTTTTGAGTATTTCAACAAGTCTAGCTTCCGATTCATCAAAAATATCATCGTCGGGTTTTGGAACATGATCAGGCCTCGGAATATATTTTTTGGGTTTTGCTTTGGTTTGAACAGAATTTCCAATTTTTCTATGTGTAAAAGCATGGGAAGCTGTTGTTGTTTTTGTTGTGGAATTGTTATCGACTACTCTAGTTGAGGATGAAGAGGCTAACAATTTGCGAAAATCCTCATTCTTCAGTTTTCTAAAATATAATTTTTTATGAAGAAAAAGGTAAAGAACTTACGCTTCTGACATTTGTCAAAAATTGAACTCACTTCAGAATATTTTAAATTTTTAAATTAAAATTCATAAAAGAGGCAAAAAATTAAGCTGACCTAAAAATTTTTGTTTGACAATACATTAATATATATTTTGATAAATTTTAGCCATTTTCTTTCAAATTAACAAATGTCATTTTGTCAAAAACTATTTTGCCGGCAAAATAAATTCTTTAAAATTTCATTCAGTTTTTGTAAATGTTGGTTCTTTTTAATTTTGGAAATGAATATTTTCCTTTCAATATCTCTTTACTTGCTTTATGTTTATGGATCGGTCATTGATTCATTTGTCTTACATTTGCTAATTTAGTTCCCGAATTGGACAATTCACCAAAATCTGATATTTATTTCCTTGTTATCTTCTTGTTCCTTTTTCACTAATTTCTATTTTTAGACTTTTTTTTATTTTTATTTACTACTTACTAACTTTCTAATTGACAAAATGCGACCTCCTCTTGAACATCGTACACGTGGTTTTCCTACTTCTGACTTTATGCATGACCGACGTGTTGGACCTGACCAACCGACTGACTTTCAATTTGAGTAATATCTTAAGAGCAATTTCTTTTTAAATTTTTTCTTTAGTGCTTCGCAAGGGAGAGGAGGTGTTGCTCGTGTTGCCGCTCGTGCTCGTGCTGGAGCAATGAATTTCCAACGTCCACAGTATGGAGCGCCTCCGGAGCAAATGACTTATGAATCTTCTGACAATCCACCACTTCCAAATACAGAATTCTCCAGTTCTTTTCATCAGCGTGGGGGTTCTAATGGTCGACGTATGGCGGGTTATAGTTTTGGTGCTTCGGGATATGCTTTGCAACAAGTTCGAGTATTTTTTAAATTTTTTTCGAAAGAATTTTTTCCCTGGTTACGGGCCTGATCGCTATGAGTTCGGTGACTTGTTTCCAGAGAGTTTTGCCTGGAACGATTTTTTGAACCGGTGGACAAATATGCTAACATAAGTAGTTGGGTCACCCTTGTCTTTTAATATTTTCCTCCTTTTTTAAGTTTGTGCGTGATTTTGACAAAATTTCTTCAAAGTAATTCATGTTTATTTTAAGGTTCAACCGACTTTTGTTGAGGAGGAAGAGGTTAACAATCATCAGGTTTAAATTATTTTTTAAATTTATTATAGTATTTTTATTTAAAAATTTTTTAGTTACCGTCTACATCTCATCAAACTTTGACTGCGGGTGAGTTGCTTTGCTTAAATAAGGGGATTTCTGGTTGTAAAAGTGTCTTTTGTTTCACACTTAAAGTTCCAAAACTGTGTGGATTAATAATAGTTATTCTACAGTTCTGAGGAGAAAACTATAACGTAGAGGATCTTAAAGAAAATCTGGTTTACAGGAGAGTCGTCCAGACCAGAAATTAAACATTGGGACTCATTTTTGTTCGTATGAAACCTCGTAATAGTTCCAAGATTCAGTTCCAAGATTCGAAACTTATTCCCTCACTGTCCTAATCTTTTAATATTTAAATCTTTTATAGGTGCTTGTGATGGACATAAGGAAACTTTGAGTGTTTTGGTTGAAGGTGCGCGTAATATGGCTAAAGTTTTGAACGACTTCGCTAATCGTCTTGACCCATACACTAAATGATTGGTTTGACAGAGGAAGTTAAATAAATAAATTTATTGACAAAAATTAACAATAATGGTTTACTTTTTTGAACTTTTATATGGTTTAGGTATTTTCTTTTTTTAGCTTTGCCTTTTTTTTCGTTTTCCTTATCACTCATCAGTCAATCCAGCTAACTCATATTTTTGGTGGGTTTGTGTGCTAACTTTGGTTGGTTGTACCACTACTCAAAGTTGCAATAAGTTTAGCTTATTCCAATAAAAAATTTTTGGAAATAGAAGGCCCTATTTATTCGGTCGGGGGTACACGCATACCTGTTCTAAAACGTAGATCCGGGATACTTTTTGGCATTCAATAACTGAACATATTAAGAAAAAATAAAGGGAAAAGGCGTGGCTAAAAAATAGTAACCTAACCCATATAAGTTCCATTTTTTATATACATTTTATATTTTTTAAAAATATTCTGGGATTAAATTAATCTAAAAAATACATAATTTTTGTTTAATTTAAAAAATTTTTTTAAGTCAATTCAAGATAGAAAACACCTTTAAAAAAGATAAAGATCATCAAGTTGTAATAACTCGGATCTAGAATATTCGAAAATGTGGGATAACTAAGATAGATTAGGTCAGACTATTTAATTTAAATTAATTTTGTATATTAAATATATGTTTATTACAAAAATGTTTTCAAACGAGATCACTCAAAAAAATTTAAACGAAATTATTAAATATTTTAAAAATGTTTGTTGACTTTTCCGGAAGCTATTGGAGGTCCAGAAGTTGTTATTGGTTGTCCAAAACCCGTTGTTGGCTGTTCCTTTTCAAAAAAGGGAGCATCTTCTTTTGCACCATCATTAACTATAGGGGCAACAGCATTTACAAATTCTTCATAATCTATCTAAAAAAAGAAGATTTTGCAAAAGTAGACAGAAAGACATACTTGTTCATCCCCATCTTTATCAAATTCTTTTATTATTTCGTCCACTTCCTCCTCGCTGAATTTCTCTCCCATTGTCTAAAAGAATAAATAAACTAGGTATATTTTTGTTAAATTAGTATTAAAAAGCGGGGCAAGTTAAAGAGAAATTAGCATTCCCTACAGGGATTTGGTGGTTTAGTCGGATAAGTCTCAATTATAAAATGTGATATGCAGGGGTTCGAGTCCCGACGGCTTTTCTTAATTTTCTTTTTGAGGAAAATGTGTTTAAAAAATGGAAAAAAGCAAAGGACAATTTCAGGAATTTTTAAAATTTTTTTAAATAAAAAAATAAATTCCTCACAGTCATAAAATGCCTAAATTCTTGTGCAGTAATATACCCATTCCCGTCTTTATCAAAAACACGAAATGCAAGTCGTATAAGTTCTTGATCAGTTTCTTTATTCATTTCCTTCATCATTTTACAAAATTCACTAAAATCAATTCCATTTCCATCAACATCATACTTTAATTAATTTTAATTTTTTTAAAAATTATTTTCCTTTAAATAATTACTTCATTAACCATATTGAGCAATTCATCTTCTGTTGGATTTAATCCTAAAGTTCTCATAGCCACTCCAAGTTCTTTTATACTCATGGTACCGTTTCCGTCTTTATCGAACATCTGCCAAAATAACAAAAGTTTTTTAACCTTTTCTTATCGGGTTTCTCTTTATGATATCACACCTACAAGGGGGGAGTATCAAGGTAGGATAACTGGAAATTGGGATATCTGGGAATGTGTCGGATAACTAAGAGAATAAAGAAGAGAAAGGCCTAAATAATAAAATCATTTTTTTTCACCTTAAAAGCTTGAGCAAATTCTTGTAATTCTTCTACGGTAAATTCTTCCTCTCCGTTTGATGATCCAGCTAGGGAAGAATAAATTATTTAATAATGGACTTGAGAAAATTTTTGTGGAAAAAGGAGAAAATATAGTCGGACCAAACTTAGGTATATAATATTTGTACTTTAAATTGGGTGTACTCGTTATTAGAGGTCCTCCCATCCTGAAGCCAACCAAATTTTAAATCCCAAAAACTTACTAAATTGTCTATGCATTGCAGCCCTAGCACTATTACAACAACCAACAGAAGAAGAATCTGTCCCGTTACTATTTCCTAATCCTTCTAAAGGTTTAAAAGGAGAAAAAGAATTGGGTGCTGGTGGAGGAGGGGGATATTGTTGTTGTTGACTTCTTGCTGAATAACAACCTCCACCAACAATATATTGTTGTTGTTGAGAATAATTTAAACAATTTTCACTTCTGTGGTGTAAAGGAGTTGAATTTGGATTTAAATGAGGCACAAATGTTGTATTATCTGAAGGAATGTTGTTCGGGACTGCTGTGGAGGTAGAAGGTGGAAGGGCACTCTGTGAAGCGGAAAAGAGTTAAATAAATTTTTAAGTGACTAGTCTACAAAATAGAAGGTGTCTGCTAAGCAGAGAGTCTATATTATAGAAGGTTTATAGAAAAGAGGGTTCTTAAAATGAAGTCTATAATATAGAGAGTCTACAGTACAGAAGACCTACAAAATTCAAAGTCCATAAAATAGAGGTTCCGTCAAAATTACCTTAAAAATGCCAACAGACCGAACACAAACCCCTTTAGCAATAACAGGTTGAATGGAAGAAGAAGAAGGATCAGAACAAAAAGGATTAATTGGTTGTGAATCTCGTGAAGAATTGAGTGCTGGGGGAGGTGGAAGTACTCTTAAATTTTAATAAAAATTTAAAATTTTTAATTGAATGTGTAAGTCAGAGAGGAGCTGGAGGGCAGTAATTTAAAATCTAGAAGGGATAACTCAAAGTCGGGATATGTGAGGGAGAATGGGATAAGAGATACATGTGGGGTTAACTCCCGATAATAGACTTTCGAGATTAGAGACCTCTATATTGGAGACTCTCGTTATTGGAGACTCGATAAAACAGAGACTCTCGATAAAGAGACCATTATAAGCGACGTTTCCCACATATCGAGTCGTTAATAATGAGTGTTTACTATATTTTCCTATATTTAAAAATACATAATAAAAACAAGCAGAACAGTTAAAAAATACTTAATAAAAAGATATTTTCTAAAAATAAAACAAAATTTCTTTTTTAAAAGATTTTTGAATAGAAAAATTGCTATTTATATAAACAAAAATTAAATATATTTTAAAAAATAGCAATTAAATATATTTTTTAGCAATTCAAGCATTTTATTTTCTTTCTTTTTTTTGGGAAAACAAATTTAAAAAACTAAAAATGGAAAAATATGCAAGAGTTAAAGAAGGTAAAATAAATAAATGGAAAGGAGTTTATTAAAAGAAAAATCCTCAGAAATCTCTAAAAAAAGCTGGATAGTTGGAGATATAACGGAAAAAAAATTAAATCCAACACAAAGTTAAGGGAAAGTATTTTTGTGAATTTAGAAAGTGTCGTTATAAAGAGAGTGATTGTGTAGCCAAAAGTTGTAATAGAAAATCAGAAAACAACAAAATAAATTACACCAAACTTTAAAAAAATTAAATATTAGAAACTCTTTTAATTTAAGTTAACGTAAATTCTCTAATAGAAGCACTTCTATTTTTCAATCTTCTCCTAGAGTGGCTTCTATTAGTGAATTTAAAATACGTTTGTTATTGGGTGGAATAAGAGTTACATAAACAATACCTTCTATCTAAGAGACTTCGTATAAGAGATAAATATATAAGATCCTCTTAAGACAAGAGACTCTCGATATAAGAGACAATCACCCCTAAAGGGTGTATCTTACAGTTAAAAATTCTTTTTCAATTAAAAAATTAAAATTTTAGGGAGAGGAGAATGCGCAATTAATAATTCGTTCCTTTCCTCTCCTTCCCATGTTTCATTTATTAAAAGTTCCTGGAAATTTGAGATAATGAAAAATATGAGAATAAATTGTGTTCCCTTTTTTTTGTTATCTTTTAAAACATAAGATATACATATACACTTTCCGGTTTTTGCCTTTCAATTTTTTTTATTCTTTTTATAGGAATTTGTGTTTCTTAATTTAGTAGTAGGTATTTTGAATTTTTAATATTTAATGTTTAATTTAGAAAAAAATTTTTTGTGAAAAGAGAATAAGAAGGAAAAAAAGATGAGAGAAGTTCAGTGGAGAGGGGGGGGGGGGAAGTTGTGTTTAATTAAAGCCCTGACCCTCTATTAGAGCCCAAACCGAGAAGAAATCTAGAAGGAAAACTTTTGAGAATAGCTCGATTTTTGAGAATAGCTCGATTCTCGATTCTCATACGACCTCCCATTCCGGGCTCTACCTCTATCAAATATTATCCCATTAAAAATGTCCCTATTAGCGCCTTGATCCGCCTGTGGTGTTAAAAAGGAGAGACCGGACCTAGACGACTCTCTCGTTTATTGATAACGAGAATTTTCCGAGATCTCGATTCTCATACGACACTCTCAGTCCGGTCTCTATTAAAAAGTTTGGATATAAGCACGTTAAAAATAAATGATTAAAATTTTTAATTTTTTTTCAAAAATATTTTTATTTTTTAAATTTTTATCCGGCAATACGAAAAATTAAAATTCTGTCTTCTTATGCCGAAGAAAATTTACACGTTGATAATCCGCTTATAAAAGTTTTTTAAATTTGTTTACGTAAATAAAGTTGTAGAGAAGCTTGTTTCCTGTATTTTACAACTCCTCAAAAGGATCTTTGAAATAAATATAAATTTATAATAACAAATTTAAGGATGTGTTTTGAATAAAAATCAAAATAATTATTTTATAGTTACGTCAAGGATTTATGTTGGAAATTAAATTTTCGGTGATTTACCAGCAGTGTTTGGAAATTTCTGATTTTTGCTCGTACTAGGGACGAGTACAAATTTTGGTACGAGCGTCCAAGGATTTTTACAGTGACAGAAAGTTAATTTGGAATAGGCAAAACTGTCTTTGGTGTTATAATATTTAGGAGAGTATTATAAAATCTTTGTGATTTTATAAAGCTTCCAAGAAATTTTTCTTCTCAAATTCATTAAAGGAAGATCAAAATCACCTTCTAATAGTTTTTTGATGGCTATGTCGTCTACTTAAACGAGCTACCGATTCAGCTGCTGCCAACATCTGGGCATCTCTTGAACGTCGAGTAGCTCTTAAACGGTTGCCGATTGTTGCTCCATGCATTTTCTTTTAATTTTTTTGTTGTTTTTCTTTTTTAAAAATTCCACGTAATTTTGAAGGAGACAACAATTTTTGAGAGACAATTTATTTTAAACAAACCAATTTTTGTTTGTCCTTTTATTCACTTTCCTGCTGTGCCTTTGAACTTTTTTTTTCAAAAAAACAAGAAAAGTGCCAAGTATTTTTGCCAGGTTGCCGTGAATGAAAAAAATTCTTTTTTAGAGAAACTTCCGCCAAACAAAAACTTTTTTTGTTTATTTCACAAAAATTGAATTTGCCGTTTTTCTTCTTTTCTTTTTTCTCTGACCTGTCTGCCTATTCTCATGTCTCTCTATTAATCCCCTTATATTTCTTCTTTCCTCCCACATATTTAGACTTGAATTAAATTTTTTTTATAAAATTTATTTATTGAATTTGTTCTTTCCAAATCAGTGCTTTTTCTTCGTTTTTAGTCTTTTGAATAAATTAAATTGAATTTTTAAATAAAAAAAATATATTTAAAATGCTTAAACTGACTCTCTCTCCGTTAACAATTTTGCCTTTTTTTATGCTAAAATGGATTAAGTGGATTTTTTATGTTCAATTTATTTGGATAAAGTTGAGGAGAAAAATTTAATTTTAAGGAGAAAAAAAAGTTTAATTTAAGCAATTTTATAAAAATAAAAAAATTTTTTAAATGAAAGGGGAAAAGAGAAGAAAATGATTAGAAAATAAAATAAAATTCAATTAGAACCCCCGGTTAATTAGAACTCCCGGTTAGCTATACAACGTTTGCTATGATACCCTGGTTCTAAAAAATCGAAAGGTTCCAGTTCTAATTCAATTTCATATAAAGGAATGGCTACACAATGCACATCTTCCGCCGTTTCAAGTTCTTTCGGTCTCATTTTTCGCGACTCAAATTATAACGACACAAGGATATTTCTATTATTTTGAGGGGTTTCTTAGTTTTTTTGAATAGGTATTTTAAATTTTTATGGCCCTGCCTAGCAACAATTAATTAAATAATAATTAGAAATGAAGACTAAATTGTCTCTAAAGTTGGAAATATTCAAACTCTCGTGCTTTTTTTTAAGTTTTGTTTGTTATAGCTGACCAGATCAGACTTTCAGGGCCTGAAAAACCTGATTAAGTCAAAAATATCAGGTTCAGGGATATTGGGCAATAAAATATGCCTCAAGTCTCTGCCTTGTACTAATAAAAGATTGTGGACAGTTCGAAGTCTCTATTTATCTCTTAAAGTCTACATTAGTGTTTGGCAAGGTCTGTACTACCGCGGTATTACCGTCAGGATCGGACCGGTACCGGAAAAATCCATTTGCCGAATACTAATCTACATAATGTTAAAATGTGTTAAGAAAAATAAGTAAAAAAAAATTAAAAATTAATTTGTTAAAAGTTTTAGAAAATTTTTTTTAAAAATGTGAGAAAATAAAAGAGATTGTGCGCACTTAAGTAAATATTTTAAATAATTAAATTTTAAAGAAAAGAGAGAGAAAAAAGGAAGTAAATAAAAATATTAAATTTCTTTGAGAAAATGAGTACATTTTTTTGGTGACTTTTGAAATTTAATTTTTAAGAGGCAACATTCTTTTCGAAATTATTTGCGTCATTCAAAAATGTTCTTAATGAAAAATAAAAACAAATAAAAAAATTTTTTGAAAAAAGGCTGACTCAATAATACCCTCTATTTAACAACTAGGTATTTAAGGTACACCTGGCTATAAAACAGAATTTTTCAGCCCAAAGGTTTAATTACAAGTAAAGTCAGACTGTGCTTATTAGTTTTAAAAATTATTAAAAAAATTGGATTTAACCAAATTATTTAAAAAGGAATCAAAATAACCCTTAATATTATCAGTTAATTCAACCAAAAATTAAAAAATTAATTAAGGTGACATTTTGTCCCAACTTGGAATAAAATAGCGAAAAATTAAAATTTAAAAATATTAAATTCCCAAATTTATTCACCTGCTTAAAGGAATCATTGACTTTGAAGCAACAAATCTCCAAGCATTTTTGTGTTTATTATTGCTTCCATCACTTCGTTTTTCTCGTAGTTTGTGTCTAAATAATTTTTTGAAATTTTTTTAAAAATTTTCAAATTCTTCCACCTTTCCTCCTCTTCGTTTTCAATACTTTCTGCATTACCTGAAGAACCTCCACGTCGCAAAAAGCGCCGAGCAATGCGTGTGGAGAGTCCCGTTGTTAAGTAAAAAAGAAGAAATATTTAAATAATTAATTGAATAAATTCTCTTTAATCTTTTGGAAAAAATTTTTTTAATTAAAAATTTTGCAAAAATTTTTTCTTAATTTTATCTAAAATTAAAAAAAATAATTTTAAAAAATTTTGAAAATAAATAAAAAAATTAATAGGCAACAAAAGTATTCAACTAGAAGACAGAGGACATCGTTAAGATGCTTGCCTATAACAAAAAAGTATAACTTAGCCCTTAAAAAAGCTATCACCATGAAATTTTCTACAAAATTGCCTAATAGTACATATTAACTATTTTCTCTATAAATTTCAGATTTTTTGGTTCAATATTAAACAAGTTATGGGCAAAAAACTACAAAAAAGTCGAAATTTTTTAAAATTTTGAGGCATTTTTTAGACATTAATACCCATAACTTTTTGTTAAATTAACCAAAAATTCTGAAATTTTGAGAGACTTTAGAAAACCCTATTTTTAACATAAAAACAAAATTTTATAGCCCTAGCTTCTTTTTTGACAATTTTATAAGCAAACGCCAAAATGCGGTCTACGCCCAAACGTCCCCTCCCTATAATATTATACAGCAATTAAATTAATGAAAAATAACGAGACTAAAATCCAAAATAAATAAAAAATTAATAAAAAAGGATTTGTGTTTGCATAGATTTTAGAAAATAATATTTTATTTTTAGAAAATTAAATATTTACTTTTTTTGCAAAAAAATTTTTTTTTAATTTTTTAAATTTTTACTTTTCCCCCAACGTCAACAAAAATTAATATTCAATAAATTATTTAAAAAATAAAATTTCATAAAATTATTTAAAAAAATTTTTTTCTATTTAACTTAAAAAATAGAGAAAATAAATATAAATTATTTTAGCTTTTTTTAAAATAGGTAAATTTATTTAAATTTATGGAATTGACGTAAATAAATAAAAATTAATTTTTAAGTACTTTTTTGCCCTAAAAACAATTTTAAAAAATAATTATAATAAATTTTCCTATAATTATTCCAAAAAAAGTAAACAGAAAAAATTGTAAATAAAGGATTATTTATATTTTTTCTTAAAGAAAATAGTTTAGGGCACTAAAAATTCATGAAAAAAATTGTTTACTAAAAGCCCTCCTTTCTTCAATAATTTGTCTATTTGGAGGTAGAAAAGGTTATGGAATGAACAGATATAAAATATAGGCTAGGAGAGAGGTGATGGCTAGAAGTTAAAGAAAAATAAATTCTCGATACCAGTAAAATGTAAAACCAAAATTGAGGAAAACCTGAAATTGCTGAAACCTATAATCCAAGACAGAAAACTATCCAAGACTTAAAACCAAGCCCGAGACCTGACCCCAAGACTAAGACAAAAAAAGTCCTAAAACTTGAAGAATTCTTTAAATATTAAAAATGTATGCGAAGTGAATGAACAACTGGAAGTAACGGAATCGAAAGTTATCTAAACCCTCCTCTGCTTGGAACTAGAAAACCCCCCCCCCCCCAGTAAGTATATTCGACTAATTTAAATTATTTCCGTTTTTTCTCTTTTTTCAATTAAACTAATAAAAATAAAAAAAGCTTCTTCTAATCATTTTGATTGATGTCAAGAAAGAAAATAAATGAAAAAAATTCTATTTATTTAATTTATTTTAAAAGGAAAAGGGAAGGAATTTGCATTTATTTAAAGAAAAAGTATAGGGGGAGATTAGTGGAATTGAAATGAATGAATGAAAAATGGAGGGAAATAAAAATATTTTTTTAAAGAAAATTTATTTTTTTAAAGAATTATTATTCAGAAGGACCAGGAAAAGGTCGAAGAAATTAAAAATTTAAATAAAGTACAGGGTCCAGAAAATTTTCGGGATTTTTTGTTTTTCTCGTAGCTTTACCTAAAGCCAATGAATATTGACAATTCATTTTTTCCCTGCACTTTAAGAAAATTATTGACAAACAAAGAAATTTTGTTCAAGATAGTAAAGATACCAGTCCGAATACGCAGCAAAGATTTTTTATGACAAAGTTTCTAATTGTATTTGGGGGGTCGTGGGTTCAAACCCGCGTGGGGAACTTAATTTTTAAATTTTCTTAAAAAGGGCAGTAGACCATTTTGAATATGTTTAGGTGATTTTTGAAGTATATTATATTAGAAAAATATTATTTTAGCGGTCTTGATGAACGATAGTCTAGGTGGAAGTAATCACCTAGGTATATCTCCCCCCCCCCTCAACCAGAAGCCAACCAAATTTTAAAAAGGCGTTACACTAAACCAAGTTTATACATTAGTGGGTGGTTCGACTGAAAAAGAATTAAAAAATAAATTTTAGAAAATTTCTTTTTTATTGTCTCGTAGTATCCCCCAAAGGATCATCACATCCCCTCCACAACACCCACTCAATTAAATATTCAATAAAAGATATTTTATTTCTTTTTAAGCTTTTGTTCTTCTTGTGAAGAAAAAAATATTTTTCGGGGAAATAATTTTTGGCATTTTCATTAAATTATTTATTTATGCATAAATAAGAGAAATATTGACAATAATAAATTAGGCAAGGGGAAGAAACTTGGCAATTAAATATTTAAATTAATATTTTGTAGAGAAAAAAGGAAGGAAATAATTATGTGGGGGGGGGGGTATGTGACACTTGCCGCGCATCAAAAAATAATTAAGGCTTTATAAAGGAAAGTAAATAAAAGGACAAATAATTTTAAAAATAAATTAATAATTAGGAGGGTAAATTGATAGTTTTAATGAGACTGTTATTTAAAATTTTCTTTTAAATTAAAAATGAAATTTTAAAAAATATAAAAAAATGTTTTGTGGCGCCAAGAAAAAAATTTTTTTGAAAAAGACAATTTTTGAGTAACCAAACAGGAACCGAAAACCTGCAGGTCAAAAACCGGTGATAACCAAAAAACAAGGGTAAATGTCATGGATGTCACGAGTTGAGAAAAGTCTAGTCAGGTTTCGAGTTGGGGATTTTCTAAATTTTCTTCTGATAGGGGATTTCCTCAGACAGTTAAAACTAAGCTCCGGGTTTAGGGTGTCCGTGACATCACTGGTATACATAAGTTAATAACCGGTCGCCAACATTGATTAAAAAAATTATTAAAAAAAAGATTTCCTTATGCTACGGTTAGAAAAGATGCGACAGAAAAGATAATGGAAAAAGAGTAGACAAAATCGCGCGCGATTTTGTCTCTCATCATTTTGCATGCTATTTTCTGTCGCAAAACGCAAAGCGACTTTTATGTAACCACAGCATTAGACAGTTAAAACACACAAAAAAATAAAACAATAAATTAAAAAGTTAAAAATACAAAAAAATAAAAGGAAATAAAAATTTAAAAGAGAAAAAAAAGAATTTTTGGGGGGAGACACAAAATAGTCTTCTTCCAAAAAAATTTTTTGGTGGCACAAAGCATTCTTTTTATTTATTTTTTGTTCCTTTTCGAATTTTCTTTTTCTTAGGCTGACGCAAAAAGTATAAAAGAATTTCTTTCTTTCCGTCAATTTTGCCACGGTTGGTCTTCATTTTCAAAAAAAATAACGGGGGTAAAGAAGGAAAGCTTTGCTTTTGTTATTTTGTATTTGACTGGCATTTATATGAGGGAAAGAAAGAAAAATATATTTTAGAGAAGGGAGAATAAATGAATGAGGGAAAATAGTAGCTGTCAATGCCAGTGCCAAATGGAGAAATGGAGGGAAAAAATAAAAAAGGACGTGTAGAGAGGACGTGGAGGTATGCTTATAATAGGGAAAAGAAATTGTTTTTAAATTTAAAAGAGAAAAAAAATAAAAGTTTCGAAATTTTTGAATATTAATTCTTTAAAGATAACAAAAACAAAAGACGTTCAGGCGATTTTTAAATTTGTAGTCCAATTGTGATGATTTTGGTCTCATTGGACTCAGTTCAAAGAAATCTCTTAAATAAGCTAGCATTACTTTTCAAGAAGTGCAGCTTGTTCCCTATGTTTTACAATTTTAGTCTTGTCACTAAATCCATTTTTTTCTTATTTTGAGGAATTTTAAATAAATTCATGCCCAATATACCTATATTTAATATTTTCATAATAAATTTTTGAAATTAGTAAATTTAAGAGGCAAAAGGCTGACATGAAAATCAAAGATTTGATTTTAGCATTTAATTCCAATTTCTAATATCAATTTAAAATTAAAAAATAAATTATTTATTCACACAAATATATTTATTTATTTCCATTCTTTTTTCTTACTTTTCTGTCTTTTATCCTTCTTTCTGCCTCTTTGAGTTGCTCACTTTTTTGTACAAAAAAGTATAATTCCTTCAAAATTTCAATTAATTTTTTTTTTAATTTTTAACCTCCAAAATTGTTGAAAATTGTTTAGAATCAATTCCCAATTTAATTAAAGGTTCTGGATTGTTTTTTAAATTAATTACATCTTTGGGGGAATTGTAAAGATTTAAGAGGTTCTCAAATATTTCAAGTTGATTTTCTGTTTTATTGAAAATAACAGATTCACGTTGTCGCATACCCAAAAGCTTTGGTTTTCTTAAAAAAATTTTTCAAAAATTTTTTTTAATTTTTTTCATGAACAGTAATGGAAAAATACAAAAAACCCGCAAAAAAAATCCACCTTATCGAGCTTTTCCTTCTCTTCTTTCCTCTATCCGGAATATTTTTGGTTTTATCATTTTCTTCTTTTACAACTCGTTGATTAGCATTACAACACATTGAACATCTACCAAGTTTTCCACGAACAAACCCAAAAAGTTTTGAAACAAACTGAAAAAAAATTTTTTTCTAATTTTCAAATTAATTTTTTATTGGTTTCTTTATTTTTAAAAGTCATGAAAAAGAAGTCCGCAAGTTCCTTTACCCAATGTTCTGCTGGACAGGTTTTTTCGTAAAATTCGGGTCAAAATCTTAACATATCAAACGAACTTATAATTTTCCCTACTTTCGCTTTCATCATTGTTTTATAAACAAAGATTGTATTAAAATTTACTAAATTTTTGAAGCATCCTTTTTAGCAATTTTAATTTTAAATTTTTGGTTTAATCTAATTTTGTGTAATATATAAAATTAATTTTGAAAAATTGGGAAACTATTTTGCCGGAAGCAATTTTCGCTAATTTTATTTTGGGAAAGTTTCCCTCTATTTTCTTTCCATCTTTAATTGTGAGGTTAATTTAAATTGGCGTTAAAAATTGCAAAAAAATAAAATGAAACTTTCTGTAATTTTACAAAAAAATTTTTTTGTATAGTCAAGACGAGAAGAGATGGAAAAATGAAAGAAAAAAATAATGTTGGCAGGGCTACACCCAAAGATTTGCCACGCCAAAACATCATTAAAGGCCAAAAACCACGCTAAAACACTAAACACAATTGAGCTCAACTCTTGAAAATCTGTCTCTTACAAGATGATAAAACAGTTTAGAAGACGGCGGTTATAAAGACATTAAATGCCGTCACGTTGGAACCTTTTTCACAGAATTTATAGAAATTAAGACCCTGGGGACTTCCTGGGAATGAGTGTTTTTTAACGGAATGGGTGTTGTAGGAGAATTTCTCAGTTTGTATTTATTAAAAAATTGAAATTTCAATTTTCCATAGAAATTATAGTGTAAAAGAGAAGTAAAACCGGGCAGGCACCGATTCCTAGATCTCCTGACATTTAGCTCACCATGTACAAAGTGCTCTACCAACTCACCCAGGGCGCTGCTTTCGCCCTCTCTTTTAATAAATCTTAAACCCCCATCTAGCAAAGCCAGTTGGATCTTTCTTCTTTCTTGCAACAGGGATTTAATGTAATGGAGGGGTAATTATTTGGAACTCAATTCGATTTAAGATTGGCCTTAGATACTTAAATACTAGCCAAGCTTAATCTTCCTTTCTTCCTTACAAAAATTATTTTCTTTAAAGGAAAACTTGCCTGCATTGAATTTTTGTTTAAATTTAAATCTTCCTCTTTTTGAATATTTTTATCAAATTTTTGAATAAAAGAATCTTTTCTAAAAGTAACAGATTTTCTTGAAAATTGTCTTTCTACAATTGCTTTTCTTTTTATTTTAAAAGAATTTTGAAGAGAAGAAGACGAGAAATTATTATTTGAGATAAATAAAGTTGAGGCTGATGAAAATGAAGAAGTGTCATCTTCTTCTAAAGGGAATTTTTGTTGCTGATTTTTTATCTAAAAAAAGGAAAGGAATTCGCTTAATTTGTAAATAATATTTTTTCTTGGTTTTTGATAATTAAAAAAAGCACAGTTGGAATTTTTGTTTATTACGTTGGGTGGGATGTTTGGGCGCAGAAATTTTTGGGCATAAACTAATTTTATTATATTTCGTATAGAAACTTAAATTTTTTATCACCTTCTGCTAACCAAAAAAATTTTTTTTGTTTATGTATTTAGAAACTAAATGTCGAAAATATCTGGAATTTTCAAAGAAAAGTTGACCTTTTAAATAGAAAACTAAAAAAATGTTGGCAACCTTTTGACGGATATACCGTATATTCTCTATTAATTACCCTCTCTTGAATAATCACCCCCGCTCTATTAATTACTCCCTCCAGCAAGAGGGAGGATTAATCTACGTCCATGTTTCTAACATTTAAAATCTAACATAAAAATAATCGTTTACATTATTTGTTCCCTGTTCTTCTACAGATTCATTTACATATTTTGATTCCTCTCCAAATTCTTTTATTTCATCCTCGCAAGTAGTAAAAAATTGTTTGTGCTGATTTATATCTTGTTGTTTCATTGTTTTTTCAAGGTCTTCCTCCTCCTTTTTATTATTTTCATTCTCTTCATTCTCTTCATTTTCCATTAGTTTTGAGAGAATAATTGAATCTGTGAGTTAAGGAAAAGTAGTTTGGCTTAAAACGGATTTGTTTTTGTATAATTCGGAAGCCAATGTTTCTGTATTGTGGTTGATATAGTTAAAGAATTTAAAAAGGATTGGATGAAGGAAAGAATAAATTTTGTTAATTTTCGATCAAAATGTCTGAAGCTCTATAAAAGCCGTTGATTCTTAATTCCCAACTTTTACAAGCGCCAACATTGTCTACGTACAAAACAGCAAAGCTTCAAAGCTTCATGATTTCCTTGCTGCCTCGTAATTCCTTAAAATCTTGTCAAGGATAGGTTTCATTCCTAGTTGTCTTTTAACCTTGTATATTTTTCAATGTAAAATAGAGATAGCCTTTTTTCTTAAAGAATTTTGTAATTTATTGCAGGCGTTTTACAGACAAAACTTAAAGACAAACAAGTCATAGAGAAACAAAAAAGTGGTTTAATCTTATAAAATTAAAACAAGGTAATTAAAATAAGGTAAATATGGGGATGAAGAAAATACCTATTTATTTATAAAACATTTTATTATAAAGCAAAAAGAAATTTAAAAAAATAAATTTGTGGGAATGAAAAATAAATTTTTAAATGAAGCAATTTAATTAAATATAAAACATTTTTATATGCAGTACTTCATTTTTTGTCTGTTTTTCCCAAAGAAAAGTAATGAGAGAGAAAATTTTTAAAAATAATTCGGAAAAACGAGAAGCTAATTTTCTCGATTTAAACAATTTTTATAAAAAATAACAAGTTTATTTTGTTTGTTTTGTGTGGTATTTTAAGTGGAAAATTTAATTTTCTGTATAATTTTTAAAAAATCTTAATTCTTGTTTAGCTTCATTAAATAAAATTAAGAGGGGTTTTCTCAAAATCTCTAAATCCTTCCAACTCTCTGTTCATCTTAAAATCTCTCCGGTGATTTTCATTAAAAATAGTTTAGTTTTACTGACCAAAATACAAAGTGTTTGCACTTAATTAAATTTAAATAATATTTTTAATAATATATCTTACTAAACTGTGGGGTTAGCACATCGTTTATTCTCCAAATTTGGTCCCTTCTACAATGTTAACCCCCCCCATTCAACAAAATTAAAAAACCATTAAAAAACTTCAACAAGAAACCTCCAATTCAAAGAATATGCAGATATTGCTAGCTCCCTAAATTATATCCGAGGTCAATTAATTTTCAATGAAAATTTGTCCTCTAAAAAGAGCATGGGGGGAACTCTTGGAATTTATTTTTTAATTTTTTAAAAAGTCGATATTTCAAAAATCTTACTAAAATATCTTCTTAAAGAGACTTTATTTACTACGTGGGGGAGATTTTTTGAAGAGAATTTGACGAATTTATTTTTGATGATTAATATTTAAAAATAAATAAAATAATAATTTAAAATTTTTGAACGATGGTCTTTTATGGTGACGAAAATTGTTTGAGAAAAAGAAAAAATATTTTTATTTAATTTATGTTAATGACGTTAAATAGTTAAATATTTTTTGAGGAGAATTTTTTTGTTAAAAGAGCAAAGGTTTTTAAAATTATTTTTGAATAAAAGATCAACAGGAAGGGAGTTTTGCATTGATTGAGAGGGGTTTGTGACGGTTGCAGATTTTGTTTGATTAAAAAATAGATGTAAGCATGGGACTGTGTAAACGAGGACTATGAAAGAAAAGTTGGAAATTTTAGGGTTAAGGATTCAGTCTGAGGCTAATATCTAAATCTAAACAAAAAATTCATGTTAAAAAGGAAAATCCTCAAAAAGCACCTTTCTTTGTTAGTTCAGGATTAAAAAAACAGACCTAGAGGAGAACAAATCTTGTGAATGGAGGTGACACATTGAAATACAAACCTTTGCTGGCTTTGTTAAATTTTTCCTCACATTAAGAGAAAAACTTTTTTTCTTCCGTTCCTTCGATTTTGTTATACTATCGAGATTCGATTATATTCAAAAAGTAGAATTATGGATATTAAACATAAAAAACACATTCTCAATGAATACAGATAATACTTAATTATTGTTATCGCTTCGGAACCGACTTGAAGGACAGAGGATTTCTCGATTCCGGATATTCGAAGATTTTCCAAAAACCGACATCCCTATAGTTAATAATGTGGTTTAAACCTAATTAAATTAAAAAATACTATAATATTATACTTTTAATTTTAAAAAAATAAAAAAAACTTTTTTAAATCAATTTGTATACATTTTAATTAAAAATGACAAATTAGTTTAAAATATCCTCAAAAAAATAATTTTAAAAAAATCTTAAAAATATTTTTCTCTTTCTCTTAATTTTTTTCAAATTTTTACACTTTCCTCACTTTAAATAAATGCTCCAAAAACATTCCTTTTTCCTCTAAAAATAAAAAGAAAATAAGGTAAAAATACGGGCTTTTTTAATCATTCCAAAAGTGGGTGAAGAATAGACACAAGGAGGGAAAGGGGGCCCTTATTTTTTAGTAAAATTATAGTTGCAAGAAGGTGAAAAAAAGGTGAAGAAAAAATAAATAATATTGTTTGTAACCGGGTTTTCAATACAAAATTATTTTTGAAAAAAAGAGGAAAGGGTCGACAACGTTACTGGAACAAAACCTGCCATCTTACCCCTCCCCCCTTTTTTTTATTTTTGCTCTTTTTTCTTCTCTCAAAATCAAAATCTTCTCTTCTCTTCTTTTCTTTCTTCAATACACAATTTTTGCCATTTTTCTTGTTACTCTTCAATTTTGTATTCTCGGTCGGTGTTCTTTTTTTACACAGCAGGAAGCCCCCCATCCCTTCCTTCCCTTCACTTTTTGATTGCTCTCTTCCCTTTTACGTGTTCTCAATTCCTTTTGGCGGCTGATGGCAATTCTTCTCTTCTTTTACTTTTTTGGGCATATTTGAAGAGTAAAAAATTGAAGAGACTCGAGGTCTTCTTTTGGCGAGATTGCTGTTCAAACCTTTTCTTGCCCCTCCTCTGCCCCTCTTAGGCCATCAAGTCTTTCAATGTATTTTCTCGACCGCCCTCTGGTCCGCCGGCCATGTCCGCCGACCTCAACCAAAAAGTGGTTGGCCCTCTTTCGTCATTGCCCGCCCATTAGGGTATTTAACTGGTCCAAGTGAACAAAATAACTATCAGAAGGCTTTTAAAATATTTTTAAAAAATTATTTACGTTGCACAAAATTTGTGAATAAAGATGCGTTTTGATATATTTTTGTTGGTTGCCTTCTCTTTGGGAGTTGCTGTTAATTGTGGAGGTATTTTGCTCGTATTACTTCTTGTAAAGCTTTGATTTCTTAATTGTTGTTATTCTAGTCGTGAAGAGGAATCAAAATTCCTATGGAGATGAGGCAGGAGCTGGAGGTGCCGCTGGAGCAGCACCGGCAGCACCAGCAGAAGCAGCTGCCCCTTCAGGAGGTGAAGCTGCACCTGCTGCTGCCCCTGCACCCGAGGCAGCCCCTGCACCTGAAGCTGCGCCAGCAGCAGCCCCTGCTCCAGAACAAGCAGCACCTGCTGTAGCACAACCTGCACCCGCTGCAGCTGCATCTCAAGCTAGTGGATACAGGAAAAAACGCTCTCAAAACTCGTAAGTTTTTAAGAAATAAGATACCAGAGTTCAATTCGTTTTTTATCTAGCTATGGAGATGAGGCAGGACATGCAGCTGGAGCAGCACCAGCAGAGGCAGCTCCAGCACCAGCAGAATCAGCTGCCCCTTCAGGAGGTGAAGCAGCACCTGCTGCTGCCCCTGCACCCGAGGCAGCCCCTGCACCTGAAGCAGCCCCAGCAGCAGCCCCTGCTCCAGAGCAAGCAGCACCTGCTGTTGCACAACCTGCACCTGCCGCTGCTGCATCACAAGCCAGCGGATACCGCAAGAAACGTTCACAGAACTCGTAAGCTTTAATAAATTGTGTTTTGATTATATAGGTATCTCATTTAAGTTACGGAGACGAGGCTGGAGCCGGAGGAGCCGCTGGAGCAGCACCAGCTGAATCAGCAGCGCCAGCAGGAGGTGAAGCAGCAGCTCCAGCTGCCACTGGATGCACAGAAAATTGCGCTGCAGGCGGCGAATCTGCCGCACCGGCCGCTGCTCCTGCACCCGAAGCCGCCCCGGCTGCAGCACCTGCACCAGAACAAGCAGCACCAGCTGTTGCACAGCCAGCACCTGCAGCAGCACCATCTCAAGCCAGCGGTTACAGGAAGAAGCGCTCTCAGAACTCGTGAGTTATAAAAGAAAAGGTTGAAAATAACTTTCTATTTTTTAGTTATGGAGATGAGGCTGGACATGCAGCTGGAGCAGCACCAGCAGAGTCTGCAGCACCATCCGGAGGAGAAGCAGCCGCCCCTTCTGGAGGTGAAGCAGCTGCCCCTGCACCAGAGGCCGCCCCTGCACCTGCACCAGCTGAAGCCGCCCCAGCAGCAGCACCTGCACCAGAACAAGCAGCCCCAGCTGTCGCCCAACCTGCCCCAGCAGCTGCACCCTCTCAAGCCAGCGGATATTAAATGTATTTTGAAAAACGGAAACAACATTCAAAATCCAGGCGCGCATATTGCTAATAGCCATTATTGTGAAGAATATCACTGCCTTCCTTTCACCCCTCCTCATTTCTTACCCCAAAATTTGTTTTCCTTTTCATTCTCTCTCTCCATCACCTTATTTTTTATTTTCTTCGAATTAGAATAAAAAAATTTTTATAAATTTTTCCCCAGTCATTTTTTAATAATCGCCCTCGTTGGTGATTTTATAAATATATTTTTATTTCTTTTTTTTACTTGACTTAAACCAAATTGGATAAAAATAAAAAATATTTTTTTGAAATTTTTATTGGAAAAATATTAAATAATTAAATGTCTATAAAAATAAATACTTAAATTAAAAACATTTAAATATATTCAGAAATTGATTTAAAAGAGTTTTGTTAAATTAAAATTTGTTTTGGAACCAACTGGATTCGAACCTCCTAACTTTATCTTGCTAGAACTAAATGAAAACTAACTTAACCACTGCAATATTTAAATAATTAAATAAGAATGTCTGCACCGGAACTTGTCTCTCATTAATTTGTATAGTCAACATACACTCTCTCGTCTTTGTCTGACTGAAAATCCGGAAAATATGCACAGGAATGACATGTATATTTCTAACCGGATTTTTCCAAATTTTTATGTTAGAAAAAAGATGAGAAAGAATATAATCTAGTTTTTATTTATTTACCGGACAAAACAATACTTTAAAGATTAGCCGTTCTTTTAAAGAACTCTTGTTGTGGACAAAAGGAAAAGAAGAAAAACAAACATTTATAAATTTATTGTTCTTTACAGCTAGTTGACAATTAATTATTTTTAAATAACGAATTGATTCAACTATTTATTTTGTAATTATTATGAATTTTGTCTGTAGAATTTTTATGATTTTATTGCTGGTTATTGTAAAAAGTTAAGTTTTTAAATAAATTTTGTAAAATCTCTAACCAGTTTTGAGAAGGCCTCAATTAAAGAACAAAAGTATGTTTAAGTTGTCCCAATTATAAGTAGAGCAGGCTCTTTTATCTCAGACTTAGTCTTATACAGAAAAATACTAGGAATCCTGCTGACATAAGA
The DNA here is from genome assembly GCA_036172955.1 of Meloidogyne arenaria. Taxonomy (NCBI): domain Eukaryota; kingdom Metazoa; phylum Nematoda; class Chromadorea; order Rhabditida; family Meloidogynidae; genus Meloidogyne; species Meloidogyne arenaria. The sequence continues at coordinate 2,346,428 of JARQAB010000046.1, read as the reverse complement.
AAATAAATTACCGATTTTGAAAGCCGAAATATACGTAAAACATCAAAAAGAATACCTCGGTATACGTAAAAATATAAATAACAAGTCGATTTTGGTACCATTTGACGCAGTTCGAGGGGATACGTCGAATAATGGCAAAATTGTTTAGCCCGATTTTACCGAATTCAGACTTCAATAGCTAAGGGTCTGCTTATGCCGTAATTTGAAAGTAATTAATGTAAATGAGCTCTCAGATTTCTTTGATTGTTAGGAATTAATTAATTTAATTTTAAAATATAATTTAGAGAATGAGGCAAACGAATTCAAAACACCTTTAAATAACAAAATAAGCCATCCGGATTCATTTAATAATGAAAATAGAAAAGACGATCCGGCAATCTCAATTGGGCCTTGTGTTAATAATCTGTGCCCTAAAGGCTTTGAATGTATTGAAAATACTTGTTTTAAATGTAAGGAATGTTTAGATTAAATTAAAATTTATTTTTAGCTCTGGAAATACCCAAAACTGAGCATATTCTTTCGATTGGACCTTGTGTAAATGCAAAATGTCCTGAAGGTTTTAGCTGTTATGAAAATGATAGACAATGCTATGCTAATTAAATAAACGGAAAGTATTTTCTATTAAGACACAAGATAACAGTTATAATGTAAAAATTCCATTGGATGTCGTTATAACCTAACTGTACAATAACCCTTTACATTGTAGTTAATTTTTTTATCCTATTTTTAAGAATACTCGTCAGGTCTCAGATTTTTCGGAAATCAACTGTTAATTAGATCCCTAAGTTTTGTAACCTCATATCTTTAGCATTAAACTTTTTGAATATCCCATAAAAAAATAATACATATTACTATAAGGGAAAACGGACGTAAACGATTTGTAAGCAGTCCTTAATTATTCCTAAATAAACTTTCTTCTTTCCTCATTGTATTTTTAAAAATCACAATTTATATACATAAAATACAAATATTGTATACATTAATTTACAAATAAAAATATTAAATTTTCCTCTCATTTTTATGTTTTCCCCACATTTTTGTTTAGTGGAAGCCAGTCAGTAACCGCCTCAAAAGGGTCAACATCATATTCATCATTTTGTTCAACTTTTAATTTTAAAGGTTTTTTAAGTCCTTTAAATTGTTTTCTTTCTTTATCTCTTAAAAATTAAATTTTTAAAAAATTATTCTTTCAAATTAAAAACTTTATTATGTCAGCATCCCAATTTAATATTCCTTCTGCTGTCTCAAAAGGGTCTGTATTTGATACTTTTCTTCTTTCCATTTCTTCATGGGTTATTGGTTTGAGTTTCTATGTGAAGTTAATTTTTTATAATTTTTTTGTATTTTGTTATGAGTTCTGACTCTTTTACCATTTTGTTCATTTTTACCCTTTTGGGCATTTTGTCAATTTTTACCCTTTTGGGCATTTTGTCAATTTTTACCCTTTTGGGCATTTTGTCAATTTTTACCCTTTTGGGCATTTTGTCAATTTTTACCCTTTTGGGCATTTTGTCAATTTTTACCCTTTTGGGCATTTTGTCGTTTTAAGCGTTATATTTTAACTTCAAAATTCATTTCTTCATCTCCACAAATTTTTTCTCGACTACATTTTCACCATCCTCAAAACTTTGAAGAGGATTGAAAATACAAACCTTCAGGCTATTTATTTTGTCTAATGCCCCCTTATCGGAAGTGTAAAAAATACAAATAAAAGGGTTTACCTATTAATTGATAAAAAAAAGAAAATGTTCCACCTTTTTTTACTTTTATTACGCGCAAAATTATTTTTAATGTTTAATTTTTATTTTACGTGTAAAAGGGAAAACCTTTACAAAACTGGTTATATTTGGAAAAAAAAGTAAAAAAAAATGCAAAAGAACAAAAATGGGGAAGGGAAAAAATAATAATTCCTCAGATTTTGGAATTATAATGTTCATAATTATATGTATATTTGGTGTTATTTTTACTAGTAGATGGGAATGTCGTACGAGAATCGAGATCTCGAAAAATTCTTGATTTCGATAACCGAGATTTTCAACCGAGATCTCGTCTGGGTCCGGTCTCTAATCTTTACAAATTTACAAGTGTGTAAAAAATTTTTGAAAATTTAAATTCAAAAAGTAAAATCACATTCTTGTTACTAGCCAAGAACTAATGGCCCTTCTGTTAAACTATTTTTCGTTAACAGTGAATTGTACTCGACGGTGAAATGTCTAAGAACGTTTTTTTAATTAATTCACACATCAATAAATTTTAAAATAAATTTTTGTTGAATTTTAAATTAATTTTTTATGCAAAAAATTTTTAATTAAATTAAATTTAATTTTTCTCTTTTTTTAATTAAATTACGCCCAAAATTAATTAACATTTTTAATCAACTTACATCAGATAAAAAAGTTGCAGGTCCCCGTTCATCTGTTCGGAAAAATTCCAAACTTGTAGTAGAAACTGTTTTGGAAAGGTTAAATTAAATTTAAAAAAAAAATATATTTTTTGGTAATTTAATTATTTATACCCCCCCCCTCTCTAAACATTTTTGCGGACTCGTAGATGTTAAAAGTACATTTTTCTTTCTTGCACAATTTTTTTTCTTTCTTGCACAACGAGTGGATTGAAAAATAGAAGCACTGTGCTTCAATTAGAGGATTTACGATATATAAATGAAAAGAAAAAGGAGTACTTTTTAAACCCTTTCAACATTTACTATATCCCTGATCGGCTTCTGTAATCATTTTTCGCCTTATGTAAAAGGTTTGGGGATAACCAAAGTATTTTAAATACAAAATTGGAAAAATAATTTTTGTTATTTCACATATGTATAGGATCGAATAAAAGGCTGGAAGCAGTTAAGGGAAGAAAATCACATAAATTAAAGTGAGAATTATTACAATAATTTATTCATTAAACTCCAAATAGTAGAAAAATTTTTAAAAACTACTTATTCACACATTACATTACCTGAACGTGCTTGTGCCAAATAAATTAAATAAATTATTGGAATTAAATAAATTAATATTTTATTTATTTTAATCATTTTTTAGTAGAGACAAAGCTTTCTTTTTACAAAAATGTAAAGGTTAAAAAGCAAAAATGGCCTTTCTGAAAAGCAACAACAGGTTCCAGTAATTTAAAGGCGGGAAGACGTGTAACAGAAAAACAACAAAACAAAATTAAAAAACAAATTTTTACCTTGAAAATTATTTTGTAAACAATTATACTTGAACAGTCACACAAAAAAAATTAGTTTTTTTTTTCAAAAAACTAATCAACTCTTTATTATTAAAAATACACCAAAAAAACAATACAGAATATGTATATAATAAATTCCCCGTTATAACGACACCCTCATTATAGCCGAAATAGCCGTTGCTTGTTTTGATAAAGCGTTGAACAAGGGGACATATCACGGGTTTAGAAAAAATCAGGTCGGATTTCGGGTCGAAAATGGTGCAGACCTCGGGTAGCCTGTTCCATCTCCGATGTGGAATAAAGCCCAGAAACTGACTAGAAAGACAATAACGAGAATATTTTATATAAAAAGTGACGGTATATCGAGATAATCTAAACATTTAAGAAAGAGTCTTTTTATAATAAAATAAGAATCTTCAAAATATAAGAAAAAAAAGAATCAATTAAATTCGTAATATTTTTAAGTTTCAAGTCAAAAGTGAATTGAACGAGTGTAGTCATACTCAACAGTTGGAATTACAGCCTTAAAATATTAAAAATAATTTATCTTTTTAAATAAAATTAGAAAGTGGATTTTCGGACTCTTTTTGTTTAATTTATTTGAATTAATCTTAGTGACCAAAAATTTATGAATTTGCGGACGAAGTCCACTTGTGGATTCTAATTTGTATTTTTAGCCCAAATGATCCCGTTTGGCTTCAGCTAAACAAAAAAAAACATTTTTTGGGGATTAGCCAAGAAGCCGTTCATTCTTAACAAATATACAGATCTTTAAATTAATTTACTAACAATAAACAGACTTTCCCTCTTATCTACATCCACCAAAAACATCCAACCCACTCAAAATGAAAATTTTCAAAAAATTCTTTTCTCTAAACTAACCTGTACAAATTTTAGAAAAACAAACAAATAATCGATAACAAGCAATTCTTTCCCACTTTCCTGAAATTGTTCAATTAAACGTTTCATAACAGGTGCGTGTCTGCATGGATGGATAGTTGCTAAAGTTAAACCAGAAATGTGTGGATGTGATTCTAAAGTAATTGTTTTGTCTGCATGCTCCTTAAAATTTGAGAAAATAATTTTAAATTAGAAAAGGAAATTTAAGAAAATTAAAAGGAATATTGCAAAACAAAAAATCAAGCAAAAGAAATTGACAAATTTTAAACATATGTTATGCGAGGGCAGGCTACAACTTTTTTCAGTATTTTCGATTCATAAACAAAATTATGGTTCAATGCATTCAATGAATTTAAAACCCTTCACGATGAATCGAGGCCAAACCTCGTTAGGAGGTTATGTTCTAAAAACTTAAACCGAGGGGCCCTTTCGACCTCTCGATGTTATAATTTCAAAAATTTATAGTCTATCCTATAAAAATTCCAGGACAATTTTCGCAAAGTTCTAGGCCATCAAAGTTTGGTACTTTTTGAAATGGTTATTTTTTCTTTTAGTTTTCGATTTAAAAATCTCTTTAAAAACATCTCAGTTTTGCATTAAAAATTTAATTCCAAACCTGAGAAAAATCTTCTTTCATTTTATCCACAGCTAAAGGAGAACCATTTTCATCATAGCCAACTAACCAAAATCTTGGAACCTAAAAAGAATTTTTAAAATAATTAAAGAAAAAACAAACTTGGTAATATTTATCATAAGTTATATGTAAATCATATCTTCTTGTTCTCAACAAATTATTTGAAGATGAATCGTCATTTGTTTCTTTAGTTGATTTATTTTGTAAAACAAATCTGAAAAAAAAATTTTTTTGAGTATTTCTAAATAAAATGTTGAAAATTTTCAATTTTAGATTCTCTATGGTTAAGGACAAGGTTACATTGGAATAAGTATAAGGGTTTCGAAGCCGTTCTTTTGGTTTTCTGAACTCACAATCAATAAGCCAGAAGAAAAAACGCAATATTTTTCAAGAAAACCAAAAAAATAATTCCTACAAACAAAGCCCTTCAATCTCTATTAAATTGCAAAAAAAAAAATCGATAAATTGATTTTATGAGTTAATTTTAGTCAATGTTTTAAGCACAAATAAAACATAAACAGAAAAATCATTTCAATTTTGTTATCACCTAGTAATAAGATAATTTCTAACTTTTTAATTTCACTTACAATTGGAAAATCGATGGGTCCGGGCCACAGAACATCCTCACAAAATAACCAACCTAGCCCTTTTTAATTATTTAATATTAAAATAACCTTGCAGGGTCTTCCTCTTCTAATAATCCACTAGATAAATATTCATCCAAATCAATAGGTTCCCCTCCTTCTTCCTCCTCTTCTCCACAATTTTCTTCTTCGTTTAAATTGTTTCCTTCTAGATTCTCAGCAATTTCATTATTTTCTGCATCCTCTAAATCTTTTGGAGCACAATTTGTTTCAAAATCAAAGTGATGAGTATCTACCCATTCATCTTGGTCATCTCCAGTTTCTGCAGACTCTTCTTTGATTATCTTAAGAAAAAATAATTAAAATTATAAAAAAACTCAAAAATTATGAAACATTTTTTCCCAAAATTTTGCGGACAAAAATTTTTGCAGTTAAATTAGTAGTTATTTAGCCGAAACAAAAATTTCCTCTTATACATTTAATAAATTAATTATATTCTCCCCTTCTATTCTCTTTTAGCGTTCTTTAGACACGTCAGAACACATAATTTGAGCTCAAAATTAAAGACTATTATCTCATTCAACAGAAAATTTCATTGCTCTTTAAGCTTAAGTTAATTATTTTCTGGATTAGAGGTCTGGAACTGAAATTTGCCTGGATTTGGAAGACCTTTATCTTCTAGGTTAAAGAACCTGAACACTGACCGCAATAAATCAAGATCAAAAATAAAGGGTTTCTTCAAATTTCAAATCTCTAATCGAAAAAAAGCCCTAGAATTTCTTACACTTAAAATTAAAGAAAACCTTTTCTTTAGACTCATCATAACCCATAATTTGAGCACATCTTTGATGACAAGGCACTTGTTTGGTAATTAAATATTGTTTGTCAACAGGTAAATAAGTACAAGTCCTTAAAATAATTTTTAAATAATTTCAAAAAAAAATACAAAAAAAATACCCATTAGAATCACTAGCTTTTGCCCAAGACTAGGTTGGACATAAATGAACTAAATGGTCGCCAGCTTTCAAAAATTAAATTAAAAATTATTTAAAAAAAAAATAAATTTTCAAACCAGCAACAAATTCTTCGGGTGTAAGAACTCCAGTTTCTTTAAATTTAGATTCTTTAAGTACTGGAGTTAAATATTGACCAACAGCTAGTGCAGCACTTTTAAATTGATTAACTAAATCGTTCATTTAAATCTATGTCTGAAATATACTAAAATCTTTATATTTTTGGAAAAATAGACTAATAACCGGCACTGAAACTACCGCAATTTTGGAGTAGGGGACGACTCAGTATCGCGATACAGTACCTCCGATTCAGTATTTAGGATGCAGATTCTCTTTGCCGGTTCAAAATAATTTTTATATTTTTCCAAATTTTAAATTGTTTTCTTTTGTTTATTTTCTATCATTTTTTGATCAAATTACATTTTGCCCTCCCCCCTCCCCAATCTGACTAATCACTTAGTTAGAAAAGAGCTTTTACAGTTAAGAGAAATTCGTCATTTCCTTTTTTCAAAAATTATTTTTCTAGTAGTTCCCCAAATTTATTTAAAATGTCTTTAAAAATATTAGTTCATTTCATCTAATTTTTTCAAAAAAAAATGTTTTTAAATTTAATTATTCCAAAAAAGCCTCGCCGTCAATTTCTTCCCTTATCTTTGTCTGAATGGGATTTACATTGTAGAAATAAACGAAAATATTTAAAATTAAATTTGAAAAGATCAAAAAGTTTGGAAATTAATTTATTTAATGAAGAAGAAAATTTGAAGAAAAATAATTTGAATATTAAATTCAGAAATAGAGCTATTACAACAACAAATAATTATTTATTATTACCTGAAAAAAGACAAAGAAGCAATTATCTTTCTGTGGAGGATAGAATAAGTAAGGGAGGGAAATTTAAATGTCTATAACTTGACTTGTAAAATATTTGGAGACTTGAAATTTTGTTTATTTATGCTTAGTAATGTCTTCTAGCTTTTCTATAAATTTCAGAATTTTTGGTTAAATATCTGACAAGTTATGATCAAAAAATCGACGAAAATGGCATTTTTAAGAGAAATTAGAAACATTTTTGGCCATAACTTGTGATCTATTTTACTAAAAATTCTAAAATTTATAGAAGAGTTAGATAACCCTATTAACAATAATCAGGCAAAATTTCAAAGCCCTAGACCCTCAATTCTCCATTTTATGACTAGGCGCGCCATAAGGTTACTGCGCCGAAACGTCTAATAATTTTAAAAAATCTCTTTTCCTGTGTTTTTTAAGTTTCTCTTTAGGTATATCTTCCTCAACATGTTCAGCTCCATCATTTACACCCTTTTATCATCACAATACAATAGCTCAAAGAATTGCCAAACGTTCAAAATCTCTCGTAAAATTGTTTAATTCATTAAAATGTCAACGAAAATCTTCAACAAATAATGAAAAGAATTTTAATTATTTTAACAATAAATTGGAAAAAAGAAAATCTTTATTAAATGAAGACGAAAAGAAAAAAGAAAAACCTTTAATAATTACTAAAAGAAAATCAAAATTAAATTTAAATACAACAAAAGAAGTTAATTGGCAACAATTATACCAATCACGTTTAAAATTAAAAATGAGTTCCACAAAACTTTAATGTGGGGATTCTAATATTTATATTTTTTATTAATGAAATTCTGATTCCTTAGAAATTTTTGTTTTTCAGAATTTTTATTAATTCTGAATTTTGTTTCAAAATAATAAATATCCCATTAATTTTGTCAAAATAACGAAAAAAGTCCGCAACTTTTATTCGCAATTATAATTTTAATTTTAAAAACAGGTTTATTCAAAAGAGAACAAAAAAGAAGAGATAGATTATTTTGGAGAAGCAAAATATCCCATTAATTCTGACATTTTTTTATTATTGCCATTAAAGGGAAAATTAGAGAGAATTACAAATGCGGAAAAAAATTGCGGATTTTTGTAGGCATAACCAAAAAATCCGCAAATCTTTTCCGGAAACTTTTTCTAATTATTATCTAAAACAGTCTGCTTATTTAAAGATTTTATGCACTAAAATCTAGCGAATTTATTTTAAATAATATTAAAAATATGCCCCTATTTAAAGAAATTAATTTCCCTTAACTTGGACACCAAACTCTTGCTTTTATTTAAGGGGCATATTAAAAATAATAGATTAAAAATATACAAAATTTTTAAAGTTATGTTTTCGTGAAAGTTAGAAAGAAATGTTTATATATTTTTTAAAAATAATTTCTTTTAAAATTTTTTCAGCAAAAAAATTCAACGAGTTTCCACAATCGCATAATTCCCAAAACAAATCCAAGAGACTAGAATACAACAAACAATTGCTTCTACTGTCATACCTTTAAATTTAAATTTATTTTATTTGATAAATAAAACGATTTACATAAACAAAATATTTTCTTTTTTGGGAATTCCACACAAGTTTTTTAAAACAGCCAAGAATTAATGGTCGTTTGTTCCGAGACCAAAAAAAGGAAGGTTTCGGTGAATTGTCCCAAAAGATTTCGAAAAATTGTCCTTCGGTGATTTATTTTTTCTGTGAAATTATCTCAATGTCTCCCATCTAATTTTTAGTCTAATTTAAAAAAAACTCCTCACAAATAGTAATTCCAACCATAATTTTATAGTCTTCAGTACGTGAATAACGTTCATTACTAAACAAAAACAAAACACAAAGAATTAAAGACAAAACAGAAAGTCCAGCAATTATCGAGTGTGTAATCATATCCTTTTATTTTAATTTTTATTTTTGAAAATTTTTTAGAGAAAAACCGATCGATAGAATGTCAAAAAACGATTGAGAACGGGCGGAAGTGCCCATCCTAGCAAAAATCCACAAGTCAGGACGAGGACAATAAATGTATTTACGTACCACTGCCAAATTGAATTTCGCAAAATAAAAATTAAAACGAGAACTACAAGTCCAATAATCTTTAAAAAAATTTTTTTTGAAAAATTTTTAAAAAATTAATTTTTTTAAATGTGCGCTAAAAATCTTTTTCAACGCACAACGCAAAAAATTGGCGCTACTCTACGTCGTAAAATAAACTTGGCGCACAGTCGGATTTAATCACTATTGAAGTTTAATTCACAACTTACCGCAGAAATTAATTTAATACTCCAAATAGGAATCATTCGAATTCTTGGACCAGTCCCTGCGACCGTCCTTGTTGTGACTGTTCTAGTAGTAACTGTTGTGGCCATTTTTTAAATAAATTTTTCTAAAAGATATTTTGGTTATAAATTTAAATAACAGGAAAAATAATTGGATGAAGCAATATATTTAATAGGAGTGTTAGGTATGTGTGGGTTAGTATAAAAGCACTCAGTAGAGATCAGTCTTGGTCGGCCCGGCCGTCGCTGCCTGTCATTAACCATTCTTGCCTTTTGCCGTGTTCGGCATTATTGTATTTAGTATTAGGACAAGAATGTTATTCTGTTTTTGTGTTATCGCTAGGTACGACCGCCCTAGGACAAAACAGGAGATGAAATTAAAATTTTGAAAGAAAAAGTACAAGTACAAAAGAAAAGTACAAAAGTACAGCCAAAAATTGATAAAAGGAAGTCCTTTAACAATGATTTTTTGGATTGTAAAAGAGTAATGCAGTCAGAAATTATTGCAAGAACCTATGAGCTGAAAAATTTTATCTTGTATTGAGGAAAGTATTCAAAAATAGAGGGTATTGTGTAGGCAACGTATGAAACAAAATAAAATTGAATGAAATAATGAGAAAATTTTTTGAAAATAAATGTTAATATATTTTTGTCTAAAATATAAGAAATTTGAGGAAAAGACTGTTAATTTTGGAAAAAAAATTTGAATAGTTTTTTTAAATAATTTGTGAGTAATACAAACTATAGTGAAGAAAAATAAAAGATAGTTTAAAAGAGAAATATTTACTAAATTTTAAAATACGTCCAAAATAAATCGTTAAATTTCAAAAAAGAATTTTTTTATATAATAAAGAGAATATTTTTGAGCCTTCTCTAAAAATAAATTCCAGCAGCCATGTGCCCCAATAGCTACTAATTAAATTTTAAAGGCGTATCTTAAATTGAATAATACACAATATAGAGGGTCATAGTGAGTGAAGTGTAATAAATATCGAAAAATCTTTCGATTCTTTTTTAAAAAATAATTTTGTAAGTGAATAATATTCATGAAAAAAATTTTAAAAGAGAAAAATAACATTTTAAAATCACGTCCGAAATAAATCGTTAAATGTCAAATCAAATCAATTAAATGTCAATATTTTTGTTTAGTGTATGTCTTTTTATTTTTTATAAATTAAACAAAAAAAATTTTTTTTAATAAAAAGAATGTTTTTGAGCTTTTTTTCTAAAAATATATATTTCAATAGCCATGTGGCAGAAACAAAAAAAGCTTTATGACAGAATAAATAAAAATAGAGAAAAGAGAAATTTATACCAGTCAATAACCAAAAAGAAAATTTATTTAAAGGATGTGTCTTGAAAATAAAAGATTTTGCGGAAAAACATTTGCGGAGTAAAACAAAAATTTAATAAACTTGGAGATTGATTACGAGTCTTCGATGGGATTTTTAGATAGAAAATATATAGTAATTTATGTTAAAAATAGAGAGTAATTTTTAGAGACCGAGCTGTAAGGGTCGTACGAGAATCAAAATGATATTTCGAAAACTTTATTCTCGATAACCGCGATTTTTTAGTCGACATTTCGTCTCAGTTTCTAAATTATTTTAATAAACATTTTCTCACACTATGCTCCGTCAAAAATGTGTTTTAAAAAATGAAAAGAAAATAATAAATTTCTCTCTTTTTATTTAAAATGTAGTAAGCAAAGGAAATTTATTTTTGGAGTTCTCAATTTCTTCTGTTAAAAATTTAAAATTTAGAAAGAAAATAAAAAATAAAAAGAAACTTTTTGTTAAAAACAAAAACAAATTAAAAAACAAAATATCCACATATTAATTTTTTTATTAAATTTGAAATAATCAATAAATTAGAAAAATCTCCCTTACTATTTTTAAAATCTCTCTCATACTTTATCTAAAATTTTGACATTTCCTAGACAAGTTATTGTTGACATTAAAGGAAGTTCTCTAAAAATTTAATTAAAAAAACATTAATCTTTTAATTTTATAAGAAAAAGTTTTTTTTAAATTATTTTCTGCCATCTCCTTACGTTAACTCATCGAGTATTGTTAGCAGGGTTGGGGGCCCGATCCGAAAGATCGAGTCGGGCATCGAATTTTGGCCCGAAAAAAACTCGGTCGGGCCGACCCGATAAAAATGACTCGAACGTCGGCTGAGTCGAAAACCCCAACCCTAATTGCTAGTTCTAATTAATAAATTCCTTGGATATCTAAAACCAACTCCTCAAAAAATCTCGAACCGACAACTCCCAGAGTTACACAAATTAAAAACTAATATTTTAAATTTCTTTCCTTTATTTAACAAAAAATTAAAATCGAAAATTTCCAAAAATCTTTTAGCCATAAAACTACTTTTTTTCCGAAATTATATTTAAAAAAAAATAAAAATTAATTACCCAATCCAAGAAACTCCAGCCATTTGTAAAAACATTCTCCATTCAAATTCAGCGTCTTTTTCCAATATATTTTTATTTTTTCCTTTATTTTCTTCAAAATCATGTTCATTTCTAATTTTTATAACCAATCTTTTTAATTTTCTAGAAACGTCATTTTCAACATCAAAAATATTCATATCTCCTTGTCTTTCAACGAAAAGTAATATATCCAGTAAAAGACCCACCAAACGGGCATAAACACGACAATAATCGAGTGGATACTTAAAAAAAATTTTTTAAGAGTTTAATTAAATTTTTAAAATACGTGGGGGAAAATTAGAAAACACTTTAAGTTCCCTCTATAAAATAATTGAGAGGTTTCAATATCCAACAAAAATTTAACAGAAATAAAAAATAAATTCACTAGCACTATTTCATAAAATAACCCAAAAATAAATTTTTAAAAATTTCAAAAAAATTTTCTAAAGGAAAAAAGTCATTAAAGCTTAAAATACAAAAATATTCTCGAATGTCAAAAATATTTTTTTTTAATTTTGGACTTTGAAAAACAAATTTAGAAAAATATATTATAATTGGTAAAGAATATCTTGAAAAACTTTTCAGAAAAAAATAAAAATGTTTCTTATGAAAGAAATTTAAAAAACCTCTTTAGGATGGAAATGCATCAATAAATCCTGTACAATAACAGTTTCCAATCTTGTTGAAATAAGTTCACGAAAATTGCCAGCTTCACGGCTAACAGAACATAAAATTAAATAAGCCAAAGGATAATTATCCAAATCTTCCATTTTCTCAATTCCAACATTTCTCCCCGGTGTTGTAGGTAATTGATTGAAAGTAGATAAAGATTTTTTGTTATTTGTAATTTTTATTGAAGAAGTTTTGGTTGAGACATCTTGAAATAAATGTGATTGATCTTTTACAGTTTCTAAATTATTTGCACACAAAACTGCATAATCATATTCTAATAAGGCAAGCAAAAATTGTTTAAATTCTAATGGAAGTTTGTCGTTTCTGGAAAAATAACTTTTTAATCTCATTGAAATATTTTAAAAAATTTTTTTAATAAGAAGGCCATTATTTGTATCATTTTTGATGTATCTAAACAACTTTGACAAAAAAGAGGTAAAATTTTAAAAATGGAGAAAAATAAAGCAAAGGAAAAAGGCTATAGTAAATGGGACAGAAAAATAATTCAATATTTGGATAGTAATTAAAAAAGGAAAGAGCAAAAAAATTTTCCGGACTTTTGGAGATTGTAATATTTGAAAATTACTTGAAGTATTTGAGGATTTCTTTAGAAAATTTTTGCAAAGTTTTAAGCAAATCATGGTCAGAATAAGCCTCACTAAAATCAGAAAGTATAATACACATCCATTCCCATCTAGAATATTCATTTATTGGCGGACGAGTCTCCAAAACTTCCATCAAAAAATTAAAAACTTCCTTTCGATGAGATTGAAATTGTTCGGAATTTTCCTGAAGATTTTAAAAAAATAGTCAGATCCCATTTATAGACACACATATATTTTAATTTAGACACGATTTTTTTAAAAGTGGGTTGGCCTTTGGATGAGAAGCTAATTAAACAGTAACTCTTAGTGTTAATGTTAAAATAACCTCATTATAGGATAGTTTACAATTTATTAAGCAAAGTGACCTTATTCAGAGTCGGTTCGAAATTTCGATTTTGAAAAATATTTTCAAGTTTACGAAGATTTTTCAGCTTCGAAACAGCTCTGATCTTATTATGAGGTCAAACTATATAAAAATAAGAAAATAAAAAATACATGTAAAAATCTTCTAATGAGTTGATCTATAATTTCTTTAGTAATATTAACACCAAAATTTTGTCTAAGTTCATTTAGAATTGATTTAAGTTGAAAATGTTTTAACTTAAAAAATAAAAAATAATTTAAAAAATATTTTTAAAAATTTAAACGTCAATATCATTCATGGCGGTAGCGTCAAATCTGCTCTCAAATAATTTATCTTGTCGATGTTCATCCATAATCTGACTGACATCGTTTTTTGAAGTGGAAGGAAACGAAGACTAGAAAATATAAAAAATAAAAGATTCCTTTTAAATTCCCAACCTCCTCTTTTATTTTCCTTCTCATTTTTTCGACAAGTCCAAAATTAGCTTTAGCCCAGTTTAAATTAACTTTTTTTGATTCTATTGATGAAAGAAGTGATTCAATATTAAAATTCTCCATTTGTGAAAATAAAAATTTCTAAAAATTTATTTTAATGATTTAAAAAAATAAAAAACTTAGTAAAAACAGATACAAAAAAATAATTTTTAGAACTTTTTACCATTTTTATAAATTGGTATTTTGTTATAAATTTGCAATTATTTATATCAATTTATTTAATTTCAAAATGTAAACTAGTCTAAATTTTTACAAAATGCATACAATTTTATTTTTAAATTATTCAAAATTAAAATTTTTAATGTTAAACTCTCGATTACAACCTTCGACTTCCTTTTTTCGATATTTTTCTAAAAGAAAAGAAGTCGAACGTTATTTAGAAAGACAAGCAAATGATCAATATTCACGCCGTGCCAAAGAACATTCTTACAGAGCTAGAAGTGCTTTTAAATTGTTGCAAATTAATGAAAAATTTAATTTTATAAAACCAGGTAAATTTCGGTAATAGTTTGGAATTCGCCCCCCCTTTTTTTTCCTTTCTATTTTTTCTTAGTTTTTTCTCATTTTATGGCAAATTATATATCATTCGAAAGAGCTCTTCGAGCTGCTTCGAATGACATTAAAATCAACGAGATTTGACTTAAGCGAACAAAGTTGTGACCGCTTATTTTATCCACTTACATTCGTACAAAAAGTTCGTACATTCGTACATAATTTTGGTAAGAATGATCAGATCTAGCCAATCATGGTATCATTCGACCGAGCTCGTAGAGAGCTTTCGAATGATATATGATAAATTATGTATCAAACAAAAAAGCTCAAAATGGTCAGGGAAACGGTGAAAAAAAGGGGGGGCGAATTCCAAACTATTACCATTTCTAAAAATTTATTTTAAATGGTTTTTGATACATGAATGCATTAGAGGATAGAGATTTTAATAAACCTTTGATCTCGGCATTGATGTCAGTTACTTTCTAGAAAAATTAATGAAATTTTAAAATCCCGGTCGTGATTTCGGATCCGATCTAGGCTTAATCTAGATAAAGCCCATGTCAAGAATTTTTAAATTTTAAACTTTGATTTTTTAAAATTAATTGACTTTGAATTTATTTTTTATTTTAGGTCTTGTTGCACTGGATGTTGGAGCAGGTTTTATATATTTTAACGCTTCCTTAATTTTCTTTCATTTTATCAGCTCCCGGTTCGTGGTGTCAAGTTCTGAGTGAATTAATCTTCCCATTAAATCCTTTGCATTCAAATCAAACTGAAATTAACAAGAATAGCCTTCACGAAAGTCAAGATGGTTATATTTTGGGAATTGATTTACTTGTAAGTTTTTTGGTGAGAATTTATTTTAATTTTTTGTTAATTTTAAACTTTCTCTCATTTATTTATTTATTAATTTTCCTTTTTTTACCCGTGGCTATAAATAGTTGGTGCTTGTTATGGACCCACATTTAATCTTTTCTGATTGACTTACTAGCCATGTGTAAAATGGAAAAGTTGGGGAGAAATTGAAAAGGGAACATAAATGCAAAATTACTTAACTTTCTCTTTAGCCAATTTCGCCAATCGACGGCGTTGATTTACTTTGTAAAGCAGACTTTCTTAAACCTGCAACTCAAACAGAAATTATTCGAAGGCTTCAAGGAAGACAAGTTAATTTATTATTGAGTGATATGGCTCCAAATCCTATAGGTTTATTTTTTTATTTTTTAAATTTATAAAAATAATTTTTTAAAGGAGATTCCAGAGTTGACCATTTTCGTATAATTCAACTATGCAAATCATTACTAGATTTTGGAACAACAGAAATTATTGACGGGAAAACAATTTTAGCAAAAGATGGAATATTTCTATGCAAGGTAGGCAAATTTTTCTTTAAAAGATTGCCATTTGTATTTTCTCCTTCCCTCCCCAAATTTTCCTCTTCCCTCTTAAAATTTTTTTTTTGCAGATTTTTGATGGACAGGACAGAAGTGAATTAAAAAATAATTTGAATGACTATTTTCATCAAGTAAAATTTATAAAACCAGATGCAAGTAGAGACAACAGTTCAGAAATATATATTTTTGCTTCGGGATTTAATAATGACAAAAGAAGAAAATGTAAAAATGATTAAAAGTTGTTTTCTGTTTTTTTTTTGTTTTTAAATAAATTTGTTTAAAAAATAATTATTTTTAATCTCTTATTGGTTTGATTACCCCGAATCTAATAAATATTTTTATTTTTTATATTAATTCGGTTTTTGCGGACACTTCTTTTTTTGCGGACACTTTTTACTACGGATAATTAAACAAAAAATTGTTTTTTTTTCTATTTAACCTGTAATAATGACGGTATTATAGTTTGAAAAATTCAAATTTCAACTTTTGTTTTTCCGTAACAAGTCAGTTTTTTGTGGGGTGTTTAATTAAGCTGATCACGAATCTGAAAAACTTTTTTGGATAACTTCCATGGTTTTATGGCTGCTTAAAATTAAAAAACTGTTAAAGATTCGTAACATTCAACTCATTTTATTTTCTGAATTTCCTTTAAAAACATTTAAAATTTAATATTAGCTATTTGTCCGCAAATGTTAAAAATTGTCCGCAAAAATTAATATTTCTTTAAAGAAGAATTTAACCATTTTAAATGTCTGAGGAGGCTTCTCAATTGGAAAAAAATGCTGAAGAACTTAAAAAACATGAAGAATTGCTTTTACGAAGTAAAGTGATGGAGCGAGTAAATAAAAAATTAACTTCCGAGAAGAATGAATTGACACGCAAACTTCACGCAATTAAAAGTTTTAGGCGTTAGTTTAAATTTAATTTTTATTTAGTCAAAGAAATTTTTGGGTTTGGTTGGGTTCCCTTCAGGGATGTCTCGTGTCAAGAAAAAATTTAGGTCGGGTTTTCAAAAATTTCCTCGTATCGGGTCGAAAAAGGTTCTTGTTAGGGGCTTGGGTAGTCTGAAACATCCATGGTTCCCTCTTTTTTTGATCTTCATTTCCCGTTGTTTTTTACTCGTGGCTAGAAAAGAAATATCATTTAAACCATTCGATAACTAATTTTTGGGGGAGCTATTGATATAAAACAAAAAATTGGTTTGAGGTAAAATAAAAGAAATTGACAAAACTAAAACCAAAGGGGCACCAATCAAACTATTAAAAAATTCTTTAATTTTATTTAAAAAATTATTTTTTAAGCGTTACAAGGCTGTATTAAACTTACTTTGGAGAAATTTCGCATTCTTGCGTTAAATCCAACACTTTTGGCCATTTATTCGGGACCTATTCAATTGGGTGGTTTTCATTGGAAACTTTGTGCTGAACGGAGGTTTTATTTATAGAAGGGTTTTTTAATAAAAAATTAAAATTTGAAGTGTTGACAATTGGTTGGGCCTTTATCTTTGTATTTATGTGCCAAAAAGTTGTCCGGAGGAATGGGAATGCCGTGTCAATTTGTTTGTTTTTAATTTTGTATTGCTAAAGTTAGCATTTTTTCTAACTATATCACCAGAAATTTCTGAAATAATTTATTGTCTCTGTGGTGTAGTTGGTAGTAGTTTAGACTTTCTCTTGAAGGGTTGTAGGTTCGAATCCAGTCGATGAAAAATTTCTTTAAACTTTTTTTTCAAAAATTAATTTAAAATTTAGCACTTTTTGTATGAAACATATAACTGATGTTGATGCTTGTATTCACAGAAGTAATGGGAAGCCTATTGTTTTTTCGAATGCTTTGGGCCGTCGTGGAAGGAGCGGTTTTGCTGACTTTGTTGGAATTTATGTAAAAAATATTTTTATATTTTATAAAAATTAAAAAATAAAATTTTAAGCATTTGCTCGATCCTCAAAGCGGTAAATTTTTATTTAATTTAATTCTGAATTAAAAAAAATATTTAATGTGAAAATAAAAGATTATAAATTATTAAATTTACGTTGGGATTTTAATTTAGTTTTTTCCATTCTGGGGTTCTTTCTAAGGATGGGTTCTTCCTCATTTTAAAAGCAAAAGACTCAAGAAGAATCAGATAAGTCGTAATTCTGAGGAAGGTAGGGGGTGGAGACCGACCCTGGCTAACTTCTCTCACTTTTAAAAAATCGGAATGGTATTTAAATACCAGAATTTCTTAAAAATAACTATTTTCGGATTCCGGTAATTCTAACATTAAGAGATAAATGTCTGAGAACAAAGAAGAAAAAGAAATTTTTTAGGTTTAAATTTTTATTTAAAAAGGTTTTGCTGATTTGCAAGATTGTGTTAAAATGGGTGTCAGTTTTACTATTGTTTATTCAACTCAAACTTGAAAAGAAAAAAATCAAAATTTGAAAAAGTTTGGAGATCTCACTCAGCAATTCTTTTTTTACTTCTTGCCTCAACTTTCTCTTAAAAAATTTTATTTATTTTTTTGTTTTGGGTGCCTTTACCGGAATTATATATACTCAAAAGATTTTTTTGTTGTTTTAATTTATTTAAATGCAAATAAGCATTCCGGTCCTTTCAAGTTGTTTTTTTAAATTTTATTTTTGATAAAATAATCTTGAAAATATTTCTGATATTTTTTCAGTATTTAAATTCATACTAGGGGAGATTTTAATAAGTGAAGTTGGACTTTACTCCAAAGGTCGACCGGAATTCCGATTTCCTGACGTCTTTTTTTCTTTCGATTTCCGGAATAGGCTGTGAATTGGCACAGCTTCGTTGGCTGAGAATAGGGTGGCCGGATCCCGGAAAATCCCTGGATATCCAGATCGAATATCCAACCGAAAATTTTGTTATCAGTTAATCTAGATATTCTTTCCAGGATCAGTTTTTCTTACCTTTTCACATCTACCTTTAACAATCTTATACATATGTCAATCATATAATTAAATGTTTAGGGCAGTATGGGGGAAAGTATTGATTTTAAAAATTTGGGAAATTTTTTTTGTTTTTATGGGCTTGAGTGATTTCTACTCTTCAATGGTTATCTAGGATTTTTCTATGAAATATTGCAATTAATCATTTTAGTAGTTGTACTACGAATGGTCGGAGGTTTTTAAAGACTAAATTCTTTCAATTTTCTTTACAAAGCTAGAATAGCGATAAGAGGTGACCAACATAAGGTGAAGGAAAGTTTGAGTTTTAAGAATAGTTAGTTAAACTATTTTCTTATTTGTTTTTCCTATTCTAACAATAAGCAAAAAATCAAACAACAATTTATCACAATTAAAAAATAAACAAGATAGGAAACAAGAAATATACTTATTTACAATAGACAATATTATCACTAGATATAAATATTAATCCCTCTCTCACATCCCCATTTATTCTTCAAGCTCCGGCAGCGTCTCGGTTTCCACAGGAGTCACCGTCTCAGTATCCTCTCCCTCCTCAATTTCCCCATCGTCTTCCTGTGTCTGCCCAACATCCACTTCAGCTGTAGTCGACTTTCCGTCTTCCCGTGCCGTCTTTACGCTTTTTGCCTGCTCAACATCCACTGGAGCTGTAGTTGACTTTCCATCTTCCCGTGCCGTCTTTGCGCTTTCAACATCCACTTGAATTGCCGTATTAACGTCCGCTCCATATTCCGAGTCTCCTGTAGTTATCACAACACTTCTTGGTCTTGTCGACTTTCCATCTTCCTGTGCCGTCTCTGCGCTTTCAGCATCCACTTGAATTGCCGTATTAACTTCCGGTCCATATTCCGAGTCTCCTGTAGTTATTACAATACTTCTTGGCTGAAAAAATAGTTGGGATTTATTTATTTTCAAAAAAAGAATTATTACCATTTTCTCTTCCTTTAGCTTATTTTCATCTTTCTTCTTATTGAAGAAAAACCACCCCGCGTTTGTGACGATAAAGCCAACCAGAAAAAAGATGAAGAGATAAATCCAGACAGGTGAAGTTGACGACTTTGTTTCAGCTGAAGGAGCTGGAGTCGTCATTTCTGTTGCAGTCTCTGAAGATGTAGTTGGACATTCACAAGGAGCACACGTTTCAGCCTCAGGTTCCTGTGTAGTAGTAGTTGTCGTTGTTGTCGGTGGTGGATGAGAAACAAACAGCAGCTCATAGTCCGGTCTTTCCTAAATTAGATAAATTTAATGGGGCTCACAAATTGGACGAAGAAACTCACAAATTGGACAAAGAGATGACATTTTTGCCTGGCAGGTGTACCCACAAGTTTTTTACCATTCAACACAACAGACGCACTCGCTGGAAGTAGGCTGAAGACGAGTAGACGTTCACCTTTCAGATTGTCATTTGTGATGGTCCAAGTTTCTGGGGCAACGAAGGGAGCGGACCTTGGAACGCATTTAATTTTGTCCACAATCAAGGGTGCAGCAGATGAGTCGAAGGTTTGCTCATGAGTCAAAGGTTTGCCTCCAAAATTCATCGTGAATCTTTGTTCATTTTCTATCTCTATATTGACGGTCTTATCCTCAGAACCATCACTCTTGGCTCGATCCTTCTTGCCCGGAGTCGCTTCGCCAACTGAAAGAACAAAAATACAATACAGGCATTTATATGTTCGAGTTTTATTTTACCTAAACGGGTGAACGCATAGTAATCATCATCAGTCCTGGTCCAAGAGACTTCGAGAATCGTCCACGGCATGCACAAACCACACGCCTCCTTTCTCTTACATATTCTCTCGTGAGTATAGTGTGGACCTTTGCTGAGCCTTTCGACATCCTTGTTGTTTTTGCTGTAAACGAAGGGCATACTGAAAAGCAGGAAATCAAATTTTTCAATAAATTCAAAACCTACGTGTTGTTAAAGCTCTCCTGGACTTTGGTACCACTTCCAAAGCATTGACCTCCTTTGTTCCTCACTCCAGCTTTAAACTTGATCCTGTTGTTGTTGCTTTTGTTCCTGCTGAGCAGGTCCATTGTGCATGTTTTGCCGTCGATGTTAAACTCACTGGAATAGAAAACAATTTACTAGACTTACAAGAAACCCTTAAAAAAAGCCAACTTACATAAAGTTTTTGTCAATATAAGCCTCACATGAATTCGGGAAGCGCTGCATGTACAAGAAAGAGTTAAAGTTTTCCTCGTTGGCTATTATGGTGTAGTTGACAAGCGTAACATTGTTTCCAATCTTTTTGTGATTGGCAACTCCGACGATTTCCTCCTTCATCTGTGCAGGCACTTCACACACAAGTAAGGTTGCGATGACGAGCAGCAGCAACAACAAGGAGCACAGCGTTGACGATTTACTTGTCCCAGGGCCGGTGTCGAGGTAGTAGACGAGCATTAAAGTGCGTTATTGTTCTAAGCGTAAAAACGTGGTGTTTTAGACTTTAGGATGTTTACAATGGTTGGAATTAAGGAATTTTGATGGCTTTTTATAGTGGGCTTTTTAAGCTTTTTAAGAACTCATTTTTCATTAAGATTCCAGACATCTATAGAAAACTCCCTATAAAAATTCAAAAACATCCACCGATCTATTTCCTAAGCTCTTAAACTCTTGATCTATCCAATATTTTCGACAAAAATTTATCACAGTAAATTATTCATTCCCCAGATCAACAAATATCAATGATTCACTTAAATTTAAATTTATTGTTTTATTTGAATGGCACGCATTTATTGGCGTATATATTGAATTGAAATTTTTTAATTTGTCTTTTACAGCTCCAAAAACAAAAAACAAAATTTATTTCCCTCTTAAAAAATATTAATTAACATTTAATAAGAGAAATATGTTCAATTTTCTTTTTTCTATTTTGTCTATAATTTTCATGATTATTTGTCCACGGCCCCCTACTTTCATTTGCATAATAATCCATTGGATAATCATTTAATTTAATTAAATTATTGTTTGATAAAATTGCTGTAGACATTTCAAAAGGAGTTAATAAAGGTAATTTAAATGTGTGCCCCCAATCTATTGAAAGTCTTGGACAGGCTATTTGGACCCAACTAAAAAATTAAATTTTTTTTGATTAAAAATTTTAATTAAAGAATTACCAATCTATTGAATTAAATTTATCTAATATAGATCCAAATATTTCAGATAAAAGTATTTTTATTGGTTGTTTTCCACTATTTATTAATTGTTGTTCAATAAACTTGAAGAAAATTTAAAATTTTTAAGGTAAAAACAAAAAATTTTTATGGAATTTTTATAGGGAAAATTTTGAAATTCTTCTAGAAACCCTTCTATTTTTTATCAATTTATTTAAAAATACCAACTTTATTTTTCTTGTAAAATTAGTGAATAGATGAGAGGTCCCTTGACTTTAACAATTGATGTATTTTTCGTTAGACCCTCCTAAACTCAATCCCAGTTATTATGAAATTCATTTCCCCATTCCTATAAAATTTTTTGTCTATTGTTACTACTTTTTTATCGCCAAAGTTTCCCTAATTTTAAGTTAAAATTTGTTATTAAAATCTCAGTTAATCTCATTATCAGACGATTACCCCTTCTAGTAAATGGTTGAGATAATAAATAATTACTCCAAAGGTTATCATTCGAAAAAAGTATCAAAATTTCTTTTTCCTTTTTCTTCCACAAAAATTATAATTTCATTAAAAGCTTCTCCCCTCCCCCCTTTCTTTTCCTTATATAAATATTTAGTAATTCCATAAATTACCTCAAATATTTTTATATTTCCCTGTCTCCCCAAAGTTCCAAGAATTAAACCAATTCTCTTTGATTTTCTAGCAATTTCAATAGCTTTTTGCCTGTTTGAAAGTAACATTTCAAAACCATATTTTTCAATAGTAAATTCATTTGAATAAGGATTGTATTGATATGCTGGGATTTTTGGATTGTGAATCATTATTGATTCTAAATGGAAACGGCCATCACCCAGATAACTTAAAAACATAATAAAAATAATTTTTTGTAAATTATTTGTGGACAGAAATAGTGTGTATTTTCTTTCTCATCTCATAACTCAATTTTGTCTCAGGATTTAGCGGACATCTACCCTATCCAATTTATTATAAGTTTAATTGAGACAATTGAAGCTTGGGACATGTAAATAAATTGAAGGGAATCGTTTTTTAAAGTCAATCTTTCGGAATAATGTGAGAGTCCGACGGTTTCCCCTAACATAATTAAAGTAACCCCCTCCCCCCATTCAACCAGTAAAAGCATTATTTTAACTCCCAAACCCTTCGAACTCTTCATTCTCTTAGAGAAGTCCTTTAATCTTTATTAACTAAAAATAAATCCTTCCTCACATTATAGCAGAAACATCATCAGGCAATTTAGGCGATGTACACCCCAAAAGTTCTCCAGGACTAAGAGGATTAGCTTGAGGTATAATTATTTGAAAACCATCCTTTTCTAATTGTTTTTTGGCTGCCTTTAAAAAGAATTGATTTTTTAAATTTTATTTTAAAAAACTTGTAAGGAAGCAATAAATTGTATTGTGCTAACTAAAGCAATTTTTAAAGAATTTTTGTTTGAATTAAAATTTTGTTTTATTGTATCATAAAAATGTGTTATTTGTATATCTATATTGACAAAAACATAAAGTAAATGAATTCCAATTGTGTGTTGTATTGGGACCTTTAAAAAAAAGAGAAATTATTTTTTTATAAAATTTTTGTTTAGGAGAAAAAGTAGTCACAAAATAAATCAACAAAGATTAGGCCTATTTGTAAATTTCTAGAGAATAAAAAGAAATCCTCCAAAAACCCCTTTTATTTTTTCCCCAATAAAACAAGAATTGTTTTCCCTTATTTAGTCAATATCCTCGTCTCAAATAGTTTTCGACACAGTTCTAATACTAGCGCGGTATTACCAATATGTAGTAACGTATCGGTAATGTTCAGTATTACAGGTAATGGTATCGAAAAAATTCATTTGCCCGTACACTAATACAAAGGAACAACAAAATTCCTTTGACCAACAAAATTCCCTTTGATGGCCAATTTAGAATCTCAAAAATAATTAAAAGAAAATCTTTTGAAAAATATCATCTTAATTTATTCTCGTCATTTACAAATTTTCTGTTGTAGTGACTGACCAAATCATTTTTTTAAAAGCCCCAAACTAACCAAACAACTATGTGCATAATGTACAAGCAAATCACACCCCAAAGCCCTAGCCGTATAATCATCTACACAACAAGCCCCGTAAGTAACATCCCCCAAAATTATAAATTCAACATTTTGAGTATATTTTTCTAAAATATCGGCAATTAAACAGGCAAACATTGTTAATCCTTCAGGCATTTGGAGAACAACTGGAGAAGAAAAAAACAAAATTAAATGAAAAATCCAATCATTCCCAGATCCAGAAAATGGACTCGAGGTGGGGAAGACTAGTTGGAAATAAACTAAACTTCCGAAAATTTATTCGGAAATTAAATTTTAAAAATTAGTCACTAACCAGTTTTGCTTTGTGTACTTTTAATTTTCCATATAGTTTTTGGAATTTCAAAAGAATAATTTTGAGGTAACTAAATAAAAATAATTAGAATTAAAAATTAAAAATAAATTCCAAACAATTTTTAAATCCTTTATTAAATTTGGATTTTGAGAAATTTCTTCAATTTCTTGTCGTTGTTTACTTCGAGTTGCTAATAAAGATGAAGACATTCTTTTAAATATAAAATTTAAAAATTATAAAAAAATTATATTCTTTATAAGAATAATTTAAAATTTTGTTTAAAAACAATTTAAAGAAAAAATAAATAAAAATTTAAAAATAAATAGACTTTTTATTTTAATTTTAAAAATATGGCAATATTAAAGGAAAATATAAAAATCTAAATTTAAGAATTTGACATATACAAAATTAAAAATAAATATCAATTTAATCTAAAAATGAAAAAAACCCTAGCAGATTAGATATATGTGTGTATAACCCTTGATTTTATTTATTTAATAAATAATTTTCCCATAAAAAAAAAGAAATATTCATAAAAATATTTATTGTAAAGATTTTAAAAATTAAATTTCTCATTTTAAGAATTAATAAAAAATTATCCAAAAAAAGGATTCGAACCTCTTTTTAATCCCAAATAAATTCTACAACACATATATCTCGCTATACCTAAATTCTACTATTCTAAATATAATAAAAATTCTATTTTTGAGCAATTAAAATTTAAAAAAAATAAAAAATAATTAAAATAACTAAAAATGTTGAGACTTTAAACAATAAAAAGCCGGATTAATTGTTAACAATTTTGGTTCCAATTTTGGCCAAAAATTTTTGTATAATTTTGCAGAATTAAAACCAAAGAAAGCCTCAATTAAAGGTCTATTGAAGAGTTGAAGTCTGCCAAAAAAAAATCATTTAAAAAAATAAAAAAAATTCAAAAAAAAACTTGTTTCCCGTCGCTGAACATAAAAATTTATAATAATTTCGACGAAGTAAATGAGGCCCTAAAACAGCTAGGCCTAAAAGATAACTAGAAAGTGTACAGAAGAGAAGCACATCTCCACCAGGAATTATTGGTAAATTATTTGAACAAATTAATTTGTAATAAATTAACTAGAAAAATGTTTAATTTAAAAAGTTTATACAAAAAAAAGGGTTCTAAAAAAGAATCATAATTTTTTTGGTCCTTGAAAAGATTAAAAAGGACATTTAAATCAAGGGAAAAAAACAAATTAATTTGTTTTTGTAAATTATTTAAAATTATTTAAGCGACACCATTTAAATTTTCAAAAATGATAATACTCTAACGAGCTCTCAAAAATTTTTAGAATGTTTAAAAATTAGGCAAGTAAAAGTATAGGGATGTCAAAATAACAAAAATACCCTCTTCAATATTTACATAAAAATTGTTTCGAGTTTTTCAATTAAAAAATCAACATCAAATAAAGATAAAATTATCCTTTTTTTAGTCTTTTTATACTCCGAAAACGTTTTTTATGTAAACAAGGTACTAAACCCCACAAAATGTTTCTCAAAATTTTAATTAACAAAAAATTTAAAAAAACCTCAATCATTTTCCAAAATGCATATAATGCCAAAGTATTGTTTTGCCAAAATATAGCCATTGAAAGAAAAGAACTCAAAGCAACAGACAAAAATTGTTTTTGTTTTAAGAAATTAATGGGGCGAGTAATTGAAGTAAAAAACTTAAGAAAAATAATTCTTTTAAAATTTAAAAAATAAAAAAAACCTCAAAAAGTAAAGGCATTGAAGCTAGAAAAAGAGGAAATTTTAATGTATTTTGTTGTTTATTAAACAATTTGTAAATATTTAATAAAGTAAAAGATGCAATAAAATTTCTTGTAGATATCTAAAAAATATATAGAAATTGAAAATTGAAGTAAAAATTTTCATTTTAATAGCTCAAAAAAATGCTAGGAATTCCAAAAATTGAGATTACATTTACTAGTCCAACTATTCGAAAATTCAAAAGACCTACAACCCTAGTTACTAATATTCGGCATGGTTCGGTATCTACAAAAGTATAATATTTTTTATGATTATGAAGATGTAAGGAGTTTGAAGTATTTCAAATTTTTTGGTAGTACTCATGATTTTTTTAATTCTGATACTTACTCGAACAAGTATTTTTCTGTACCTTTCTTTAAAAAATTTAATTAGGTCCCTTCCCTTATTATAATTTTAAAATTAATTTTTTGAAAAAACCTTTATTGCCCGTTTAAATCTCTTCAAATAACCAATTTCTTCTTCAGGTAAAAGGCCATGACTATATTTCAGTAATTTTTGAAGAAAATTTGAAGATTTTGACAATTTAGAAGAATATTCAGAATTAAAAGAAATAAAATTATTTTTTGAAATAATTAAAGAAATTGCCCCAGTTGAAAATCCGAATAAGATTGATTCAAAAAAATTGATTGGATAAATTAATTTGCGTTGTTCTGCTTGACGAAATAATGCTTCGGAGGCATAAAAAGAAAAATAAAATTAAATTTAAAAAATTCAGAGAAAAAAATAGAGAAATTTTTGTGACAATGAAATATTTTTGAGAAAATAATTAAAATTAAGGTTGTCACTACTGGTTTTAAAACCAAAAATTTTGATAGTTCATACCAAAAATTAACCGATTTAATAAACTATTAAAAATCGAAAATTTGTGAAATGAGTGATTTTTTTAAAAATTCTAGCATAACAAAATAAATATATACTGGGAGTACCGATTAATAACCTATAGTGAATATAAAATTAATAACCTATATTAATAACCTCCATTTAAACCTTCAAAAAAATTTCTAAAATTTAATACAAAAAAGAGAATCGAAAATTTTGAAGAAAAAATTTCCGAAATGAAGAATATCTAAATTTAAAAACTAACCAAATTTAGCAGATAAGGAAGAAGCAAAGCTCTTCTTTGCTTAGTTTCAATCCAAACCGTAACTAAACAAGTAGCAAATCCATTCAAAAAAGAAAGTGTTGGCCAAGTAACAAAACCAAGAAAACGTCTAAAAGTGCAAAACCATAACATAAAAAGAATGCAAGTGCAGACAATAAATAGAGAGGAACGAATTGTTTTGAAAACAAAAGTTTTCCATTCGATTTTGTGTATTTTTCCTCTTTTGTCGATTAATGATTTTAACTAAAAAATTCTTTAAAAAAGAAAAATTGGAAATATTGAACCTGACAGACCCCATATTTTTTCCTCCCCGTTTTTTCCCTATATATCTATCAGGGATCCCGCCGACAAAAAAAACAAAATTCCCGATTTTCGGGAAATCGGGATCGCGGAATTAATTCTATTCCCCCTTGGATGGAAGGAAAACCGAAGGAAGAAGTCTGACCATTCTGCAAATATACAGGAAGAAACTTGTGGAAAAAGGGGGTCTGTCAGGTTCAATATTATCGAAAAAATTAATAATTTTTTAAAATTTACAAAATATAAAATTCCATAAGTTTTTAGAGAAAATAATGTACTGGGCAATAAAGCATCATAAATAGCTAACAAACAATTTGGATTCCAAGTATGACTAAAAGTTGATTAAAAAAACAAAATTTATTTTTTAAATTTATAACCTGCCTTAATTCATAACATTCTGCTGAGCAAAGTTTAAAACCCAATTTTCCTGCCAAAAATTTACTTAAAATCATTTTTAAAAGCTGATGAGAAAAATTTAAACAAGGCAAGAAAAGGAATAAATTAAGGCAGTTGATGTCAAATTAAGGCATCGAATGATATAAAAATTTCGTTTCCCCCCAAGCTATTTATAAAAAATATAATGAAAATCTGCAGAGAATTTATAAAAAAAATACTAAATTTATATGTACAAATTTTCTATAAAATTACTCCATAAATACTGTATAAAAAATAAGAAAAATATATACGGTAGGTGATATTTTGGATTGAATTAATGGTGAAGGAGAACAATTATTGATTCCCAATATGTGTACATACTAGCAAGTAAAAATATAAACGGAATAAAACTATGCGTCGTTATACATGTGTATCAGGGCTGGAGAATTTTGAATTTTAAAAAGCGGAAGGCGGAAAAAACGGAAGAAAATAAAAAAAAACAGAAACGGAAGACCCAAAAATAAGACAAAATTCGACGGAAGACGGAAGCGGAAGAAAATCCAGCCCTGATGTTTATTAGTTTTTTAGGCCAAAAATCTTCAAATTTTAAATTTCTTTAAAATCTTCTTTAAAAATATAGGACAACAAAATGGAACAACAAGAACAAAATAATATAAAAATAAACTCGAGAAAACAAAGAAATGATGCTATTCCGGTTGAATTGCTTAGTGATGTATTCAAATCATCCAATGTTTCATTAAAAGAATTAAAAACGTCTTCAAGACATTTGTGGAAAGAAATTTATGAGCCGCTCTCTCTGCCTTCGAGTATCAAGAGTATCGATGAATTTAAAAAGAAAGTTAAGTATGTAATTACGTATTTATTCTAATTAAAGGACCTTTTCCTTTCGAATGTGACACCCCTCCAATTGGGGTCGCTTTTTTGAATGAAAAATAAAATGGCCACTTTTATTTTAATGGCCTTCCTTTTATTTTTGAGGAATTATATGTAGTAATTGCAAAATCTTTAAATAAAATTTGAATTTTTCAAATTATTATTTTCCTTATTGGGGTCCTCCCCAAGGAGGTTAACTTCAAAATATTGACAATAAATAGGAACGGATACATACATATTTTGAACAAAAAATTAAAAACTAACCACCTCAAAAATAATTTTCAAGAAAAAAAATTAAAAAAATATCCAAGGTTGATAAATAACAAGACAGCTCGTGTTGTCACAAAGCACTTCTGAATGCCAATCAATGTTTAGATTTTTAACGGTTTAAACCTAAAAATAATTTTTTAATTAGGCAAGTGATAATCTTCAAAAAAATGGAAGAAGGTGGACTCATAAAATATTGGCATAAAGTTGCTAAAAATATTTTAACATCTTCTGGAATTGTTTATTCTCTTGTAGGAGAGAGCTTTAGAAAAATGAAGGTAGAAAATTATTAATTTGTTAAAATAAAACTAAGATAAGTAGTAAATGCAATCTAGTAGTAAATCGACAGATAGTCCTCTATCCCCTCAGTTCCGCCGATAATTTCCACTTAGCCACTTTCTCCCTCTTCCATTTTTAGCGCCGCAGGCGAAAATTTTCAGAATTTTGGAAGGCCAAGAAGCCAGATTTCTCAAATTTGTCCTCAGATTGGGTATAATTTTTGCGTTAATTTCATTGAAAAAAACGCAAAACGCAAAAAAGGCCAAAATTTAACGCAAATAACGCAATGCGCCCACCCCTGATCGGTACAATAAAATAGTTACGGGTTAAACAACCCTTAACAGGGTGGACCCGCCGTAACGGCATCTAGTTTGCCCTTTTGTGTCTTGCGCTTATTTGGCCCCGCGTCCAGTTTGCCTGCACTCAGCTGTTCGGCTCTCAGTAGCCTAGCCTGGTCTTAGTAGTTGCGGCGCTCTACTGACCCTAACTGAGAAAAGTTGTGAGAAGAAAAATATGGGTACGGCCCACTTAGTCGCGCGGCCACTTAGTCGCAGAGCCATAACTTGCTTTAAGATTTCCGAATCTTTCCAAATTTGGTATTAAACGATTCCACTCATCGAGATAAAGAGATTGGTACCAAAATTGATAAGGGCCAGAAACTTTTTAGCAAGTTATGGCTCTGCGACTAAGTGGCCGCGCGACTAAGTGGGCGTGTCCCGAAAAATATGCCCCAGAAAAAGATTGACTGCCGAAGACATTCATTCCTCTTTTTATTCTTATTTTTTGCAAACTTTGTTTCCATCTAAAATCAATAAATAACCGTTTAATAATTAACTAAATTTTTTAGACCTTTATTTGATTTAAACCTTTAAAGCTTATAAATATGACCGAACAAAACCAACTGGGACAACAGGCACAAGATGTAATTTATTTGTTAAACAAAATTTATCTAAAAATTCTTTTTTTAATTTTATCAGTCTGTGGACGAATTAATTGAGGCGGGTGGTGTAGCAAATTTCTTCAAAACATTAATGGACGAGAAAGAGCAACCGCTTATTCATAAACTGCTTTCGCACATTGAATCTCAGAATAGCACAAACCGACAATTGATTGAATTGGCTACTAAGCAGCTTGAGTTGGCTACTAAGCAGCAACGGACGAATGAAGCAATGATAGAAGAAGTCCGCACTTATTTGCAGCTTCCGGCTTATAAAGAGACTTCAGGTTTTTAGTAAATAATTAAATGGGACCGAAAGTCATCAAGTGTTTTTCTATTATGCGTCTGTCCGTTGAGTTTTGAGATTGAGGTTCATACTTGTACCATTTATCGATTTTACTTTAATCCAGATATTATCTTTTGCAGTCACTAAGTGTAGCAAGTGTAAAAACTTGTCCAAGACTTAACTTTAACTTAACTTTTTTCTTAACTTTCATAGTGTGGGAACTTACGGACTTTACGCCGAGTACCTCATTCCAGGGTGTAAACTTATTTTTTTGACCTAGTCCACACTCCATATTTAGAAAACTAAATCCGTTTTTTTCGGCTATTTTTTTAGTTTCTACTGAAATACAATCCTTCCATTTTTAGCTTTATTTTGTCGCTTTTATGAAAAATTTTTTTAAAATTTAATTTAATAAATTTTAGTCAAAAAAACGTTAACGAAGAGCAAAAGTAATCCATCAAAGCTAAACTACAGCGAATTCAAATGCGAGGATTGTGGTGTTTCGTATGCTACTAAAAAAGGTTATAATCAACATTACGGTTCTCGAAAACACAGAGAAGCTGAAGAAGTCAAGAAACGTCAAAGAGAGGCTGAAGAAGGGGAACAGAAAATTAAAGGTGGTGAAGAACCTGAACTGGAGGAATTTGATGCATCAGCTCCTTCGTCTTCAAAAATGTCTGCTCGTTAATTTGTTTTGTTGGGATTTTTTGGACTTGAGGCTTTTTAGTTGTTTGGGTTATTGATAGGTTTATTTTGAATACAAAATTTTTCTTTAAAAAAATCAAAAATAAGCTCAATTTTATTTGACTTTTTATTGTTAGACTTAATTTTATCTTTTAAATGATTTTAAATATTATGACTCATTTCTCTCTCAAAAAAAATTTATTTTTTTATTTAAAACGATTCTTTCAAAAGGCATTGATTCTCTTATGCTTTTTATGTTTTCTTCTATAAAAAATCAATTTATTTTTGACTTAATTTCTTTTAAATATGAGACTCATTTTTTATTTCTTTAAAGTATTTATATACAAAAATCATTTTAAATTTATAAAAATATAAATCCTCGAGACACCTTCCAAAAAATTTTTTTTCTTTAATTTTAAAATGATTTTTAAAAAGGCATTAAATTTAATTTTCATATGTCTATATTTTTCTAAAATATAAATTATTTCAATTTACATAAATTATTTTTTAAAATGTTTCCAACAAAAAAATATATTCTCATTAATTCTATTTTTTAATGCAAATATTATAGCCTCAAAAATTTTTTTCTCAAAAATTCCTCAAAAAATTTTTGGCTTTTATTTTTGACTTTTTGTTAGTTTTTTTTTGAAATATTTTTTTGTTTGTTTTAATTTATTGTCGTGAAATAAAAGATATTTTATTTAATTTTTCAATAAAATCATCGGAGGTTTAATTTGTTTAGAAAGAGGCTTAGGAGTGGCTAGTTTTTATAAATAACTGGCTAAAATTAAAACAAGATTAAAGGAATATTTTTTGCTTAAAAGCCTGACATGACATTTTAAAATGTATAAATCTCAAAATATTAGAAGGTTTGGACTGGTGAACCCTCAAAAAATTTAAATTATTTAAAGTTAAAAATCTGGATATGATTTAGCCTTAGATTTTAATCCCGAATAATG
Organism: Meloidogyne arenaria; assembly: GCA_036172955.1. Taxonomy (NCBI): domain Eukaryota; kingdom Metazoa; phylum Nematoda; class Chromadorea; order Rhabditida; family Meloidogynidae; genus Meloidogyne; species Meloidogyne arenaria. The sequence goes on along the minus strand of JARQAB010000046.1, from coordinate 2,314,202 downwards.
ATCCGAATCAAGAAAAATAATTTTTCATTCAATATTAAAAATTGCGGCCTCGCACCAAATCGTCCTGTTTCTATATTTAATTATGGTGGCGAGAGAGTGTATAAAAAAAGAGTTTGGAACAGATTTAAACAAAATTTAAACGTTTTGCCATTTAGTTAATTATTTTAAAACGAAGCTGCTTTTTAAAGAAATTTTTAGAAAAAGTTTTTAAGTAAAATTTAAACAAAATTGATTTTTTACCATTTAGGCTTATTTGCCAAATTTGCTTACCATTGGTTTATATTACCCAAATCTTCTATAAATTGTTTTTATTAATGTTTTCTTCATTATAAATTTTTACAATTTTTTTGAGAAATTTCATTTGTTCAAAATTCTTACGCATTATATATTCTTTACTATTTTTTCACATTTTTAGAGAAAAACAAAAATCTTAAAAATTTAAAAATGGCTCCACCGTCGAATAAAGTTCAAAAGGTGATGGTTCAACCCATCAATTTAATCTTTCGTTGCTTGCAAAGTCGTTCTCGCATTCTGATTTGGCTTTACGAGAATGTTACTTATCGCATTGAAGGATATATTATTGGTTTGTTTTTTATATAATGGTTAATTTGTTTTGGGTAGGGCAAATGTTCTTTTTGTCTAAGTACCTAACTTCGGATTTTTAAAAATCAATGTCGTAAATACTCAATATTTTGGTTATTAATGAACCAATGTATTTGTAGGTCATAAATTTTCTAGTTACACATGTAGAGGGTTAATGCATCGATTTTTCTAGGAAAACAACAAAGTTATTTTAAGAGTACCAATTTTCTAAAATTTTTAATAGTAAAGAGCAACTACTTTTCAGGTTTCGATGAATATATGAATGTCGTCGTCGACGAAGCTGAAGAGGTTAACATGAAGTCACTCAATCGTCACAAATTGGGGCGGATCTTGCTCAAGGTTTTTTTGGAATTTAAAGAATACCATTTTACAAATTTAATTTTAAGGGCGATAACATAACGCTTATTCAAACGATCCAGTGAAGCTATAAGATCTCGAATTCTTCTCGACTTCAACCAAAATTGTTCCTTTAATTATTTGGCAATGGAAAAATGTTTAATTGTTCTTTTCGTCTTTTAAAGCCAATAAATATTTTGATTATTTTATTCTGTCATTTTATTTGTAAGGTTCAATTTTTATTTTATACAGAGAAGAAATTTGTATATTTTTATTTTTCGCTTTTCCATACACTTAAGCTTCAAAAACTACGAAACAATTCCAACATTTCTTTTTAAGATTTTTTTGCAAAATTCCTCGAGCTAATCTTGAGAAAATTTTATTCAAAACTAGGGTTCGATTTGAGAAAACGGGATTTTTTTGTTTTAGTTTCGGATATCCAAAAAATTTCCTAGATTTCTAACCAGAATTAAAAATTCCTAAAATTATACTTGATTTTTTGAAAAATTAAAGATATCAAATGAAAAGAAAATAAATTTAGAAAATTAAACTTTAGTAAAAAATACACTCTTCCCTCATAAAACAAATTTTTTTATTCAAAAAATAATCTAAAAATAATAAAAACAAAATCAACAACCTAAAGCATACTTCTTTTCTTCATTAATTAAAGGACTTAAAATTGGGTCATAAAAATTACTGATAGCCAATATATTTGGTTCACGTCCCTAAAAATTAAAAAATAAATTATAAAAATTTTCTTTAAATAACCTGAAATTGTGTATACATTTCCCATTGCGATTTTAAAGAGCCATTATTTAGCCAAACTTGTTTTAATCTGTTTGCTGTTGATAAATTGTTCCCTTCATTATCAAAAGTTTGATGTACATCTAAGGCTAATGCCTAAAAATAAAAAGATTAGTGCTGTGGACGAATCATTATCTCTGACGTTGTAGTTAGTAGACCAATATATGGGTCTGTATAAATTTGTAAATCCTGTGAACTAGACCGGATCATGAGCGCTAGGTATAGAAAGAGGACCCCAAGCCGATCTACTCCAATTTTATAAAGTTGAAATGACCATCCCCATTGAGACTTTATAAAAAAAAAGTTTGCCGAGTGTACTTTGCTGATTAAAAAAACTTTTGGTAATTTACCCTTATACTATTATAGTATTATCCCAAATTTTCCTTTTTTTAAAAATAATTAAGTTAATAAAAAATATCCAAATAAAAATTATCAAAAAGAAATTTCAACAAACCTCACACCACAATTTTCTGTAATACATACAAGCATTTGAATGTGGCACAAAAATAGGTATAAAAGAGCATGGATGGAAGTTGTTATGTTCAATAGGGAATGGAAAATATTCAGCATAAATTTCTTTGTAAAGATCCAAATAATATTTATCTCTAAAAAATTTTTTAAAAATTTAAAAATTCAAAAAAAATTCTAACTGAAATTTTTCCAGTTCAAATAATGAAAGGTCATAATCTGCCCAGAACAAAGTTCTCCAAGTATCCCAAAATTTTCCTCTTGCCAATGCTAGGGAAATATCTTGTGCTTTTTGTAAAGTTAGAAGATGGCCATTTTTCTGAAAAAAAATTTAAAATAAAATAAAAAAAAATATTTTTTACCAAATGTGGACTACTCATTGAAAGAATCAATTCAGGTTTGGAAATAAAAAATTTAAAAAATATTTTTAAAAAATCTCTAGCATCCCATTCTTGACTGTACATTGCATGTGGTCTAGATAAATGCATGTAAGGAGAACGAGTTAACAAAGCATGGACAAGCATGCCTACCTAAAAGAAATAAAGTATTTTTAATGATTTTCAGGCCTAATGCTTATGTATGTTAGTATTAGGGTTGGACAAGACCTGTTTTAAAATCGGAATTTCTGATACTTTTTTGCCAAAAATTAACCGCATATATAGAATTTTAATTATATTTTAATTAAAAATTCCCCCAAAATAAAACTGGTATTTGTGAAAAGTATATATCAGTGAAAAGTCAGCAGAGCAGGAATTACACCCCCCCCCCCCCACCCACTTGCAGCAGTACCAAAATTAGAAAAAATCCTTACATTTTCAAGAAGATCTTCCAATTCTTCATAATGTAACAATTCATCCTCTTCTTTAATATTCCCAACCAACCAAACTAATTTATCCAATCTTTTATTTTCATCCTTTACTAAAAAATATAAAATTTATTAATTCAAAAATAATTATAAAATATACATCTCCATATATTTGCAATCCACCCTTTATCAACTTTTCCGTCTCTAGCAAAAGCATCAAGATAAAAACGACCAAGATATTCATCTTTAAAAAATAGGAAAAAATTTTAAAAAAATTAAAATAAAATTTATACTGGTTGTTTTGTCTGTAACTTCATATATTCGAACAGAAGGATGACAACGTTCTAATGAATCATCTAATATTTCCTTTAAAATTTTAAAGATTAAAGAAAATTAAAATAATTAAAGTAAGTTTATGATAAATTCCTAAAACTTTTACTCATCCTTCAACAAAAATGAATTGACTTTAGGAATATTGTTTGAAAGCAACCAAAATCTATCTTTTAAAGGAAGAATGGATTGTAAAATGGCCAACTGTCTCACAAGAAAATACATTGTGGTGTCCATAATTACACTTTAAACTGTCTTCAGAACCACAAGAATCAACACCCAAAGATGAATCTATCCCATTATTTCAAAAATATTAATAAGTAGGGCTAAAAGGGATGCACAAAAGTCTTGGTAAACAACGTATTTACCTTGTGGTTTAAACACCAAATAATAGTGTAAATCAAAATAAACCTTAAATTCAATGCCAAGAACAAATTGAATAACAGTCAGAATCTTTTCAAAAGTTGGCCAAACAGGAAAATGATACATTAAATCAAGAGTATCAACACTTTATAAAAAGTTAAAAAATTATATAATTCAGAAAAAACCCATGAAAATGTTCAGCTTCTCTTCTACAAATATAAAAAAGATCGGAAGTACGTAACTGTCCAAAGGTTTCTATACCCTCTTCTTTTTCTGCATATTGACACCATTGTCCATAACGTTCGATAAGTACTGGACGTAAACGATGGTAAAGACTAAAAATAATTTTTTAATGAAAAAGTGGCTTTCTCTGTATAGATTTTAATTTCAAAAATTAATTAATAAAGAACCCAAAATGCCCCCAAATTCAATTTAAAAAAAATGAAACCAAGCCTGCGGATTAAATTTTGGGCGCTTTGATGTTTTCCCGCTTTTTATTATTAAAATTTTTACTCGAAATAAAGATCTTTTAAATAAAAACATATAAAATTACCCAGCAATAAAATCCCTCAAAGTTTCGGGATTTCCAATCATTTTTGTAGAAAGTTGGTGGTGAGCAGTTGATCGAAAGCCAATATGTTGTGAAAGCCGTTCACTTAAAAAATTGTTGAAAATTAAAAAATTAAACAAATTTACTCACTAAATACTTCGTAATTCTTCAATAGTTAATGAATTATTAAAAAGATGATCATTTGAAGCAAAAGACTGAAATTAAAAAAATAAAGAATTAATAATGAAAAGGTTAATTTTAATTATTTTCCTCCGCTTGAGGAAGCGGCCCATGGTCCGGCTTACTCTCATTTATGCCCAAAAGGATTATGTCTGAATGAAAATAGTGAAATGTCGGCTAGAAAATAGTCCCAGCATGTAAATTAAACCTCAACATTAAATTTTATTTAAATTCCTTTCTGCAAGTAATGAGATTTCGAAAGAAAGTAAATAATTTTCGGATTAGAAGAAAAACCCTAGGAAGATCCCATAAAATTTTTCAAAATATTTACAGATCTAGCAATCCAAGAATCCCAAAGTTCCTTCTTCTGTTCTCGAGCATTTGAATATTTTAATAAATCAAACATAGAAGAATCATCTGTACTTGCTTTCCAAGGACCTTTTTCTGGATCATTTCTTTAAAAAGAAAATTTTTTATTTAAAAAATTAAAAAAACAAACCCAACAGAAAGCTTTTTTAAAATTTTGGGAGGAACGTGTTTAAGTTGATTTCGATCTTTTATCATAACTTGAACATTAGCATATCTTGGATCAAGTAAAAGACTTGTTCTAGAAAAAAGAAAATTTTAATAGGTATTTTAAGAGTAATAAAAAATTGATTTTGGATGGGTCCTTTCACGTACTAGTGAAAGAGAACGATCGACGGATAAACGAAAATAGTCTCGTTATACTTAAAACTCCATTCAGAATTTAGATTAGAAGACCTTGACTAGTACCTGAGTGGAACAACCCAAAAATATTTTTTTGTAAAAATTATAGTTTAATGTCATTCCCCTTTAAATTTTTCATGGACAAATTCAAAGAAATGTATAAAAAAGTAAAAAATAGAATATTTACATACAAATATCTCTTTCCATGAGTTCTAGCCTCATGAAGAAGACCTTTCGTCCAATTTTGTTCTTTTGCGTGGAAGTTATTATTTCTTGGATCTGGTTGAAGTCTTCATAAAAAAATTTTTTAAAAGTTAGGAAAATAATTTCTAAAAATAAACCCAATCATGTCCCATTCAAGTTTCAAAAGTTCTACTAAGCGGCGTTGCCAAGGATCGATTTTAGCCAGCTCTGATTCTGGTATTCTCTAAAAAAGATTATAAAGATTTTGAAATAAAATTATTTAACGAGAAATAGTCAAGACTGCAGCATTCTTTTTCTCTTATTTTCATGAAAAAGGCGAAACTAACTGGAAAATGGAGGGGGGTCTTGAGGACTTTTTTTGGCTTTTTTTTTCTTTTTTTCGAGCCCGATTAATAATAAAGGGTTAAATTTTTAATAAAAACAAGGAAAACAGAAATAATTCAAAAAGTAAGTCAAGAAGAAAATTCACGCATTCTTCAGTAGTGACCAAAATAAAAAATCTTACTCTAACAGAATCAACAATAATCTGATGTTGAGCTCTATCAGACATTTCATTAACTAACAATTTTTCAATTGCCTAAAAAATTTTTTAAAAATTTTTAAATTAAATTTAAAAAATAACCTCAAAATCCTTTTTCCAATCGGTAAGACTACATTCAGGCCAATCTGTTAACATTTTTAATTGAACGGAGGAGAGAGCAAAATAACCATTTCCTTCATCTTTGAGTAATGGAGATAAAACTTTGTCAAAAGTAAATAAAGCATCTTTTTGTTTTAATTCTTAAAAAATTTATTTGATTAAAGATAGCAAATAATTATATTTTTGCCAAAAATTATTTTATTTAAAGGGAGGGTGCTTTTCTTAATGATTTTAGGAAGGAAATATGAGTTTTGCGGTTGGGTTTTAAATCCATTTAGGCAATAAAAGAGTAAGACTAAATCCCAATATTTTAAAAATCATTCCCATTTAAATCACCGATCCAGACAATAGTAAAATTAAATCAATTTAATCCTTTACTGTCGATTTTGTAAAAAAACAATTGCAAGGAGCAACTCCTACATGTTTATTCTGATTCAAATTTCACAGATTTAAGCTGTTCCGGGTTGCATATTTTTTTGCCAATTAAGTGGCGTGCCTCGTTTAGGTCTTACCGGGACAATCCTACCCTTACTAATCAAATTAAGAAAAATTGTAAACCAAAGGCTAGGCCAATTGTCTTTACTCAAAAACTTAAAAAAATAAAATTTAAACCTTCTTCCAAAAAATCCACATGTTCTGCTAGAGTTGCACTCATTTCAAGAATATATTTTACAGTTCCTTGATAAAATTCATCAGCTTTAAATTTGAAAAATTATACAAAAAAATCTTTTAAATTTTTATACGCAATCCTGTAGAAATTGGAGGCCAATCACTATTAGATTCTAAACTTTCCAACAATACATTATTTTGCGGATTCTCATCTGGTACATTTGGCAATCTACAAAATTAAAAATAAACGGAGGAAAACAAAAATATAATTACACTATATAAAAAGCACTGTGCGGACTTTGATAACCATCATCGTTTAAAACAATCCAATTAATAGCTCGATGTTGGACAGTTGTATGCAAACGCCTCCTAAAAAGGTAGAAGTGATTTTAAGAGAATAATTATGTACATATAAATAGGAGATATGACTAAAACTGAAGACAATCTATTCCTAAGCGCTTATCTAAAATCTGACTGCAATAACTCGCGGATTACCAAAAAAACTAAGATGCGGCTTGACAAAAAAGTTATACTAATTAAATAAAAATTAACCTTGTCACCAACTCAATATTTGATCTAAACAAAGAAAAACGCCCAAAAGATGTACAAAAACATCGCCGAACACTACTTGAAAATAACAATCCAACAGGCATATATACTCAAAACTGGAAATAAAAATTTAAAAAATCGATTCAGATAGATATTTAAAATAAAATTTACTTTTTAAAAATTGCGAAACAACCAAAAAAAAATTTTTTTATTTATAAATATTGAGCATGCGAATTAGCTGAAAATTTGAAGAATAATCCAAAATAGATTCTCGCCATTCAAATGACATGCTTCGCTTTATAATCAACTCATGTCAGTGCCACTATTTAATTCAACACCAGAATTACGCGAAATTTATTTAAGCTTTCCCAAAAAGTAACCTTTTTTAGTTTTTTGACTACTTTTAATGGAGAACGATTTAAATTATTCGATATTTATAGTAAATATAGGTCCTGATTTTATTAAATCAGTATACAACATAAAATAGTCGAAAAAGGAAATGATTGTGTAAAATCAAATTTGTTCAAGGTGATAAAAAATGCATCAAAAAAGCAAAAATTATACAATAAAAGATATAAACAAAAAAAGATAAAATTGTCAAATATATTTTAAATTCTAAACAGATTGACTAGAAAGAAAGTCTGTGAAAATAAAAACTTTAAAAATTGAGGTATGACTCCCTTTTAAAATTTCCTTTAAAAAATTATCTGGAATGGCTATGTTAATAATATTTTTTTAATCTTTATTCACTTTCTATTTGATAAAAAACATCAGTAATTTCATCAAGCAATGAATATTTACTATAAATTTAATTATTTAATAAGGTTAAATCACCTATATCACTAATTATAGGAAATTCAGACTAATTATAGGAAATTCAAACCCAAAAGGTTGTCCTGGAAAAGGAATAACTAAGGATAGAAACTTGTTAATTACTTAAAAAATTTCCCGAAAGTTTCAATCTTATGAACGGGAACCCTTTAAATATTAAAAAACAAACATCAGAAGAGCAAGAAGAACTTGTTGAAGGCGCTAGACTACAATCAGATGGATGATAAACTTCTGGTTCTGTTAATTCAGAAAGTAAAGAATTTGGTGCACTTGATTGGGATTCCTTTAAATTCAATTTAAAAGTTGAAGAAAAATTTTTTTTAAACCTTTCCATGAGTTACTGAACATGGAGAATGTTTTGTAGAAGAAATACATTCCCCGATAGATTCAACTTCTTCATTTGATTGAAAATCAATTATGGGAACATTTTGTTGAGTAATTTGAAGTCTTTCTGATTCTTCTTGCAATCCTTTATTCTCTTCAGGTATTTGATTGTGGAGAACATAAGAAGATATTACTGGAGTGCTACTATCAGAAGGTCCACGAATTGTACTGCTCGTTTGTTGTCGAGGATGGAAGAAATCAAAATCTTCAAAAGTCTCTTCAGTCTGAAATTTTGTTGTATTTTATTGAAGAAAATTATTTAAAAAACCTCAGGCACAAATCTTTCAAATTCTTCCTCCTTTTCAATTTCCTCAATTGAATGTTTCAAATTCGAACCAATACAGCCATGTTTTGCACATGTTTTAGGATCTGGTGTACGAAGTGAACAACTAAAGAAAAGATTTTAAAAAATTAAAAAAGAAAAAATTAACTGTTGGTGAACACTTGGATGTCTTGATTGTGATGTCACTCTTTGACGAAAGAAAAATTTTCGAAAGTGTGGATCATTGAACCTGAATAATATTAAAAATTACGAATCAATTTTTTATGGAAAAGATTAATGGAAATAAGAATAAAGGCGATAGAATTTCTAAATGTTATCATCAAAAAAACTAAGGGAAGCATTAGGTGGACTTGTTAAGTAATACGGTTAAAAACGAAGGAAATACAGTCACTAACAAAAGCAATGAAAACACTCACTCACAAAATATTCATTTTTTATAAAAAGACGCGCCCAAAAAATTTTGAGATTGAGTCGAAAATTAAAATTTTAAAAAGAAAAAACCTTGGATCATCATTAAACTGTTTCTGTTGTTTTGAAAGTAAAGCTTCATTTGAATCAGATGAAGAACAAGGCATCTCATTATCAGAAGATGAAGTAGCCAAATCATTACTATTTTCTCCTCCTGATTTATTTACATTTAAATGTTGTTGTTGTGCAAGTATTAATTTTCGATGTTTTTGTTGCATTTTTTCTAACTTTTCCATTTCCTTTTGTGTTTGTTTTTGATTTGTGACTTTAATGAATTGTTCAGCAAGTCGAACATCAGACAAAATAGATTCATCGATACAACGAGTAACGACAAAAACCTAAAATTAATTTATTAGCTAAACCTAATAATGAGTAAGGACTAGTTATTGGCTATTAAGTAATAAATTTCAAAAGTGTTGCGACAGGTTTACTGGGGTGTGGCCTTAATCTTGTCGAAAAAAAAGAATCCTGCTTATTGTTAGAGATGAAGAACATTGGATTAATAGATGTAACAAAAATTTTATTGCAGAGCCTATATAGACAGCAATATAAAGGAAAAACTAAGAAAAAGATGATGAGAAGTAGCTGGAATAGAAGCAAATTCATCCCAAAGGGTGGGGGGGCACTAGCTCTGAAGTGGAATGAAAGGGCATAACCAGAGTAGCAAACAAAACCCAATTTTTCTTAATCTCATAAAAATAAAAACCTAAAATTAGAATACCTTAAATGACACATCAATATCTTTGTTCTTATAAGCTCTATCAATTTCCTGAACACCGAAAACACCAACATGTTCGTCAGACCGTCTCAACAAACAGAAAGGTCCATTTGCATTTGGTCGATCAATTGTTGCTTTTGGGACGAGTGGACCATCTCTGGGCTGTGACATTCTTCGAGTATTGTATAAATCTTTGACAAGATTTTTATGAAAAGCTTCACGAATTATTTCTTCAATACCATAACGAGGACTATAAAAAACAAAATAAATCTAAAATATTTTATAAATATTACGCAAGTTTCTCATTTGGGTAAATTCCACGAAGCGATTCAGTTGGACAGTGAACATCCAAGCCTGGAGGTTTTTCAACTATAATTTCTTCTTCATAATCATTTTGAATTGTATCAAGGCTAGAACGACATTGTTTCCTTGGAGCTGTTTGATTGTTTAATAATTCAGAAGCACAGCCATCTTGTGATTGCCAACCTGAAAAACTATCTTACAAAAGACAAAAAATAGAGTACCCTTCTGTTCAGATTCAATGAGTTGTCTACAGGGAGAACGAGCTGAACCTAAAAATACAGAAATATATTTAAATTTCTAAGTTAATTTTGATCAGTTCATTTTGGGCTTCGTTTCCCACTTCCTACCATTTTAGAGAATTTATTTCCTGAAAATCCGGACCCTGTAAATAACTAACGTTTTTTTGCAGTTCCAGTTATCCCTCCTCCTTCATTTGTTATTCTACTAACAAATCGCATTGAACGACTCTTTTGTCTTTCTTCCTTCTTTTCATCGCCAGATAAACATTTTTCATGATTAGATAATGTAGGAGAAAAATGTTGGGTAGAAATTGAAGAATCATCAGCAATTGACTGTTTTTTGCTTCCACTGCTTACAGAATCTTCAAGTTCACTGTTCTTGCTGCTAATAGATTTTTGATGGTCTACGCGTTTGAAACAACGTCTAACAATCATAGAATCAGGATATTGATAAGCTTCATCACCTTAAAAGTGAAATGAGCCGAAAATGAAAGGAGAAGCAGTGGGCGTTTATTCAAATTTCAATATGCTTTAGTTAGGGATTTTTTAACTTAACTCCCTAGCACTAAAAAATTTATCAAATAAAATTTACCATGAACATATTGCCCTCCACAAAATCCAGGACAAGTAAACATTGTATTAAACCAAATATGTCCAACTTTCTTTCTCTCTTGCTTCACATTAAATAATTTTAGACGAGATTTTTGAAATATATCTATTCGAATATCTCCCTCCAAAAACACCCTTTTATTTGAAGGAACTGTCCAACCATAACATCTTCGAGAAATACAATTTTTGTCCACATCAGATTGTTGTTGATCAAATTGTTCTTCTTCTACTGAAGCAAGAGGGAAACGTTTATATAATTCTTCCTCTTCTTCATATTGTTCAGCATTCAACCACATATCACTTCCAAGAAATACATCAACATCACCACAGGCAACTCTAACTTTTAATGCGCCTTTTGAAAATGTTCCAGAAAGTTTTGGAGGGCGTTCCAAATATACACCAACAAGCTCTGAAATTGATTTTTAATTTAAAAATTAAGCTGATGTGAGGGTCAAAGTGCTTGCTCAAAAGTTAAATAAAAACTGAATACAATTTGGCTAACCCAAAAAATTTAAAAATTACATACCACAACGTAAAGGTATGTAATTAAGTTTGCGTTCACGCAAATGATCAAAGTAGTAAACATAGCGGCGTTGTGAAGGTATTGTGACTCCTTTGTTGTTGTGAGTACGGATAATGCTTAAAAAAATTTTTGAGAAAAAATATAAAGTAAGTTTATACAAAAACGTAATGAGTACAATTATTCCAAAAATGTAATTAATCCTTAGCTAATAAAAAGGAAAAAAACCTGTAATAATCCATATTTTGTCGTGGAGTTCGATAAAAAGAAATATAGCAAAGATAGGCACAAATCATTACACCAGTACGGCCCTAAAAATTGAAAGGAAAATTTATAAATATAATTTAAGGCAAAAATTGAAGGTATAAAACAACAACAGAAAAAGAGCCCTTGTCTTGAAGAGATTAAATTAAAACTTAAAGAGACTAAAAATCCTTCCAAACCTTTCCAGCTTTACAATGTACAGCAACCACATTTAAAGGATCAGCCTCCAAATATTCATGGACTTCTCTACAAAATGGTGCCATTAATTCAAGACGAGGAGGGTGATGGTCAGTCATTTCAAAAGAAATTACACGATTGTGAAAATTGGCAGGATCGTAAACATATTGACCTCTTCTTTAAATTTAAATAAATTTTTAAATTATTTTAAAGAAAACTTACAAATTAAAAACTTTATAATGACCCGGATGATAATGCTCCAAAAATTTGACTATGTGAGTCATACTGTTTCGGTATAAGGCTTCCTTGGTTTCTGCTGGATAGCCCATCGCAATTATACGATCAGTTATATCTGGAAAAAAATTAAATAAGAAATTTTTGATTTGATTAGGCCGCAAAGGTATAACTTCAAAAATGGGCCTTTGATTTAAAAAAAAGTAAAAGAAGACTAGGGGCATTTCAACTTAAGGCTATTTCTTACATTAATCTAAATTCCCTTTAATATTAACAGAAAAATGTAAAATTTTTATAAAACAAAAACAAACATGTGAGATCCAAATTAAACCCGTCCATTTGATAACGACGTCTATTTTGTGAAACTATCGTTCTCAAAGGAGTACAAAAAATCTGAGAACATGAAGTAGCAGCACAATTGAGCACAGAAGGTAATTGATTGGAGCCAAGAATGGAATGAGATGAATTGGAGGATGAACTTTCGAGGGTAGTAGAATCACTCGGGGTATTATTAGAGACAGTTGAGGGCGTATTTATGTCAACAATCTTAAAAAGATTTTTTTTTGAAAAATTCAAAGTGAAAGAGCAAAGGTAATTCAATTAGACAATGTTGAAGAAGACAAATATAAATTCCGAAATGAAATTTAAAGATTAGAAAATGAGAGGGAAAACTATAAATCAAAAATTATAAATCGTCTAAAAATTACATTTTGTTGTCCTTGAATTTTGTTATTGTTGCTACCCGGGGCAATTTTTACTTGCTGTCCAGAACTGCCTTCTGAACCTAAAAATTATTAAATATCAAAAAATTCTAATAGGAAACAAAAACCTGCAAAAGAAGACAAAAGTGATGGCGTAGAATGTGCTTGTCCTTGAAGAGCAAGGAAACTACCCGGTGAAGCTAAAACAAAAGAAAATTATATTTAAAAAAATAAAAGCAAACCAGAATCTTCACTTTCCTTTGCAGAACGTGAAAAAATTTTTGCAGAAATTCCTGAAGGTTTGTTCCCGCTAAGGAATTTTCTAACGGGTTCAGTAGCATTTAATGAAAGACTAGAAAATGCAGTAATTGTTGTAGATGGAATAATAGCTTCTGTTGCAGATTCTGTTGAATTTATTGTCGAAGTTGTTCCAGTTGATAATTGGATTAATTCTCTAAAAAAATATTTTTATTTGGCATCTGTAAGGAAGATAAAGCTTTATTGTGATTTTTAACCTATTTATCCAATTTAATTTTGGCACTCAAAATCAATGTTTATTTTAAAAAATTTCACTTAAGTGCAGGTTACGTTTCGGCTCCACGTCCGAGTGACCCCTTATTTAATTTTTCAAGGAAAAAATTTTTTAAACAAACTTTTTATTTAAATTTGATGTCCCACTAGTTTCAGTTAATATACTCATTGTTGGCGTGCTATCATCATTTGAAATTCGACTAGGCACAAAATTTGTAGGCTGAAATCGATCAGCTGAAGAATCTAATGTTGCAACACCTGAGGAACTAGCAACACTGTATTGATCAATTGGATAGCTACCGCTTGTTATATTGGATGAACTTGTTGAACTTTAAATGATAAAAATATTAAAATTTTGAAAAAGACTGGAAATTAAAAATGTTATTTTCGATTAGAACACTCCGTGAATTTTAAAAATATTGAACATATTAGAGATCGAGTCAGACATGGGCCTGGGGTTTTTCCCGATACAAAGGAGACATGACCCATGCATTTTAGAGTTTAACAGGGGGCTCCAGGACCAGGGCCGTAGCCAGGAATTTTCGGGGAGGGAGGGGGATACGGTCCCGTCCAGGACCACACGCAAGGGATCAGTCCCATGCCACGTTCATACCAAACTCTTAAAACCAGGCTCCCATTTTAATCACGCTTTTTAAATAACGGTTTGGCCATAATTCCCCTTAACGATCCCTATTAATTAAAAAATAATTACAAAGTAGTGCTAGAAGAACCAAAATGTTGTAGCATTTGACCACTATTACAACTCATTTGTTCCATTTGTAAAGAACCACCATCACCATAACAACAATTCGACAACTGATTTTCAATTGTAATATCCGATACAGAATCAACAGAAAAAACACAGGGTGTTGACTGATTTGTTAATGAATTATCTTTTTGTTTTATATCTTGTTTCGATGAGGGGGAAAGGTTTTTCTGGGTGTTTATTTGGGTAGAGGAAGTTGTTGTTGTTGAGGCAGATGAACAAGGAATGTGATCATGCATTATATAATAAAAGATTTCTGCAAAAAATAAATTAAAAATTATTTGAAATTAGGTTGCAAGAAATGGAAAATTTTGGGGGAGAATAAACAGGATTTCGGCTAAGACATACAAAGACTTCGTGATTCAACCATTCTATCTAAGATTCAAAAAACAAATGGAATATTCCTAGCCTTTGAACGTCTTAAAAGTGAACCAGAGGTGAGTCAGAAATGACGAAGGTAATCGGAACTGTAGGAAATCGGAAATCAGCCTAAATTTTCGAAACTCGGAATCGAAATTCCGACCCCTCTGAAGGAAACTGAACTTTGCTTGGATTTTAATAAAATCTGTGATAACACTGAAAGCTGGCACCGAAACGGGCTGTTTCTGTTAAAGTTCTAGTACTGTTCGGTGCCAATCCAAAAACTTTTAAATTGTTCTAAAAAATCAAACCTTTATTTAGATCGTTAAAATTAAAGTTGATTTGTTTGTTTCTCCATTCAGAAAAATATTACATTTTAATTGAAATATGCAATATTCCCAAAAGGAGTAAAAGAAGAATTTTGTTGCATTTTTTAATATAAAATATAAATTTTATCAACAAAAATTTCAAATAAAGATCTTAATCTCTAATTAAAAAGAAAAATTGATAAAATAAAATTTAAATCAATAAAAGAGAAACCAAAGAACGTTTAAAAAAATTGCCTTAAAATTTTCTGCCAATTCCTTTTAAAAATAGAAATAAAATTACGTTCAAATCACAAGACGTTAAATAAAAAAAATCGCCATAAATCTTTTACTACTTTCTCTATAACCATAAATTTGAATAGTATATAAAGTAGCTGAAAAGGGATTCTTTTTTTAGTAGAAAATGTAAGTGGCACTCACACGCAATTATTGATTAGTGCGACAATTTCCGACACTCTCGTTTCTATAAACTCAAAAATATACACAAACACGCTTTTGGCCTTCTTTTCTTTTTATCACATAATGGTCTTAGAGTGTGGTAGTTAGTAGCAGTAAGTATATATTTTTGGACTGGCTTTGAAAGAAAAAAAATTGGGGACAAAAAAAAAGAAAAGAAAATTGAACGGAGAGACTATAGACCAAAAAAAAAGAAGCGTTGAAAGTGACGGAAAGAGAAAATAAAGGAATTGCCGACATACCAAAAAAAAAAAAGAATGAGTTTAAGAATGATGGTCCCCCCTCTTGCTATCTATCCTCTTCAGATTCCGCTAAATCATGTGCTAGTTTTTTTGGTAAGAGAGTGAGAGAGACCAGAGACCACAGGCACGATTATTCTCGTATTACACTCACATTTTCATTTAAATATTTTTTTATTTAATCTCTTCTCATTTTCTTTTTCTCTAACACAAATGTCTGGAAGGTTTTCTCTTTCTTTTTTAACTTTAATATATTTAGTGACAGCCACCACCCATCTTGTCAAACAAAAATTATTGACTTCTTTTTGCCTTTTTCTTTTCTTGTGAAGACGTACATGTACAATTGACATTTTTCTAAAGACTTTCTGAGGCGGATTTTCTGAAATTTTTTTTGATTTTGGCTGGAATTTTTTTTTAATTTTTTTGGTTCTTTAAAAATTAGCAAGAAAAAAAATTTGGAAGAAGACAAGAGATTAATTCTCCTCAACAAGTTTTTTGTAGAAATTATATTTCTGTCTGTAGAAGCTACTTTAATAATTAAAAGGGAGGACACAAAAAGAAGAAATTGAACAAAAAAAATCATTTTAATTTCCATCAATTAAATATTAACAAAAAAAAATTTTTTTCCTTTCAATATCAGATTAAAATAAAAAAAGAAAAATGTACTTTTATAATATTTAGAAATTAATCTTTCCAATTTTATAAAAGAATTTTCAATCAATGTTTAATCTTAAAAGCGTTTTTTATATTTAAGAGAATTTATTTCCTACTATTTTTATCCGGTAGAAAATTTATATTTGTGTAATAGAATTTTAAAAGGAGAAAAATTAATTTTTAATTAAAAAAATTTTTTATTGGTTAAATATTTAAAAAAAAATTTTTACATATCTCTATTTTAATTCAAATAATATTTGGTTGAAGTCTGAAGCTGAAAAATTCGTACCTTATAATGACGGCAAATTTCTCAATCCAGTAGATAATCTTAAATACTTAATTCTGAGGTATCTTGGTGTTTGAAAGTAAAAGTAATGTCCTGTTGTATAGGAGAGAAATTTATCAAAATTAATTAACCCCCCTCAAAAAATCGAAAAAAACAAAATTTCAAACAAAAACTTTTTTTTAGAAAATAATAAAAAAATAACAAAAAAAAATTAAATTAATTTATTCATCAAACTTTTTTCGTTTTCCCATTCCACCACCACCACCACCAAATGGTCGTTTTTGTCCAAAATCTTTTGAAGGACCTCCTCTTCCACGATTTCCTCCAAATCCTCCACCGCCACCACCTCGAGGTCCAGAAAAATCCCTTCCACCTCTAAAGCCTCCTCCACCACCTCCACGGCCTTTATTATCATTTCCACCTCGTCCTCCACCACCACCACCTCTTCCCCCACCGCCACCTCTATTGCCTCTAAAATTTCCTCCACCTTAAAAGATTAAATTAAAAATCTTTAAAATTTTCTTTTTTACTAAAAAATATTCAGAAAAAAAATTAATTTGTTTAAAAATATTTTTTGAATTAAAAGATTATGAATTAAAAAATTTTTTTTTCAAACCTCCTCCTTTCCAAGAACCACCACCACCTCCTCCACGACCTAAATTATAAAATTGTTAAATTTTTAGAAGGAAATAGGGAAGATCGATTTAGTTAGACTTGGGAAAGAACAAAAAAACTTATTTTGAAATTTGTAAAAAATAATTTGAGAAAAATTCCAGAGGGCAATTATTATTTTTTGTTTTAAATCAGAAAATGGTAATATATTAGAGACAAGGATTTTTGAAGTTCTTAATCTCGATATTGGATCCAGAACCAAACCCATATTACTAAATTTTAAATAAAAATTTCCAAACCTCCACCTCCTCGTCCTCCCCCACCTCCACGTTGCTGTCCTCCTTTTCCTCCACGTCCACCCCTCCCGCCTCTTTGTTGCTGTCCTCCATCAAGAAATCGCTCGAGAGGCAAAAGTTTGTATGGATCAATATAAATTTTTTGGTCAGGTTTGAATGAAGAAGCTTTAAGTCCTTCACTTAATTTAACAGAAAATCCCTTAAAAATTTTTTTTTTGAAAATTTATAAAAAAATAAAAAAAATCAACGTTGTCTTTAGGTCCACCAAATATTTCATCAATTTTGCCAATACATTCTTTATTTTGAAAATAAACTTGAGCATTAAAATATGGAATTTTTCCGCATGTTGTGTGACAGACAATGTCGTTTTCACAATTGTGAGTAAAAAATCCAAGTTCTAAAAAAATAATTGAATTTTTTGTGAGTTCAGAAAAATAGGTGAAATCTCTTCACCAAATGGACTGTTTTCAAAAATTTAAAAGTGGAGCTTTCAAATGAAAAAATTCCAAAAACTTTTCCTTGGGTTTTGATTCCAAGTATCAATAATTTTTATACGCAAGTCAAGCAACTTGCTTTTACTTAATCAAAAAAAAGGAACTGCATACCATCCACAAATTGTAATAAAGCTTTATTATTCTAGTGGAAAATATCCTAACATATTTCTTCAAAAAATAAAATTTGAGGACTTTTTTTTAAATATAAAAAAGAAAGACAAAAAAATAAAAATAACCTATAACTTCATTTGGCGGTCCCTGATCAAATTGTTGTCCCCCTCCTCTTCCTCCTCCCCCTCCTCTACCACCGCCACCTCTGCCTCCTCCTCCTCGTCGTCCACCACCAAAACCCATTTTTGAATTAATGAGGCTTTTTTGAAAATAAATGAATTGACTAAAAATACTAAAATTATTAAAAAAACAAGCTAAAAAATCAGGGAAAAAACGAAAAGTCAGAAATTTAAGAAAAAAAATTTCTTCGCGATAAAAAGGCTTGGCGATAAAATTTAAAGGACGTTTCATTGCCATAAATAAATATATAATTACAGTAATCCTTGTCACATTTTTATTTTAATTAAAATGAAATTTAATTAATGATAAAGTTATTTTAAATTTTAGAAAATAAAACAAAATTAAAAACCCCAAAAAAATAAAATAAATAAAGATTTAATAAGTAAAGTAAAATATCACTTCGTTCATGCATAAACTAAATCCAATTGTGTTATATTTAGACAAATTTGAATGTTTTGAATGTTCCCACCTTCCCCAGATATCATTTTTGATTGTTTTCATTACTGTTTCTTTTAAAATATACCCTTAAATTAATTATTTTAATTAAAATTTTATCTTCTTTTTTAAAAATTTAATTTTAAATTTAATCTAATTTCATTAAGTGTGAATTAAAAATAGAGAAAAGCTGACGTGGAAACTCATAAAAAGTGGGGAAGGAAACCTGCGCCTTTTTAAAACGTGATTTTAACGTTTTAAAGTAATTTGTGTATGTGAACATAGGCTGTGCAACTTTTAAGAAGAAAAAAATTTTTCATTCGGAGAAAGTTGCTTTTCATTGATTTTCTCCTTAATATACGCGATCATTCCTTTTTAAATTATTAATTTTAATTTATCCTTTCAAATAAATATTTTTATTTCTATAAAATATCAACACAAGAGATATTAAGCTAATCTCCTACTCTCCAAATGTCTCTTCTAAATTAGGCATAATCACGCTTAAGCTTAGTCTTTCAATACATCTACAGCTTTGTAAGGTGCCTTAATTTAATTTTTAAGAATTTACTTGTATCATTTACTCAATACAATACATACTAGGAGAACAAAATTTTATTTTTATAATGTAAATTTTTTTAAAACGGCCTAGCAATTATTCTGGTTTTTTGCCTTAGAAAAAAGAGACTAGAGTGACCGTTCCGATCTCTTGCATTTATTGAGGGAATCTCTCACGAAAAGAGAGAGATTCACTCTTCGGTTACTCTGTTTGGCTTTATCAGGAATGGAAAAAGTTAATATTCAAACAATTATCTTTTTATATTCGAATACAGGAACTTGTCTTATTCTTATAATTTTCAAATTCTGTTTAAGAATTGAAAATGATTTTAAATTTATGTATGTTTATTTCAATTTTAGACAAAAAATAAAAATTATTTTCTTATGAATTTTAATTTTAAAAATGGAAATGTTCTTATTTTTATATTAATAACACTATTTTCTTCAACATTAAGTGAAGATCGACGGAGTTGGACAGACGAAGATGGAGTTGAAGTTGAAATTATTAAGAAAATACCTGGTTAGAAAAGAGTGGAAAATTAAATAAAAAAAATTTTCTTTTAAAGATTCGAAATGCAAAATTCGAAGCAAAGCGGGGGATGAATTGGAACAATTTTTTAAATTAACTGACAAAAGTGGGAATGTTATTGGAACTAATTTTGGTCAGAAACCGTTAGTTGTTTTTATTCAAGGATAGCTTTAGGTGACGTTTGGTTGGGTAATCCAATTTTATTTAAGTTTTGTTCAGGTACCCCAACCAGCAAAAAATAATATAAACATAACCTAGAGATCGGACTATGATGGGAATCGATATCTCTAAAAAATGAGATTTTTGATTGGGATCTCGTCTCGGTACGAACTCTAATAGATCTCTAATAATTTAGAAGTTTTGGCGTTTTTTCGTTTTGCTTGGTTGAGAAGTTGGATTTTTTGATGAAAGCCGACTTTGATTAGTTCTTTGTTCATAGCTTGTAAAATATGTAGCCAAAAATTATGAAGTTTATAGTGAAGATAGTTAACACTATTAGACACATCTATGAAGAATTTTGTTGATAAAAGTTCCCCCGTTTACTAAACTCTTTAAAACCCTTCTCTTTCATTTTATTTTTTAGCTATAAATTCTCTCTTGGGCAAGGCCAAGCAATGCGTGCTATGGATTCTGCAATGACCGATATGTGTGTTGGTGAACAGCGAAGAGTAATTATTCCAGAAGGTGCTTTTGGGGATGATGAACGTCCACAAGGGGCTCCAGAGGGGCAATCACTTCATTACTTTGTTGAACTAAAATCTATTTTTCGACCCATTCCTGGAGACAAATGGATTGATGATGATGGGCTTAGTATTGAGGTGAAATATATGCTACTTATCTAAAATAAATTTATTCTAATAAACGCCCCAAGAATGTAATCTTTTATTTAGGGTAGTACCCCGAAACCCCGATTCCCGACGATCCCGCCCCCGAAGGCTCGGGGTGCTACCCTACTTTTATTGCATTTCTGTAGGTACACGTATTATCAGAGATGGTCACATATCAGAGATGAGTAGGAGTGTATTAGGGAGTGGGGGAGTTATTAGAGGTTGTCGAGTATCAGAGTAGAATAGTTTATGATTATGCAGCTATTAGTGAGGTGTATTTAATCAAAAAAGCATCTAATTAGAGATGAGCGTTTATTAGAATAAATAAATTCAATTTAGATAACACACCAACCACCGGAAGAAGAATGTAAAGGAAAACGTGCAGAAAAGGGCGATTTTCTTAAACAACATTATACTGTATTTTTAAATGATGGAACTTATGTTGGCTCTTCACACGATAGTGGAGTTACTTTTGATTTTAGGTAGAAAAAAGGGGATTTTAAAAAATATTTAAAAAATATTTTTGTAGATTAGGTATGGGACAGGTTATTGAAGGAATGGATAGAGCAATGACTGGAATGTGTGAAGGTGAACGAAGACGTTTAGTAATTCCTCCAGAATTGGGTGAGGAAAGTTATTAATATATTTAAAATAAAAAGAGGAGAAAGGTTATTTTATTGAACAAATAAATTTAAAACCAGGGATAATGCTGTTCCGTTACACGAAATTGGAAATTTATTTTTTTATGTTGGCAGGATCCCTGTAATACATATACCAGGGATGAGCTCTCTTCTGCCTTCATCAAAATCCCCCCTTTTTAGCATCCCTGCTTCCATTTTCCAGCCACTTTTTTGTTCCGTCTTCTCCTGCCTTTCGTTTTCTTATTAAAATGTGACTAGTAGGACAATCTAAAAGCTAAATTATTCGGCAAACAAATCTTTGAGTAAAAATGTATTTATAGTCTACATATTTATTGCCAAAAATAACCAAGAATTTCTGAATTTAGAAGTCTAAAAATATTTTCAAAAATTATTTTAAAGCTTATGGAGAAAAAGGGAGATCACCTTCCATACCTCCAAATTCTTGGCTTAATTTTCAAATAGAATTGAAGGAACTTATTAAAAAAGAAAGTGAAGAAAAGCAACAGAAAAAAGAATTTTAATTAATTTTTGTTGAGTTTTTTAAAAGAGATTTTTGTTTTTTTAGGATTTAAAAATTGTTTTTTTAAAAATCAATTAGAAAATAAATTTAATATATTTTTTATACAAAATCTTCAATACATTAAAGCCCCGTGTATTAAATAAAGGAATTTAAAAAGCAAAGAAAAAGTTAAGGGGATGTCTTGGCGCAGGAATTAATGTTGATAAATAAATCTTAGTAATTATTTAAAAATAAATTCCTTCCTTTTTCTTTTACTATTTGAAAGCTTTTGAATAGCTAATTCTTTTTTCTAAAAGAAAAGAAGCGGTTGTAAAATTATGAAAAGTTGTAAACCGATAGGCTAAGAAAATCACAATTGACGATACGTTTCAGACTACAACCTTTTAAGGAATGCTTGGACCAAATTGACCCTTTCAGAAAAAATAATCTCGATAATTAGAGCTTTCAAATGCCATATAAGATGAAAATTATTTGGGAATATTGACAACTGGAGGGGGGGGGTTATAGCCGGATGAGAGAAGTTTGCGCCAAAACTGTCTGCGCCCAACCGTTATTAGCAAGAAAAAGCGGATTAACATATACACACATTAATTCTTTTTATTTCTTCTAATAAAAGTTATTTAATATTTAAATATCCTTTAAAGAAAGGAGATATTTAGAGTTTTTTTTCCTTAATTTATATATATTTTTTGTTTTTAAATTTTTATTTAAAAGAGCAAATAAAAAATTTTTTTGAATCACTCTTAAAGTTATTTTAGTAATATTTATAGTGATAGTATCAGAATTCAAAACAAGATTATCTCTATTATTAAAGATTTAGATACCGGACTGCGAGTGTCGTCTCGGGAAATCTCGATCTTAATAACCTTTATTTTCGTTAGAGATATCGTCCCTATCTTTTCCATATTATACCTAGATTTAAAAATAAATGAATTTTGTTCGGAATTTAATTTGTTCAGTTTTTGCCTGAAAAATCAGAATTTCTTTTATTGATTTCGCTCTTTGTCTTGTTTTTAATCCCGCCTGCTTTTTCCCAAAAATTTCAAAAAATTAGAAAGAAACCCCAATTTTAATCACTTGATCTCCTCACTCTCCTCCCTCTCCTTTAATTTCTCCAATTAAAATCCCAGCAATTACTGTAAATGTTTACCATCTTTCCAACTTCTCCTTTAAAATCTTTTTTCTAATTTAGCCCTTAATCTAAAAAATTTCTTCTTTTTTTACTTCCCAAAATAGGATTAACAAAACAAATATCCATTAGTTAATTGGTTTTTTTAAATAAAAATTTTTTTTATATTTTTTAATAAGGTAATTAATAAATATTTACAACTTTAATTAAAAAATAAACCTCCCTTCCCTCCCTCCCTCCCTTCCTCCCTCCCCTCCCTCCCCTCCACACATTCTTTTTAATTTAATCCTCTAAATATTTCTTTAATTCCATTAACTACACATTCCTGGGGCAGCTTTTTAGTTAATTTAAAAAATATTTTTATTTAAAAAGAATGTGAGGGTGTCAATTAAATAAATTGCTTTATTTAAGCGCCTTTTTAGAAAAAATAAATATTTAAATCAAATTTTATTTAAAAAATTTTATTTTATTATACTAAAATATTTTTGATGACTAAGTAGGCCTGGAAGAGATTTGTATTTTTCATGTTTTTTAGTTCTTTTTAATTTTGCAGTTTTCTTTTTTTTACAAGGCTAAAAAGTTGGGGGTTTTCACTAGGTCGTTTCATAAAAAATTGAAGCTAAGACTTTGAGCTACAAAATAAGATAAAAACAAAATTGGATAAAAATAGTTATCACTCAAAATTTTTATAAAACGACCTAGTAAATTAATATCCTTCTAAAACCATTTCTTTTTGACCAAAAATAAAACAAGCAAAATTTGAGTTTATGTTTATTGGGTCAACTCTCTTTTTTTAATTAACCTCGATGTGACGAACTTCTCGTAAAAACGTTCTCATACCTCCACAACTCATACATATTTTAAAATCAAACATTCCTAAATTTATTTTAATTTGGTCTCTCTAAAATTCCTTTTTTCACAAAGAATTCCTTTCAGAATCCAAAATTAATTTAAACTATCTTAAAAATTTATTTTTTTTTATTTTCCAGTAATTTCAAAACATATTTAATTTAAGCCAAAAATATTAATTTTTGAAGTGTGCCTTTAAAATATTAAAAAAATACAAAAAATGGGTGTTTGTTCGGTAAAATTTAAGATTTTTTGTTTAATTTTAAATTTAATTTTTTCAAGTCAACAAAAAAGCGTTTAATTGTCAGGCAAACTTCTTCATTAAAATTATCACCAATACTTAAAGAAAAACCTTTATTAATTAAAAAGAATACAATAAATAAATTAGATTCCAAATTAGAAAAGAAAGATTCGGATTTAAATTTGTTACCAACAAATGATTTACAAAAAAATATAGCCAATATTGTTTCTGATGAGGTTCTTATATTTGAATTAAAAAACACTAAAAGGGGAAAATGGGTGGCCAAGGGGGGGGGGTATGGGTGGCCAAGGATTTGGTTAGAAGGTGCCCTTATATGGGGTTGTGTATTTATGGTTAAAGGAAGCTATATCTGGGCAAATAACCGTCGATATTTTTTCTATATCAGCAATAACCGTCAATATCAGTGAGAACACTGTCAAGTAATAAGTAAATAACAAGGAGGAAAGTGCTGACATAAAAAATAAATCACCGATCATCGGAAATCTGGATAGCATTTTCCCTGATACTCCATTCTCTCCCCCAACATTTCCCTTTTTATTAGAGAGTGTCTTTTTATTAAAAGCTTAAAAAATTTTTTTTCAAGTCAATATTTGAAAGAGAAAAAAGAATGGTTGTTCTTTTGGTTAGTTGTAATATAGAAAATCCTTCACAATTAGTTTTGATTGATGTTGACTTGGCTAGCTCAAATTTTGGAAAAATTATTTGTCGTTTAAGTTTGCCAATGCCTGGAGAGGAGGTAAAAAAATTAAAATTTAACAAAAACCCCAATTCCTTTTTTAGCTATATTCACTCGCTTGTATAAGAAATTCACAATCTTTATTACACTCTGACGAAACAGATATTAATATTCAACAAAACAATCAACAATTTACGGTATTTAAAAATATTTAGAAAACTACCGTATATACTCTATTAAATACCCTCACTCAAATAATTAGCCCGTCTTTATTATTACCCCTCCCCTCCAGCGAAAGATTGAAACAATAATTACCCACTTAAAAATAGTTATAATTATCCTTCCTAAAATAACTTCTATTAATTACCCCGCCTCCATCAACTACCCTCTCCAGAGGTCAAAACAATTACCCAGGGTAATTAAAAGTATATACGGTAACTGGAACTTAAAATTAATTTCTCTTATTTTTCAAAAAAGTTAATAGTCCCCGTCCCTTCACATTCAAGAATTTATATACTTAAATTAATGGATGCAACATTAAATAATGGGTCAGAAAATGGAAGTTTAAAAGCCCAAAAACAAGCAACTAATGAAAGTTCTTCTTCAGCAATATCTACACATATACGAATTCAAAAGGTTCTCTGGTGGGGAGGCAAATAAATGAACAAATTAATTTTACAAATTTTTTAGTGCATTACACGAGAGGAATTGTCTAGATGGGATTTAGGTAATTAAATAATAATTTTAAAAAAATTGAGTTTAAAAAAGCGAAAGGTTATTCTACTAACCCTAGTCTTTTATGGGATGAGTTCGGGTCAAAATTTTTCTATCAGTCAAATTAGTTTTATCAACCGGATGTCTCGGATTGTAGATTTTAACATTCTATTATCCTTTTTTAGAAAATAAGAAATTTTGTTGGTATACCGTAAAACATATCATTCAATGTTCTAACATTGAATAGAAATATGTCATTAACATGTCATTCTAACATGTCATTCAATTTTCAAATAGAGGCTGTCTTTTTAATAAAAATCTTATTGCAATACAATTTTTTATTACAATTTACATAACAAGGAAACATACATACAATTTATATACAGACTATTTACATGTCTTTTTATTCTCTTCCTATAGTTTTTGCCTATTCTTTCTATCATCACCAAGAAGCATGAGTCGTTGTAGAAGCCTAATTACCAGGGGTGTTATTATGACACTCCCGAGGGTCCAGCAACTGACGCTCCAAGCAACATTCCCGTCTGAGGCTGATTGGTCGCTGATGTTGACGGGCCATCCATCCCAATCTCGATTGCAGTGGGAAGTGCGGAATCGGCTGTAGGGTTTTCAGGAAGTCCTTCCGTTCCTGCTGGTTGTGAAGGGAAGCGAATGATTTCCGCTGTTTGCATGGGAAAAGCCGCCACCTCTTGGAAGATGCGTTCTTCTTCTTCACCCTTAAATAGATAAGATTAAAATATTTAAATCTTTTAATGAAAGGAAGGCTCCCTTTCTTAATGTTCTAACAATTAACTGTTGGCTATTGACTAAAGGTCCAATAAAACCCAACAAAAATCAGGCCTTACTCACCTTCAATCCACGTATTTGTGTGTGACAATGTGGACGCATAATATTGCGAGCAACAGTAACAAAGCGATCATGACGTCCAAAAACGATGCGCAAACTTGCCAAGCACGCAAAAACTTTGTCCTGTTTGAACTGAAAAAAAGAGAAAAAAATTTTAAAGTGTCAAAAAGATTTTTCTAGTCACTTACCGCGCATTTCCAATATTCAACAGTACCTTCACGACTAGGATTGCGAGAATTGATTCTCCAACCAACGTCTTCATTATCCTTCCACCAATAGAGAAATGCTTGACGGCTGCGGAAGCGTCTAATCTCTTTGTATACAGGACGTTCCTTCAGACCCGACATATTCCCGTGCCTAAAAAGACATAAATTTGGATTTAAGGAATAAAATAAACATGAAGATACCTTCGTGTTTGGTGAGCTGACGATGAGTAGAGGAAGAAGAAGATTGATCTTGGATTAAAAACCATCTTTTATAGTGTAGCCTGTTTAAGGAAGATGAAGTTCCCTTGAATAGACGAACATTTTGTTTAGTTAATAAAACATAAATGGAAACAACAAAGAAAAGAAAACAATGCAAAATTTCTCTTTTAATTAAAACATTTTTCTCCAAAAACGAAAAAAATTTAAAAAATTTTTTAATGATAAAAATTAAAATAAGGAAAGAGAGGAAACGAGAGTTGGAAAGAAACATTCAAGAACAGGATAGAATACACTGAAATCCCGCCAACATACTTCGGGTCTCTCGGTCCCGAGGTTAGGGTATCAAAAGAGTTCATAGTACTTTAATTGAAGTTGGGGCTAAAAAACCTGAAGGAAACTTTAACAAAATTAAAAGAAATTTAAACAATTTTTCCTTTCAAAGGTGCCCCATTAAGTGTTTGTTCAAACAGTGCTGTTCGATCAAATGCCATTCCTCTTCTTTTAGTTACCACAGTTGATAGAAGTGGACATTGTAAAGGTTTTTAAAAGAATTTTTTCCAATTTTTAAAATTTTTATAGGTGATTTGTTACGATTGGATAGACGAACATTTTGTCCTGTTGATAGAAGAAAACGTTCTATTACAAGTGAAGATAGGTGAAGATTGAATAATTTTTTTGAAAATTCTTAACAAATTTAAAGAGAATCTTCAATTAATTCTGGCACCTCTACATTCTCTAATTCTGCAGTTATTTCCTTAGAAAGTACAACAACTACAACAACAAATTCTTTCGCAACTAATGGACAAAAATTTAAATTTCCAATGTTTGGGGGAACACTTGGTTAGCGAAATTTGTGAATATATTTTTTAATTTTCTAATTTTTAGCAATCAGTTTGAGGAATGGAGTGGTAAGAACAAATTAAAAGAAATTATTTTTGAAATATTTATGTGCCTGTTAATTTTAGATTTTAAAGAATGATTTTTAATTTGTGGGGGGTAACTGACAATAAGCATTTTTCTGATTATTTGAATGATTTTTTGTTAATTATCTCTATCTTTGTTGTCAAACATTTGAGTTAGAATTCTTTTAGGGTTATTTGGGAATAATATTCTAGTGAAAAAACATAATGTTCAAGGTGGATCTGATTCCAACAAGTTAAATTGTTGCCATAACCATATAATGTTACAGCACTAGATTAAGATTTTCGATCTCGATTTCTTCGATATTTAAATGAAACTAACTGGGCTCTAATTATAACATCTGAGGGGCTATATAACCGGGAATATCAATCCAACAAATCAATTACCATTAATTTTTTGACGGCAAAGACAGGGATAATGACCATAAACTGACACAAATAGCTAGAAAATTAATCTTAATTAACTGGGGGAAGTGAGAGATTGAGCTCCAAAAAAAAAACTCCCCAAAAAAATTTTTTTAAAAATTTTATTGAGCTCCAAAAAAAAAACTCCCCAAAAAAATTTTTTTTTAAATTTTATTGAGCTCCAAAAAAAAACTCCCCAAAAAAATTTTTTTAAAAATTTTATTGAGCTCCAAAAAAAAAACTCCCCAAAAAATTTTTTTACTGTCTGAAGGTATTTAAATTGTGTAGAGATATAATACAATAACTGTTGAAGGGAGAAAATTTAATTATAGAAAATACATTCCCTCAAGTCTTTAATAAAATCAAAAAAAATTAATTTTCAATTTAAAGGTATTTTCAACAGAATGGGGTAATCTAGATCAAATATTTCAACAAAAACCCAGTCTTAAACAAAATTTAAATGGAAATGATGAGCCAAGTACAATTTATGGATGTGGAATTAATGGTAGTTAATAATTAATTAGTTGGATTTATTTTTAAATATTGAATTTTTAGTTTGGGAAATGCGAAGACGAAAACTAATTCAAACAGTAATTTTATTAAAAATATTTGTATTTTTAGCGTTCCGGTACCCGATTCGGGTAGATTAGAAAATGAAAATTAAGATTAGATCCTGGAACGTCAAAATTTTGGTACTGGTAGCACACTAATTACTTGAAAATCTCTTTTGTCCCGTCTTTGGCTTTTAAGTTCCATTTTAATTTAAATTGAGCCTGATTCATTATAAAATTAGTCAAAAATAATTTTTAAAATATTCCAACTTTAAATTACTACCTATTTTTCAACTACTTTTGAATTAGAAGGGGATGGATATTTTAAAAACAAATTAATCAAAAAAAAACAAATAAAAATCGATTTTTTTTATTCAAAACTTATTTACAAAAAGATTCGGCTAAATCCAGAAGAAGGAGGTTTATGGCCTGTATGTATTAGAATGTTACATCATGCAGAATTAACTCACGGCTTTGTTTGTACATCTATTGGAAGTTCAATCTATCATTTACACAAATGTACGAGAAGTGGACAATTTATAGCCGATAAAATTGTTTCTTTTTCTCCCGTCACAATTGGGCCTACTGACTGGCCAGGAAATTGTCCAGAAGTTCCAGCATTCCTCACAGATATGGCTATTTCTATGGATGATTTAAATTTATATGTGTGTGCGGCATTTCATGGATTTGTTGCTCAATTGGATATTTCTGACCCTTTTAGACCTTCTTTGACACAGAAAGTGAGAAAAATACAATTTTAAAATTTTGGAAATATTAAATTGAAATTTTCTTTTGTTTTTTAATAAACCTGAAAAAAATTTTTCTGGAACTCAGGATTTAATAGAAACTCAAAATTAAATTTATGTAGTAGACGGCCAAACCCATCCCCGGAAATAGCAAAAGACCGCAGGGGATTTGATCATGAGAGCTCTATGCAATACAAGATTGTTAACCACTATACAATCCCCATCACTGGCTGATTGTTTTTATATTTGCTTACTCTTCTAGGATGAAAATAATTTCAAAAATTAAAAATCATATACATATTAAATTTCCCAACTTTATTATGTGAATATTATTAAAAATAACTCGAAAATTTGAAAATTCCTTTTTAAACTTTATAAAAAATTTTTTAAAGGTCTTTCTTGGTGGAATTATTTACAAATGTATTGGTATTTCAGAATTAGGAAAAATGCCTTTGGGAAAAAGTACAAGCACTCAAAGAGTAAATAAATAAATAAATTAATTAATTAATTAACTTCCCCTCTCTTTTAAAAAGAGTTACAATACAGAACAAATAAAATTAAATGGAAAAATATATGAAGGTGGCCCTTGTCGTCTTCAATTGTCTTTAGATGGAAGACGTTTATTCATTTCCAATTCTTTCCTTCGCAATTGGGATCAGCATTTCTTTCCAAAATTGGCAGAGTTTGTATTAAATATTCAAAAATTATTTTAAAGTTTAGGATCCAAACGAGATTGATCCCGGAAACCTCATTAACTCAATTACGGGATCAGAAAATCCCTTAAAAGATACTGTTCGGTCTACTTGAAATACATAATTATAAAAATGCTTAAATCTCTCATTGCTCTGGCCATGAATTTCTAAAAATATTCACTAAATAAAATTGAGTTCCAATTTCTCTTAAAATTTAGGAAAGATATTAGTCCATAATGTTTCTTAATTTTATAGAGTCGGTTCTTCAATTGCTCTTGTACATATTGATCCAAGTGGAGAAAAGCCAATGAAAGGTAAAATAAATGGGGGAGGAGGAAGGGGGTTCCATTTTTCAAATCAAAGATCTCGGGAACTAAAAGGTGTAGGGTTATAAGGTCTTTTGCATTTGCTTTGGGATGGTCATTTTATCAAAAATAAAATTATTTTTAAAGTTGATAAAGATTTTGGTATTCGCTTTGATTTTGAAAATAAAACAAATGAACACAAAAATAATGGAAATACCTCACCTTCAAATTTCGCTTTTTATGCAAGAGATATGCGTTTTCTTGGAGGTGATTCGACGTCAGATTTAATTTAATTTGTTATTTTTTTAAATAAATTTATTTTTCTTTAAATGCCAAAAATAGGTTAAAATTGATTTTTTAGTTGTTTTTCTCGATGAACATTTTTGTTTTTGATAAAATTTTTCATTATGTATTAAATTCTTTAAGCTAAGCGGGGGGAATCGTTGTCCGGTAAACTAGCTAAAGCCTTAAAATTTTTAACAACTCTTGGAGGCATTAACAATATTGGAGATCTTTTTTGTACGATAAATATCGAAATATTTCTGAAGGGGAGACTAGATGACGACCTTTTGAACATCGTTTATCCAAAAGAGTGAGGCTATGTAGGAGGTGGCAAGTTGTCAATTAGTCCGTTAAAGTAAAAATGCTGGTTGGCTTTCAGCGGTCGAATTACAATTTTTCTTTTAGAGAAATAGCCCAGTTCAGCTTTTACAACACAAAGTTTAGAGTTACAAGTCTCGCAAAATTAAAATTTTAACCTTCAAAATGAAAAATTTTTCACCTAAAATCCCTTAAGCGTTTATCTCAAATTTTTCAACCTAAGGACACAAAAACAAAAAATACATATTTATTTACACACAAGAAACACAAAATATACAATAATGAGTTCAATACAAGCAAAATACAACAACAATGAATAAGTATATCACTATTCGATATCACAGCAGAATATATTTCTCTCTCCTAGCGTCTCGTCGGCTTGTAGATCCGTCTCGATATCGCTTGTACCAGCCGTTCGACTGCTTCCACGTCCACGTTGATCTTGCCCGCATCAGCCTTGTTTTTTGCGTATCTGGAAGGAAAAATTAAAAATTTAAGAGCTGACACGTGTTTTTTATTTTTTATCACATACCGGAGGAAGACGCTGTAGATGTACAGGTACTGATCCAAGGTTTGCACACTGCCAGCCCGCTGACGACGCAACTCTGCAACCAACTCGTAGAAGTCCAGACGATGTCCACCGCGCAGCGTATTCTGAGCCAAGTAGATCATCACGATGGTTCCGGTCCTGCCAATACCTAAAAGCAGAAAAGCTGGTCAAAAATTAATTTTTTTTATTGTAGTCATTTACCTGCCGAACAGTGGACAACTATCGGCTTGTATTTCCCGATGTAGAAGAGCAGTCGGAGCGCAGCAAGGTGATTCATCGGCACTCCACGATCGGGCCAACGTCTCCAATGGAAGTGTCGAACATTTGCCTGCCTCTTCGGGTTGTCGCTGGTGACCTGAAGGCGCGTCCGGATAAGATGGTTGTCGTCCAGTGCCTCGGTATCCACGAAACGGACTCTTATATTGTCGTCCCTGCTTGTGATTTGCTGCAAAAAACAAAACCATTAAATTAATGCCTCAATCTACAGAAAGACTAACCGATTCTGGTGTGTTATCCTTCGGCCAGTACTGATGACACTTGGGACGGTTCAGCTCGATGGTGTCACATAGCATCACAACCGCCTCAACTTTCTCCTGCAGAACCATCTCCCAGAAGTCGCCGACAGTCTGTGGAAGCGGGCCCTGCGTACAAATGTACCGACGATCACCTTAAAATAATTTTTTTTTGTCTAAAACTTGCCGAGCTTCACCATGGCTATCAATCCAATTGGCGTGAATGTAGCGTCCGTTTGACAGCGCGACCCGGTTGTTCTCGACACAAATAACGTCCCGATAGCGGTTCAGAGTAGGGTTACTACAAAAGTAAAAAAATATTTCTGCTTTAAAAACAATAAATAAATTAATTACCGTGCAAATTCAGCTGATGGTTCCGGTCGCGGCTGGCTCTGCAATCGCTCGAACTCGGACTCCAGGTCTGTCAGCTGCTTCCGCGAGGTTTCCTGCGCCCAGGCCTGAAGCTGCTCAATGAACGCTGCGTCTTCGTTGCTGTCCTCCACAGTCCGTGGTCTTCCCTGGCGTCGAACACTTGAGCGGCTGCGTGGTTGTCCAGAAGATTGACGAGTTGTCCTTGGAGTGCTTCCGGAAGATTGGCGCGAGGTCCTTGGATTGTCTCCTGAAGATTGGCGAGCCCTTGGAGTGTCCCCTCTGCTGGCGGTCACAATGTTGCGATTCCTTGATGTCATCGTAGACGGAACTAGTTGAGATGAATGGTAGTGTCGGTCGGTTGTTTGGTCTGTTCTTAGCCTGGCTTTTATACAATTGTGCTGGGTATAAACTCGTGTGACCCCTTCAAATGTATAAAAGCCAGGCTAAGAACAGACCAAACAACCGACCGACACTACCATTCATCTCAACTAGTTCCGTCTACGATGACATCAAGGAATCGCAACATTGTGACCGCCAGCAGAGGGGACACTCCAAGGGCTCGCCAATCTTCAGGAGACAATCCAAGGACCTCGCGCCAATCTTCCGGAAGCACTCCAAGGACAACTCGTCAATCTTCTGGACAACCACGCAGCCGCTCAAGTGTTCGACGCCAGGGAAGACCACGGACTGTGGAGGACAGCAACGAAGACGCAGCGTTCATTGAGCAGCTTCAGGCCTGGGCGCAGGAAACCTCGCGGAAGCAGCTGACAGACCTGGAGTCCGAGTTCGAGCGATTGCAGAGCCAGCCGCGACCGGAACCATCAGCTGAATTTGCACGGTAATTAATTTATTTATTGTTTTTAAAGCAGAAATATTTTTTTACTTTTGTAGTAACCCTACTCTGAACCGCTATCGGGACGTTATTTGTGTCGAGAACAACCGGGTCGCGCTGTCAAACGGACGCTACATTCACGCCAATTGGATTGATAGCCATGGTGAAGCTCGGCAAGTTTTAGACAAAAAAAAATTATTTTAAGGTGATCGTCGGTACATTTGTACGCAGGGCCCGCTTCCACAGACTGTCGGCGACTTCTGGGAGATGGTTCTGCAGGAGAAAGTTGAGGCGGTTGTGATGCTATGTGACACCATCGAGCTGAACCGTCCCAAGTGTCATCAGTACTGGCCGAAGGATAACACACCAGAATCGGTTAGTCTTTCTGTAGATTGAGGCATTAATTTAATGGTTTTGTTTTTTGCAGCAAATCACAAGCAGGGACGACAATATAAGAGTCCGTTTCGTGGATACCGAGGCACTGGACGACAACCATCTTATCCGGACGCGCCTTCAGGTCACCAGCGACAACCCGAAGAGGCAGGCAAATGTTCGACACTTCCATTGGAGACGTTGGCCCGATCGTGGAGTGCCGATGAATCACCTTGCTGCGCTCCGACTGCTCTTCTACATCGGGAAATACAAGCCGATAGTTGTCCACTGTTCGGCAGGTAAATGACTACAATAAAAAAAATTAATTTTTGACCAGCTTTTCTGCTTTTAGGTATTGGCAGGACCGGAACCATCGTGATGATCTACTTGGCTCAGAATACGCTGCGCGGTGGACATCGTCTGGACTTCTACGAGTTGGTTGCAGAGTTGCGTCGTCAGCGGGCTGGCAGTGTGCAAACCTTGGATCAGTACCTGTACATCTACAGCGTCTTCCTCCGGTATGTGATAAAAAATAAAAAACACGTGTCAGCTCTTAAATTTTTAATTTTTCCTTCCAGATACGCAAAAAACAAGGCTGATGCGGGCAAGATCAACGTGGACGTGGAAGCAGTCGAACGGCTGGTACAAGCGATATCGAGACGGATCTACAAGCCGACGAGACGCTAGGAGAGAGAAATATATTCTGCTGTGATATCGAATAGTGATATACTTATTCATTGTTGTTGTATTTTGCTTGTATTGAACTCATTATTGTATATTTTGTGTTTCTTGTGTGTAAATAAATATGTATTTTTTGTTTTTGTGTCCTTAGGTTGAAAAATTTGAGATAAACGCTTAAGGGATTTTAGGTGAAAAATTTTTCATTTTGAAGGTTAAAATTTTAATTTTGCGAGACTTGTAACTCTAAACTTTGTGTTGTAAAAGCTGAACTGGGCTATTTCTCTAAAAGAAAAATTGTAATTCGACCGCTGAAAGCCAACCAGCATTTTTACTTTAACGGACTAATTGACAACTTGCCACCTCCTACATAGCCTCACTCTTTTGGATAAACGATGTTCAAAAGGTTCAAGATCTTTTTGTACAAAAAGATACCCAATATTGTTAATGCCTCCAAGAGTTGTTAAAAATTTTAAAGGTTTAAAGAACTTTATCGAAAATAAAAAAATATAAATCAAATCCTTCACTGACACAATACTTGTAATTTTTATTTAAAGTACCTCCTATATCATCTAAATACATTTAGAAAATCTTTTTTTAGACTTAGTAGATCTTTTGAGTTAAATAAAATTAAAGGAAAAGCTGTTGAAAATCGTGAGTATTTTGAGTATCTAATATTAAATGTATCTAATAATGAGATCCGATTGGACTTGAATTCATTAACTCTTTTCAACTATTAACACTTCCTCTACTCCCAGTAGGCGTTTCTTGATGAATTACAATAGAAGGCAATGAAAATTGTGCTCGACGTAATGAAAGGGGTGAATTGGGTTTTGAATTGTTTTTAATATTTTCTTTTTGTTGTTCAGACATTTGTCGAGAAAATAAACGATTTTGATTGCTTTGACGGCTATTGTTGTTTGTAATACGTTCATTTAATGTCTAAAAATTGGAAAAAATTAAATTAAATTTTAGATTGTAAAGGTGGAAAGTTATAAAAATTTGAATTAGACTTATTACTAATAATTTCTTTTAATTTTTTGAAAAAG
Organism: Meloidogyne arenaria; assembly: GCA_036172955.1. NCBI lineage: Eukaryota > Metazoa > Nematoda > Chromadorea > Rhabditida > Meloidogynidae > Meloidogyne > Meloidogyne arenaria. The sequence continues at coordinate 2,279,001 of JARQAB010000046.1, read as the reverse complement.
TATGGGAGGGGTTTTTTTTATTTATCAGTCACATGAATAAAATTAATCTCCGTCTTCCATTATTTTTGATATTCGGCGAAAGTTGACGTTGACTTGATGTGTCGACCCGGTTGATGTCACCGACAAAGGTGAAGTCAACAGCTGATGACGTTGTCTCGACACAATTGACGTCGTCAATGTCGTGTCGAAACAATTGACGTCGTCAATGTCGTGTCGACACGATTGGCGACGCAGTCTCGACAAAATTGATGTCATCGACAGTTAATGATTTCGACACGAGTTACGCCATCAACGGTTGACATCGCCGACCGGAAAACATCGTCGACGACTTTCCCGAATGCATTTGGTGGTTTCGACATATACATAGTGCAAGATTACATAAAGCACCCCATTACATTTAAATATTTTACCTGAAAACTATTATAATTACTTAAAGCTGAATGTCCACCACAAATACTACTCTCTTCTAAAAGTGCAGAATCTGCAGTTCCAACTCTTCTTCTTTTATTTTGACGATTACGTGAAGCCTTTTGTCGTCGTCGAAGACTTCCTCTAAAACTATTAACAAATAGGCGAATAGAACGGCGTGTTCGACGACCACCTTCTCCACGGAACCAATGCCAAAATTGACCTTTAAAAAATTATTTTTTCTTTGTAATTTGTTGGCATTTTTATGAATATATGTATATGTATATTTCGTTTTGGAGTATTGCTCCCGTTTTCTAGAAAAACCAAGTTAGCCAACTAAAAAAATATTTCGAGTCTAAATAATGGCAACCACGTTCACATAACTTGCGTCTCACGAGAAAAAATAGCAATTCAAAAGAAGTTTTCTTCTCATTTCCATTACTATTTGAGATACCACAAAACGCCTTTTATGTGAATACGCCATAAAACATAACCCTTTCTATCTAGTCCTTTCTAAACTTAACTTATCCAGTAATACGAGGTCTGCAAACTAATTTTTAATTTAGTCAAACTTCTAGTTAAACTTTCTATTTAGAAAAGAGCTTGTTAAAAAGGTCTCATGTCCGAGGGTTGTGTATGGGCGAGAGCCCTTAAATAGTTTAGTATAAAAGCCAGCCAATAGCTCCTTATCTGTTTGTCTTATGTCCGAGGGTTGTCCGAGATTTATGTGTATTATTAACTATTGGCTAGCTTTTCTAAAAAGGGGAAGTAATTTAAAAATATATTTGAAGACAATTTATAAATACTTCCAGATTGTTGTTGATTAGCCTGAATATTTAATATACAAACAAAAGCAATAACCATTAAAAATATAAAAAATAATTCTATTGAAGTAAAAAGTTCTGGACCTCCATAAATTATATAAATCTTTAATTTGGTTATCTATTGTTTTTATGTTGTTATCTTTAAAATAAAAATTTTTAGTAATAGACAATTAAATATTCTAATAAAGAGGCACACTCTCTAATAGACGCCCAAAATTTTCGGAAAAAAATAAATTGGCCCCTCAAAAAGTATTTGATGTAATTAAAGGATTTGGAATTGTGGAATAAATAGAATTATTTTTAAAAATTTAAAAGAAAAAAATTTGTGCATTGCGAATTAAGGCAATTAATAGATAAAAGAATTTGTTTTAATGAGAAAAGAAAATAAATTTTTACAATTTAAATCGCCAATAAATTGTAACCAGGTAGCTGGCCAAATAATTGTTAAAGATGCTCCAAATAAAGAAACAGAAAAAGGATGTAATATTTCCGAATTTAGAGTACACAAAGCACTGCCGGCACCAAACTAGATATAAATATTTTAAATTAATTTCAAAAAATTCTTTTTAATGCCTTTGTTGTCCCTTTATTTCTTTCCGCTTACTCTTAGATTTTAATATATATGTATTTATTTATTAAAGCAAAAAAAAAGAAAACAACAGAGATTATCTACCTAATATATATTCTTGACAAAAAATCTTTAAGGTTTTAAATTATTTTATTCTTTAACGAAATCATACATTTTATTTGGAATTTTAACTAATTTTAAGCTTTTAAATATTGCCCTATTTTTTGCCCTATTTTTGAGTGGCTGTGCCCTATTTTAGTGGTTTGAAGATGGTCACTCTGTTTCCCTTCATTCCCTCGCGATTTTTATTTTAAAAAATTATTTTTTTTTCAAAATTAAAAAACAAACCAAAGCAATAGGTAAAAGAATATTTTGAGAAAACAAAAAAGAAAAACATTTTCTTTTAAAAAATTTTTGTTGTTGTTCTTTTAATATTGTTAAAAATGTTAAAGAAAAAAGAGAAAAAAACTTGAAAAAAAATTTTTTTTATTTAAAAAAAATTAAATAATCTCTCTCACATAAAAAATAATTAAATCGTTCCTCGATTTATTCAAATTATTTTTTTCTTCAAAAGCAAATAAAATATAACCAAAACAATTAAAAAGACTTGAATTAATTGAAGACAAAATTGATAAATAAAATAATAAATGTTTTGGAAATGAATAATTATTTTGTTGTTTTTGGTTGTTGTTGGCTACAAAATAAAGAGATTATTTTTAAATTAAATTTTAATTTTTTTAGTTGGAATAAAAACAAAAATTTAAGTCTAAAACTCCAAAATTTAACAATTCTCTATTGAGGGCTAAAATTAGAAATTTAAAAATAATAAAAAGTCAATTTACAGGAAAGAAGTGTGTGTGTTTTTGTTTAATCTGTGCACCAGTAATGGGTTTAGATTCTCAAAATTTTCATCTAATTGGGGTCTCGAAAAAAGTATACGAGCATCTGGTTTTAAGTGATTCATTATCTACAAACTACCTAGTTAATTTTACTTTTCAGCTTCGATTAGAACTTTATGAAAAAATTCCATGTCTAATAAATACACAACTAAAAAAAATCCACACAAATTAAAAAAAAAAGCAAATTTCGTATACCTCCTTTATACCAATCTCCCCCCCCCCCTCCCCAATCCCTCCCTACGAAATTTAAAAATTATAAAAAAAATTTTTCTTACAATTTTTCTGTTTAGTTAAATCAACCAAATAATTAATTTCTGTAGAAGATTGTTGTTGTTGTTTTTCTTTTTGTGGCCAAAAAGGAATTAATAAAATTAACTTTAAATAAATTTTATATAAGGAATTTAAAAAATAATTTAAAAAAAACTTGAAAAATAAACAAAAAACCAATTAGATAATTTAAATTAATTGAAAGTTTAATTAAAGGAAATTTTTGTAAAATATTAAATTGGTGGTGGATAGTTGTTGAACTGAAAAAATAAATTTTTATTTTATTCTTTAAATTATTTGACTTTGTTGTTATTTGATTCTCGCTAATAAATAAAGAAGACAAAAATGTTCCGAAAGAGAATAGAAGCAAAATCTAAATTATTTTCTAAAATTTAAACAAATTTTTAAAGGCAAGAATTTAGCAGATCCGATCCCAGAGAATAGCAAAGGATTGGAAGGATCTAACAAATAAAAGTTCTCCTATCCAAATTTGTTACCCGCTCAACCATCCCCAATCGACCTGACTTTTTATTTTTGCTTTTTTGCTTTAAGTCTGGGAGGAAACTTCGTTGGTCTTACAGTAATAAGAAATCATGTAGAAAATTTTAAAAATAGGTATGTGTTTTACGAAATTTAGGAAAAGCCCAAAAATTGATAGAAAAAATATTCTAGGAAATCATAAATTTTTAATATTTTTTCTCCAAAAGTGATTAAAGACTTCTCGGTTTTTGAAGAGAAAATTAAATAATACTTGAAAACCCCTTGAAACCCTCTCATAAAATTATTAAAAATAAAAAACAAACAAAAATAATTTTATTTTTTCCATTTTTATTTAAGTCAATAAATTCAAAAAACAAAATTCTTTGAATAATTCCATCAGATAAACAAATACCAAAAATTGATAATAAAAATAAAAATAAATTAATTTCTTCATTTAAAATAAGTAAAAATCCAAAACAAATTAATTTTAATAAAATAATTAAAAATAAAATTAAATTAATTTTTTTGTCAATTGAGAGTTGTTGTTGTTCTTTAATAAAATAATTAAATATTGATGTTTGGAGTTTACTTAAAAAAGAGAAAAATTAAATTATAATAATTTATTAAATTTTGATATTCCTTATGTCGTTATTTTGATGTAACGTCACCCCTATTTAAATAAAGACAGTATATCCAACAAAACTCCCAAAGAATCTGATCTCCGGTGTCGTTATCGTATCCCCCTTATACACAACTAATTAACTACTATATCTTTTGTGTAACAAAAGTATTTAAATAATTTAACAGTGTGTCTACTCTAGCACTAAACTAGTCGGATGAGCTTCCTATGGCTAGTCAGCCAGTAACTTAATTTGTAAACTCCGTCTCATATAAGCTTAAAAATATTTACTAGAGTTATGCAGGATCGGGATTCTGATCGGGATTCGGCGGGATTATACAGGCTTATTTTGAGTCCCGACCCCAATTTTTCAATCCTGATACCGATTCGTGATCGGGGTCATTATTAATTAGGTAGTTGATCTTTAGATTGAACAACCTAATTTTCCTTTCAATAAATCTCATTTTAACTTAAAAATACACTAATTTTCTGGAAGGAAATTTTTTTTATAAATTATTTACTAAATATTTCCAAACCTTTTATTAAACAAAAAAGGAATAACCAAACAATTTCCACAAATTAAACAAAAATATTTAATTAAATGTATAATAACTACAATTAATTGTTGTTGTTGGTCTTTTAAAAAAATATTTGGCAAAATTAAAGAAATTAATGATTGACTTATTCCAACAAAAATTGCCAGTAAATATTTTTCAAAATAAAAATTATTTGAAGACATTTCCTTATAAAATATGAATATTTATTAAAAATAGGTCACAAAGTTTTTTTTTGGATTTTTAAAAATTTTTGAAATTATTAGTTGATGAAATTGAGAATTGAGGGAAAGAAGTTTTTTTGAAAAATCTTTGAAGAAATTTTTGAAAAAATTTTAGAAGGCTAAAAATCGTAAAAAAATATTTTTTATTAAAAATTTGAGAGTAAATATATTTATTTGGATAATTTTGAAAGCAAAAAAATATTTTTCTTAAATAAAATTTTGGAATTTAAAAAGGAAGAAAAAAGAACACTTTCATTTCCTTATTTCTGCAAATTAAATTTCTTTTGGTTTAATAATATTCTATATATTTTACGTCAATCTAAAAATCTTTTTTGGAATTTCCTTGAAAGGGTTTCTTCTAAATTATTTTTAAATTTCTTTTATTTAAAAAGGATTGAAGAAAAAAAGGAACGTGCTTATACATCATTTAAATAAAATAAATTTCTAAAAATATCAAAATTAATTTTTTTTACATCATCAAAATTTAATAACTTTCCTTTGAGGATTTAGGTAGAGATATGTAGACGTGGTGATGTTCTGACATAAATTTACTGGTTAATAGAAATTCTGGATATCTTCTGAAAAGTGTTCGTAGGATTCTCAAATGGCCAACAAGTTATACATAATTAGTTTTTTTTGCGCAGCACTCGAAAATTTTGTCTGGAGGATAGGAATCACTAAAAATCAACTAGGTAATTATTCAAAAGAAAGTAATTAAATTATGATGATGTAAAAATTAATTTTACTAAAACATACCAGCTCCTTGAATAACTTCTCGTAACCAGAGGTGATCTTACTATCTTACGGAATAAGAACATTTGTTAGGTAAACTAATCAAAATAGGTATACTAACAAAATGTCTTATCTTTATCGTCTCATTTGTTTATTGAATAAGCGCCCCAAACTTTATTAAATCCAACAGTGTGAAATTCCTCCGCTTAAAGGATTAACATTTATCAATATTATACACATTTATAAATCCTTTCTCTTTTTTTAAATCTTTTTTAATTTACTTTAGCTTTCCTTTTTTAATAAAAAAATATAGCGTCAATAAAAATACTATTTTGTATAATTTAAAAAATTTAATCATAAATTGAGGAAAATTTAATAGTAACAGGAAAAATGAATACGAAAGCGAGAATTATGAATCTTTTCTCTCCATTAATATTCAAATTTAAATATTAAAAATAAATATTTATAATTAAAAGCAGTTTAAAAAGCCCGGATTGTTTGCTTTTAAATTAATTAAATCAGGAAAAATTTTTTTTAATATTAAGTCGCTCAAAACAAAAAAAAAACAAATTTTTATTTATAAATATTAATTTGCTTCTAGATTATTAGAAGTTATCATTTAAAGTACCTAATAATCATTAAAACTTGAGTTAAACTGTTTTAATCTTTTATTAAATTAAATATTTATTAAACAAAAAAAAATAACAACAAAATTTAATTTAAAAATAATTTTATTTCAATACTTTCTTTTAAAAAAATATTTTTATTTAGAAGATTTATTAATTTCAATTGCTTGTTTAGAAACTTTATGTAATAACCTTTTAAAATTAAAATTAAAAAAATAAAAAAAAATAAAATTATATACTTTAAACTAGCAAAATATCCAGTAAAAAAATCATCTTCCATATAAGGAAGTTGATTATTTTTACAAAATTGGCGAACTAATTGAGAACATCTTCCCAAATTTGGTCTAGGCATTGTTGGAAATAAATGGTGTTCAATCTTTTTTTTAATTAAATTATTAATAAATTTTAGTAAGGTGGATGGAATTGATGGGACAATTCTGCCACCTAGGCACATAATATGATTTAAGGACAGCTATTGGGCTGGATAGACCCTAACTAATCAAAAGTGTGTTTTCCTTCAGGACACACATAAAAAATTTATTAACGGAAAGACAATATGTATACACCATGTGAATAAGGTGTGTTACAGGGAAAATAACAAAGATAATGAAATGGCTGGGAAAACCATTAAACCATAATCTTCCTCAAAAAATCATTTTTTCTTATTCAAGCAACGGATAAAATCTTTTTTGCTTTTTAACACACAGAATCTTTAATTCACGGAGAATCTTTAATTCAATCTTTAATTAAAGGATATAAACTGACAAATCATAAAATAATAGGAATTTTAAAGAGCTTGCGATATTGTGTATAGCAATTGATTATCGTTTAGCAAGGACTGAATTTAAGAAAATTTAACTCTCACTTAAATTATTTTATTTTAAAGAGTTCACTTTTACCTGAAAATTAAGTCCACCCCAAAACCAATCAACAAAACTACAAAAATAATTAATTAAATAAATTTATTTTTGTAAAAAACAAACGGAGAGCTTTTCATATTTCTCGTAGTTAAAATATGTAAAGCAGCAAAATTGTTTAGTAAACCAGAATTTTCTGGAAATTTAGGTACAGAATTGTGGTTGTAGGAGACTACTAAAGCAATTAATGTTCCGGCAACTTTTTTTAAATTAAAAAAATTTTTTTGATTAAATTTTAAATGGAATAAATGAATTTTGATTCGGATGTATCATACACATTTTACCTAGGATAGAATTCCTTAAACAATAATTACCGCCATATTCCCCGCAAAAAAGGAATTATAGATAGATGAAAAATTTTTTCCCTGGTCTGATTCTTAATAATCAAAATCTTATTTTCTTCTAATAAGTCCCTTATCCGTTCAAGCAGAGTGGATGAATACAAGATCTGTCTCACAATAATTTTTTGAATTTCACGAAACCCTTTTAAACAATAGAAATTCCCCGATATCTAGATTATAACATCACCCTAAAGGAATACATAACTAGTAAATGCCTGTATGATCAATTAGTATAAACACAGATAAATTTAAGAAAAAATGATTAAAATTACATAATTAATTACCAAACTGAGATATAGCAAAATAAATAATTCTAATATAAAAAGAAGGTAATAACCAAAGTTGTAAAAATACCCAAAACCAATGTCCAAATAAAGCAAACTTTATATATAAATATATTTTTAAATTTAAAATTAAAAATTAAATTTACTTGTTCAAATAAAGCAACATTTCTATGTTTTTTATATTTACTTTTAGATGAAGTAAATAAATGTAGAATACTTTGAGTAACCCAAGAAATACGTAGAAGTGGATACATTAAAGTAAAATAACTGGAATATAAATTTTAAATTTAATTTTATAATTTTTGTTTAGTCATTCTCATTAGAGGTAGGACCGAGACGAGATCTTGAAAAAAATCTAGGTTATCGAGACGACAAATTTTTTTGGTTTTTTGAGATTTGCGAAGATCTCGATTTTCGCACGACCCTCCCAGTTCGGTCTCTAATTCTCATTATAAATTAATAAATAAAAAATTGTTTTCTTTTAGAGTAGGATTGAGAATTTAATCGAAGAAAATCAAAGGATTTTTATTAAAAATTAAATTTAAAACATACAAATATTGGTATGGAATAATTAGACGAAGAATTAAATTTGAAATTAAAGTTTTTTGTTTAAATAAATCATCTGGAACCTTAAAAATTAAAAAAATAATTAATTTAAAAAATCTGTGTTATTTTTAGATGGAAACTACTCAAAACTTAGTCTACAAAAGTATCCAAGCTTATTTCCCGATGACCTTATAAACAAGATGTAAGGATGATTCACTTAGCAGCATTTAGAAAGGTGGGGGTTAAACTATCTAAAAAGATCCCCCGTCATTCGGCACGAGGAACAACCCTAATGTCTACTAGCCTCCCAAAGTTAATAAAAATCTTTTTAGGGAATTTTATTTCTCCATCTCAAGATTGGAAGTAGAGGAAAAATCATTAAAATAAAATAGTAATATTTTCACAAATAAAACTGTTAACAAAATTAATTTACCAAAGCTAATAATGGAGCTAAATCAATATCTCCATCTCTCGAAATAATATTTGTTGTTGCGTGGTGTAAATTATGCTTTGAAATAAATTTTTAAATAAAATTAAATTTAATTTTTACCTTATCTTTCCACCAATCCCTTGAGAATCCTTGTGAGAAATTACCCAAAAATAGAGATAAAAAGTCATTAATACGTCGATTTTTGGTGGGTTGGTGATGACAACATTCGTGACAAAGCCTGTTTTTAAAAAAAAGTTTTTCTTTTAATTTAAAAAAATATCCAAAATTTTAAAATATTCCAAAATTCTTCCTAGAAAAGAATTCTTCCTTTAAGATGCATTTTTTAAAAATTTGCCTGGTCATTGGGTCGGGAAAGCTACCTAATAAAGATTTGCAATTTAATGTGCCCCTTAATATAAAGTACATATAATTTCTTAATCCCAAAAAATGTGACCGGTTACAATATTGAAACCGAGAAAAATAGGGGTGGCGCTATAACTTTTGTGGAGCAGTGTATGGTCATTCTTAGTTAAGAGAGATATGTGTTTGCCTGTATTTTTTGTTTCTTAATTTTGCCAAATTTTTATTTAAATAATTCTGAACAAAAATATATTTATCTTTTATTTTTAATTTAAAAAAATTACCATCCCATTTGTTGCCAAGTAAGTGCAAGTATTAAAGCAGAAAAAATGTAAAAAGTTTTATATTGTAACCAAAAAGCAAAAAATAATAAAGTAAAAACTTCAAATATTTTTCTGACATAAAATAGAGGTTTTGGAAGTAAAAGGCCTTCAGAATGGACTTTCTTTAAAAAAATTTTTTTTCTAAATTAAATTTTAAATTTACCTGTCTAAGTTCTTCAAATTCTAAGACTATTTTCATTTCCTAAAAAATTAAAATTTTTAAAGGATTCAATGAGAAATGATTTTTTTCATTAATTTAAGGTAACAGTCAAGAGGAGATTAAAAATTGGATGATTTTGCTTAAATATTTGTACTAATTTCTTTTAGTTTAAAAGCAAGATCTATTAAAAATCTTTGGATAACTTTCCTAAAGTGAAAGATCACGTTCCATTTCCCATCATAAAAAAGAAATTTATTTGAAAATGAGAACTTTACTCTAGGAGGTCTTTTCCTCAACTTCCTTCTTACGTTTTACATTTTTTCTCCATTTTTTTCTATTTTAGCTTTTTAAAGATTAGGTGGCAGAATCTCTGATAAAGAACGATTTTTAGACCCTGGATATTGAAAGAAAATAAACAAACTTGGATTGAATTAGCTTAAAGTACTCGAACAAAAAATCATTTGAATAAAAATCTAATTTCATAAGATCTTCCCCCTCCCCCTATTAAATTATTTTATTTTCAGTTTAATTGTCCTCTCACTTTTTCAAGAGGAATATCATAATTAATAACAACAAAATCATCATCATCAATAATTTCCTTATCCTTTGAGGAATTTGTTTTTGTTGAAATTAAAGTTGTTGAAGGTTGATTAACTTCTTTTTGTATTTCCAATTGTTTATAAGCTTTTTTGGAACCTTTAAAAATTTTTTGAAAATTAATTTAAATTTAAACAAATTATTTACCTTCATGAAAAGCATGGAAAATATGTGTAGCGTCTGCACCTCTAAATTAAATCTTATTAATTTAAAAAATAAAAAAAATCTTTCATTAATAAATTTCATTTAAGAATATTTATTAATAATTTTCGGTTGATAAAATAAAAAACAAAGGAGAGTTTACAATATTTTCTCTAAAATAGCCCCATAGGGTCATTTTTTCAATCGACCTCTAGAGGGTGAGGGGACTATTTTGCGGGTAGGGTTATTCTAGAAATACTATCTTTTATTCAAAAACCTCTATATTGTGGACACAGTCGAAATGAAAGAGGGGTTAGAGGTTACTTTTATGTATTTGTTAAGTATCTTTTCTGATTTATTTCTTCTATATTGTTCATATAAATCTACAAAAATAGTTTATTATATAGAGGGTATATCCTAGTGAAAGTTTACAAAATAAATTTCTCTTCATTTTCTCTCGTTATTAAATTAATTTTTTAAATTAGAATTAAATGATGATAAACATTAATAAAATGATAGATAATTAAAAATGAAGAGGAGATAATCTTTAAAATAAAGGAAATAATTAAACTATATTTTACCTATATTGTTCAATTACAGGACCTCCAGGATGTAATTTAACAAATTCATCACTTAAACAAATCCATCTTCCATTTATTTTCATTAAAAGACCCTCATTTTCTGAAGAATTTGAAATATTCATTTTCAAAAAAATTTAATTTAAATTATTTTTTTTAATTAAAATTAAATGGTGCCAGACAAAAAATGTTAAAAAATCATTTAATCTCTCCTCATTTTCTCTCGTTTTTCTCAAAAAATTTTTTGCTTTGCATTTAGTAATTATTTAAGCATAATAATTTTTTTATTATTTGCAAATGGAAAATGGCCTGATTGATTTTATTTTTATTTATGTAAATGATTAAAAGTTAAAAGGGGGACTTTTCGAGGTAAACGGAGAATAAAGAATGATAACAAAAAAATTTGGTGAAAGTCTTGTAGTATGTATTTTAAATCATCTAGATTACCTGTGTAAACTTGGATTTTGAAAATATTAGAAATAAACAGATAAGAAGGAAAAAGAGTTTATTTTTTAGTGATAAACTAATTAATATACCGTATATCCTTCAATAACTACTCTGGATAATTATTGTTTCGACCTATCGCTGGAGGGAGTAAAAAAAATTGAACGTGTTTTAGGGCATTTGTTTGGGATCAATTATTGATTCAATCTTTTGCTGATGGGGTAATTAATGGAAGTGGGGTAATTATTTGAGGGAGAGCAATTAATACAGGTTATACTGTATATTTATAATATCGTTTTACCTTGAGATAATTAATTAACAAGCCTAACAAAACTTTGAACTAAAACATTTTGAATTTACTTCAAAATGTTTTAACAAATTAGCTAATTGTATTTATGATTATTCCTCATAATTTGAATCTCACCGACGAGATTCAAACATGAATAGTCATGTTTAGAAGTTACGACTATAAAAGGAGTTAAAATCCATCCAAACTCTACCAAACATTCATCACAACTCTACAAACATCAATATTGTCTACCTCCAAAACAACAACACTCCATGTTCGTCCGCTGCCATCTCCCAATGGAGCTTGACACCGGCCCTGGGACAAGGAAGTCGTCAACGCTGTGCTCCTTGGTGCTGATGCTGCTCGTCATCGCAACCTTCCTTGTGTGTGAAGTGCCTGGACAGATGAAGGAGGAAATCGTCGGACTCGGCAATCACAAAAGGACTGGCGACAAGGTGGAGCTCAACCCGTACACTATGAACGTCACAGAGAAGAACTTCAACTTGACAGAATACAAATGTCGCTTTCGGGATGCCTGTGATATCAAGATCGAGAAAGACTACATGTGAGTTTGCATTGCCTCTTATTTGTAATAAAAATTCTTTTATTTTTCAGCGAGATTCAGTACAACGAGGACGGCAAGGGATGCATTGTGGATTTGCTCAGTACGAACGAGACAAACGATAACAGGATCAAGTTAACAGCTGTAGTGAGGAACAAGCGAGGAGGGATCAAAAATTGCCTTGTTCCTGGTAAAAAAGTGAAGGATAGCAGCTACAATAATAAGTAAATTTTAGAATTCTTTAATTCGTTTGCGTTAGTTTCAATTTTTAAATTTTACAGTATGCCCTTCGTCTACAGCGTTAGCAATGAAGTCGTCGAGAAGCTCAACAAAGAACTAAATGATGATTCCATAGAGGCGTGTAAAAATTGCACGTCGTGCATGCCAAGGACATCACTTGAAGTTTCGTGGAGCAAGCATAAAGATATAAACGCAAATTTGATCTTTGCTCACACCTATCTAACAATAAGTACGTAAATATATAATTTCCTATATAATTTAGACATTTATTGTAGTTGGCGAAGCGGAAAGTGGTCTGAGTCAGGAAAAGTCTCACATAGAGGATGAGATGACCTTCGATTTGGAGATAACGGCGACTAACAAGTTCACGATGAATTTCGAGGAGCACGAAGTATTTGATCTGAAAGATACTGTTTGTGTTGCAGAGACAAGTCAAACCGTCAAACCAGAAGCATGGACCATAACGAACACGAAACTACATGATCAACATCTGCTCGTCTTCAGTCTGCTTTCACGGAATGCGACTCTTGTATTCGAAGGGAAAGAAGTTACGGATAAAAAACCGTCTGTGCCATATTGTGAGCTCTTCGTTCGATTTGTAAGGATTAAACAAAATTTAAAATAATAACTAATTCAATTTAGAACAGACCGGACTACGAGCTGCTGTATGTTAACCCTCCGCCTGCGACAACAACGACGACTGCTAAAACGACAACAAAAAGCTGTCCAACGGTTGCGGAAGCTACTACGTGTGCTCCTTGTCCACCAACATCTGCTCCTTGTCCAGCAGCATCGACACTGTCCAGCGACAACGAACTAATGACAACAACTACGGCCAAAAACATCCAATCATCAGCGGATCCTGAGGAAAATAAGTGCCCGGAAGAATCCAGTGGATGGCTTTATATTGTGATTGCCGTTATTGTTGTGTGTGTAGTCATCGTCGGAGTTTTGGCATGGTTCTGGAGGAAGAGGCATTCTGAAGAGAAGAAGCTTATAGTCAAACATGAGGAAGAACTGTATGCTCTGTACCAATCTGAGGCAAAAGTCAAAGGCCCTAAGAACATGAGGTCATTTGACGGTTGGAAAGTGAATGTAAGTTTAAAAATAAAAAATAAATTTATTAAACAAACTATTTTCACGTTTTTCAGAGAAAACATAACGAACTGAACGAGCTTCCGTATGAAAAATTGGCCGCTGCAATGTGGAATAGAACCGATAATAAAACCCCCAAAGAAAAGATGCAGTTCATTGTAGACCAGTGCGCGAAGCTTTATGACATGGAGGTCAGAGATCGCGAATACGGCAAGGAAATAAAGAAAAGAGGCCGTATAAGACCTGGGACCTTCGAGGGATGGAAAAAGGTGAAAATATTTTTTGATAAATATTTTCTCAATGTCAACTTATAATTTATATATTTCAGAGAAATAACATCATTACTGCGTTCACCGTGACCGATGGGACAACGACCGCAATTGAATTTGATCGGACAAGGGACGGTGAGGAGGTGGTCGTTGAGAAAGTTAAGGAGGTAAAGGCTGATAAGAACATTGAGGAGGCAAAGGCTAATGAGAACGCTGAGGGGGTAAAGGCTGATGAGAACGTTGAGGAGGTGAAGGCTGATGAGAACATTGAGGAGGCAAAGGCTAATGAGAACGCTGAGGGGGTAAAGGCTGATGAGAACATTGAGGAGGTGAAGGCTGATGAGAATGTTGAGGATGGCGTTTCGGTTCCACTATCCGAAGGAGGAGTTTGACATTAGGGATATCCTGTGCTCGGAAGGTCCAAAGGTGAAGCTCGAGAGATAAATATGAAATATTCTATATATTGTTCCTTTGTTATAAAGAAATATTGTTCCTATTGTTCCTATAATACTGTTCCTATTCCCTATACCCATATATTCTTTCTATCATGTGTAAGATACCTATATATTCTGTTGTATTGTATTTGTTTGTAAAAAAATAAATTGTTGTTTTGAATTGTTTTTTTTAGTTGGGAAAAGTTTGGGGAATATTTACCCCAAATAAATGCTGAATGTTTTTGTTAACTTTTAGTGTATTAATTTGAGTTTTAGTTAATTTGAGGTGGGAATTCAGAAATGAGAAAGCCAAAACAGGAAATTGTTTACCCTTTTTCTTAATCCGAATGGAATTTTCTGTTTATTAAAAACATTTAAACAATCTCGATTGAAAGTTAAAAATATATTGGTTGGAGATAAAAACTTTTAATTTAAACTTGCCCCTTTCTTTTGCTTTTCATTAATAAGAGTAAATTTATCTGCAAATTGCCCATTTAAATAACAATTATGTTTATGGGAATCTGGATCTAATATTTCGGTACTTTATGGATATGTCACCCCCCCCTCCTATTTTGAGTCTCAGAGTTTTCCTTAAATGTAGAAGATGGTCAGAGATTATTTTCTTCTCCATGTCAATCATTTTTTTCTTCTTCAAGTATTTTGCTTGTTTATTTTGCCTTTTCACATATTTTGTACTTACATTTCACTCATTTCGTTTCTTCATTTACCACATTTCACTTATTTTGCTTGAAAAAAGAAAAATGATTGACATGGAGAAGAAAATAATCTCTGACCATTTTCTACGTTTAAGGAAAACTCTGAGACTCAAAATAGGAGGGGGGTGACATATCCATAAAGTACCAATATTTCAAATGAAGCTAGTTGTTTATTTGGAGGAGAATTTTCTTCGATTTTTAGTCGAACAATTTTTGGTGAAATTAATAGATTTTTTGATGAATTTGGACTAAAAAAATAAATAATTATTTGCTAATTATTTTTAAATAAAATTTAATTTATTTTTTAATTAGGTTAAATTTTGAATTAAATTTTGAATTAAACTCCTCAACTTTTCCCATTTTTGAAATTAAATTTTGCCGAGTACTTGGAAAGATAAATAAATCACCGTATTTCCTGTAATATTACACCCCCTGAATTAGAACTCCCCCCTCCTTTAATAATACTCCCCTTTGGGGAAGGATTGAAAAATAGTACACCCGGGAATAGTATTAAAAGAAATACTGTATTTACTAATTCTCAAAAGAAGAAGAGTTAACTTCCAAAGGCTAACTCCAAAGTTTTAACAAAGAAAAACAATTTGTTGAAATATAAAAAATATTTCATAAAAATTAAAAACAAAAAATAATAAAAAAGAAAAAAGCAACAAAAACAACCAAACTTTTTGGTCTTCAAAATTTTAATATTTTTGGAATTAAACAGAAAAGAGAGGGGAAAGATGTTAAACAAAGAAATGAATTAAGTTGGAGGAAAAATAATGTTAAATCCCTTATTATAAGATACCCCACGGGGCTAAAAAATCGTATCTAATAATGAGGTAATGTATATAGGTACTTAAATAATTATCGAAGTCTCGTTGGATGGGATAATTAAAACATGCCTTTCCTTGCCTCGAGTCAAAAATTGTCAAACAGATCTTTAAATTTTGATAAACCGATAAGCATTTTTGGCTTAAGAATTTTTAAAATTCGGTAAAATTAATCGTATTTTAGGTCATAACTTAAAATTTGGTGAAAATCTTTTATATGTTAAATTACATCTAGATTAACCGTTTAAGCTGGATTATGAAAATATAAACGTAGACAGAATCGTCATGGTTAGAAGTTAGGACTATAAAAGGAGGTAAAATCCATCCAAACTCTAACAAACATTCATCACAACTCTAAAACATCGATATTGTCTACTTCTAAAACAGCAACACTCCATGTTCGTTCGCTGCCATCTTCCATTTGGACTTGACACCGGCCCTGGGACAAAGAAGTCTTCAACGCTGTGCTCCTTGGTGCTGCTTATGCTCGTCATCGCAACCTTCCTTGTGCCTGGACAGATGGAGGAGGAAATCGTCGGACTCGGCAATCACAAAAGGACTGGCGACAAGGTGGAGCTCAACCCGTACACTGTCAAAGTCACAGAGAAGAACTTCAGCTTGACAGAATACAAATATCGCTTTCGGGATGCCTGTGATATCAAGATCGAGAAAGGCTACATGTGAGTTTGCTTTGCCTCTTATTTGTGAAATTTTTGTAACAAAATGTCTTATTTTTCAGCGAGCTTAAGTACAACGAGGACGGCAAGGGATGCATTGTGGATTTGCTCAGTAGGGACAGGAAAAACAAGATCAAGTTAACAGCTGTAGTAAGAAACAAGCGAGGAGGGATCAAAAAATGCCTTGCTGAAGGGGTGCATCTGGAGGATAGCTATAATAATAAGTAAATTTTGGAATTATTGTTTGTATTTGTTTCAATTTTTTAACTTTTACAGTATGCCATTCGTCTACAGCGTGAGCAACAAAGACATCGAGAAGCTCAACAAAGGACTAAACAATGATGGTTCCGGAAAAACGTGTAAAAAGATGCCGTGGACATCTCTTGAAGTTTCGTGGAGCAGGTCTAAATCTGGGACACATGCTTACGCTCACACCCATCTAAGTGCATAAATGATCTAAATTCATATTTAATTTTGTTGTTTATTGCAGTTGGCGAAGAGAAGCATGGCCTTAGTCCGAAGAAGGGGCTCGAAGATAGCGAAATGACCTTCGATTTGGAGATAACTGCGCCAAACAAGTTCACGATGAACTTCTCAGGAAAACAAGAATTTGATCCGAAGGGAGGTGTTTGTCAAATTGTCAAACCAGAAGTATGGACCATCACGAACACGGATCTTCGTGGTAAACATCTGTTCGTCTTCAGCCTGCTTTCACGGAATGCGACTTTTGTATTCGATGGGGAAAGAATCACGGATGAAAACCCGTCCGTGCCTTACTGTGAGCTCTTCGTCCGATTTGTAAGTTTATCACAAACTTTTTGAGAAATTACAGCTAATTTTATTCAATTTAGAACAGACCGGACTACGAGCTGCTGTATGTTAACCCTCAGCCACCGCCAACACCAACTACTACCACCACGAAAGTCACTTCAACAGAAACAACTCCTGAAACTTCAACATGTGCTCCTTGTCCAACATCGACAGCTCTAATGACTACAACAACTGCTGCCAAAAACATCTCATCACCAGCGGTTAAGTGTCCAGCGGAAGGCAAATGCCCGGAAAAATCCAATGTATGGATTTATGTAATTTTGATTGCCGTGGGCGTAATTATCATTGGAATTTTGGCATGGTTCACATGGAACTGGGTGGAGGTGAATTCTGAGAAGAGGGCGGCGCGTGCAGCCAAACGTGCAGAAGACAGAGGATGGTATGCTGATTACCAAGCTGAGGCAAAAGTCAAAGGCAGTGAGAACATGAGGCCATTTGCCATATGGAAAGATGATGTAAGTCTAAAAAATATTTACTAAACAAACTTATTTTCCCACCTTTTCAGAAAAAAGAGGAATATAATAAGAGATTTATGGATCGTCATCCGATTGATAAATTGAGCGCTGCAATGTGGAGGAAAGCGGAGAAGGAAAAAGACGACAAAAGCAAGATGCAATTCATTGTAGACCAGATTGTGCGGTTTAAGGACCAAGAGCTCTACGATAACGAATACTGGCCGGAACTGACTGAAAAGGGGTATGAAACTGTTGGGGAGTTTGAGGAGTGGAAAAAGGTGAAAAATAATTTTTTGGATGTCAATTTATATTTTATATATTTCAGAAAAAGTATATCAATACGTTCGCTGTGGTCGAAACTGAAATTGAATATGAGCCGCCAAAGCACGACGAGAAGGAATTGCTTCCTGGGGCCAGCATTGAGGAAAAGAAAAGAGCTCGACGTTAGGGATATCCTGTGCTTGGAAGTTCTGAGGGTGAAACTTGAGATATAAACATGAAATAGTCTATATATTGTTTTTTTCTTATGTCCCTATATTGTTCCCATTCCCTATACCCGTATATTCTTTCTATCGTATGTAATATATATTTTGTAGTCTGTATTGTACTTTTTTGTAAATAAATTGTTGTTTAGAGTTGTAAACTTACTTTAATTGATGGGATATATGTTTGTAAAAAATAAACGTAGGTAGTTGTAGTTGTCCTTTGAAAAGGGACCTTTAAGAAAAATTAGATTTTTTACTCTTTTGTTCTTTAAAAAAATTTTTTTGTCGTTTTAAAAATTCCTCGAATATCGGGAACGGGGACGGAGTACAACCCTAGTTTGTGTTAACATTTAGTTTATAATAAAAATTCGAATTTGGGAATTCAGAAATGAGTTAAGAGAAAAAATCTGTTCTATAAATACTTGAGAAAATTTATTGTAAAATTTTATATACCCTCTAAAAATGAAAATAATTCTATAAAACTTTGAAAGCCTTCAACCGTTCGAGGCATTAATTTATTAAACCTACAATATTCCATAAAAAAATTTTTAGATTATTAGAAAACATTTAGTTTACTTAACGTATATGCTATAATAATTACCCTGGGTAATTATTGTTTTAACCTTTCGTTGATAGGGAATAATTTATAAAAAATAGTGATCACTCACAATATTGACTGTGAACGAATAAGCTAACCCCCATATTTGACACAGATCCCCCAAAATTTTAATTTGTCTTTTATGTTCTCACAGCAAAACTTTCCCTGTACCTAAACATCCTCCCAATTTTCTCCCTTTTTTTATTTGTTCATTCCCTTCCCTTTTTTTTTATTTTCTTCCAAAAGGGTTCAAAATTTATTTAATTCTGTCTCTAAATTTGCATATTCTTTTCTTTCCGTCCCGTCCATTTAAAAAATTCCTTTTCTTTAACATTAGCGTCCTTTATTTTCTAAGCGGTTAAAAGCCTTTATTTCTTCTTTTTTATTTTTACAAAATTCTCACAGATACAAAAATAAATAAATTATGTAAATAAATAAATAAATAATTTTTATCTTTATTTGTTTAAAAATAAAAGAATTTTTGGGGGGTTAAGCGGATAAAAGAAGAAGGAAAGAATGAGTGAAAGAATGAGAGAGAAGAAGATTATTATCTTCTCTTTTAAATAAAAGTTTTGGTTAATTTATTCAAAAAAAATTAATTTTGTTTTTATGAATATTTTTGAATAAATTTAGAAGGAATATACTTAAAATTAATTTTAGGTAAAATTGGAATTGAAGTAAATAAATTTATTTGTTGTAGGAATAAAAAGAAACTTGTTGGCTACTATTTTTGGAATATAGAACACTTCAATGATTTTTTTAAATTAATTAATCTGAGTTTGTTTAGGTAGTCAATGTTTTTCTGTATAAATAAATCATATGTATTTTTGTAGACGAGAAGTCAGGAGGGTTTCTCAGTTCAGAGACTAAGAGAATTTTTTTTGGTTAATTTCCGAATATAAGAAAAATTCCGTTAAACCTACAACTCTATTTTAAAATTCCAAAAAATATTTTTCAAAATTTTTTATTTAATTTATTTTTACAATTATTTTACACTGCTGCCTACTTTATTTATCTCAATTATTTGTCTATAAAAATAAAAGGAAGGAAAGGACCTTTCACTCTTCCTTTCTTGGTCGATAGACTCCGAGAAGGGAGGGGGGGGGGATATTTGTGAGGTCTTCAAGAGTGGAAGGGAAGGGAAGGAGGAAGGAGAAGAGGAGGATTGGCAAAAGCTCTTGAAAATAAAAAGAAGCGATAACAATTATATGCGCAAGAAGAGGAAGAAAGAAGGAGGGGAAGAGGAGAGAGACAGATGTTATAAAAATAAAAATGGTTTGGCAATTTTTAGAAAAAAAATTTTTTGAAAGGAAAAAGAAAAATTTTAAAGAAAATAAAAGAAATGTATTCAATTATAATTAGAAAATGAAAGAGAGAATAAATAAAAGAATAAATTAAAAAGGGGAAGAAGAAGATGTGTTTGTGTGTGTGGCCAAATTTATGTACATACTTCATTTATTTATTTATTGACCATCAAAATAGTTTTGGTCATTTTACTAAATTTAAAAAAGATTAAAGAATTATCCTTCAATTTTAATTAATTAATAAAATAAAATGAAGGAATAGATAATTGTTAAAGCAAAATAAAATTGTTTAAATGAAATACATACAATGTTATTTTTGTTTTTTATGTTATTCATACGAGGGATCCCGCTGACAGAAAACCAAATTCCCGATTTTCGTGAATCCGCGAAAATTTTGAATTCCCGATTTTCGGGAATCGGGTCGGCGCGATCCCTGATACATACTTAATTTCGAATAAAATTTTTAAAAGAATTAAAGAATTTTCCTAACATTTTTTCTCTAATTTTTATATTTTTTATTTTTTTAAATAATTTATTTTAGATCCGGATATATCTTCCCCATTTGTTCATTCTCTGACCTTGAAAATGAACCTATCTCTATCTCTACATATCTCCTCCCTTTAAAACATTAATTTTCTTTTATTTTTTTTGTTTTTTCAGCCTTTCTCAAAAACAACGACAAATAACCTTTCTTTCCCCTTCCCTTTTTATATTTTTGCTCATTTTCATTTTATACATTCTCAATTATTTTTGAACCGTCCGAAGAGGACAGTCAACGGATAAAATTGTGAACAGACCCCCAACCCTTTTTTTCTTCTTATTTATGTAGAAAAGACATTTTTGGCATTGATTGTATAGAATTATTTTTTTAGTTTTTTACCTATTTTTCGATTTATTGATTTTACTAGGATAGGGCACTACCGGGTTTTAAAAGCGAAAATTTTTCCAAATGATTAATTATTTAAAAATTCCCCCCAAAATAGAACCAGTATTAATCTAAAACCGGGTTTTTTAATTTGGAGTAACCGAAACTGAGGGTACCTGTTTTGAAACCGATTGTGTCCAACCCTAATTTTTATCTTAGAGTTTTTATTTAATTAATATTTTAATTTTTACTTGAAATTTTTTTGAATTCTTTATGGTCACTAGGCTTTCCCTAAATTCTATTTTCCTGTAATTTCTTTCATGTTTTTTACCTTTCTTTTTTTATTTATTAATTAAATTTATTTATCTGACAACTTTCTTAAATAAATTATTTTTTGATCTTGTAACGAATCAAGGATTTTAGGAGATAGAGAAATAATTAAAAACCCCCGATAATTTCTGATTGAAAAATTTTTGGTTTTCTTACACTTTGTATGGGCGGCCATTCGGGGTTATGATTCTATTGAATTTGGTATGTGGTCTTAGATATTTTTTCTATTTTTAAATCAAAATTGAAAGGCAACGTTTCTTAAAAACAATTTGCGGCCAATCACTCGTTTTCCTAACTCCAAATATTTTAAGGAAAAATACAAAATTAATTTCATGTCCCCCCCCCCCTCCTTACTTTTTTTACAATTTATTCGTTTGTATAAAAAGAAAGTTTTTTCTTTTCTTTCATTTTTTAATTTTCACACTTTTGAACAAATTTCACAATTCTTCTTTTTTTTCAAATTTTATAAAAAAAATTTTTCTTTGTAAAAAAAAATAAAAACACTTGTCATTGTGTGGGCAATAAAAATAAATAAAAAGAAAATCTCCCCAATTTATCTTCTATGCCCATCTTCTCCTTAAAAATAAATCTCTGACCTCCAACCACAGAATAAAATTTTTTTCTTCATTTGGCGACATTGATCGCTGTCCCTTATTTTCCTTCTAATAATAAATAAAATTAATTTTAATTGTCGCACTTTTTCTTTTTCTAAAAGTTTATTTATTTTATTTCTTTTTTTTAGTTGTTTTAATAAAATTTTTTTTGAAAATAGTCCATTTAACTCTTTTGGAGGTTTATTTTAATTAAAAATCAGACCGAGAGGAGAGAGAGAAATCTCAGTTATCGAGCTCAAGATTTTTTGTGATATTGTTCTGAATTGTTATTAAAATATTGTTAAAAATATAAAAATATTCTTCTGAACCTTTCCATTTCTCTCTAATTTTAATCATCCAAAATCCTGTATTTTTCTTTAAATTATTAAATAAATTGAATACTGTTTATGGACCCTGATAACTAAAAAATCAAAAAACCGGTTTCTCTATCTAATTAAAAATACCTCAATATATAAATTTATTTTTAACATTCCTTTAAAAATATTTTCTAAAAAAACAATTAACGTCATTAATGTTATAATTAAATTCTTTTCTATCTATCTATGTATGTATTTATATTTGTAATTTGTGTAAAATGTTGATAGAATGTTGTATTTTTAATTTTCCATTTTCTTTGAAATGTTTTAAATTTTTAATAAATATTTTTACTTTATAATTTGTTTTTCCTAATAATTTTTTGTTTTTTTAAGAATTTGTGAGGAAAATCTAGTTAAATCTTCAGTTAAATTACCTACTTTTATTTAAGTCATTTTAATTTTAAGGGTATCTATTCAATTCCTCCATAAGGCTTCGATCTTTCGGCCCAAACAAAAATTTTGTTTTTTTACAATTATTCACATATATATTTTCTTAATCACAAAATACTTGTAAATGTTATTTAGCTCTCTAAATTGCTCACCCACTTCTTTACATTAAATGCAAATATCAATCTATTAACTATTCCAAAAGATCATATTTTTAAAAATGCTTTTATTTAGAATCTTAATAGATTCTGATCTAACATAGGGTTGATTTGCTTTTGATCTTTTGGCTATACACTCCATTTTAGCATTTATTTAAATTTTTCTTTGGTTTTTATAACAAATTTCTAGACATTTTTGTTATTTAAATTTTTTAATACAAAAATTACAGCCAAGTTGCTAAAGTTATTTTTATTTTCTGAGCAGTCTAGAGGAGAAATTACTTTTTTTATGAAAATGTTGAGATTTCAGTTAAGAGATAACCAACCCTTTTTTCAGTCAAAAAATCCAAAAAAAAATAATTATTTTTTACAACAACTAGCACAATAACTATTTTTACGATAATATTATTTCTCGTCATGCGAATCACCTAAAAAATATTTTTTTATTTTTATTTTTATTGCACTCTAACCAATTAAGTACACTTTCCAAGTCAATATATTTTTTTATTTTATTATGTCAATTTACACACAAATTTATTAGATAATTTTAACAGAAATATTTATCAAAAAATAATTTAGACTTTTTTAATTTTAAAAATAAATTAGGTGGGTTGTTTTGGCGTTATTTTATTATTGACAAAATGCCAAAAATATTTTTTATTTTTTGTTGTATTTTTTATTGTTGATCTTTTGGGTTTTATTTAATTTGTTCTTTTTTTATTTTTGAGTGTGTTTTAGTCTCGATGTTGACTTTTGTTTGTTTAGAATATTTTTGTTGAGTTTTGGGGGTTGCTTTTGACCTATTTGTTTATTTATTGATCTTTTGTGTTTTGTTGTTTTTGTCTTTTTCTTGGTTATGTATAATAATTTCTGAGTCACTTTGCCGGACCGGATCCCGACGGATTTTCCATGGATTTGTGATCCGAACTTTGGGAAAATCTAGTCGTGTTCAGCCCGACACCGGCCACTAACATTTCCTTGTTTTTACCTTCCAAAATCTAAAATATCCTCAAACAATTCAACTAATCCATTTGTTTTTTTAATTAAAAAAGCTATTTTCAAGAATAGTAAAAAAGGGCTTTAGTATTTTTTTCTCGAATTAAATTCTATATACCTCTATTATTTACATGCATCACATTCTTTTTCAGCATCTTCATTTTCTTTAAAAAATATACTAACCCCCCCCCCCCCTCCTCCACTTTCCATGGCCCTTTTTTAATGTTTTTTTTTGCTTGGCGTGGTCCTTCTTATATATGTATTTATATATACCCCTTCAAGCGTTGCTCATTTCCGCCAATTTTCCATCTCTCTGGCTATTTTTTTCTTTCTCTATAAAATTTTTTTCTTGCAAGAACCAAAAGAACACATTGAGTGAAGGTTTTTGACTGAAAAACCTTTCGATATTTTTCTGGTTTTTTGGTGTTGTTATTTATCCTTTTTGGCAGAGCGTTGTTAAGAAAAGAACTATTTTCCTCTATTTCCTTCCTTGTTTCCTTTTCCTGTAAAGTTTTTTTAAAAGAAAAGGGGGGGGGATGTTGAAATATTTGTCACATTTTTTTATTTTTATTAAAAAAATTTAGGAAGATTTAAATTTTGTTGTTGATTTGCTGACAAAGGGTTATACAATGAACCGAAATTTTGAGAATATTTTGAGCATATCTTTTTCTGAAATGGATCTAAAAAGGCATTTTTAATTTTAAAAAATTAAGCTTAAAAATAGGTTTATTTTAAAACAAAGAACATCGAAATCGATCAATTTTTGGAAAAGTTATGGCCATTAATTCTTCGCCAATTTCACAAATATTTTCTAGCCGCTTTTACTTTTTTTTCTGCTAAATTTATTGCAAATAATGAATTTAGTAATTTAAAATAATTTTTTAGTCAGTTATTAAATTTAGAAAAAATTTTTAAAAATTCCTAACAAAATATTAAAAAAAATTCTTTTACTCTCTCTAAATTAATTTTTTCGCTATTTATTTAAATTTATTTTTAGATTTTTTAAAAATATTTTTTACCCACTTTTACTATTAATTTTACCTGTCCTTTACATTTCTCTCAATTTTTTTCCCATAAATTTTTATTTAAATATTTTATTTTTATTTTTAGATAAAAATATTAAATGTAAATTTAAGGTGATATAAAAAATATTTTTATAAAAAAAATCACCAAAAATGATCTCCAAATTAATTTGTTGTGTTTTGTTCTACCTCAAAATATGTTTTACTGGTAAATTTATTTAAAGAAAAATTTTTTGAAAAAAAATATTTTTCTTTTTTAGTTGCCGAATTATTTTCAAGCTCAAATTCTTCGCCAATTTCACAAATTGATTGGGCTAATATTCCAACACCTCCAAGATTTATTCACGAACGGAATGACCCAATTACTTATTTTTCTCTTCAAGACTATAAAGGGCCTAATGGAAATGGGCGGCATGAGAGGGATGAACACCAAAATGGAATTAATCAATTACAACATTTTTTGAAACCAAAAGTTTTTAGATGTGTTGCTATTGGGATTCCACGGCCTGAGTAAATTTTTTTGTTAATTTTTATTGAAATTTTGGGATAATAATTATTTTAAATTTATTTACTTTAGGAAGCAAAAATTTAAAAAATTTTACGGAGATTGTGTAGTTAAGTGGGAAAGTGTTTGGTTCTTTGAGCGAGTATGTCCTGGGTTCGAATCCCCACGTGCTAAAATAATTTTGTTTTTGTCAAAAAAATTTTTAATGAAATTTCGGGGTTTTATTGATAACCTCTTAATTAAAAGTATTTGAGGAGCTATTTTTTCAAAATTTTTTAAGGATTATTTTTAAAGAAAATTAATTTTTAATTTATTGATTTGGATTAATGATTACCTAAATTAAATTGATTTTTTAAAAATTTGTAGATATAGATGGCTTAAAGATAATTCAACATTTCCTGTCAATGTTTACAGAGATAGAATAATTACAAATTCTGATAATGGATCTTTAATTTTTACAAAATTTTTTGAATCTGATGAGGGGGAATATCAATGTTTGGCTAGTAATGATAATGGAACTGCTTATTCTGAGAAAATTAAACTTTTGCTGGCTTGTAGGTTTTTTTGGATTTTTTAAATATTTAAACGTTTTTGGTTTAAAAAATTTAAAATTAACTTTTGGCATTTTTTTAAAGATTTTTTAAACTCATTAATGGAAGAATAAGGGTGGGTATCTTAATCTTTTCAGTTAGGAGGGCGGTATTAATTTCTAAAAAATTTTAGTATAAATATATCAACCTGCTTCTAAAAATTGATTAGAGTTGTCGGTTCGAAACCGAATTACCATGAATCTTTGGGTTTTTGTTTCCTGTCATCCGAGAATCTTGCAGCATCCGACAACCCTAGAATTAATTTCTCATTCCTTAAAAATTTTTGTAGTATTTGTTTCTAACGGGGATAACTTCTAAAACAATTAAACACTTATTTTTGTTTAAAATACTAGGTCGTTTCATAAAAAAGTTCGTTTTTTTTCACCGCATGTTTTTTGAATGATAACTATTATTATCCGATTTTGTTTTTATCTTATTTTGTAGCCCAAATTCTTAGCTTCATAATGATACTAAAATTTTGAAAATAGAAAAGACCAAAAAATTTTTATGCCTTCAGAAATGAGCGTGGTCTAAAAATTTTCTTACGGGATGGCCACTTGACTGAAGACGCCGAGGTCGAGACAGCGGTGGGGTAGACAGTGCTTCAGAAATGGGGTCAGATTTTTTTAAAAGGAGTATCCACAAACTTTTTTCTGTTTTAAGAATGTTGCTAAGACTTCGGGCAATTATTTAGTAAAGTTAGATTTTTTTATCTGTTTGAGTTTATTTGAGATTTATCGATTTTTCTCGAAAAATTTATTTCTGAAAAAAACGAACTTTTTTATGAAACGACCTAGTAATTAATAAATTTGACAATAATTTATATTTAATTTTTTAAGGGATTAATCCATTTCCTGATTTTGAAGGACCTAATGTAGTTGAAATACCTTTGAGTAGACCATATGCTCGAGATTGTACTCCTCCCGATTCAAATCCTCCAGCTATGATTTTTTGGATTTTACGTTCTCCTGACAATGTTAAACATATAAGTGCAATTAATTCTTCTCATATTTCGTCGAGTGAAAAGGTTTGTGGAAATTTTTTAAATAAATTTAAAATATTCTCTATATCTCTTAATTTATCAAAAAACCATTTGAATCTATCTATTTTCTTGGCAAAAATCATATGCCTTTTCAGGGCTGTCCACAAGTTATTTTTTTAAATTTACCCAAATACTATATAATCCTTAAAAATTATTTATTTTTTCTTCATATTTTTTCTTGTCTTTCTTATACCTCCAAAAATTATAAAATTTATGGCAAGGATTCTGTAACATTTTTGAAATTTTTAAAGAAAATTCTGAGAACAATATCTCTTCCATTCTCTTCACTCAATCTCTACTATTTTTTCTATTTAATTCACCATTTATCCTCATTTTTTCCTTTTCGTTTTCTTTCAATTAATTTTAACCTTTAAAAAACTATCTATCACTCTCTGTTTTCACTTAAAAAGCCTCTTAAAATTTCATAAAAAATTTTTTAATAAAGATAGGCAAAAAAATTTAGTCTCTCTCCAAAATTTTTTTGATAACTAAACTATTTATACTCTAAAACTACCCAATTAAATAGTAAAAATAAATAAAAATCACCTCGTAAATTTAACCATAAAAAATACATCTGGTTAAATAATAAAAAAAATATTTTTTTATCTTTTTTTTTTATTTTTAACCGCCTTTTTAATTATGAAAAGCGGTGTTTTTGAAGCTTTTTTTGATAATAATTTATTTTCTTGCGATTCTCGAATTTTTTTAGAAAATATTTTTTATTAAACAAGCCATAAAAATAAATAAAAATAATATTTTATTTATCTTCTCTATTAATTTTTAATTAATTATTTTTGCTCTATTTTATTAATTAATAATTAATGTAAAACTGGCCATTTTACATTAAATAAAAATTTTTTTATAAAATATTTTATTTTTATCAATTTTTACATCCTTCTGTCTTTATTTATTTTCTTTAAAAAATTTTTTGTTTTCTTTTTATCCATTTTTGGATGACAAAAAAATAATTTTTTCCCTCTTACTAAAAAAATATAAATTCTTCTAACGAAGAAGAAGCATCTCTTCTCGCCTTATTTTTTATAAACTTTCTCTTTTTTTCTTCCTTTTGGTCAAAGTCATTTAGCCTCTTTTCTAAAGTCTTTTTTGTCAACTACATAAAAGGGGGGCTTCCTTCCTGATTTTTTTTCTGACTTTAAATTTTGCTTTTCAATTCGTAAAAATTTATTTTTTTTGGTTGTCCCTTAAGTCTCGCCCTCTTCTTTTTTTTCAATTTTTGCATCTGTCTCTTTGCATCATCAAAGCATCTTTCTAAACAAAAAAGAGGGAGAGAGCGTTCTCGCCACTTGGGAATTCAATAACTTTTTTTTCTTCACTGCAAGTAGCACAATATCTTTTTATTTTTAGCAAAAAGCATTGGACATTCAATAATAAAAAGGCTTTTTCTTCTTTTTTCTTCTTTTTCTCGACCATCAATGTGTAACGTTTTTATACTATTTTTCTTCTCTTTTGTTTCTCTCTCAAGTCCTCATTTTTAGTCTCTCTTTTCTCCCCTCTTCAAAAAATTTTTTTTTTATTTTCACTATCCTCACGCAAAGGTTTGTGCAACTGCTGTTTAGCAAAAGGGGAAAGAGAATGACGAGAAGAAGCTGAAAATAGAAGGAAAAGCGAGAAAAGTGCGCCGAAAGGGCTAAACTCTTTGTCTAGCTTTTAAAAAAGAGAAAATGGATATATTTTTGCCATTTTGCTGCGATTGAGTAACCAGCTTTTGATGTATGCTTGTTTAGTTGATGGGGCTGGTTAGAGAGACAATTAGAGGGAAGGGAGGGGGTTCTCAATTGCTAGTTTTTATTTTTATTTTCTTGGCATATTTTTAAAATTGTTATGCCGATAATTTCTTTTATTTCTTCTACTTTGTTCTAGTAGAAATGGAAGCCTTTTTACTGTTAACTACCCCGCTGTAATTGTTTTCCCTGTAAACACTCAAGCTTATTTTCTGGATACAAATTTATAAAATGACTACAAGATTTTAACGGGGGATTTTTCTTCAATCACTCTTAACCTTTCTGTATTATTAAAATTAAAAAAGACATCCTTTTTTATTTAATATTTCATCTTTCTTCAACCGTTTTTTATTTATTGCCAGCCATATTTTTATGTCCAACACATTTCCTTCTATTACACATAACTCACGCTCCTTTGAGTTCTTTACATCCCCTTCTTACCTCATTTTGTCCTCTCCTCTATCTGCTTTTTTTCACTATTGAACAATTTTTGAAAAAAAAACGAAAAAGGGCGGTGGCTGCGAAAAAAAAATAAAATAAGACCCGAGCACAAAACATTGTTTAGTGTTTTATAAAAACTCTCATCGTTTTAAAAATTTTTTAAAAATTTAACTGATTTTCTTGTTCCATCTCTTTCCATTTAATTTTTATTTCTTCCAAAATATTTTGAAATATTTTCCATTTTGGGGAATTTTCAATGGACTTTTTTAATTTTTTGAAAATTCTGGGATGAATGGATGACGATTTTTTCTAAAAAAATTTTTAATGACAAATTTGGAAATTTATTTTTTTATCCGCCCTTTAATTTTTTAAAATCGATTTATATCCATCCTTCTCTTTATTTCCCTCTTTAATTTAAAAATATTTTTTTACAATTTTCCCCTTTACGACTCTTTCCCCAAGACTAATTTCCGCGCATTTACATTTACTTTTTTTTTGAAAGTCAATTACCCCTAACCTCCTCACGAATTTACTTAAACGACCTGTACTGCGACCATCGACCGCCCACCAACTGAAAAAATTTTCCTAATTTTTTCCTCCATGTTGCATGCGTGGCTTTTGATGGAGGAATAAGTCTGCGCAGACTTTCAAAACAAAAAATTTTCTTTTTCGAGAATTTAATTTTTTTTAATTTTTTTTGAATTTTCTAGATTTTCTAGAGAACTAGTTTTGTTGTAAAAATAAAAATAAATGAAAATACTTCCCCTTTTATACTCTAAAAAAAGAGTAAAAAAATATTCTTTATTTATTATTTCTTCATTTCTGCCACCATTCTTTCATTTTGCTCACTTTTTCTTATTAATCTCAATTCTTCCTAGTCAACTTCTTTTTGGCAACAATAATAAGGTTGGTAATATTTTAGGGTACAATTTTCTTTCATTATGTGCAAGAAAGTGATTTCAAGGACAATGCTTTATACACGTGTGCTGCTTATAATCAGGAATTGAAGGAATACAAGGTAGATGGGATTTGGGAAGAAGAGGGAGAAAGATTTTTTGTTTGGACTTTGTGAAGATTTTTAAATTTAAATAGTTCTTAAAAGCTAATTTTCCGATTGCGACCATTAAAGATTTTTTAAATGATCGAACTCAGAAAATTGAATTTTAAGGAGCTTGGGAAATGGCATTTTGTGGGAAAAACGCATTCATAGAAAAATATATTTTGGATAAACATGAACACTAAAATACAGGATTTTTATTTTTTAGTTCAGCAACAATCAATTCAATTTTAATGTCAAAAAAAGACATGCAACTGAAAAATGTAACTAACATTCTTTAAATTTTTTATTAAATATTTTTATTTTTAAAGTGCGCAATATGCCTCCAGAACAACAATGGGTCAATCAATCTTCACCAATTGCATTACTTGGACATATTCACAAACTTCATTGTTTTTTCTCTGGATTGTAAGTTTTTTTAAATTTATTTTTAGAAAAATAATTTGATTAAATAAATACAAAAAAAATTAATTTACCGAAAACATTTAAAAATAAATATAGTTAAAATCATTGAACTATAACTAATTTTTACCTTTTATAAAATTTAATTGGCTCAAATTATTTGCAGCAAAAATAAAATATTTTGAACCACAAATAAAAATTAATTCAGTTGGGTTGATAAAATAAATAAAAGGGAGAAAAAGAGAATTTTTAAATAAATCTTGAGAGAATTTTTAAATGAAGGATTAATAAAAAAAATATTTAAAAATTCAGTAATTAATATTTTTGCAAGTATCCACTGATGAAAATTTTTTAAATAATTTACAAAAAAATTTCTTTTAAATTTCAGTCCAAACCCAACACCAATATGGTATCATAATGGAATAGAAATCACTTCAGACAATACCAGAGGCTTTTCTTTTGAAAATTTTGGAAAGACTTTAGTTTTCAACGTTACTGCTCAACATATTGGAAGATATGATTGTAAATTTGAAAGGCATGCTTCGATTGACAGAACTTTTGATATTAAATTAAATGGTTTTTTGGACTAGTTTTTGATTTTTTTAAATTAATTTTTTTAATTTTTAGCAGCGCCTTACTGGTTTGATCTTCCACCTGCAAGTGTGAACACTAGTGAAGGGGAAACAGTTGTCTTTGATTGTAAAACGCTTGGTAACCCAACTCCGGTTGTTACCTTTTACAAGAATGGCGTAGGTGAGAGTTATTTATAGTTTAAAACTTTTTGGCGCCGAATGTTTGGGCGTTGGAACTATTTTTGACTAGAATTTGGGCCAAAATTTGGATCCGACGCCAAACATTTAGCGTCTAAACGTTCCCCACCCGATTTTATCGTTTCTTAAATTGATGATGATTGATATTCCTTAATTTTTTTAAAGAGTTGCGGAGACCTCGTCCTGGTGAGAATTGGGTGATTGAAGGCTCTAAATTGACAATTTATGATGTGAAAAAGGGTGCTAATGGTCTGCCAGGAGATAATGCTGTTTATCAATGTAAATCAGAAAATAAACACGGATATTTATGGACAAATTTTTATTTGAATTTATTGGGTAGTTTTTGAAAAATTTTGTTTAAACTTTCAAAATAATTTTAAGCTTTCCAACCTCAATTATTGGAAGAACCTGGACAAGTAGAAGCAATTGAAGGAAAACCTTTTTCACTTCAATGCAAATTTTTTTCATCTCCTCAAGCAACAGTGACATGGGAAAGTCCTGTACTTGGTGGGGTTCCCTATAGTACAAAAGTTGATCAATTTGGCACTGGATGGTTGTTATTTGAAGGTATTTATTAAATTTTAGTTTAAAATTTTTTTGCTGTTCTTCTAATTAATTCCAATTTTTGTAGAAGTGAGAAGAGGGTATGACGGAGAATATAAATGCACAGGTGTCAATAAATATGGTTCTGCATCCGCTACTCAAAAATTAGTTGTTAGAAGTGAGTAGTTTTTATAAAAAAATTTCTGATTTTATTTCCAAGTAAATTTATAAATTTTACAGTTCCAACATTGCTTGATCCATTTACTAAGCAACGAATGGAACATCGTGCAGGAATTCCAATGAGTTTAGTTTACAAGAATTTTTTAATAAAAATTTTCTAAATTAAGAATTACCTTGTGAGGCCAAACATGATCCCGATTTGGATGTTCAATATGTTTGGACAATTAATGGAAGAGATTTAGCTCAAGCAAATAAAGAAATTGGAGGCGGACATTACCACGTGACAGAAGATAATACACTTGTTATTGAACAACCAACACAAGAAGATAGTGGAATGTATACTTGTTTGGTTAAAACTAAATTGGATGAAATTTCAAAAAGTATAACTGTTAATATCGAAGGTTTATATTTTTTATTATTTATTTGCTTACCCATCTGATAACCTGGAAAGGGGATTCCGAAATTTGAAGCACTTTGGGTATTAGAATTTTTAAAATATCCAAAAACAAAAATTTTGTCCACATCAAAGTTTGCTATCTACAGAAAAGATTGAATTTTTTAAAAATTCTCAAATTAATTTCTCAATTAATTTTCTTCTCAAAAATTTATTTTAAAATATTTTTAGATGTACCTCAGCCTGTCCATTCAGCACGTATTTCAAGCTGTAATATTGACGAGCCTATTGTAACAATTGACTTTGAGCACTATGAACCTGCTGATCGAAGTAAACCTGTTGAAGAATTTTGGTATAAATTTCTGGCTATTTTAATTGTATTTTTAATTTATTTAAAGGATTAGATATAGTGTTGATCAAGAGGTTGATCAAGGAAAATGGCAAACTTACCCAGTTCCATTGAAGGCTTTACCACATGAAACAGTTGGGGAATCGTTGAGGCTTGTTCGTGGTCAAGTGAAAATTTTGTTGAAGCCGTTTGGAACGGTTTGTATTTAATTACTTTCAGATTTTTTTGATTTTGATAACAAAAATTGCCCTGTATGGGGTGCTAAAGATAGACCGACTCGGTCCGCAAAAACTAGGATTTAGACTATTTGACCTTTAAAGACTTGAATATCATCCTCAAATAAAATTTTCTGTTATATTTAGTACACCTTCCAAGTAATAGCAAGGAATGCGATTGGTGACAGTGCCCCTTACATTATTGATGGAACTTGTCAAACATCCCAAAAACCTCCAACTCGAAATCCTTCTGGCGTTTGGTTACAAGGAACACAACCAGATAATTTAATTGTATATTGGGAACCAATGCCAAGAGATGAATGGAATGCTGAAAATTTTGCTTATCGCATCTTATATCGTCGAAAGGAAGAAGGAGGTGATTGGAAAAGTATAACTGTTGAGGATCCATTTGCTGATAAATATACAATTGATTTGGGTGATGGAGGTGCTAGAGCATGGGATCAATATGAGGTTAGTTTTGGGATTATAATATGCTTTTCGGATATTAATTTTGTTAAAAATTCTTATTGTTAGGTTCAAGTCCGTGCAATAAATGGAAAAGGAGCTTCAACTGTAATGCCTGAAGTTGTTGAGGGAAGAACTGGAGAAGGAGAACCTGGAGTTACACCAACAAATTTCCGCTTAATTCAAGTCACTTCAACTTCTGCAGAATTTGAATGGGACTCCGTGGATCCTTCCAAAGTTCAAGGAAATTTTAGTGGGTATAAGGTAAGAGATTTTTTTGATTTCAAAAGAAGAATTATTTTTAAGATAACTTATTGGTATGATGAAAATAGTCTTTTGGATAATGAATCAAATAACAAAATAAGAAAAGCTCGTCATAGAAGGGCTGGTGATTTATCGAGTGGAAGTGGAAACTTTGAAAGAAATTCTGTAGTATTTGCACCAGGCGTGACTCGTGGTACTATAACTGGATTGAAACCAAATTCTATAAATTATGCGGTTATTTCTGTATTAAATGGACAAAATGAGGGTGCACCATCACAAGAATTGTCGTTTAGGACAAAAGAGGGAGGTTTGTAATTTTTGGATTTTTCTAGTTTCTAAGAATTCTTAAATTTCAGTACCTACACCTGTACGCGATTTACGTGCATATCCAATGAATAACCGTCATGCATCTGAACATGCTGTTGTTGTACTTAAGTGGCATCCTCCGAGAGAACGTAATGGTCGATTGATTAAATATACGGTTGTTCATTGTAGAGCTAGTGATGGAGATGATCCTGAAAGTGAAGAGGTTAATTTGAGAAAAATATTTAAATGTTGTAATGGATAGGGGTTGTATAAAATCCCTTTAAAATTATTCGGTCTTTCGATTTTCCTGTCAAAATGGCAATCCTAATACATAATTAGGCTTGTGTTGATGGTTATATTTATCCTTCTGAACTTGATAAAATTGGGGAAACAATTATAATAAATTGTAGCACTAGAAATAAAAATTTTTTGAATTTTTACTTTTAGTAACAGTCAAAGCCTTATTTGATAGAAATATTTTCCCAATTACCTACAAAATAACATACCTAAATATAAAATCCCTTTAAATTTCTTTAAAATCTCAACTAAAAATTTTAGTTTACAAATTGTGGTGAACCAGTAGATGTAAATAGACGATTAACTGAACTTCGAATAATTAATCTCCGTTATAATACAAAATATCGTTTTGAATTTGCTGCGCATACTGGAGGTGGAATGGGACTTTTAAATTCTGTTGATGCACATACATTGCCTGAAGCGTTACATTTAAATAGTGGGTTTTATAAAATAATTCTAAATTAATTTTTAAAAATTTTAATTCTATTGGGGGTGATGGGGCGTGATCTTATGTTAGACAAACTTTTAATTGATACTCATTTTCTTGCGTCTAAAATATTTCGCGCCATAACAATTTATCTAAAAATGCATATATTTTCTATAAAATATTTCTATATTAAAAATGCTTTTAAAAGAAATTATTTGCATTAAGAAAAATGTCCTTTTCTTTATTTACATTTTTATTATTTCATTTAATTAAATCTTAATAATTAATGTAAAAAGGTTGGGGAGAAAAGAATGTCCACCACATCTGCGTCCACTTTTTTTCTTGGGTTAATTTAAAAATATTTGTTGTTAATTAAACACAGCTTCTTTCCGTCTTTTAAATTTTTATTTTATTTATTATGAGTTGTTTGGTCTCATCTGTTGTCGCCTTTTCTTTGCATTAATTGGTTTTAGAATTTTTGTTACTTTGGGGAAAGAGGAGGGGTGTTTCCTTTGACAAAATTTACTTGTTTTTAAGGAAAAAACAGCAGCTGGTGTGTCTTTTTCTTGAAAAAAATATTTATTAGCATTTTAGCTCTTCCTTGAGGTGCTACTAAATTTTTTCTTCCAAATAGTTTATAGATAATGGAAAAAGATTAGAAAATAAAAATATATTTTTGTTGTGTGCTTTGCTACTTTTTGTGAGCAAAAATTCTTTAAAAAAGTTTCTTTAAACTTTTACTCAATTTTCTTTCATTGCTTTTTTGTTTGTCTATTAATAGGAAATTTAGTAAAATGTTGTTTTTTTTCATTTTTAGGATGACTGTTGTTAGGGTAAGGAAGTTTTCTACTTACATATATTCTAATAGCTTAAATTTTATGGAATTTTGTCTAGACATTATGTTTAATCTTTTATTGTTTGCTCTTTTTGGATCCTTAATTATTTCTCTAAAATTTAGCTTTGTTTTAAGATTTTGCTCTTAATTTTTTAAAAATCATTTTAAATTTATAGTTTTTTTTGGGCGAGGACTTTTTCTAGTTTAAAAACTAAAATAATATTATTGTTTCCATGGAAACTAGTATATATTAATATACATAAATATATGTAAATTCTTTTGTTATTATTTTAAACGACTATCATCCTCCCCATTTTTTTCTGAAAACTTTTTTAAACGTATTATACATATTTACAATTGTCTAAATAGAAAATGTAGTATATTTTTCAACAAAAAATATTTTTCTTTCATTTTATTTAAAAAAATTCTTTTTTATTTAGACAGATTTAAACTTTAAAAAAATGTTTTCCTCTAATATTAATCTAATAATTTATTTTCTTCTAAATTTTTTATTTACATTTGCTGAAATTACAGTTGAACCAAGCAAACCATCACTTTACAAAGAAGGAATTGGAGATGATCATTTTAACATATCTTTTGTTCCTGGACATTATGATTCTCGTGTAGGAGCGCCTGTTGGAAATTCTTTTTATGTAAAATATCGAGAAACGGATTCGGGTGATGAATGGCTTACAAAAGAACCTCCTCCAGATGGTTTAACTTTACAAGTTACTGTGGATAGATTAACACCTGGAACTAAATATGATGTAATGACTGTTTCGTTACAAAGGGATGAAGCTGGAAATATTGTTGGACAAACTGAATCTAGAATACATCATATTACAACTACTGGAGTTTGTAAGTTTATATTTGGATTTTAAAATTATTTGAAAATACATAGAGTACTATTTTTAAATCGAGTAATGAATTGAAGAGAAATTTAAAGTTCAAAATCTTTTAAAAATATGGTTTTAAATTATATATCCTCTTACATTCTGGGCTAATTCTAGGCATTAGGTTTAGGCTTATTGTAAGCTTTTATGGCTGATACCTCCGAAATCTTCTAAATTTTGATTTTTGTTTTTAAAATATTTTTAGAAAAGCTAACAATAAACATTTTGTTCATAGATTGAAAAGTTTTTTCCATTTTTCTTGTACAAATTTTTTATTGTTTTCTTTTAAAATTGCTCATATTTTTAGCACCTCGTAGAGCAACATTATATTGGTTATTAATTATTTTATTGATATTGTTACTTCTATTACTATTTATTTGTATTGCTTGTTGTCTTTTACATCAACGTGGACGTAAATATTTTGTTGAAGAAAAAGAACGACTTCATGGACGTGAACCAATGCTTCCAAAAGATAAACAATTTGAAGAATTTGGAAAAACGTTTGTAGATTTTTTTGTAAAAAGAATTTTTTTACAAAAATATTTAAGGCCAGAAGATATTGAAAAACGTTCTCTTTCGGGACACATGTGGGGTGGTGAATCAGAATCTGATTCTTTGGTAGCTGATGTAGATGATAATCAGGGATATAATGAAGATGGCTCGTTTGTTAGTAAGTGAAAATTAAATTTTTTTTAAAGAAAAATAATTCTTAAAATTTTGTTAACATTATTTTGATTTAATTGGAGGTTGTGACACTAAAATATGGGATGCCAAAATAATGAATTACTAAGGATTTAGTTAATAAAATTTGTAAATTAACAATCTAGATCTTTCAGCTATACAAGTTAAAATGTTATTTTGTATAATATTTGTTGCTCTAACTATTCCTTGACCTTTTTCTTTTAAGCAGGGCTTCTCTTAAATGTCCACACTTTTTTCTAACTTATCAAAATTAAGATCTAATAATTTATTTTTTATCAAAAAAATTTTCTTTTTTAGATCAATATGGTGCAAATAACAGGACAGGCCTTGTTCATTCTGGATCCGGTCCTGAAGGGTCTCAACAGCATCCGACTGGAACCGAATCAACATCTCGGCGTTAATATATTTGTGCATAAAATATATTTAAAACTCAGTGAAAAACAACAGAGATCTTTCTTTTAAAAAATTGCTCTTTAAAATTAAAAAAAAATTTTCTCCATTCTAGATTTACCAATTGCAATACGGGCATTTTTGAACTTTTTTCTTTTCTTTTTTTATTTTAATTTAAATTCTTTATATGTATACTCATTAAAGGCAGGGTTTTCAGTTGAAAAATGTTTTGAGGTTTTAATTAAAATATATTTAGAAAACCTTGTTTTTGTTTTAAACCGTCCACTTATATTTTTTCTTTGAAGTTAGCAAGAAGGAGAATATAATTAAACATATTCCTTTATTTTCTCTTATCTTTTTTCTGTTTTTTTAACATTTTTAAATAAAATTCTATATTTAACTCTTTTTTTAATGAAATATTTATTCGCTAAAACTGCCTATTATATTTTGAGGAAATTGTTGCATAAAAAAGAGTATTTTAATTGGCTATGCAACATTTTCAAGTTTTCATTTTGTTTTGGCTTCTCTTTGCTTTTGATGCCTCAAAATTTCTATTTCTCTTTTAAAATATGAAAAAACATTTTTTTAATTTTTTGTATTTTTGGACTGTAAAATTTTTTTTGATTACCTAGGAAAATACAAAAAATATAAACATTCCTATTCAATTCATCTATCATTTTTTCTTTTGTTTTAATCTAAAAAACATTTTTAAATATGGAAAATTCACCTGCCAATTTTAAATCTCATTTTGTTTGGTGAAAATTTCAAGAATAAAATTTTAAATAAAAATTTGAAATTTTCTGTTAAGAAAACAATTTATAATTCACGAAATTGTGATATTAAAACTAGAGACCGGTAAAATCGGATCCGGAGATGAGATTGCGATTTTCTGCATGCCCAAACTCGCAATTCCGAAACGAATAAGTAATTCTATGAAGTAGCGATCGTGGATATCTTCCATGAATGGAGAGTTGTAGGCGGGACCGGAATAATCTGAATGGGTCTAGAATCTTATTGGGAGGGGGGGGGGCACTTTAGTGGCCACGCTTTCTTGTGCCTTTTCTCTCTCTCTAGTGACAGTACTCATTAACCCAACTTTTTCTAGTACTTTATATACAATACTATAAAAGCATGTACTGATTTTTTTTATTTAACCTTAGTTCTTTCTAATTATTTCCTTTTGACGACAAAAAATGCCAAACCAAGACATTGTGCTTCAAGCTGTTGGTAATGATGGAGTTGTTCAGAGATGGGTCCGGCGTTCTTATGTTCGCCATCTTCCATTGCGTCGCAATTTTTTTGAGCAAGATCCAGATGAAGGGCCAAGCAATGATCAACAACAAGTTGCGCCTATGTTAGATCCTAAGACGACTAAACTTGAAGAATTGGGTTGCCACATTTTGGTTAGTTTTTCTTGATTTTGTTTAAAAAAAAAATTTTTTGTAAATTTTAGGCTCGAGTTTTTCAAAGTCTCTCCATTCTTGATCGACTTCGAATGGAACATGTTTCTCGTCTTTTTCGTAATACTGCTAAAATGGGATGGATTGGACAGCGCAAAATTGTTGTAATTCCCGAGGATGCGGTAATAGAAGGAGGCAAAACCTATCTGTTTAGTGTAAGTAAAAAATTGAATAAATGTAGGGGAAGAGGGGAGATTACTAATCTGTTCCTTTTGAACAAACAGACTCGAATAATCGAGAATTTTTATTTTCAGGGTCGCGCTTACTTCCGTCTCATAATGAAGCGTTGTTGTCGTTACACTTTTGAACTTGTAATTTATCAATTGGTGCCAAGGGATCGATTGTTTAAATTACTTCAACTTTGCTTTCTTCTTCGACATCTTTGCTTGGATTATTTGTCGCCTCTTAGTGGCTCTGAATTTTTGGAAATTTCTGAACGTATGCCTGAATTGAGGTCTTTGGTTGTTAAAAACTGTCGATTGGTGGGTATTTTTGAATTTACTCGTTATTAGGGTTATCGGGTTGAACCGAGGATTTTTCCGTTCCTCTAAATCCCCCCAACATTAAAGAAATAATTTTTTATTCTTTTAAGCATTATAAATTCGCTCGTGATTTCCAAAGAATGCTTGATGGTCTTCAACATCTTCAAGTACTTTCTGTCGTTAACTGTGAAGGTTTTGGTATGTGAATTATTCTAAATTGTTTAAATAAATAAACTCTCTTTTAAAGATAAATTAGAAATTGAGAGACTTCCTTCTACTCTTCAAATTATTCAATTAAATTATCTTGATGGGAGTTTGGATAGGCAAATGAGGTTAATTGAATGTCTTTAAGTTTTTTTCTAAATGTTTCTTCTTTCTTCAGAATTATTCGGACAATTCGGCAACACGTTCCTAATGTTGTGAGTTTTTCTAAATTTTATTTTCTTTATAATACACAAAAGTATAAGGGTTATCAATCATTTTGTCTAAACTTTTAAATATTTCGGGTGCTGGCGGTCATCTAAACCGAAATCAAAAACGGTGTGGGTCCAAAACTGGCCATAATGAAAACTCAAAGGCCTTTTTTCGACATAACTGAATATTACCCCGGTTAATAATCCTTCACTAAATTTAAAAAAATTTAAACAATTTCTTTTTAAAAAACAATTTTAGAAAGTTCTGGTACTTGATGAAGGTAACGAGCAAGCACATGTTCTAATGCAACCATTTCAAAATATCAAAGTCTTAGTCCTTCCATTTCACAGCTGGGATTGGAGAGGTAATCGTGCGGAAAATATTGAATTTTATCCTCGAGAATTTCTTCTACGTTTGACTGCTTTGGATTTTGGAGAGGTTACTGTTGAGGTTTGGAAATTATTTTTTTTATTTTTAATGTTACTTTTGGGCACAAGTGTATGCCCTCTTTTGACACAATGTAAAAATAGGGAAGATGGAAATGATGCGTTTAGATGGGTGGGTTTAGGATTATAAGTCTTCATATTTACTCACAAGTTAGTTGTGTTAGACTAGCCTCCCGCCACAGTTTCGAATTCTCATTTATTGGATTCTTGTCTCGAGGAATGACCAAACTTTTATTTTTTCAGTTTGGGACTCTCAGATTTAGCGCCTTACAATTACCAAACTTGGAATATTTGGTCCTTCAATTAACCAGAATTGTAAATGCTAATCAATTCTTCAATGCAGTTGTTGGTTTGCCTGCTCTGCGTTCCTTGACTCTTAAAATGAAAGGAAATACTTTTAGTGAGCCACCGCATTGGAGAGGCAAAGATAGACAATTATATGATTCTTTGATGTCTATGGCACAAAGAGGAATTATTGAAGTAAGTAATGTGGATTGGGTTTTTGGGATCTTTTTTGGGATCTTTTGAGTTTTTTGAGACTTGGGATCTGTTAAATTTTAAAAAATATTTTTTCAGTATTTGGACGTTTCTTGGCCGTTAAATACTTCTCTTGCTGTGGAATTTGTTAAGAATTGTTCGGTATGTCTTTTGGTTGGACTTTTCTAATTTTTTATATTTACCCCCAAATTGTGACTAAATTTTTTAAAATAATTTTTCGAATCCTTTTGACATGTATCAATTCTTTATTTTTATTTCCCCTTCTTATTTTTAAGAAATTACGTGCACTCTTCTTCGGAATTCGAAATGCGAAGCATCGTGACTCGGAAGAAGAATTTGTGTGGAAAAGTTTCATTAAATCCCTCGATGAATTAAAAAAAGGATTATTACCAAAAGAAGATTTTCAAAAAATAAGAATGTTCAGAAATGTTTTTGGGGAATATACAGGAACGAATCCATGGAATTCAGATTTTAAATTGGTTCCAGTTAAACATCCGTGGATTGTATGTCTTGGTAAAGCTATACCTTCACATGTTTTGGGAGAAGTTTGTCTGAAGGAATTGGGAGAGAATGTTGATGTGACAACTGAGTAAGTTTTTCTTTTAAATTTTAACGTTGAAAACGTCTTTTTGGGCTGTCTGGGGATATTTTGAATATATGTCCATTAACTCTTTTCTGGTATTTAGTGGAATTTTTGGGAATATTTTTGGGGAATTTATTTTTTAACCATTCGATTTGGTTTAATTTGTTCATTTAAGAGGGAAAGAGTTTCAGACATTTCTGATTTTTTTAATTTCAGATTATTCAAATTCCCACCAAGAGTGCAGGTGCCTGAGAAGATTATTGAGGATTAGAAAATATAGAATATATAGATATTATGTAGTTATTAGATAAAAAGAAAATCTAAAAATGTAAATATAAATTGTGTCCGGTAGCCTTGTCATAGTTAATATATTTGTGTATAAAGTGATTGTTCTTTTAGACTTTTTGGTTAAAAATTAAAATTTACCTTAAAATTCTCAAAATTTTCCCTGAAAGAGGCGAACAAATGGGGTAAAAGAAAAAGAAGAAATCTTGCTGCTTGGCCTTTCAAAATTCTCAAATTTTCGCTAGCGGCGCTAAAAGGAATTTCTTTGGAAGAAAAATATAAGTGACATCTTCAATTCATCTATCATTTTTCTTTTGTTTTAATCTACCTAAAACATTTTTAAATATGAAAAATTCACTTGCCAATTTAAATCTCTGTTTGGTAAAAATTTCAAGAATAAACGGAGTTAATCCCGAAAATCTTAAGCCCCGCCAATCCCTAAAATTGAGAAAACTGGAATTTTAAGACGAGAACCGAAAAATCTTGTACTAGATCCCATCCTGTGCTGACCTCTAAATGAAACCAAATTATTTGAGAGATTTAGTTAAAAACAGCAAGATGAATCTTTGGTGAAAAATAAATGTCTGCCAATTTCATATAACTCGAAATGATAACGGTCAACTTAACAAGTTAGAATGATTCCGAATTAGTCATTTGAAATCTGTCGTTTATGGCGTTGAGTTTGGCATTATGTCTATAAATTTTTGAAAGTAGATATAAAAGGAAAATCTTTAGTTTTTTTGCTTCTTGTGTTTTATTTGTTTCAAAGTTTTTTTCAACTTTTATCTCTTTAAGGTTATTATTCTATATCTTTTCTTAATATGCTGGCTCTTGATCGCAATCGCGGCGTCGACCAATTTGAGGAGGTGAAATTAAATTAAATTTCCTCTTCAATTGTTTCTCCGAAATTTCAGGTTCGTTTTATTCACGAACTTGATCCGGTTGTTCTCTCTCGTGCAAATCTCATTCGACTGGCGGAGAAAGCAGAAAATTTTGACGAACTTGTCAAAAACTGCTATGTTCGAATGTTGACTAAGACGGACAAAGTGACGTTCCACGCTATCTATCGTATTATTGGGGTTATTGATACTCAGGTATTTCAATCGAAAAACCCCATATTTTTTATTTTTGAGGTTCCTATTGGCAAGTCAAAGTATGCGAAGCGTATTCGGGTTGATAATCAGGCTGAACGAATTCTTGAAAGTACTGCTGTGGATCCAATGACTCAAGAGGAATTTGATGTTTGGTACAAAAATGCTAAACTCAAAACGGTTTGTATTTCTTACATTAAGACAAAATTTCTGTGTTTATTTTCAGCAACCTCTTCCCACAATTCGTTGGATCAGGCAGCGTTCTGATGAGATTCGTTTGGCGCTTCATGACGCTTCCAGGCGCTCTGAGGTTAAATCCGTAAGTGAACTGTCAAAAATTGTGTTGAGCCGTTCGCGTCTTGTCCCGTTGGTTCAAAGTACTGAGGGCGAGGGTATTATTGAAAATTGTTTTGTGCGTATGGTGCTTGGACATGACAGTACTGGCCAAACCAAATATGGGGTAACTTTTTAAATTTATGATCTTTAAAATGTAAATTTATTTTTAGGTCGCGCAAATTGTTGCGGTTACAGAAAGTGATGAATATTCTGTTAATGTACCAATGGCTGGCTCAGTCACTACACATACGGTCAGTTGGAAAGTTTTAATTTACAGTTTTATCCAAATTTTAGATGTATCGCAAACTTACGCTTCGACACGTTTCTAATGCCTATATGGATGTTGGACTTCAAAGCATTTCCAATTCGCCTATTGATGGTGCTGAATTCTTTGAATGGACAACGGCTTATCTTCACGCGGTTGTTTAAACTTTTTGGCAATAAAATAACTAATAAATTTTATTTTTTAAGGCTCTTCCATTGCCACTGATGGATTTCATTGAAAAGAAGGAGCGTCAAATTCATGAGTATCTTTTGTCGCGTGGTCTGCTTCTCAAGAAAGTAAAGAAAGAGGAACCGGTAGATGATGAGGAAAGAAGGGCGGTTGAGCCAGTCCAGAAGAAATTGAAGGTTTCTCGCAGTCGTGATTTGTATGGCCAATAAGGGAATTTTTCGGTGATTTTTTAAGAAAAAATGAGGGGAAATATATTTATAAAATTTAGTGTTTTTTCATCCTCATTGCTGAATTTAATCTCTCTCCCTCTTGTTGCAAAGCAAATGTTGTATTTCTAAATATATTGATGAATTTTTGCGTATACTTATATGGGAATATTGTAATGTGGAATTTTGAACTTTATGGGCCCCCTTTCATGAAAACATAAAAACTCCGGCTCTATCGGAAAATAATGCCGGCATCCCATTTTTCCTTTCCTCCTCGAATGGAGAGAAAGTTAACTTCTCAGCTGTAGTATAGTAAAGTGGTAAGGTAACTTTGTCCAAACTTATTCAATCACGGTGATTTTGGTGTCGTTTAACTCTGTGGACCGAGATATAGGCCCCCGAAAATCGAAAAACCATAATGGGGTGTAAGCCCGATTTTGGGGGGAAAAATTTGATTTTTCGAATGATAGCTCATTCGAAAGAGCTCCTTGAGTTGAGTCGAATGACACCAAAATCACCGTGATTGAATAAGCTTGGACAAAGATACCTTACC
Organism: Meloidogyne arenaria; assembly: GCA_036172955.1. Taxonomy (NCBI): domain Eukaryota; kingdom Metazoa; phylum Nematoda; class Chromadorea; order Rhabditida; family Meloidogynidae; genus Meloidogyne; species Meloidogyne arenaria. Next base: position 2,234,552 of record JARQAB010000046.1, on the reverse strand, counting down.
ACCGGTTTACTATACTACAGCTGGGAAATTAACTTTTTCTCCACCATTCGAGAAGGAAAGGAAAAATTGGATGCCGGCATTATTTTCCGATAGAGCCAAAACTCCTTTGGAAGCGAATTTGTATCCAACATTATTTTTTAAATCAAAGAAAAAATAAGGAAGAAAAAAGAGAGAGTGCTCATAAAGTTCAGAATTCATACCTATACAACTTTTATTTGCCAGTAAATGTTATATAATATTGTACACATATATTTCCGTTTTCCTTCCATCTCTCCAAATTTGTCCTATATAATGTTTTATTTGATCATATATGGATATTTTAAATAAAATTTTGTGCCATGATTGTTGTAGTTAATAGTATGTTTTTAAACAAATTTTTATATATTTTTTTATCTTTTGGGTGGGATTTAATAATCCCTTTTCGTTTAGAAAATATTTTTTGTTTGGAGACATTGACATAATTAAATCTGCGACAATGTGGCCTTGCTACACAATGGACAATCGTTTCGCTGACCGATATAAACAAGATATGAGCAAACCGCCGCCTTCGCCATATGGGAAGCCGTTTTTAGTTTCAAATCCGTCTCCTCCTCCACCCCCTCGTCCAATGCTTTGGGGACAGCCGCCACCACAAACTGCGTTGACGATGGGTTCTTTAATTGAACCCTGCCATTTTCAACCATTGACCTGGCATCAAGATCATCCATCTTCCTCAGATTTGTTGCAAAAGGAGAGCGGTACAGCTGTCAAAAGCAATCCATCAAAACCGACGACATTTCCAATGGTGAGAAATTTAAATTATGTAAATTAAGGTTAGGGAGTTTTGAGAAAATTGGATAACTGAATATTATATTTTTTGGTTTAGGGTCTGCCGAGGAGGTGAATTGAGCTTCTATGCAGACGAATAAATTATCGAATTTAAAAGGCAAATAACCAAAAAGAATTCACCGGTTTCCTCTAATTTTTTTTTTCATGGGAACTGGCATTTTCATTCCTTGAATTTTAATTTTTTTATATTTAAAAACATTTTCTTTTAGGTTACCAAGAACATTCAATCTTCAAGTCCACCAATTTCAATGGCCAAAGTTGCTCAACAATTTGAATTAATGAATTTGTATAATCCTTTACCAAAGGAGCAGGAAAATTCTGTTTTTGACACCAATGATGGTTTGTTTTAAATTTTTTTCTTCTAGTTAAGCAGGGGTTTTAATCCTAAATTTTCTTTTTTTCCTTTTCACTCTAATTACTTTTTTAATTAGATGCCGATTTTCCAAGTTTGAGTAGTAATGGCAATAAAACAATTGAAATTCCTAAACAAGCTCAAGTAAAAACAACACAACAAAAGTCTTTCGCAAACATTGCTGCAAAAGCTCCGACCTTGGTGAAGAAACAATCGGATTCTAATAATATGCAGACAGTTAAGGCGCGGTGAGTTATTCTTTAAAGCGAAAGAAATTTAAAAAATTTTTAAGAATTTAATTGTTTTATTGTTAATATTAACCTTTTTGAAATTTTTTTAATTTTTAAGAGGATCGATATCTAATTCTCCTCCTAGCCAGCCACAACCACCGCAATCACAAACGACAATTATTCCTCCAACTTCAAACTCTTTGGTGGTTAAACAAAATGAAGACCTTTCAATTAATATTAAACAAAAAGAGGAAGGTTTTTTTCTTTTTTCGTTTTTATTTTTTAATTATAAAATTTTTAAGAAACTCAAATTCCACCAAAATCACCTTTGACCTTTGAACAATTTAATGACAAAATTGAAGAGAATAAGAATTTCTCTAATTTTTTGGTGGAATCTCAATTTGATGACTTATTTGAACGTGATCCATATTTAAATCATTTGAGAAATGTTCAAGAAGATATGTTTCTTCAAATGTATAATATGACGCCTAATGACAATTTTGTTATTCCTGAACCTCAAATTGTTGAGGAGAAAATTGAAATAGTAGAATCTCCACCTCCTCGACCGCCATCTATCGATGAGTGGCAAACAGTGGTTGCTCGTCGAAGAAAAACTTCTTGCAATACCGAGGTTTTTTTTAATTTTTTACGAAATATTTATTTTCTATTTTAAGTATTTGTCTCATCGACCAAGTCCGTGTACTGACGATGGGTATATGGTTAGTTATTAAATTTGTTTTTTAAATATTATCCGTTTTCCAGGAAGACTACAGCGACGAAGATGACTTTGATGGTGAAAATACAAATGATGGAATTATTCGATCAGATAGCCCTGCAAGTAGTATAGCACAACGTAGTGACAATGTACTGGAGGGAACTAGTGGAGGATCCCATTTAGACAATAAACATATATTTTATAGGTAATTAATTGATTTAAAGAAATTTACTGTTTTTTAAATTTAGAACGCATATTTGCCTTTATTGGCAAAACTGGCAAGAAGGGAAAGGTCCAAAATGTCGACATGGAGAAAATTGTTTTTATGCTCATGGATCTAAAAAATTAAGAAAACTTAATCCTGTATATTACAAAACAGTCTTATGTGAAAAGTTTAATAATGGAGATAGATGTCCATATGGTGAAAATTGTAATTTTGCACATGGCGAGAGGGAATTGAAAAAATTTTTGACAAAAGGTTTTTTTAATTTTCAAATTTTTTTTTACTTTTTTTTAAATTCTAGCACAATCAAATAATAATATAAATTCAACAAATAAGGAATTGAGGAAATTTTTTGCTGTATCAAAACGTTACCAAATTCGGAAAAATCGTGGAACAGAAACTATTCAATGTAATCCAGTAAAGCATTTTGACAAAGTAAAAGTAATAAAAACAAAAGAAGGGCAAAAAAGTATTAAAAAATAGTTTTTTTAAAAATAAATTATTTTTATTAAATTATTCAGAGAATAAATTTTCAAGAAAATAATATTTCTTTTTTGTGGTCTTTGGGAAGTTTTTTAGTTGAAATTCTTGAAAATTTATTTTTAGGCAAAAATGAAATAGGAAATAAATACAAGGACAGTTTGACAAATGGAATTTTCATTAACCTCTGGATTATTTTGCTTGAATATCTTTATTAGAGACTTGAAGGTTCGATAGAGATACAGGATCAATGTCTCGAAAAATCTTGTTCACGCTGAACGAGATCTTTCGATATCTCGTTTTGGTCTGTCTCTAGCTTGATTGATTTATAAGAAATTAATTTTCTGAATATCCTTGGAAAACTTAAGTTATTTTACGAAAATGTATGAAATTTCCATTTGTTGGGCTGGTTTTGTTAACGCAAGGGTTTATCCAGTAGAAGCATAGAGGTCTCCCATAATTGACAAATTAAAATAAAATTTGGCATAAAGTAACGTTAAAAAAAGTTTTTCTCTTATGTTCTTTACTGAAATTTAATTGCTGGATAAGCTTTTTCGTCTAACACCTTATATTATTTTGTTTGTTATTTATTGTCCCCTTTGGCTATTACCCTATTTTTTGACCATCATATCTTTATTTGTTAATTCAAGAGCTATTACCTTGCCCATCCTTTATTAAAAGCATTTAATTATTTTATTTAAAATGCACAATTATATACTTATTAAATTTTAAAAAAATATGAAAACTACTAACAAACATTTTTTTGACTTAAAAATATTTTCTATAAATATTATTTATTTATAAATAAAAGAATAAAATAAATTTATCTGTTAATAATTGTGGTTTTTAATAAATATATTTTTAAATTATATTAATTATTTTAGTAATTTTTGATTATTTTTACATATTTTTGAAGCTTTTAGATTATGAAATGTTTAACTACAAAATTAGAGAAAAAACCAGCTTCTTCGCAGATTTTTGGAGATGGCGAAGATTTGTTGGTTGGCACTTACCAATTAAATTCTGATACAAATTCTGGTAAAAATTTAAATTTTTTTGAAAATTTTTATTAATAAGTAGATTTTTAAGTCTCATCCTATGCTGGCGAATTATTTTTAATTAGAACTGAAGATTTAACTGTAAGGTGTAGTCTTGACTTGGGTGCTGGTATTTTCCGGTTCATTTTGGATAATGATAAGTGTGTGCTTGCACTTACGGATGGACGACTTGTTATAGTAAAGGTTTGGGATTTTGGATCCGTAATTTTTCTTCAATTAAAAATTCAACTTTTCGTTCCTTAAGTATAACAATGAAAATTTATTCTCTGCTGCACAGTTCAAAGTCTGCTCTCAAATGCTGCTAGATTGTTCTATTTTAAATGATCGAATTCTTTCTACAAATACTCAGGGTCAAATATTTTTAGTTAATGTTGAAGATGGCTCTTTTGTTTCTAATTGTGGGCATAAGTCAAAATATGGATTAGTTAGTTTTTAATAGTTTTTGAAATGTTAATTAAGGAGTATAAAAACGAAATTGTTTTCGGATTCTCTTAAAATTATTTTCAATAAATTCAAAAAAATATTAATCAGTATTAAGGAGGAATGTGAAGTTTGGTGTTGCTCATGGATAAACGGACAAGTTTGTTTATACGTTTTTAAACTTGAACCTATTGTACTAAAATTTAAAAAGTAAAAAATAAATTTAAATTTTTTAGACCTTTGCAACCGGTGCAGAAGATGGAATTTTGAAAATTTGGGATTTGCGTTGTTCTTTTAGGTTTATATTTTTTATTTAAAAAATTTTTTAGTTTAGTTCACGGGAGCAACAAAAGATTGAACACTCTGCGGGTGTTACTTCTTTATATAAATTGAATGATTATTATCAAATTATGTCAGGTTCATATGATGACAATTTAAGATTATTTGATTGGAGAAATTTAAATAGACCACTTTCGACTTTAAAGGTTTTTTATTTTAAAATTAAAAAAAAGTTTTTTAAACTATAGTTAAATGGTGGAATTTGGGAAGTTAGTCTAATTGAAAATAATTATTTTATTTTGGCTTGTATGTATGGAGGTATTTGAATTTTTAAATTAAAGACATGTTTATTCCTCATACAAAAAACATCAAAATAATTTTTCATCACTAGTCACTCAACTCTTTTAGAATTTTTCAGTCTCCCAAAAAAATTTTCGTATTTTTCTAAATAATTATTTTCTTATTATTTTTTCTGCTAGGTGCAAGTATTATTCAAAAATCTGCCAATTCAACATTAAAATTTGTCCATTCTTGGCAAAGTAACAATCCAACAGATCTTTGTTATAGTGCTAAAGCAATTCCAATTAAAGAAAATGAAGAAAACGAAATAAAATTAAAAATATTTACATGTTTTTTTAATGGTTATTCTGTTAGAAAAGAATTAATTAAAATTAAAAGAAATTTTTAAATAAAATTAAAGAAAATTTTTTTTCTAGTTTTTAAAAAGATAATCATTTTCTTGATAATATTTTTAATTTTATTTTTTTTTCAAATTCAAAAATTTAAATTTAAAGACAAAAAATGTTCTTTAGCCGATTGTTGGGTGGTGTGCCAAAATTACGAACATCAAAACGTATGTTTTATAAAAAATTTTGTTTGAATTTTCGGTTATTGATGATAGGAATAGTAAGGTTTGATTTGTATTTGGGAATAACGTTCTAGTGATTTAAGAAAAATTTCCAAATTTTATTCATGGATGGTCTGTGTTTAGCATAATTAGGCAAATTTATTATTCGTTTTCTATTGCGAGGGTTTTTGGAATTTGACGATTTTATTTTTCTAATTTGGGCCGATGTTCTCATTTCAATAAAAAAATTTCTAACTAATAAAAAAACGCCCTAAAAATTTTTATTTTTAAGCAAAAGTTTTACAACGACGTTTTAACCCTCTTCGAATGCTTTGTCCTTCCCCAATTGCTTCATGTCCAGAATGTCACAATTCACTTTCTCCTTGGGTTTGCTGTTTACAATGTTATCAATTAATTAAAGAAGAAAGTGAAAAAATAAAGCAAAAAATGATTGGAAATAATTCTTAAAAATATTTATTTTTAAATTTTTGTTAGAAATTTTGCTTTTTTAAAAAAACATTTGATTTTAATTTTATTTTTTAAAAATTTATAATTTTTTAATCATACCTATTTGCTTTTTAATATTTTATTTTTCTAATTTTTCTGGATTTTAGTTAAATATTTAGTGAACAACAACAAACAAGGCAACTTTAAAAATGACAACAGAATCGGATCTTAGAACGGTATGTTAATATTAAAATTAATTAAGATGAATTAAGATTAACATCTGACGGGGGTCTTCTCTTTAGGATTCTTAGAGTGCTAAAATTATCAAATTCGGGTCCGATCTAAAAAATTTAATTTTAGCATTTAATATTAATAAATCACATTTGCATGTCTGACAAAATTAAAATAACTTTTTGAGATAAAGGGGGTTTTCATTTTTTAAAATTTTAAGTTTCGTGAGTTTCTTCTACAATATAATGCTGTAACTGAGCATTGTTTTAATTCTTGTGTGGTTGATTTTTCAAGGAGAGAAGTAAGCGACAAAGAAGATTTGTGTACTAGAAATTGTATGGAAAAGTTTTTAAAGGTTAATAGAAATTGTGTGAAAAATATTTGGAAGAAATTAATTTTATTTTTTAAGGCCGGCCAAAGACTTTCAATGCGTTTTCAAGAACATCAAATGCTAAATATGGAGGCGCAAGGAGCACCTATTTCAGTTAGTGCGGCAGCAAGTAAAATGTGATAAAGTTAATCGTTTTCGTTTATTTTTGTTGAATAATAAAAATATTTTTTGTCTTTAAATATTTAATTTTTTTGCAGATAATGTAATACTATTTACATTAAATATTTATTTATTTTGTCATTAATTTGATTTTTTGAAACCAGAAGAACTTTGATATTAACGCTGAGGTTTCTTGGCGTTCAAAGGGCCTGTCCGGTTTTTAGTTGTTTCCTTTCCTTTCTAATTTTTTAAAAAACATTTTTTTATTAAAAAAGCATCTAGGCGCATGTGAAATTAAATATTTATTCTTTTTTAGCATATTTAGATTTTGATCAAATTAAAAAATGTTTTTTGATGAAGATGTTTCTCAAAGTTCCAATAATGAAAACATTAAAGAACCTGAACGAAAAAATTCTACAGGCTTGAAGCCGTTAACTTTTCGTGATTGTGTTCTTAGAGTTAATGAAATTTATGAGGTTTTTTTTAATTAAATTCAATTTTTAATTATTCAATAATTTAGAAGTCTACCAATGTATTAGAAGATAAAGATAAATATAAGGTCATTCAACAAACGATAAGACGTTATTTTGATGACGAAGATCCTGAAGATGTTTTTGAGGGTTTTCTGAATCTAGTTATTCATTTGGATAAAATTACAACGTTATTAGCAAAACAATATGATCTGTCATTGGTTTGTAACTTTTTAAATTTTAGTATAATTTGAGGTGCCTTCTATTTTCTCTAAAGCCTAGTCCTTTCATCACTTATATCTTTATATTTCTTCAGCATGTTTGTGAGTTCCGAAACATCTCCCTCTGTAAGTAGGAATAATGTTTCATATATAAGTCGTAGATTATGCTTTAGGGAAAATTCTTAAAACGTGAAGTCAAGCCTAAATGTTCAATTTTTTTAGGTTATAACTGCTCTCAATGCCTACAATGATTTTCTTATAGGGAAACCTGAATTAACTCAAAAAGCGCAGAATGTTGAAGATGTTGATTTACTTGTATAATTTATTTAAATTTAATTTATTTAAATTTTATTTTTAAGACAAATGCATTAAAAATTGTATCGGTTCTCAAAGGGAAGCATTTACAATTAATTGTAAAAACATTTCACCTAAATGATGTTTCGATGACTTCTGCTGCCTCAAATATGATTAACGAACTTCTCTTAGCTGAAGATTTCGTAAAAGCTATTCAATGGATGTCGCTTTTAAATCTTCGTGATCATTACCCTTTTGAGCAGGTTTCCAATAATATTTTTATGTTGCCTATAGGTTATCTCTTGGCGCTTTTGAGTATTGTCGGGGTCTTAGTTTTTCTAGATCATTTAAAGGTTGGTTAATTCTATCCTAACTTAATTATCTAATAAAAAATGTTTTTTGAGTTTATTTGTAAAATCCTCAATTTTTTCTGTCTAAATCATTTCTATAAATGTCGTGATTAATTAGTTTTTTTAATTTAGACGGTTTGCCGTCTCCTCCTTTTGGAAAATGATGAGTCTCTGAAACTTTTTGTTGGCGAAGCAGAATATAGACACAAAAAGTTGTTGAAAAAGTTGGATGAACTTGTTGGTCTACACATGAGACACCGGAATGGAGTGGATGAATATGAGAATAGACTTATAGCTGACCATAAGAGAATTGTTAAGGTATTGATTTTTAATTTAATATATTTTCTCTTTTAATGATTTGTAAGCTTGCCATTAAATACGCGAAGAAGTACAAAACGCCTGACAGGTTTTTTAAAATTAATTTTTGAATATTTTTAACTTTTTTTAGTGACATTGCAAATGTAATGATTCAACGTGCTTACGACGCTTTACTTTACAATCATTTTTGTTGGAAAGATGGCAAACATTCTTGGGTTCATTTTGAAGAATTAGCATTGGTAATTTTTGATTACATATTTGTTTTTCAAATTTATTCTTTTTTAGCCTCCACTTAGTCAAAGCGAATTTATTAGAGAAAAATATTTCAATTTTCTGCTTGATAAAGGTCTGGGTGATAAGGCTTTGTATTTTGCTCATTTACTTAAACTTCCGGAGTCTCAATATCCCAGAAGATTGGCGTATTTTCTGGAAACTATACAGGTTATTTAAATGCATTATTTTTAATATTTAACTTGATTGCTTCCTTTTTTGATCGTATTTCTTGGGATGGGAAAAATAAATTGCCAAAAACGCTTGTTTCTTAAGATTGTGTATCTGAATCTAAAAAAATTATTTGTTAACATTTTAATTTATTTTTAGCCAAATGAAATTGACTCAATTCGTGACAGCATAACAAAGTAAACAGAATTTTTGCAATAATTTTAACAAAAATTATGATTTTTAGGAATCTTGAAATTCGTAAACGAAATCAAGAGATTGAACAAGAATTTGATTGTTCTTTGGATGATGGGACGCCAATTATTTTGGTAGATTCTTTAGAATCTTTGGATGATGTTATTGAAGTACTGAGAAATGGAGGAGAGAAATTATTGGGAATTGATGCAGAATGGAGACCACATTATCTTGCGGCCGATGAAAAGTTATTTTTATTTTAATTCTTAGGGGCAATCAGATGCGGGCACAGGAAATTTTCGGTTCGGAACCGTCGGCATTTATCAAAATTAATAACATTTCCTTAATATTCTGTCGGAATCAGCTTGTTTCATTGTGTTGACTATTCAATTTGTTCATTTATTTTTTTAGAATTTCGTTAATCCAAATAGCCACCTCCAAAGTAGTTTATATTATCGATGTATTACGTCTTGAAGTTGAATTAGAATTAACTGAAGATGAATGGATCAACTTCTTTGATGCTTTATTTTGTACTCCAAATGTTAAAAAAATCGGTCTTTTAAAATTTAAATTTTTCAACTGAAAATTTTTTCTTTAAGGTTATGATTTTATTAATGACATTCGAGTACTTAAAAGTACTTTTTCTTTTATGTCAAAGCTTTTCCTGAAGTCAAATAATATTATCTGTTTATATAAATTGTTTGGACAGGTTTGTATTTTTAAAGAATATTCAACATAAATTTTCTGCTTTTTTAGATTGCTCTGGATCCTGAATTTTCTGAAGCCGTTTTTGGAGGTAAGAAAGAATGGGGGGATCTAATAAGATTAATAGAAAAAATATTTGAATAGAAATTTTTGACTTTAGCACATGACAAAACATTATTATTTAGTTAATAAGTAAACATCTGACTTACAATTAGTTTGTCAATTTTTAAGTGTTTTGAACTAAATTAGTAAAGATATTTTCCCTTTTAAGAGATAATTAAAAATTCGAAGGTTAACAAATGTTTTTAGGCAAACCTCTAAAAAATTTGGGTCTTTCTGATGTTGCAAATTATTTTCTTGGAATTCAAGTGGAAAAAAGTGAAAGGACTGGAAATTGGAGTCAACGACCTTTACGACTTGAACGTTAATATTTAATAATTTTTTCTGAGCAATTTTTTTAATTTTAGAGAAAAAATATGCTGCATTGGATGCTCATTGTTTGGTTCAATTATACAAGAAAATTGCTCCTTTAATTTTAAAATTACGTGAAGATCAACAAAATTCTTTGCAAAATTGTGCTTTAATCAAATTTGTAAATGAAGAGGAAAAGAAACAACAAAATTATGTTTTAGATGATGGCCAAGTTGTTAAAATAAAAGAAGGAGAAAATGATTTTTTCAAAAATATTCAGGTTTTCAAAGAAAAAGATAAAAAAATAATTTTTTCAGATGGCATCACATGAACTTAATGATGAAGCTACAAATTCGTCAAATGTCCCCTTAAAGTCAATTAATGATGTTAGATTTGTTGTTGATTCAATGCTTTTTGGGTAAGTTGAGATTTTACTATTCTTTTATTGAAACAAATATATCTCATGAAATTGAAAGAAATGTATGTTTACGGAATACTGAAAACAATTTTCTGAGTCCATCCTAGTTCACGTAAAAGGATGTCGGCGAACAAAGGGTGACCTAGTTTTTTAGAGAAACGAAATAAAGTAAAATATAAAATGCGGAGGAAGTAATATCCTTATTTTAGAGGGATTAAATTGTTATTTACAGATATTTTTGATTGATTAATATATTAATTTTAGATTAGGCAAAGTTTTGAGAAAATGTGGCTTTGATACTCGATTAATTGGTGATCGTAAAAAAATTGTGGAATTTTGTCAAATGGAAAACAACAAAGATTTTATTGTTTTGAGTACCGGAAAAGGCCATAAACAATTGGAAACTTTATTAAATCCTGAAAGAGTTTTCTTTGTTCCAATCAGTACAACAAGAGGAGCAACAAAACCTTCACAATTAGTTAATCATATAATGCATGAATTAAGAATTTTAATACGCCCAGAAGATTTGTGGTCAAGATGTGTTGAATGCAATAAAAGAGCTTTTGTGCCTGTTCCAATGCAAATTATTCAATTACTTTTTTATATGAATGTTGGTTAATTTTAATTAATTTAAATCTGAAAACAATACTTAAAAAATAATTTTTATGTTAATCGTAATTTTTTAAATTAAATTTTAAACGGTCATTTTCACATGTATCTTCTCACATCTTTTGACTAGTAAGGGAACAAAATCGTTTCTTTTTGTCCCTAAAATTTTTTTGGTCTCCTCAAATAAGTTTTGGGCTCTCTATTTATTTTTAAACGTTTAGTAGACTTAAGTTTAGCTAATTATCTGTTTTGCATTTACTGCCACTACTATGGATATTTTAGAATCCTTTTAAAATTATAAAGTTTTAAAAATGTTTTTTAACAAATAACTTCTTATGTTTTAAATTTCTTTTTAAATCTAGGCTGTTCGACTTGGAGCGGATTGGTTAGAAATTTCTGAAGAGGTAATTTATACATTAAAATTTATTAAAAATAAAATATTTTTAAAAGGATTTGCAAGATTGTTTCCAGAAATTAAAACTTGAAAGTCAACAAACAATTAGAATTACACCAGAAATGCATAGTGGAAAACATCCGAGGAAAGAGTTGGTTTAAAATTTAATTAAAATTTCTGACATGTTATTTTTTAAAGCAGAAGTTTATTGGGTAACAAAAATTATTTTGTGTACGAGGACAACTGTTTTGTTATTTGCGAGACTCGTACATGCGCAATTGATATAATGTTTGTTTAAATTATTTTTTTTTAATTTATTAAAGTTTTTTTCCAGAAATAAACTAATATTATGTGATAATAGAGGAGGTCCAACCTCAATTCATGTTGGACTAAAATATAAAAAAGAAACGTTTGAAGATGTAGAGTTAGAATTTTTTGTTTGTACTGAGTGTGGTAAGGTTCAATTCAACAATGCGGGTAGTGACGATTAGAAAAAAAAATTTTGAACTTAAAAAAATCTTTTAAAAATTCTCCAAAGAAAATTCTCTTTAATACTTAAATGCATCTAGTGTTAGTGCCCTAATTTATATTGAAGAAATCGTTGAGACGTCTTGCCACTAATAACTGATCAATTACATTTTTATCACATATTTCTCTGGGTTTTCTTTCTGTGATAATTCGACGTTAAGTTAATGTTAAAAGACTTCAATTTTTTCCATATAAATCTGGGCCCTATTTATCGCAAATATGTAATGCATTATTGCAGTTGTTTTTCTTTATTTTTGAGTGATTTCTTAATTTTTTGATCCTTTTTGTTACACAATTTTTTCTGTAAATTTTTGTCACTCAAAATAAAAGTAAAAATTAATAACCATCTGTTATTTGTTATTTACTTTCCTTTTAGTTGTTTTTTTATTTTAGATAGATATTTTTTGTTTTGAAAAAAATATGTCCGCATTAATTTATTTTTTCGATTATTATAGTATTTTCCATGAAATTTTTTTTGCCTTCTCAAAGAGATTTATAATTTTATCAATTGTTATACATATTATTCCAAATATTTATTGATTTGTAAAAATTGATTTAAAAAATTTTTTTATTTCATTATTTGTTGATTTATTCAATTTATTTAATCAATTTATTTCTTTTACTAATTTTTAATTTTATTTTTAAGAAATTTTCTTTAGAAAAATGCCAAGCCATCACTCACATAAACGCAGAAGTTCCTCGTCTGAATATGAAAAAAGTCATCGATCAACTGCAGAGAGGTATTTTTTTCTTTAAAATTTTATGGGAACAGGTGTTTTCTTTTTTACTTTTTTGTGGTATTTAAATAAATTCTTGAAAGTTGTGTTTTGATTTATTTGAATATAATCGTTTTTAGTAGGCATCGCAGTGGATCGCAACGTTATGAAAATGATTCAAGAAGACCAGTTAGGCGTTCACCTTCTCCGCCAATGGCTTTTCGTCGTGATTCGTCTGCTTATTCACGTCCTTCGAGGTTGCTAATTTTTATGTTAAAAATTTTCTTGAATGGGCATTTAATTTTTTGGTATCTTCCTAGTTTCAAACTACCTGAATCGGGGTTTTTTGGACTAAATTATTTTTAAATTAAATTTATTTTCATTTTAAAAGAACGTTTTTAATTTTACAGCTTTCGACCTCGTGTCATTTATTCATCTCGTCCGCGACCTTTCTCCATTCGTGCTTATCGTGCCTCTGCAATATCAAGATTCAGTACAAGAGGTAGATTTCCACGAGTTCCATTTCATGGTTTTTTAAAATATTAGTTTTAAATTAATCATAATTCAAATAAATCAATTAGATCGACGCTCATCTTCACCATCTGGTTTTCATCAACATTCATTTTCTTCAGAGAGAGGACGAATAGTTCGTGGTGTTTCGAGGGTTTCGCGAAGAGCTGATTTTATTGGAAGTTTTGGTTTGTTTTTTAGAATTTTTGATAAAAATTTTTTTTTGTCTTTTTAAGGTCGTCCAATTTATTATCAGCCAACTTATGAAGTTTCTCCGGACAGGACAGCAGAAGACAAATTGCCAGATAAACCTGAGGAAGTTGTAGAAGACAGAGACGAACTTTTTTCACAAATGATGGAGGCAAAGAGGAACGAAAACGTATTTAAATATCTACAGAAATTAATATTTTAATAAAGAGGAGGATGACTTTAAAAATAATTTTAAAAATAAGAAGAGTATTTTGAAATTATAATTCCAGTCAAGAAAAAGAGGAATTATTTTCATTGAGAAACCCAAAATTTTATTAAACAGAAAAAGAAATTTTTCTCAAAAGTTTATCGTAGACTTTAATTAACAAAAGAAGAAACTAACAGAAATTTTTTAGTCAGAAAAGTTGAAGAAATTAAATTTTTTTTGTAAATTAATATTTATATAAGAAGTTTAAAATGAAGAGAAAGAATTTTCTAGAAATAATTTAAGAAGAATTTTTAAAATAAAATTAAAAATAAAAGAAGACAAAAAAATGTTTCTAGCTTGATGACTACTACCGACTACGAGATTTGCTCAATGCTTTTGATAGACGTAATCCACATTTGGCATTTCGAGGAAGTGGAAGAATTGCTAAAAGAAGACTGTCTTTGTCGCCAGAAAGAAATGGGACCGAGAAACGATTCAAAAGTGAAAAAGTAAAGGAAAAATCATTAAAAGAAGGGAAGATTGCAGTTTTGGGGGAAGAATTGGAGGAAGTTGATTGTACAGGTGAGGATTAAAGAAAATTTTTATTGAGAGGGAGAAGAGGGGTGTATTAAATATATTGGGATTCTAATTTCCATTTTAGAATTTTATAGAAATTTATTTATTGAAATGAATTTATCTAACGAGGGACCTTTCCAAACTAATTAATTATATTAGTATCAATTCCTATTTTTGGCTTGTGTAAAGCATAGTCTTTTCTATTTTTTCTTCATTTTGTGTCTTAATTTTTGATAATTTTTTGGGGTTTTTGAAATTTTTCAATTAATAAGTCTATAAAATTCTCCGGAACTAACACAAATTAATTTTAAATTAAACTTCTCAATTAATATAATTTAAAAATAGATAAAAATGAAACTGGATCCAAAGGAAAAAATAAAGAAATGGCTGCAGATATCACATTGGAACAAATTAGCAATGAAGATTTGGAGAGAGACGATAATTATGATGATATTGATTATGACGAGTAAAAATTAATTTTTAAATTTAAAAATTAAATTTTTTTCAATTTTATAGAAAAAGTGCTACTAAAGAGGATATTTATTGTGGAGATGTTTATGAAGAAGAAAATGCTGTTGATCTTGATTTTATGGAGGATGAAATTGTTGAAGAAGAAATTCAGGTATATACTATTTAAATTTGTGAGGAGGGTGCCGAATGTCCGTGTTTTTTGCTCAATTATATGGCAAACATGAGAAGCGACCTAAATTTTTAATTAGAAGTATTAAGGGTTGAAATTTTAATTTTCTATTTGTTTTTAAAAATATTTATTAAAGATTTCATCCGAACGATTAAAGACGATATCTCGTGAAAAGCAAATGCAGGATAAATTAAATATGAAAAAAGGTTTATTTAATATTTTTTTATAAAATTTTTTTTTAATTTTTAGCTCCAATTGCTCACATGTTTCGACCAGAATTTATTCCTGTTTTGATCTCTTCATTACGTAAAGGAGCAGTTATAGCAAGTTCTACAAGTGAAAGGTATTAGTTATGTTTTAGTCTAGTGGTTAGGGTGTTTGTCTATAACGAATAAGGTAGTTGGTTCGAGTCTGTTGCGATGTTTTTAATTTGTTATTAACGTCAGCCTATGAAGAAAGTGTAATTAAACCAGTTCTGCTACTGAATTGGCATAGTATGTTGATTAAAAAATGTCTGAGGCTGACTTTAATATTTATTGAAAAACATTTTTAATGATTTATTTTTAAGGGACTTAAAAGGACAAAATTCTCATGTTGATTCTGTAAAAGGTACTTCTGATGAAATTGAGGTTAATGACAAAAATACTAGTGGGCAAAAGAGGGGACGAAAGCCGAAAAAGGTAAAAATAGTTTTAAAAATCTTTTCCTTTTAAAAAATGTTTATCTTTTTAAAATAAAAATTTAAAAATATTGAAAAACCAACTTAACTTACAATTTAGACCAAACAAAAAGAACAACAAGAAATCAAAATATCTCCACAATCTAGTGAACTCAATTTAAACAATAAAGAGCTTCAATCAAAAGAAAAATCTCAACAAATACCAACACTTTTGGAAATCGCATTGAGCAGTGTAATTGCATCAGAAATGAATTCAAGTAAAAAAATGTGAAAAAATTAAATTAAAAATTTTTTAATTAAAATTTTGTTAGGAAATTTATTTAATCATTCGCAAGTAATTTTATTTTTCTAAATCCTCCACTTTTCTTTTATTAAATATCCAACTTAGTTTTCAAACATTAAACTTTCTAAATTCCTTGCCTTACTGAATAACTGTAAATAAATTTTTGGGAGAGATGAATTGGACAAAGAAAAATCGATCCTGGAGTTCAGTCCTTCTTAAATATTTTATTGACCCTTCAATTACGGTAAAGCCAAATGTTTAAGATTATTTAAGATATTTAATAAAAGAAAAATCAAAATATCCTTTATGTTTTTCAACATTAAATGTTTTAACAAAAGTATAAAATTTAATTATGACTTTCATACTTAATACACCTAATTTGAATGAAAATTAATTTAATCTCGGTTTCATGATGTTGCAAATGTAGCGACCTATTTAGAGTTCATTTTGCTGAATAAATTTGATTTATCAGGGCTCGACGAAATTGCGTATTTTTTTTGATTTTGTGGCTTCAGATTTTCACGATTCAACGCATTTTTATTTTTCAATTTATCGATTTTTTTGTAAAAATACATATTAATATAATAATCTATGCCGTCTTTGTTTTTCTGAGTATGTTTACGAACAATTATTTCACTTTGTTGTGCACAAGTATATCAAAGCTTAGAGAAGTTTTTTACAACTTGAAATTTCCTTACAATTACCTAAGTTTCGTTTTGATATTTTTTTAGTTTGATATTTTACTTTATTTCCATTTTTAAATCACTTAACATTTTGAAGTTCCTCTGAAATAGCGTTAATTAGAGAAACAAATTTTCAAATTTACGCCTGTCAGCGTCATTTTTTTTGGCATTCTGTTATTGATTTTTACTGTGTTTTATTGATTTTTTCTGTTAAACCTGACTCGAGGAATCTTGTAAATCTAACCAAGCCTGACATTTTTAGAGTCTACTGGGCTTATCAGAGGATATAAATAATATGGGGCTGCTTAATTACAGCTGAGGAAATTTTATATAGAGATTCGACTTTGATTGAATTTTTTAATTAATCAAAATAAATTGTCCTTTCAAGGACATTAAAAAAATTTTTTCATTTCCTTTTATTTTTTGAAATGTGTTTGTCTTAAAACAAAAAAGCACACAAAAGGTATTTGGGTCATTCGAGAAGGAAGGAAAGATTTACGCGGTCATTATTATTATTGTAGTAGTTTTTAGTCAATCTTTCCCTAACAATTATATTTTTAACATAAACTCCTTTATTAAATTAAATAGCCGTAATAGTATCTTTATTTTTAAATAGGTATGCACTTATAGAGCAACACCGTGCCGTGCCCAGGTCTGGTTGCCCAGAAACCGTGTATTTAGATAAAATCCAGGTTTGTGGGGTTTAACCCGGAAAACTCCAAACTCGATACGGGGCCTGGAAATTTGAAACGCCAAATACTTAGTCTTAAGCTCTTTAAAATTAAAAAAAATCAAAATTAACTACTACTATTTAAAAACTTTAGTTTTCTTTTCAAAATGCAATCAATTTATTTTTTAATTTTATTTTTTATAATTGGAATAACATCAAAACAAATTTTTGAAGAATTTGATACAAATGGAAAACAAACAAAAGATCAAGCAGAGGCGGCTTTGGAAGAGGCTTTGGGGTGTTACTGAATTTTGTTTTGTCTTTCTCTAAATTCTTTTTAAATTCAGAGAGATTCGTTTCCAAGCTGTTGAAAATAAAAATCGAGAAAATGGAATTTCATTATTAGAGTCTTCAATGGAAAATTTAGAGAAATATAATTTAAACACAACATTATCCTCTTCAGAAAATCAACAAATAACATCAGCACCCTCAATTGTTTTAATCAATCCCCCAATTGAAATGCCAAAATCAGTCCCAATTGCTAATTTTATTGTTCATCCAAACGAACAAAAACAACAACGTTCTCAACAAAAATATCAAAAATTTGAATTTATGCCTCATTTTGATAGAGAAATTTATGAATTTATGGTACCTGAAGAACCACCAATTAAGGTGTAATTTTATTTTAAACTTGAGATTAACTAGCACTTAGTCGTAGTTCGCTTTATTTTTAAATTTTATATACACACACCATCTAACCTGCATTTAACGAGAGACTTAGGTTCGACTGGCAGTTGATAAAGCCTTTTTAATTTAGTCAATGTATAGCTGGTACGCCCTATTTGGGGGAGGCAACCTGCTTGTAAAATTAGCCTGAGTAAGGCACTATCTACTAAGTGCTTCAAGGCACCTGTCCATTAACAAGAATATTATAATCCTTAACGTTTCCATTCTATATTATACGAAATAAATTAAATTTTTTAAATTTCTAAGGCGGATGCATTAGTTGCTGTTTTAACATTCTTTGGTCATTTAAATGCCCAACCGCCCCAATTTGAACTTAAAGGAGAAAAACTTGGTTGGTTTACTGTAGGAGAAGTAGCCTCTACACAAGTAATTTTTAAATTAAAAATATATTTTTTAAAATTAATTTCTTTTTATTTTTGACGGGCCCAAATTATATACTTGCTGAAATTCCAATATTGAGACAAAGAAAAGCAAATATAAGTTTATCGTCTACAGAAAATGGAATTTACAAATTTAAAGTTCAAAGTCGTCAAGGACATTTAAAGAATTTTGCACAAATTAAAGTTGAAGTTTTGCCAATGAGAAATTATTCGCATTTGGAAATGGAGCCGAAAGAAGAGAAAAATAAAGAAGAAATTTTGATAATAAATACAACATTAGGGACAACAACAAAAGAAGTTTTAGAAGTTAAAAAGAAGGAGAAAGAGGAAGTTATTGGGGAAAAAGAAAATTTAGACAGAATGGCAAAAAATAAAAATTCTGAAAAAATGGAAAGGAATGGAACGGATGTTGAAATAATTGGGGGAATTAATGAGGAGGAGTTGAAGAATTCTTCTTCTTTGGGAGAAAGAAGGGAAGAAGAAATAAAAAATAATTTTGAAGAAGAAAAGGTTAATGAAAAGAAGAATGTTACAATTAATGAAGAAAATATAATTGAAAAAGAATTAATTAAAGAAATTAATTTAAATGAGGAAACGAAAAATAATTTAAAAAATAATTTAACTGAAGAAATATTAATTAATAATTTAATAATTAAAAATAATTCTTTATTTAATGAAGAAAATAAAACAAAAGAAGAAAATAATTTAATTAAATTAATCCCTCAAAATTTAAATATTTTAATTAATAAAAAATTAATAAATAAAGGAAATGTTAATATTTTATATTCAAAATTACCAAATTTAATTAATGAGCCAATAGATAATTTTATTTTGGAATATAAATTAAATGAAGGAGAAGAAAATTTTGTGAGTTTAATATTAAAAAGTAAAAAATATTAAGCAGAGCTTAATTGTATATTTATATTTTTTTAGTTTTCAATGTCGTTAATTAAATTATTTTAAATCTATTAATTTTCTTAATTCAAATTCTACACTAGAATGGGTAATTAATAGCCGGGAGTAATTATTTATAGAGAGTAATTATTAGAGTATATGCGTTATTTTATAATTATTCTAGTTGAAAATTTTTATCAAAAGTTAAATTTAAAAATCCAAAAATTATTTTTTTTCAGAATTTAACAAACAAATTACTTCATATATGGATAACAACAACACCAACAACAGATTCCCTTCCAAAAATATTAGATATTCGCCCCCATTATTTAGCTCCAGGAGATTCAGCAGAATTATGGCTATTAAATCCAACAAAAATTTTAAAAGAATATTTTCATTTATTTCCTCTAAATTTTAAAATTTTTGGTCAAAAAGTTGACGAAAAAGGAAAAGAATTAATTGGGAACAAACCTTTTTTAATTTTTGATGGAAATTTGGAATTAAATGGAGAACCAGAAAAAGCACCAAAATTTGAAAAAAATAGTTATAATTTTAATTTAAATGAAAATGAATTGGATGGATATGAAATTGGGAAATTAAAAATTGTTGGGGAAGAGGAGGTTAACAATTATATTTTTTTTGGGAAAAAATCGGGAATCAATGTCTTTTTGAATAAATTTTGTTTGGTATAATATATAATATTCCTTCCGTTATAACATTAACGTGTTCTTCCCTAGAGATGCTATATGAATTAATTCAGTCTTAACGCTTCAGTTGAGGTTGAAGCGTTTTCCTCACATCTTAATTGATAGAGTAAAGCTTAGCAGAAAAGTCACCAAAATTTGATGATTATGGAGATATAGGTATAGCTTAGATATGTAGCTTTAACCTGTAGCCAATCAACTGAAAAAGAATGCCGTCTGAACAGAGGCGTTTACATAATAATGAATGTAAGTAGACCAGCAGCATCCTGCTGATTAAAAAATAAATTCTCAATTTCGAGGATACGGGAATGTTACATATTATTCTTTTTATTTTCTTTAGTCTTCAACAAATTCAACAACACAAAATCCATTAATTTATTCATTATTTGGTCAAGGTTCCAATTACTTCAATATAGACAATAATGGCCTTTTAACTCTAAAATGTCCATCATCATCATCAATTAACAACAATTTATCAATTTCTTGTTTAGATTTAGAATCTTCTACTTCTTTAATTCCAACAACTTTTTATTTAGTTTTTACAGCAAAATATTTAAATTCTTTAGGCCCTTCCTCCTCCCCAATTTCTTTAATAATTAATGTAAAGGATATTAACGATAATAAACCAATTATTAAATTAATTGATGATGAAAATAATAAAGAAATTTTAATTAAAAATGGACAAATAATGGATGGAGGTCCTAAAACTTTGGCTATCATAGATAATGATAGGTAAATAAATTTAAATTTTTTCTTGAGAAAATTAAATCCTAATATGGTATATTTAAAGCATAGTTGTGCCAGTTTCGTCTTTCGGTTTTTAAAAAGTTTCGGCACACATCTGGCACAGCAAACGAAATATTTTCTTCAAAATTTTTTTACTCAAAAAAGCTCATATTGTACAGATTTTGGGAATTGAGAAAAATAAATTAGTAATCGAATCTCACTATAAGTTTTACCCAGTACTAGATACATATATTTTAATCCTATTTAGGATACCTCCATTATAAGATAAATAATTTTTTGTTTCGCGTGTATTTTACTGATTTTATTTGAAATTTAGTGTAAAAATTAACAAATCCAAGCATTTATTCAGAAGTTTAGAAGCTTTTACTTAGGGTTGGATTTCGACCCTTCGGAGTCAATTGGGTCTGGGCCCAGTCTTACAAATTTAATTTTTATAAATTACATATGTATATTTATTTAATTTGAATAAAGTTCTCCTCAAAATCGAGAAAATAATATATTTATAAATAACCAAAATTGTTCAAAATTATTTCAACTTGACCGTTTAAATAATTTAAAAGAAAAACAAAAATTCGAATTATTCTCTTTAAATTTAAATTCTGAATTAAATGAAGAAGAAAATAATTTAATTAATTATTATAAATGTGAAAATTTGGAAATTATTGTTGAAGATGTTGATGGAAATAAAGATGTTTATTTATTTAAAATACGTTTTGAGGTAAATTAATAATTTATTGGTGACAAAATAAATTTTTAAAAATGATTTTCCTTTAATTAAGTAGAAATCTTAGAATATTTAAAAATTAAGTTAAAAGTTTGAAAAAATTGGATTTTAATTATTGAAGGACCTGAGATAACATTTACATGAATTTTAAAGGATCAGATTTTTCTGGATAGGATTTTGTGTAATTTTCGGGATTTTACTCTTTCGAAGAAAGAAAGTCTAATTATTTTTAATTAAATGTTTTTGGAGGAATATAGTTGAAAAAAATTTTTTTATAGAGTAGGGTTATCGGTTCATGGAAAAAACCTTTGAATAACCGAAAATCCTTTGATTTTCGGTTTGTTTCAAACAAACAGCCTTTCTCTACTCCATTGAGTCTTTGGAAAATATTACCTATTTAATTTTTAAATTAATTAGAAATTTTTTTTTTCAGAACACAAAACAGAAATTTAATTTCGCCAAATTTATTTATGAACGTTCTATAAATTCTGATAAAATACATTCTGGTAATAATTAATTGAAATTTAAATTTAAATTTAAAAAGGCATTCCAATAATTCAAATGCAACTTTCTCCTTTACCCCCAAAAGGAATGATTATTAATTATTTAATTGTTGATGGAAATCCTGGATGGTTAGCTATTGAACCTTTTATCGGGAATGTTTTTGTTGATAAAATACCAAAGTAAGGGAATTTTCAAAAAAAAATTTTTCTAAAAATTTTTACGCGAAAAAATGATTAATTTAATGGTAAAAACAAAAGAAAAATTTAATTTAAAAAATTTCACAGTAACAGTTTAATTTAAATGGTTAACATTTCAATTTTATTAACCAAACTTTTGCAACCCGAACTCCGAAATCCAGACTTTTTTCTCAACCGACCCATTACAGCTATATTTTTCTATTTTTGCTAAGTTTTTTATAAATTTAAAAATCTAGGTATGTTAAAGAAACCTTAAACTCTAAAAATTTATAGCCCCCAGACCTAACCCTTTTATTCTTGTTTTGTCTTATCTTTTCAAAAACATTCTCAATATATAATTTAATATTTTGTAAAATTTTATTCAGTGAATTGCCCCTATAATTTTTAAAGTTTTTTATTTTTTAGAGAAGGTATTCCACCAAGCAATATTTCATTAAAAATAGCAGCAATCAACAGAGAAAACCATTTAATTCTAGCCGAATCTAAATTAAATTTAGAAATTCTTTCAAATAATTTAAATAATGACATTAAATCTCAAAAATTAAAAAATTGTTTTTCTTCACCAATAATTAAATTAAATATTGAAAGATTAGAAAATGAAGAAGTGGAAGGAGGGGAAGAAGAAGGAGAGGAAAATAAAAATATTTTAGAAAATAATTTAATTAAATTTATTAAAATATTTGAAGAAAAAGAAATTGGGAATGAAGCAAAAATAGATTTAATTGAAGCTTGGGATAATTATGCTAGACAAATTAATTTGGAAAAAGTAAATATAATTTTAAAATAATTGGGAGACTTTTGAGTGTGACATAAAATAAAAGAATTTTTTTGAGAATTTAAAGAAATATTTAAGAAAAAATTTCTAAGATTTTTTACAAAATAATTAAATAGTTAAAAAATTGAATTCTTAAAAAATAATCCTTTTTTTCCTTAATATCTTTTTTGTTTAATTTTCAAAAAAATATTTTGGTTTGCAGTTTATGGATTAACCCTAATAATTAATTATTTATGAGTTAACCTATGTATTTACAATTAAGACCTGAAAAGGGGACGCTTTTAACTCTAAAACCTGAACTTGAAAGTGGGACGACTGTAGTTCATTTTCTATTTTTTTTGAATATTTTCTGAAATTATTTACTTTATCTACATAATTATTTTTAAGGAAATAAAATTTAATTTATTACCCCAAAAATTAATTTTTTTTTAAATAATTTAAATGTTTTTTCAGGATTCTTTAATATATTTTCCAAAAAATGGGACAATTCGTCTAAATTTTAATTTACTAAAAACAATTAATTCAATTCACGTAAAATTTATTTTAAATAAAGAAGATAAATGTTCAACTTTATTAACAATTTCTATTAAATCCGATCCTTTAAAATTAATTGAACGAATAAAAAAATTATCTAGACCCCGTTTTGTTGTACCCTGGAAAGATGAAACAACAGTAATTAAAGCAAAAATAGCAGAGGAATTACCGGTAAATTAATTTAAATTTTATCAGGCATTATATGTATATTTAGAAAGAATTTAACCGAAAAATCCTCAGGGTTTTTTTTATTCATTTCTGAATCTACCCTAATCTTGTAAGGAAAGGAATATCCAGTTTATCATTTAAAATATTTTGAAGGCGGTTTAGGATTGAGTAAAAAATATTAAAGCAAAAATAAAAAAAACCGTCGTTCAAAACCTTGAACGTTCAAAACCTCTCAGGATTAAATTTTAATTAAAATAATTAAATTAAAAAAAGATTGGACATCCATTGCTCCGTTTACCTGCTTTTAACCCACTCACGGGTGCTCCAGTTTCTGTCTTTTTGGAAGGACAAAATTCAAAATCTTTTGAATATGATAAAAATACAGGTAAATTAATTTGAATTAATTTTTAATATTAAAATTTTAATTAAAAAAAGGAGAAATTAAAATATCCAAAAAACTCGATTTTGAACATTCTCCACGTTTTCAACGTTTTTATTTAATTGCAAATTCAACAGAAAGTGATAAATCTGTAAATGCAAATATTGAATTTGAATTAATTGATATTGATGATGTTCCTCCAAAAATTAAATTTAATTTAAAAGAAAATGAAGAAATGCTTGAAAAAGAAGAAATTAAAAGGTAAAAGGAAGGAAAAATAAATTAAAAACCTTTGGAGGTTAACTCTTGAGAATTAACAAATATTATTTATTTATTTTACCCAGTACTTGGCAAAATTAAATTTTAAAAAATGGAAAAAGTTGGGGGAGTTTTATTCAAAATTTAATTTCCGATTAAAGCTACCCTTTTGTGTTTTAATTTTTACTAATTTACCTAATTAAAAAATAAATTCAAATTATTTTTCTAGTCCAAATTCATCTAAAAATCTATTAATTTCACCAAAAATTGTTCGACTAAAAATCGAAGAAAATTCACCTCCAAATAAACAACTAGCTTCTTTTGAAATATTAGATCCAGATTCCCATAAACATAATTGTTATTTAAATGGGCAATTTGCAGATAAATTTACTCTTATTAATGAAAAGCAGAAGAAAGGGGTAAGTTTAAATTAAAAGTTTTTATCTCCAACCAATATATTTTTAACTTTCAATCGATTGTTTAAATGTTTTAGGTAAACAAAATTCCATTCAAATTAAAAAAAGGGTAATTTCCTGTTTTGGCTTTCTCATTTCCGAATTCCCACCTCAAATTAACTCAAAACTGAAATTAATACATACACTAAAAGTTAACACAAACATTCAGAGCATTTATTTTGGGGTAAATATTTCCCCAACTTTTTCCCAACTAAAAAAAACAATTCAAAACAACAATTTATTTTTTACAAACAAATACAATACAAACAACAGAATATACATATTACACATGATAGAAAGAATATATGGGTATAGGGAATAGGAACAATATAGATAAGAACAATAGGAACAATATTTCTATATAACAAAGGAACAATATATAGAATATTTCATATTTATCTTTCGAGCTTCACCTTTGGATCTTCCGAGCACAGGATATCCCTAATGTCAAACTCCTCCTTCGGATAGTGGAACCGAAACGCCATCCTCAACGTTCTCATCAGCCTTTGCCCCCTCAACGTCCTCGTCAGCCTCCACCTTCTCAACGTTCTTATCAGCCTCCACCTTCTCAACGTTCTCATCAGCCTCCACCCCCTCAGCGTTCTTATCAGCCTTTACCTCCTTAACTTTCTCAACGATCACCCCCTCGACGGCCTTTGGCTGCTCACTTTCAACTGCAGTTGTTGTTCCCTCGGTCACAGTGAACGTAGTATTGATGTTATTTCTCTGAAATATAAATCTGGCATTAGGAAACTACTCATCAAAAAACATTTTCACCTTTTTCCATCTCTCGAAGGTCTCTCGAAGTCCTTTCTTCCTCATTTCCTGCGGATACTCGTTATCTTTGAGCTCATTGTTAATTTGCCTCGAGCACTCGTCTACAATGGCCTGAATCTTATCTTTGCGGGTTTTCCTCTCCGTTCTCTTCCACATTATGGCAACCAGTCTTTCAATCGGAAGCTCCTCCAGTTCGTTCTGCTTTCTCTGAAAATTGTGAAAATAATTTGTTTAATAAATATTTTTTATTCTTAAACTTACATGCTCTTTCCATACGTCAAATCGCTTCATATTGTGAGGGCCTATGACTTTTTCCTCAGCTTTGTACAGAGCATACAGGTCTTCCTCACTTTTAAGATTTTCCTTCTTTTCCGAATCCCTTTTCTTCCAGAACCATGCCAAAACTCCGATGATGATTAGACACACAACAATACCGGCAATCACAATATAAAGCCATCCACAGGATTCTTCCGGGCACTTGTTTTCCGCAGGATCCGTTGATGATTGGATGTTTTTGGCCGTAGTTGTTGTCATTAGTTCGTTGTCGCTGGACAGTGTCGATGTTGATGGACAAGGAGTACACAATGTTGATGGACAAGGATCAGGTGGTTTTGGACAAGGAGTACACGTTGTAGTTTCTGGAGTTTTTCCTGGACCCGTTGAACAGTTTTTTGTAGTCGTTGTAGTATTCGGTGGCGAAGGAGGGTTAACATACAGCAGCTCGTAGTCCGGTCTGTTCTAAATTAAATTAGTGATTATTTTAAATTTTGTTTAATCCTTACAAATCGAACGAAGAGCTCACAATATGGCACAGACTGTTTTTTATCCGTAACTTCTTTCCCTTCGAATACAAGAGTAGCATTCCGTGAAAGCAGACTGAAGACGAGCAGATGTTGACCATTTAGTTCCGTGTTCGTGATGGTCCATGCTTCTGATTTGACGGTTTGAACTGTCTCTGGAACACAAACAGTGTCTTTCAGATCAAATACTTCGTGCTCTTCGAAATTCATCGTGAACTTGTTAGTCGCCGTTATCTCCAAATCGAAGGTAACTTCACCATCTTTGAGAACCTTTTCATGAGTCAGACCACGTTGCGCTTTTCCAACTACAATAAATATCAAAATTTTATAGGAAATTAGATTATTTACGTACTTATTGTTAGATAGGTGTGAGCAAACATCAAATTTGCTTCTATATTATTATGCCTGCTCCACGATACTTCAAGAGATGTCCTTGGCATGCACGACGTGCAAACATTTTTACACGCCTCCATGGAATCATCATTTAGTCCTTTGTTGAGCTTCTCGATGACTTCATTGCTAACGCTGTAGACGAATGGGATACTGTAAAATTTTAAAAATTGAAACTAACGCAAACGAATTAAAGACTTTTAAAATTTACTTATTATTGTAGCTACTATCCTTCACTTTTTTACCAGGAACAAGGCAATTTTTGATCCCTCCTCGCTTGTTCCGCACTACAGCTGTTAACTTGATCTTGTCCTTGTTTGTCTTGTTCGTGCTGAGCAAATCCACAATGCAACCCTTGCCGTCCTCGTTGTACTGAAGCTCACTGAAAATAAAATTTTTCTTACAAATAAGAAACAATGCAAACTCACATGTAGCCTTTCTCGATCTTGATATCACAGGCATCCCGAAAGCGACATTTGTATTCTGTCAAATTGAAGTCCTCAGTGACTTTGACAGTGTTCGGGTTGAGCTCCACCTTGTCGCCATTCCTTTTGTGATTGCCGAGTCCGACGATTTCCTCCTTCATCTGTCCAGGCACTTCACGCACAAGGAATGTTGCGATGACGAGCAGCAGCAGCACCAAGGAGCACAGCGTTGACGACTTCCTTGTCCCAGGGCCGGTGTCAAGCTCCATTGGGAGATGGCAGCGGACGAACATGGAGTGTTGCTGTTTAGAATATAGGCGATATTGATGTTTGTAGAGTTGTGATGATTGTTTGGAGAGGTTGGGTGAAGTTTTAAGAATTGACGGCTTTTATAGTAAATCTACCCATTTTTATTAACTTATGACCTATGAGATGAGATATCTTACCGTAAAAATACATGATCCATTTTTTATTTAATTTACTCGAAAAGGTCAAATATCCGGATCTGTTTGAAACCGGTCGAAAATTCGGGTCTTTGTTGAAATTGTTAATAAAATCAGTCATTTATTTTCTAATCCAAAATATATATTAGAAGCAATCAGCAAGTCAGTGGATTATTTCAACTGCCCCAAATGCTGAACAACTAGATCGAGAACAACAACCATTTATTGGTCTAGTTCTTCGTTGTGTAGACTTTCCTGGACAAAATATTGGAGAAATTGTTATTTTAATAGAATTGGTTGATAAAAATGATAATAGACCAGTAATTAATTGGGCACATCAAGGAGAACAATATTTAGTGTTGCCATCGAGGGAATGGCCTAGAGGAGGGGCTATAACGTAAAAAGATTTTTATTTTAAAGATTAAATGGTAAAGATTTTTTTCAGCCGTTTTTGGGCCCATGACCGTGATGTTGGGGAAAATGCCCGTATAACTTTCCAACTCGATTCTGAACAATCTGGAAATGATTTCTTTCAAATAGACTCGAAAACTGGACTTTTAACAGCTTCTGATATTCGTCCATTAAGTGAATTATATGAAATGTTGGGAGGTGAAATGTTTGAATTGAAAGTTTTGGCAACAGATAATGGGTGGGGAAATAAATAATTTTCATAAAATTTTCTGTCATCTTTAAATGAGATATATGAGAGGAAATTTAAAAAGCATATTAAAATCTTTTATCCCATAGATTCTATCATTGCCTGGTATTAGGATAAACTGAGATGGGAATCTAAGATTGAATTACAGATTTAAAATTTGGAGTGTACTTGATGATAGCTTCCCCTAATCCCTTCTTACTTCAAAATCCAAGAGATGAGAACTTTTCTTTTCTTTATGGCAATATTTTATATTTAGAGCCAAAAATTTATTTTTACGTTAAGAATATAGAAATGCAAAATAAAAATTCTTATTCTCCTTTTTTATTTGAAAAAAAAATTTATTTTACAATTTCTATTATTTCTATTTTTATTAAATTATTACAAAAAACAATAATTTTCAGTCATCCCCCACTATCCTCAATAGCTAAAGTCAACATAATTTTCACTGATGAAGCAAGTGAAAATATTAAAGAACTTAAAATGGTTTGGCCAAGCGTTGAAGACAATCCATTAGAATTAAAAGAAGATATACCTGTTGGAAGAAGAATTGGCCAAGCTGAGGCTATTTTTATTGGGAAAAAATCAAAATTAATGGAGAAAGAGGAAAATGAAATATTTTATAAAATTGGAAGTAATTTAGATGGAAATTGGACGGAAAATGAAGAAAAGGAACAAATGCTTCGTATTGACGAGAAAACTGGAGAAATATTTATTTTAAAACAATTTGATTATGAAAGTCAGGAACAATGGGCGGTGAGTTTGAAAAATGTTTTGAGTGAATAATTGAATTAGAGAGGTAGAGAGGGTTAACAAGAATTGTTGTACTACCTTATAGAGATCGGGATTTTTGAAGAGCCTGGGCCTGTTACTGGGTTCCGGGTTTGATTTATTGACCTGGGCCGGATCCTGGGCCTGTAGTCCAGAAAAACCCAGGCCCAGGAAAAACCCAGAAAGTTAAAAAAAATGCCTGGACCTGGACTCTGGGTACAGGAAAAACCCAGGCCTTGGTCCAGACCAGGGATGATCGAAATTTCGTTTCGTTTCGTTTCGTTTCGCTCTTTCGTGCCCTTTTTTTCATTTCGTTTCGTTTCGTGACGAAACAAAAAAAATTTTATTTCGTTTCGTTTCGTAACGAAATAGACAAAATTCCGGACGAAACGAAACAAAAAAAAGTGAGAAAATACACCCCTAATGACGGGAATTTTTGGAAAAAATCATTAATTTTTTAGTGATTTCTGTCTTATGAACAGCCTAAAATTAAAAAATTTTCGCCTGCGGCGCTGAAAATGGAAGAAATTTGGCTTCTTGAGCTCCAAAATTCAAAAAATTTTCGCTTGCGCGCTAAAAAGTAAGAAAGCTTTTACGGGCTTTGCTAGAGCAGACCAGCCTTCCGCCGCCCAACCTACCATAGTCCTAAATCCTTATATTTGTGATCTAAAAATATTAAAAATTTTTGAAACCCAGATTGGATATAGAAAATATCTCAAGTGATATAGTAGATATCTCTTTTATCCCTCTTAATATCCCTCTTGATCGATATCTAATGTGGTATACTCCAAAGTGAATTTGGATATATCGTGGGATTTTCATAGGATATCGGAGGATTAGGGTGGATCTATGTCGATTTAAGGGATTAAATGGGATATCGGCAGATTTGTGGAGTCCATTCTTGTTTTTGTTATGCTTTTGTCACGCATCTAGCTCCTGGGGTGCATATTTATGATTTAAATATCGATTAAAAGCCTTTATGAACTGAAAAATAAATATTTTTTAATTTTTATTTTATTTTGTTTATTTCGTTTCGTTTCGTCCGAAACAAGCTCATTTCGTTTCGTTTCGCTCCGAAACGAAATAGGAATTTTTTTATTTCGTTTCGATTCGAAATAAAAAATATTTTTATTTCGATCATCCCTGGTCCAGACCCATCTCGATCTCTACTACCTTCCAAGGTAGGAGGTTAGTACAATTTTTTCAAAAATATCACAAAAATATTCACAATAATCCAAATTATCTACAAAAATTTTATTCATAAAAAAATTTTTTCCTTTAAAAATCACTCTGTACAATTGACTTTCTTGGTTTCATTTCTTTATTTTTAATTCTTTTTTCATCGTTATCATAATCTCTATTGTCTCCTCTTAATCTTAAAACTGCCAAATTTAAAGCAACCACAGATCTTTTATTTAATTGTTCTTGTGATTGATGAAATAAAAATTTGGCTGGGGTTGGGATTAATGGAGATTTAGTTTCGTCTCTCATATTTTCTAATGTCCAATAGCCTTTGTGGGCATCTACTGTTGATTGATCTTGTAATGATAACAATGCTGGATAGAAGCGGCGATAGATACCTTTAAATTAATTTTTGATTTTAATAGGAAGGTAATGTTACTCGAAAGGAAAGGCTCCTATTTTTTAATTGCCGCTGTGAAAAACCTTTAAAGCTAATTCTTTCTCTTATATCCTCGCGTTTTATATTTAAATTTAATCCAGCATAAGGTGGATTTTAGACTTGTTTATTTTGTTGGTTTTTTTACGAAATCCGATTTTTAGCTTTAAAATCGGTCCTATCAAAACACAAGATTCCACCCAAAATTACCTTGAAAAGAGTCAGTATCTGCATCCCTCGCACAACTTTCTTCAGTTCTCGATTTTGCCAAAACTAAAGGAAATGGGGATATATTAAATGTATTCCATGGATCAACAATATTTTCATAGCAAGAATTTAACCCCAAAATGCGGCGATTGTTTTCTCGTAAAGCTGCATGCAGACATTCTTTTAGCCTTAAAAATGGAGTGAATACTTATTATAAATATGTATTATTTGAATTTATTTATCATCTAATTTCATCTAATATTATCACAGAATATCTACATAAAGTGAAGAATTTTATTTACTATTTAATTTCAGATATCCCAGTTTATATCCTCCAAATACCCAAAATCTTTGTTCTTTCCCTATATTTCATTATTTCTCCTTAATATTCAATCCCTATCTTGTTTTAAATAGAATGTTTAATTTAACAGTCCCTCAATTTTCTTTTATTATCACAAATATTGTTGACAGCTTTCCACTTTTAATTCTTCTTCTAAACACTTCCTATACCCTCTCATATGTCACCCCCTCCCCCTTAAAAGTTAAAAGAATTTTGACTTTCAAACAACTTACTTTATATCCATTTGTCTACTTCTAAACCTTTCCGGAACAGACCAATGTACTTCACAAGCTACAGCTAAAAGTTTTGAATTAATTCCCATCCAATGTATTAATTCATTTTCTGTATCTTCAATTATAGAATTTAATCCTCCTCTCGATTCAAAAACTGCCGTAACATATTTAGTTTCTGTTATAAATTCTTTTAATTTTTCCAAATGTTCAACAGCAAAATTAGATAAAGAAAGAGAAATAGCTTCAAGTAATGGAGAAGAACACGAAAAAGTAGTTAATGGAGATCCAGGACGAGAAAAAATATTTAAATTATTTTTTAAAATTGGTGGTGAAGATAATTTAGGTTCTGAACTTGCTGTTTTTAATAATTCTAAAAATTAAACAATATTTTTTATTGAAAAATAGTTGGATCCTCGCTATAAGATATTCCAAAATTAATTAGTACTAGAGAACGGACTGCGAGGATCTTACGAGAATCATACGAGAATATCTCGAAACATTTTATCTTAATAAGCGTAGTTTTTGTTCGAGATCTCGTCTCGATCCGGTCTCTACTTTATACTCCTTATGAGATGCCTACGTTTTTTTAATTTGGCTGGCCTGTAGCTGCCTAAGGTATACATACCTCCATGTGGAGATATACCTTATTATAAGGATAATGAGGGATTTAATGAGTTAATGATTTATCTTATAATGAGGGATTTAACATTATTTTTCCTCCTACCTTCATTTCTTTGTTTATCATCTTTCCCTTCTTTTTTGTGTTTAATTCCAAAAATATTAAAATTTTGAAGACCAAAAAGTTTGGTTGTTTTTGTTGTTTTTTCCTTTCTATTATTTTTTGTTTTTACTTTTTCTAAAATATTTTTTGATTCAACAAATTGTTTTTCTTGTTTTTTTAAATTATTTCCAATCAAAATTCCTTCTTTCTCCAGATTTTTTTGAAAATTAACTTTTTGAGGGTTTTCAAAATTTTCTTCTTTTTTATTTTCTTTAATTAAATATTTTATTTTTCTTGGAGGTTTTGGAGGAAGGATTGGAGACAATGATTTTTTGTCAAAAGATTTTTTAATTTCTAAACTTTCAAAAGAAGAATAAATTAATTGTTGCTGTTCTTCTTCTTCTTCTTCATTTCCTTTTAGTGCTAATTCTAATTCTGAAAGGGTCATTCTTTGCCTTTGCTTTTGTGCTTCTAAACCCGATTTTCTTGTTAATGTTGGGAATATTTCTGTATTATTTTCATATTCTTTTGTAATGATTAAAGGCTTTTCTTTGCCTAATTCTGATTTTGAATATTCTAATAAATTTGTAGAAGAAAAGAGTTGCTGATTTGTAGTTGTTGATATTTCATTGTTTGTTAAGTATGGATGAGAGCTTAATTGAAATTTAGGGATGGTTGGGTTGAGAAAAAAGTTAGAATTCAAAATGTTTCCCCTTTAATTTGTAAGGAATTCATTTGAAATTAAAATTTTAGGTCTTGTCATAGAAATTGGAAATTACTCAAAATAATTAAGTTTTAACGGTAATTCCTTATTTTCAATTTCATAAAATCTTGGTTATTTGGTATTTTTGAAAGTCGGCTTTTCTAAATTAATAATTTTCAGCCAGAATTCCCATCTAAATTATAAGAATTTCCAGCTAATTATTAACTAATTTAACAGCGACTTTAGCGGCCCGTACACTTGCGGCAAGTTTCGGGGCCGCGAATGTCTGAGCCACAGTGTACGGGCCATAAAAGTCGGCTAATCTTTATTTCAACATATACTTACTTTCCTTGTATTTTTGTGCATTCTTTTGTTTTTATTTCACTTGCCCATTTATTATTCTGTTCGTGATAAGCTTTTAAAAGTCTCTGTAATTCCCTTAATCTTGCACTATTTCTCCTTTTATGATTTGGAGAAGTATTTGTAGATAAAGAAGAATTAGGAGTTGTGGGGGTAACAGTATTTCTTTGTTCTAATTGAGGGGAAACTGGGGCTGTCCAAATATTATTTTCTTCTTCTTCCTTTCGATTTTTTAAAAATAATTTTTTAAAAGAATTTTTTGATTTAATTGATTTTAAAGAATTTGTTCTGTTAAATCTTTGTGGAGGGATAGGGGAAGTTGTTGCTGAACAAGGCATTGAATGGCCGATAGTTTTTAAATTATTTTTTGAAAATTTTTGTTTGAGAGAGTAAATTGTTGAATCTATTTGTTGCTCTAATTGTTGAATATTCATTTTCTTTTAGTTATAATTGGTTTTATTTTTGTATGTCTTAAAACATGAAATTAATTTTTAATTTTTTAGAGGATTATTAAAATTTGATTTAATTGAATATTGTTGATTTTTACCTCTAAATTACCTCCCCTGATACTTGATTTCCGAGTTCAGACTTTTGAGCCATTTCCGATTTCCGACAGTTCTGATTTCCGACATCTTCCGACCCCTGCTAGTATATTAGAATTTATATTTTCTATATTTCTTTATTCTAATTGAGGGACTTCTAAGGACTTCTTGAGGACTTCTAATAGACTTATAAAAATTTAAATTCTGTGGGTGGATATGTAATATACTATTTAAATTTCTTTATGAAATATAGTGCAGGAATACTTGGGGAGAAAGAAATAATTTAAATTAAAGTTCAACAATATTCATTTCTATTAAATAAGAGAAAAAATAAAAATTAGAGAAAATTATTTTTTAGTATAAAATTAAGTGAGCAATTTTATTTTTTAAACAAATATTTGAAGGATTATGTAAATAAATACTTGTTTTTTTGTAAATTTAAGTAATCCTTCTCATATTTTTACTCAAAATAATCTGTTAGGGGATTTAGGTGGATTTACTTAAAAAATATTTATTTTTTATTTTTTTCAGTTTATTATAATCGCATTTTCACCAAAAACTGGCCAAACAGTCAAAGCTTTATTACCTATTAAAATAATTAATGTAGATGAACATTTACCTTATTTTCCTCACAGTTTATCGGTAAATTTTAAAAATTTTTAAAAAAATTAAAAAAATTTTTTTAAAGCCAACTTCAAGTAAATTAACAATTTATTGGCCCGATTCAGTAAATATTTCGTCTGATGGGGAATTTCCTTTGGGAAGTGTGGAAGCGTTGGATGAAGATGCTGAACCATATAATTTAATTGAATATAAAATTTTGAAAAAATGTAAAAAAAATTTTTGAATTAAAAAAAATTTTTTTTTGAAATTTTTTAAAAATTAAAGAAATCCTCCAAAATCCCTCCAAATATCCATTAAATCTACCTAAAATCCCTCTCCCTTTTTAGGCTCTCATTTACCCAGCCTGTTTGTCGATGCTGAAAATTCAACACCATTACTAAGAGTGGATAAGCAAAGCGGAGAATTACTTGCAGCTGGAAAATTCCCAAAAAATAATAATTACAGCAGTATAAATATTTGTATTCTTGCAAGGTTATTAAATTAATTAATTTTTTAAAAATTAAACAATAATAGACAAAATAATTTCAGGGTAATAAGAGATTTTCTTCACTCTTTTAAAAATTCTATTTTAATTCCTTCCTAGTATCAAGACTTCGAATCTCTATAATATACACCTGTTGATTGAAAAATCTTTGTCATACACTAAATTCGAGGTATCGCTTAGGCATCTCCTCACATCTATTAGCCAAACACGTTTAAAAAACACACTAAACGAAGTTGTATAAATATTTATGTACATTAGTGTGAGTATATAGAGATCCGACTACATATTTTTAAATAATCTGATTAAAATAAAAAATATTTTTTTAGTCCTCCAAAAGAAGAACAACAACAACAACAAGACAATCAAGAAGAGAATTATCCATCAGAATCAATAATTAATATTCAATTATTACCAGAATCTTCCTCACCAGAATATTCATTAAAAAATAATTTAAAAGTTCCAAAAACAATTTTATTAGAAAATAATTCTCATTTAATTTTGGAACACAAATTAGCTAAATTACAAAAAATACCTTTAAATATAAACGAAGAAGAAGAAAATTTAAATAAAATTAAAACAAATTTATTTGAAATTAATTCTGTTTTATTTACACCGTTAGTTTTCTTTTGTTTTTGGGTGCTGTTGTGGTTAGGCGCGGGGATTTATAAAAATGCCAGACTTAAAATTATGAAATTTTGTACAGAGTTATTTAATTATGTTATCTAGCTTCTCTAAAAATTTGAGAAAGGTTTTGTATTTTTAAAATTATGACAGAAATTGTCCTAATTATCTTAAAAAATGTTGATTTTATTTGGTGACTATAACGTTTGAAAAAGAAAAAGAAGAAATTTTTAATTTTTTTAGACTTTAGATGAGGTTGTTATAAAATTTTATAGCTCTAGATTAGGCTATTTAGTTAACAGCTTAACTAAACTTTCCTTTAGAAAACATTAAAAATCTATTTTTTAATTTTCAGTTATGGGAAGAATATATCAGGAACACAACGTATTGGAAATATAGAACCAATTAAAAGTTTAATAGCTGTAGATCCTTCCACCACTAAACTTCGTTTTGATCCGGCAGTTTTGGGCGCTTTGGGGGATGGATTTTACAAAATTGGGTTAATTTCTGAAAATAAGGAGGAGAAAGAAAAGCAACAAAAAGAGGAGGAGGAGGAGGAGGAGGGAATTGTTCTTTACAAAAATGTAAATTTTAAAAATTTTTAGAATTTTTGGAATTTATTTTAAACTCAAAATGTAAATCATGAAAAGTGCCCAATTGCTAGTTGCAATTTTAAATTAAAAATAGGACGGGGAAACTAAATATTTTTAAATTTTTGTCAGACTTCTTTAGTTATTTAACAACTAACTTGAGATTAATATAAAGAAATATTAACCAATCCAGACATTCATATCTCAATTTTATATTCCCTCTTGGTGTTGAAAATATCTTACTTAATAACGAGGGGTACTTTTAAATTAAATTTAAAAATAGCTTAGTCAACGGGAAAGGGGATAAATGGGAGGGGAGCCTTTTCCCTCCCTATCAGAGGTGTTTCGAAACAAAAAAATCTTCGAAAATCGGAAATCGAAAATCGAAAGAAATCCAAAAATATCGAAATCGAAAATCGAAAATATTTTTCAAAATCTTCGAAATCGAAAATCGAAAATCGAAAGAAAAATAACCTCGAAAAACAAAAATCGAAAAACGAAAATCGAAAAAAATTTTTTAATTTAAGAATTTGGAAAATTATTTTTTGGTATGTTAGTTCTAATGAATTGGGGATATAATAGTAGTCCCCTGATATAGTAAAGAGCTATGCCGATTTACTCATAGGGTTGGGCGGTACCTTGCATAAAGTTCTGGCATGGGGGAGGGCTTCCAAATCCGCCTTAATTAAAGCAGATCAGAGCTTCTTCAAATTAGCGCCGCAGGCGAAAATTTTGAGAATTTTGGAGGATCCTTAAGCCAAAACTCGTCCATTTTCTGCGCCGCAGGCGAAAATTTTGAGAATTTTGGAGGATCCTTAAGCCAAAACTCGTCCATTTTCTGCGCCGCAGGCGAAAATTTTGAGAATTTTGGAGGATCCTTAAGCCAAAACTCGTCCATTTTCTGCGCCGCAGGCGAAAATTTTGAGAATTTTGGAGGATCCTTAAGCCAAAACTCGTCCATTTTCTGCGCCGCAGGCGAAAATTTTGAGAATTTTGGAGGATCCTTAAGCCAAAACTCGTCCATTTTCTGCGCCGCAGGCGAAAATTTTGAGAATTTTGGAGGATCCTTAAGCCAAAACTCGTCCATTTTCTGCGCCGCAGGCGAAAATTTTGAGAATTTTGGAGGATCCTTAAGCCAAAACTCGTCCATTTTCTGCGCCGCAGGCGAAAATTTTGAGAATTTTGGAGGATCCTTAAGCCAAAACTCGTCCATTTTCTGCGCCGCAGGCGAAAATTTTGAGAATTTTGGAGGATCCTTAAGCCAAAACTCGTCCATTTTCTGCGCCGCAGGCGAAAATTTTTTAAATTTATGATGGCAGATAAGCCAAAAATTCTCCAATTTGGCGCCAGAAATTCAAATTTTTTCAAAAATTCGAAAATCGGAAATCGAAAATATTGCTAAATTTCGAAAATCGTAAATCGAAAATCGAAAGGAAAAAACCCTCGAAAATCGAAAATCGAAAATCGAAATTTCGAAACAGCTCTGCTCCCTATCAATTAAAAAATTATTTTACTTTAAAAAATAATAATTTATTTAGATCCACTTTTTGTCTGATAAAAATCGTCTCCGTTTTCTTTTTAACGAATCTATACACCAAATTGGGAGCAAATTAAATAAATTTATTGAAGAATTAGAAATAATTATTTCATCAAAACAAAAATTAAAATCACCAATAATTCCAACAGAAAATCAAAAAATTTCAATAATTTATTCAGAACCTGTCAGAGAATTTGGAAAATTAAATAAATTTAGGTAAATTTTAATTTTTTTTTGAAAAAAATTTTCGTCATTTTTTGTCCTTTTAAATAATAATTTAGTTATTTTTTGAATTTTTGTCTCAAATAATTTTTTCTTCTGTTCAAAGTCTAAAAATCACATCATTTTTTGTTTAATTTAATTTTTATTTTAATTTAAAAAGAACTTTTGTTTGTTTCCATTTATTCTCCACTACAGACTCAATAATTAATTTAAACAAAACAATTCAATTAATTTCTACAAATATTCCTGGAGAAAAAACAAATGAACAATTGGCTAATTTCTATGAAAAAAATTCTGTTATAAATATTGAAGTAAATTTTTTTTGAAAAAAATATTTAAATTAATTTTAAAATAAAGGACTGAGAAAATACTGAGTGACAATTTAATTATTTAGGTTTTCTACTAAGTTTTGAGTTCCCCACTTTTGTTAAGCGTATTAAATAAAAAAATCCAACAATGTGTTGTCCAAATTCAATTTATATTTTTTTATTATCCTAAGAGAGTTCCCTATTTTTTGGCAAAATATCAAGATCATCGAACATAGATAAAGGGGAGGGGGCTCAAAACTAAGTTGACGTCAATACTTTTTTTAAACTTTATTTTAAAACAACCTATAAAACTGATCAAGTTTTAAAACATTCATTTAAAAAAAACTTCAAAATAAACTTAAATATTAAACTATTTTTTAATTTCCTTTTCCCCTTTCTAAATAGCCCTGTATTGACCAACATTCCTTTCATTCTTCCAATTCTGTACAACTTAGTTCTCGTTCAAAAGAGTGGCTTTTTTGGTGTTGTATTGCTGGAATTCTTTTGCTTGTTTGGATTTTTTTGAAATTAATTTTAATTTTTTTAATTTAAAGATTTTAATTTCTTTGTGTGGTTATTTGTGTTTTGTTAAAAATTTTGGAGAAGAAAAATTTTATAAAAAAAATAAAAATAATGTTGGGGGAAGTGATTTATTAACTGCTTTTGATGAAAGAAATAGTAAAGTTTTTAATTTTAATTTAAAAAATAATAATTATTTTTTTTAAAAAGATTCTTCTCCATTTCAACAATATTTAGTTAACAATAAATGCTCTTCTTCTGTATTTTCTGTCCCAGAATTTATTCAGGCTAAAAGTATTATGTAAGTATTAATTTTTAATTATTTTTTTTTATTTTAAATTTTAAGGAATACTGAATATTGGAAAAATACAGAATGAGAAAAGGAAAAAATTTTTGTGAAATTCTTTTATTTGTTTATGTTCAATAAAAAATTTGTGATTTATGAAAATCTCTAAGGGAGATTGCCTACTTATCTTGAGTGGGTCGGGTTCAGACATGCACGAAACTCCAAAATTTTTTCCGACGAAACGAAACGAAACAAAATTTTTTAAAAATCGTTTCGTTAACGAAACGAGACGAAACACTAAAAATTTAACGAAACGAAACAAAACGAAACATTGTAATTTTCAAAAAAATTTAATAAAAATGGTTTTATTTTCTTAATTTTTCGATTTTAAACACGTTAATAGGCCAGTTATGGCCTATATATGACCTCATAGCTTTGTGGGACCTTAAATTATGGTCCTAAGCTCCAAAATTTTCGCGTGTCCCCTCCTAATCCACTATACCAGCCTTAGTTCCGCCAACTCGGCTCCAATCGAATTATATGTTGAGCAAATGTGAATCAAGGATCAGGGATCCTGCCGACACGTTCCCTGTTACCCGAAAATCAGGAATTCCTGACTTCACAACTTTTTCTGGTAGAGATTCCCGAACTGGTAATTTAACATTTGTCGTTTTTAGCGCCGCAGGCGAAAATTTTGAGAATTTTAAAAGGCTATGAAGCCAGATTTCACCCTTTTCAGCGCCGCAGGCAAAAATTTTTTGAATTTTCATCACCAAAAGGGAAATTTTTTCAGTTTTTGGGTAATATTTTGGCTTAAAATATAGGTAATGTTTCGTTAACAAAACACAGGTGTTTCGTTAACAAAACGAAACGAAACAAATTAAAAACTGTTTCGTCACGAAACGAGACGAAACAGGAAAAAACATAACGAAACTAACGAAACAACGAAACGAAACGAAACGTTTCGTGCATGTCTGGTCGGGTTCCCAAATACCCAAACCGACTTTTTTTTCTCAAGCCGGCCCAATTTTTATTAACTAATCATTATTTCTAAATATTTTCTATAAATTCTGTGATCAGAGTATATTTTTGAAGAAATTTTCTATTTTATTATTATTATTTTATTTAGTATAATTTATCTTTTAAGTATTTTTTTGAGAATATCCTCTAATTAGTTAAAAACAATAAATACATATATTTACTTAAATTAACTCAAATTTCATTTTTCTTTCTTTCATTTTTTATTAAAAGTATCTAAAGCAATTTATTAAATGCCAAAAGACCTTTTAAAAAGAAGGTGGAAAGATAAAATAAATTAGAAAATTCGAGACTTTCAAAAATATATTTTTATTTAATTGGTAATTAACTAATCTTTGATAAAATTATTTAAAATAAAACTATTTAAATAGTTCTAAAAAGGAGACTTTCAAGAGTTGTTTATAAATCAAAACCTCATGGAAAATTTGACCCTATACGCAGATCGTGCCGGCTTGATATTTTTCCTTACTTTTTTTGAGTAGCTCGGAATGGTCATGTTTCTCTACATTTTTGATGTTTGTGATTATGCCGTAAGGAAAAAATGGTGACTTATTTCTTCTTTCTACAAAAGACAGACGGACTCAGACAGACAAAACACGGACGAAGACGGACAGACAAAACACGGACGAAGACGGACAGACAAAACACGGACGAAGACGGACAGACAAAACACGGACGAAGACGGACAGTTAGCAATTTTTAAAGCATTTCTAAAAAATTAAAAGAAAAATGTCTGTTTTTCCTTATGGCAACCATCACAAACATAAAAAGTTGGGAAAAATACCCAGTAAAAAAAAGTAAGGAAAAAATATCAAGCCGGCACGATGTGCGTATAGAGCCGAAAATTTTTTAAATAAATTAATAATTGACCACAGAAGTGAAATTGAGTAATTGTGGAAATTAAAAAGAGGAAGAGGATGTTCTCAGCATCTTTATTCACCTACATATATGTACATATTTCAATACATTAACTCCTAAAATAAAATTTTTACACATAGTAGGAGACCAAACGTAGTTTGTAGTAAATTTTATGGGCTTTCAATTGGGCCTAAAATTTTTTTTATATAAGTTTGAGATTTTTCGTTTAGATTTCTATTTTTGAATTATTTTATTTAATTAAATTATGTTATTTAATCAAAAATAAATTTAGACACCTCTTCTATTCTAAATTTTATTTAAAATTAATTAAATAAATACACATTCTTTTACGTATTTTTGACATCACTATACTACATAATTTGCATAAAATTATTAATTATATTATGAGAGAAAATAATATGTATTATTAACACAAAAACAAAAAACAAAGAAAAATATGTAGATGTAGTATATATTATTCTTTTGCTGTTTTTTATATTATTAGTTACTATTTTAGGAATATATTAAAATATAAAAGTACGTATTAATTAAATAATATACATATGTATGTACATAAATATATTTTTATTAAATTATAACATAAAAAATAATAATTTCTTTAAATTAAAAAAAATTTAAATTAAGGGGAATTTAAATTTTATTTAATTTTTTAAAAGCTTTATTTTAATTTTAGAAGAATAAAATGAAATAATTTAAAAGAAATAAATTTTCAATTGTTTTGTTTCAATAATTTTATTTTTGCTGGTTAAAGAAATAAGAAAATAAATATTTTTTGCAAAATTTTTCGGATTATTTTAATACGTAATTGTAGTTATTGTGCTAGTAAAAATTTTTTATTAAATTTTTAATTTCGAGTTTTGACGCATTTTTACTTTTTTAAATGCCAAAAAGATTTAAAAAATATTTTTTGTATTATTTTTGTTCTAGTTTCTAATTTTCTGTGGATTTACTGATATATGTACTTTTTATATAAAATATTAAAAAGAACCTGAAATTAAAAACTTATTTTAAAGGATATGAAAAAAATTGAATTTCGATACAAATTACAAAAAATATATTAAAAATTGAATAAAAGCTATAAACTTTTAAAGTATTAGAAATTATTTTTTTATCTTATTTGTTAGTGAATAAAATATTCCCTAAAATACTTGAAAATAATTTTTTATTCTTAATATGAAGGTAAATTTGAGAAGCTAAATAATTAATTTAATAGCTGTAAATAGATTAATAATCACTAAAATAAAATTCGAAAACTTGAATTGGACAAAAATAAGGCTTCATAGCTTTCGAATTATTTACTAAAACTTTAGTATTTAATTTTAATCAGAAATTAATATGAATCTGAAATAGACTGAGAAAGAACCTGGTATTGTTTGTTATCCATTACACATCGTCGCCTCCTTCATAGCCTCGGGAATTAAATAGCTATATGCTCTATAATATATTTGTACTATTTTTATTCATTTATTTATTTATAGTTCAATTATACGTACATGTGCTCTATAATAAAACAGAAAACACAGAACAAAACAAAAATTTTCTTCTAAATTTTTGTATTTTTTAAACTAAAAAGATTTTTAAATTCTAAATAATTAAAAATTTAAAATTACAAAATTAAATCCATAATTTATTAAATAATTAATTATTTGGAAATTGAAAGGTTTCTTCTTTAAATAAAATTATTCAATAAATAAAATGTCAATTAAAAATTAATTTAAAAATTATATTTAATTTTATTACCCTCTTTTAAATAAATAATTTTAATTAAAAAATAAATTAATCGGATTTCCGCCTCCACAGATTTAATATTTAATCTTATAAAATTAAAAAATAAATTAATTTTTTGTCTGAAAATTAATGCAAAAATTTTTTTATTTAAATTTATTTTC
The DNA here is from genome assembly GCA_036172955.1 of Meloidogyne arenaria. Lineage (NCBI taxonomy): Eukaryota > Metazoa > Nematoda > Chromadorea > Rhabditida > Meloidogynidae > Meloidogyne > Meloidogyne arenaria. Next base: position 2,191,999 of record JARQAB010000046.1, on the reverse strand, counting down.
CTTTTAATTTTTTCTTTCAAAAATTAAATTATAAAATAAGGTCTTGAATATTTATTATTTTTAAATTTAAAAAATAATTTATGTACTTTTCGTAAATTGTTTTTAAAAATTCTAATAAAAATTTAAAAATTTTTTTGTCTAAATAAATATTTAGTTTAATATAAAAATTATTCAAAAAATTTAAATTAGAAAAAAAGTCTAAAAATTAAATGATTTTTTGTCCTAAAATTAGAAAATTGTTAATTTTTTAAATTAATTTAAAAAATAAATTTATTTGTAGATTTTTTTTGTCATTTTAAATTTAAGTTTAAACAAATCTGAAATTTGTTTAAGTTTGTACATTTTTAAAATAAAATTTAAGTTAATAAAAATAATTAAATTTATTAATTTTCCAAAAAAAAAATTAATTTAAAATTATTTTTTTGATCTTTAATTCTTAAAAATAAAATGTCAAATAAGAATAATTTAAAACAATAAATAAAATTTGAAAATAAATTTAAATAAAATATTTTTAGAAACTTGGGGGTTTTGTAAAACTCAAATTTCTACAAAAATAAAACTTATAAAATCAAAAGATCAAAAAGCAAAATTGTTTTTTGTTCAAACCTTTCTTCAAACTTTTTATTTTTCTGCAAAAACAAAAACAAATAGAAACTTTAAATTCCAAGAAAAAATTAATTTAAATAAATTTATTTTAACAAAAACAATTAAAATTTATTTATTTATTTAATTCTAAATATAGTAAAATTTAAAAATAATAACAAAAATATTTTTATTTATTTACGTATTTCAATTCAATTTTTAATAAAAAATTAATTTTTTTTAAATTTTGTTGTTTATTTATTTATTTATTTATTTATTTGCCACTTGGGCGACATTACAAATCAAAAATATATGAAAATTGAAAAATAAATTAGAACAAGTTAAAAATTAAACGAAAAACAAATATATGTCTATGATTGAAACTACAAATATATATGTGATTGTATAAGTATTATGTTATTGGTGTGGGGCGTGATAAATATGGGTTGAGGTCTATTTGATCAAGAAGTGTCTTGAATATTTTGGAATTTGTTTTACGTATTGATATTGGTAACTGAGAGTAAAGCCGTGCTGTCCTAACAAAAAAGGAATTATAGCTAATTTGATTAGATCTTGCTGGAATAAAAAATTTATATTCGTCTCCCCTTGTATTAGTTTTTGTAATCGAATATGTTTCTTTATTATCAATTTTTATTTCACCATGTCCAATTTAATGTCCATTTTTGACATAAATGTATCTCTACTACATTTTAATTTTCAAAAAAATGGGCGGGGCTACTTAAAAAAGGAGTGTCTTTCCCTTCTTGTTTCTTTTCTTGGCTTTAAAATACTTTTATATATAAAGTGGATATATTTACACACATATATTAGCTTTGCCATTATAATTCCCTTTAATTTTATTTTCAAGAAAAAAATTGAAAAGTCTGTTAATTATTTTTTAAAAAATTATTTAAGAATTTTCTGTTGTTAAATATTTTAAAAACAAGAAGGTGATGGGGATTTTACCTAAAAATAATTAAACTGATTGGAAAATTAAAATTTTATTAAATCATTAGGCCTACAAAAAAGCAATCAAAAAATTTTCCATCAAAATTTAAAATTAACCACAAATTTATCACCAAAAATTCTTTCAAAATTCTCTTCTCCTATTAACTTATTAATTTGGTTAACTAACCTTTTTTAACTCTTTTTTATTCCAAAAAATATTCAAAAATCAGTTCCAAACATAATTTTACTTGAAAAAACACACAGACAATAATTATGTTATTTTTTATTTAATAAAGAAATTTTCTCATACTTTTTCTTAAAAATTTATTTTTAGAGAAAAAAGTCTGTTCTGAACCAAAAATTTTTTATTAATTGAGGAAATACATAAAATATAATTTTCTTCAAATTTTATTCAAAAATAAATTTTATTTCTTCTTTCTTCTTACTTTATTAAATAAAATAAAAGAAAGCAATGTTTAACAACAAAAATTCCAAATTTTCTTCTTCTGTGCCTTGTTCATCTTCCTCTTCCTTTTCAACAACAACATTTTCTTCTTCTCCTCTTTCTTCTTCATCATCTCCAAAATGTTCTTCCTCTCCATCAAAATCTTCAAAAGCCTCCATTGCCTCTTCAAATTTATTTTCTAAAAATCTTCGATTGTTATTTTTATTTTTAATTTTCTTCTTAATTCAACAAAATTCTGAAGCATTTCTTTTGTCACACAGAAATTTGGTATGTTTATTAACGGATTATTTTTTGAGTTAACTTAGGGTATTTAGGGTTTCGGAAAAGTCGGGAAATTTGCAACCCTTCTATTCATATATTTTTTAAAATTCCCTTTCTTCTTGTATCATAAAATACCTAATCACGCAATAAATAAAAAAATTATTTTTTTATAATTACGCAAATATTTGCGTGCAATAAAATAATAAATAAAAAATAACTTTTTTGGAAGAAAAATGAAAGTTAACGGCTAATTGTTTATTGTTTTTATGGGTATGAGGAGAAAATAGAAATTTTTAGAAATTTTTAAGGGTTCCTGAATTTTCAGAAAATTCTATTTTTAATTTTTTAGTTATTAATTTTAATTGGGGGTTTTGTGCCTTAATATAATAAAAAATAATTAGTATAACAATAAAATTTAATTTCTTTCCAAATTTATTTTTGTTCCAATAAAAATATGACAAATCTAATAAAAGCTAAATTAAGCTTGAGAAATTAACAATAAAATATAAATTTTAAAAAGGCAACAAATAATTACTAAATATGGAAAATTAAATTAATTTGAGCTAATTTTGTGTATAAACTTTGAATATACTTATTATGTCACTATTGGACTTCTATTTTAAATACACCCTTTAAAGGGCAACTTAAATAGAGGGATTTGTTGTTTTGTATTTTAATCACACAATGTCCAACCGAATTTTAAAAATTATATTTACAATAATATTGTGGGGGTGTATATGTACAATAGAAGTCCGGCTGTGTTTATATTTATAAAAAAACAATAACAACCATTAAGTTTGGCATTTACCTTTAAAAATAACAAAAATAAATATGCACAATTATAGTATATATTTTTTGCAAAAATATAATAACATTAATAAATAAAAATAAATAAAGTATAGAAAATTAAATTTTAATATTCTTTCTTAGATCTTGGAAATTATTAATTTCAAAAAAAATTTTTTATAAGGACCCCTTCTTCAAATATTTTTGAAATTTTTTTTATTTTTTAATCTTTCTTTTTCTAATTCTTCGAGACTTTAATAATCTTTTTTTCCTAAAAATTTTAATTTTTCTATTTATAACACATATTAACACTAATTTTGTGATTTAGGTAAATGAATCCTTTTTTTGTTTAAATTCGAGGACAATTATTTTTACATAAATAGTAGACTATTTAAATATATTTAATAATTTATTTACGTAGAAAAATAATTAAAAAATTAATTAAACCCCAAAAAAGAACAAACAGACCGGAAAAATTAAATATTTTAAACTATTAAAGGGTACAAAAATGGAAAAATAAATGGAAATAAAATTTTTATACAAAAAAAGAGGAAGTCTTTTTAATTAACCTTTTTTTTTGAAAAATATTTTTTTAATTTAATTTTTTTGTTCACACTCCCACATATTTTTTTTAAATTTTTATTTCAAAACTTTGTCTAAAAATTATTTTTTTGTTTAAATATTTAATTAATTTTGTGGGAAGTTATTTTGAAAAAATAAAAAAATATTATTCCTTCTTTGCTTATTTTAATCCTTCTTAGGCTAGTTAATTAAATATAAATTCAATTATTCTTATTTTTTAATTTTCTACCTACATTTATATTATATTTATTTTTCTCTTCTTTAAGTCTCAGAAAAAATTAATTTAAAAAATTAAATATTAATTAATCAGATTTATTTATTTATTTTTAATAATATTCTCTCAAAGAATTGCCAATAAACATTAAATATTAATTTTTATTTAAATATACTTTAAATATTTTTAATAAACATTTAAACGGCAAATAAACAAAGAAAAAAGAAGAAAAATATTATTCTAAAAATTCTTTTAAAAATAATATTAATCCTCCTATTTCCGTTATTTTTTCTTAATTCCAAAAAATTAATATTTTTTTCATTTCCGTTTATTTAATTTACTAAAAATTAAAATAGGAAAAAAAGCCCCCCCCCCTTCACTCTCTTTTGTTTTCTATTTTTGGTAGTCCTTTCTTTTAATTGTTTTTATTTTTAATTAAATTATTTTATTTAATTTTTAATTAAAGAAATAATAATTTTTTACAAAAAAATTCTTTTCTTTTATTCTCTTAAATTTCTTAAATAATAATAATTCTTTTATAATTTTTTAAATAAATAAATATTTTTGTAGCAATTTGATTCTTTTGTTTTTTTATGAAATCATTTTGGAAGTAAAAATAACAAAAAATATTTTTCATAAAAATAAATTAACTGATACATTATGTCATTTTTATTTAAAAAAATTATTTTTTTTTTCAGAAAAATAAAAATACAAGACTTTTTAATTCCCTTTTAATTCCCCTTCCCTTCCCTCCCTCCCTCCTTCACAGAAAAATGATATAAATTAATAATTTTTTTGAAAAGGTTAAAAATAAAGAAAGGGATTAAAAGTAGGTGGATATACTAGTTAATGATGTGTTTTTTTAATGATTTTAAAGAAATGTTAAAAAAATATTAAAATTAAAATTATTTTACAAAAAAGGAAAGAAATTAAAATTAATTTTTTATTATAAGCGAAAGGCTTTATTTTTGAAGGGATTTTATACATATTAAAAATTAGTTCTTGTTAATTAAAAAAAATATTTTTTGGATTATACATATTTAGCTTCTTTTTAAATTTGGGAAATGTTGTGTGCGGAAAGAATAAATAAATGAAAATTAAATAATAAAATGGCACAGTCGGTTGTGCTTCGGTTTGGGCCCTTTCCTGGTTCTATTTCATCTCCCATCCAATGAATTTTTCCACAGCATGAACATGAATATAATAGGAAATATTAATTAAATAAATAATTCTCTTACCTTTTTTAATTTTAAAAAATATTTTCAATAAAAAATATACAAAAAACATTCTATTTCCTCTTACCTATTTTTAATCTTTAAAAATGTCGAAACATTTAAAAATTTATAAAAAAAAGTTGCGCACTTTACTATTATATAATTTACGTAAAATAAAAACCATTTACTTCTACATATTATTTTTTAAATAATAACACAAATAATGGGAAAAATAAAGAAAAAATAATTATAAAAAAATATTCTATTTGACGCAATTTATAATTAGTACAAAGAAAAAAATTTGTTTTATGATGATAAAAAAGGATTAGTTCAATATTTTTTAGGTTTTTAAATGTTATATAAAATTATATAAAATTTTTGATTCTTTTTGAAATTAAAGAAATTAATAAAAAAATTTAAATTTCAAAAATCTGTGAAAATAAATTTGGTAAAAAGGGGATACTACTAGTAAACACCTTTTATTTTTTAAATAGCTAAGGGATGGGAAAATAAAAAAAATATTAGTTAGTTTTGAACAAAATTTAAATTAAAATAATTAATTTAAATAATTTCAGTTTGTGCCATTTGCTTCATCCAAAGGTGCAAAAACAGTATTATCAACAGTTATTAATCAAGTAAAAGAAAATAATCAAAAGAAAAATGATGAAGAAGAAAATATATTATTTTCTGAACAAAAAAGTGGTGGACATCAACCAGTTCGTCTTTTAGGATTTATGGCACTTCCAGAAGAGGCAGTCAAAGCTTTACAAAATCAACTTTTAATTTCTTCAAAAAATCAAAAATCTTCTTTAACACATTCTCGACGTAAAAGAATGCATCATTTAAGTATTTTACGAAAAATTGGAACTCCACACGGACAATTATTGTTGGGAGGGGGAAATGGAAGGCTTTTTGGTCCACAAAAAGAAACGAGGGAATTAAAAAGAACAGAACCTCTTTTTCTTGTTAATTACTAAAAAATAAGAAAAAATAAGAAGAAAAATATGATAATAAATAAATAATATTAATTTTGTTAAATAAAAACAATTTTGTGATTAAATTGATCTCGAAATGATTAAAAAAGTGAATAAAATTAAATATAAATTAAAGTTTTAATTTTAAGAATTATAAGTAGGAAAAAAATTGAGTTGTTGAGAATTGAGTTGACAAAAATAAAATATTTAAAACTTCAAGAAACACAATTCAGCAATAAAAATAGAAACCTTAATTCACCCCAAATTGACGATTAATTTTACTCTTAAAATTGTGTAAATTGTGTATAGCTATTTCTTTTAAATCTAGTCTCGTGTTGATAAAATGTTCAAATAGATTGCTTGTCAGAATTTAAATATCTGATTAAAACATATTTATGGCACAATTAAATATTTATACAATAATTTACAGCAATAATTAACTAAACACAATATTTATATTATGACCTACAACAATAAGAATATATTATTTACAATCCTACATATACATACAAATTTATCAACAATTTTCTTTTTTATCTTCTTCCTTTCATTTCTTTTCCGGCGCATTAGAAGGTTCATTAGATTCTTTTTTCTTCTTCTCATCCTCTCCCGGCTTTGCCTCCTCTTTTGCCTTGTCCTTTGATTCTTCTTTAGACTCTTCCTTCTTCTCATCGGTTTTGCCATCCTTTGAACCCTCAGCCCGTTTTTCATTCGAAGCCGATCTAGCTGCTTTGTATTGTTCAATACTATCAACAGGAATTACTGGACTACCCCCTTCGTTGTCGCTTGCAGCCGTAGAAGTCTCATTGAGAACATCGCCAGGAGTTGGTTCGTAGAGGCTTACTTGTCCAGAACGTGCCTGCATAGCAACTGCATATTCGTTTTCGTAGTGCTAATAATTTTTAATTATTTTTTTTGTTACAAAATTCTTTTGTTTCTCACCTCACGCCTCCAAGCAGCAAAGTCCTTCTTCGCCCCGCCTCCAATTTCACCAACAGCATTCGGGCCGGGATCAGCAGTAATACGAGTAACCTTTGTCGGCTGGTTCGAAACGCTTGGAGTTGGCGGATCTGGCTAAATTTTTTTACAAATTTAAGTAAACTAAAGGGCAGGTTACTTTAAACTGACGAGCCAAATCGGTGTTTCTCCGCGGCTGGTATGTCTCTAGAATATTTCTCACATCAAAGTAGGCCCTCTTGCGACGAGTCAAGGCATCAGAGAAGTAGGTGACCCACTGAAAAATTTTTATAAGGAAATTGTTCTTTTATTCTGTTTTTGATTACTCGCCTCATATCCAAAGAAAGCCAAGAACAAAGCCATAGGCAGGACTGCCAGTCGAACGATGAAGAACTCAGAAGTGGCCAATGCCTGAAGGATGCAAACAGCAAAGATCATGGTAGCCAAAGCGAGCACTGCAACCTCGAACCGATATTTACTGAAAAGTGGATTACTGTATAAAACAAACACAAAATTCAGAACAAAATTAAAAGCTTTACCCCTTCGTCTTTGAATCATCTTCAGGCGAACGTGGAGGAGAACCAGATGGCGCAGGAACCTGTTCGCTAGATGAAGACATTTTGAACGTGGAGTTTGCTTGTTGGGATGGCGAAACCAATTATGGTATAGAACGACGGTAGAGAATTTGATTGGGAAGATAATTTTTCTGGGGTGTTTATATAGACGGGGCTTTCAGATATGATATGATAGGTTTGGAAAAAATAGTATAAAGGCACCGATAATTTCTGTATTGTATCTCAATCAACTACTGGGTACACTTGCTCTGATCGACTACTTTGCCTCTTCTACTTCTACGCCGTCCAACAACAGTCAGCAAAGGATGGTGGACCGTCGAGCGAGCGCCGGAAATGTAAGTTTTGCTTACTAAATACCACTTTACATCTTTTTAAACGTTTCTCATTTTTTTATTACAGAAAGGGCGATCTGGCAGGAACAAACAAAGCAAACAAAAGTACGACACTGAAGGTGGCAGGCGTCAGAGTTCAGTCCTCAAGCGTCCGAGTGCACGTGCAACTGTTGATCGTCCGTCTCGTGGTGGTTCCGGTGGTGGTTCTGGCGATCCTCGTAGGCCCTCTACTCAATCAACAGGATCAACAGTCTCGCAGCATGCTACAGCAGCCCAACGCTGGTTTTACTGTACGTTTTTTGAGTTTATCTTGCGCTTTTTGAGTTTATCTTGCGCACATATAATCATTTTCTAAATTATTACAGCTCTAGTGCGACAGGGCGGCATCAGGCGCATACGGGAAAAGTTCGTCAACGATCTCGCAACCTACAGGTCAAAGCGCGTAACAACCAAGGCCTTTGACGATGATAGAAACTCTGAGCTCAACCGGTATCCAGATGTCGCTCTCATCGACCAAACGCGTGTTGTTCTAAGGAATGGACCTGAAGGTAAAAAAAAATAAAATAATTTTAGGAATAAAATAATTTTCATTTTTCTAGGTAGCGACTACGTGCACGCGTCAAAAGTCAAGGGCTCTGAGTTTCCGATGATTTGTGCTCAGGGTCCGATCGACGAATCAATTGCTAACTTCTGGACGATGGTTGTGGAGCAGAATTGCGGAGTGAGTTATTCTATATAACCAGTTTTCTTTATAAAGCTGTTCCCTATTTTATTCAAGGTCATCGTTCAGCTTTGTCAAAATCAAGAGGAAGGCCGTGAGAAGTGCGCAGACTACATCCCTGCCGAGCCAACGCTGTATGGGAACGCGACCGTGTCTGTCAAGGAGTCAACCCATGCTACCGTAGCAAACCCAAGCGTGCACAGGACAGTTCTGGAGGCGTCACTTCCGAGCGGGCGGAGCGTTGAGGTCGTGCATTTTCTCTACGATGGATGGCCGGATCGCGACGTACCACTGTCACCAGCAGCGTTTCGTCAGCTTCGCGGGACGGTCCAAAAGTTGGCGGTGGCACGAAAATGCTCTGTGCTGATCCACTGCAGTGCTGGAATTGGTCAGTTTTAGGGCTTGGGGGATTAATTTTTGGTGTTTTCCCTTTTACAGGACGTACGGGAACATATGCAGCAATCGAGATGGCCTATAGGGACCTGATCGCCAACGACCGAGAAGTGCAAATGTCTACAATATTCCAGCGATTGCGGGACCAGAGGGCCCATGCAATCCAGACTGATTTGCAGGTGCCTTTTAAATTTGAAAAGCTCCCTTGCTTTACTAAAAATTCTTTTAATTTTTCAGTACCTTTTTCTCCACCGTGCGCTCATCGACATTGCTTTGGAAAAAGGCCGACTGAACCGGGTAGACAAAGCGGGTGGCGTCGACGCGTTCATCAAAGAATACGAGGAACTGATCAAAAGGAAAAGAGAGGAGCGCAAAGAACTGGAACGGAAGCACAAGAGAAGACGTGGACGAGATTAGTGATTGATATATACATGTACATATACTAGGCATTGTTCTTTGTCCCTTATATTCACATACATCTTGTGCCCGTCTGATTTTTTTTCTCACAATTGTTGTATTCTCTGATTATTTTTTTTGTAATGATTTTGTATGTAATTTTACTTGGATGTTTTTTTTTCACTGAATAAATAAATTTGTAAAATTGCTTGTGTTCTTTATTTGTTATTTTTAGGGTTTGAGTTTTAGTATTTGATTTAGTTATAGGCAAGAATTTTGTTTGAATTTTTTAGGTAATTAGTCTGATTGACAAAACTGGGATATTTCTTCGATCATACTTTGACTTTTCATTTGCCATTGTCGTCCAGGATTAAATTTTATTTTTTCTCCATTTTCCAACAAAAAGAGGGTTAAGACTGCATTTTTGTCCAAACATAAATTATATAGTTCATTCAGTTTCCAACAAAAATCTGGAGTTAAAACTAAAATAAAATTGAAAACTCATAGATACAGGAAGAGGAGTTTGGCCAACTCTAGAAAAAGAGGGACCGGCTTAGAATCTGGTCTAGAATCCTCATTTTCTTCAGATTTTGTTTCACAGGTTTTAATCTCTTATTTTGACTTATTATTGTGCCATTTTTGTTCAACTATAAAGTTCATCGTTAATTCCTTTTCAAATAAAAATTTGGGATTAAACCTAAAATTAGATTGATATTTTTTAAGGATTAAGCTTTAGTAATAAACTTGTTTTTAATATTTTTATTTTTGTTTACTATTATTTAATTTCTTTTTTAACAAAATAAACGTCAAAAGGATTAATTTCCTTTTCTTTGGAAGTAATAAAACTTTTAAGTAAACTTAATACGTAATTATACGTTTATTTTTAAATATATTCTTTAGGAAAATAATTTCCTGTTGAAATGACGTTATTGAGATACATCCAATAAAGGTCTTATTTCCTTTGCTTCTCCTAAATTTCGAAATAAAGTAATTGAATTGATTTAGTTTAGTTAACAAGTCCTCAATTTTGTTAACAAGTCGATTTTATTATTTAAATTAATGTTTTAAAGTTTTTTTCCTAATTTTTGAACATGATAAAGCTTTTTTTAAATATTGCTTGAGTTGAATTAAATTATGGAAATGATAAAAAATTAATTTTAAAAATTCAAAAACTAGAGTAAAGCTGAACTTGGCTCCTTCGGCTAATATAAAAGTCTATTTAGGCTATGGCAGCATCTTCAAATTATCAGAATAATTTGTTATCCATTGAACATAGCATTAGGAATTAAATAGCTATTACATAGGTATATTTATTATACTACTTAATTATTCAAAAATTATTTTAATTAAAATCTATATCTTGACTGACATATTGCTAATAATTAAAAGTTTGCGGAAATTTTGTCGCATCCTTTCCAAATAAAGTTTACTTTTAATAAAAAGTTTAGTCCTTTTATTTTTTAAAGTTTATGTTTATATATCTTGTATTTTTTTATTTTATCTTCTAAACAAAAATTTAATTAAAAAATTATATTAGAGTAGACAGATGACACATTTTATTACGCAAAAGCTTATTTAAACACTATTAAAATATTAAATAAAATTCTACTAATATTTCTAATAATTTTTAAAAAAAAATTTATTTTTAATGGATTTAAAAAATTTTTTTATCTCCGCACATTTAAATCCTTTTTTTGTATTTTCAGGACTGGTTCCAGTTAATCTTTATTTGGGAGAATTGAAAATTAAAATATTTTCCTTAATTCTGCAATAAATGTTTTTCGTCCCTATTTTATTTTTGGGAAATTTATTTCATAAAAATCCGGAGGCCTTGGTCACCTGATCATTATAATTTTCTTTCATTGGACATTATTCACTAATTTATTTTATTTGTTATATTTTTTGAAAAATCAAAAAAGAAATTTAAATATTTTCTAAAAATCATTTTTTTATTTTAAATTAATCTTTCTTTATTTCTCAATTTTAGCATTTTTATTGGTTTTAATTTTGGTATAAAAATTGTTCTTAATTTTTGTTAAATTTAAATATAGTCGATTAATATTCTTAAATAAATATTTCTTATTTAATTAAATATATTTTTTTGGATAATTTAATTTGTATTTTTAAATTACAGAAATTAGAAAAGCAAAAATTAATAGAAGAAATTTATTTAATTTAAACTAATTTTTAGCTCTTTTTTAAATTATTTGATCAGAATTAGAACACAAAAACGATAGAAAATTTTTTAAATTAATTTAAATTTTTTTAAATAATTCTGGAGATCGAAAATTTAGTATTTTGACATTTCTGATATTAAAAAAGCACAAAATTTTGATTTTGCAACAGAAGACATTAATATAGGTAGTCAGAATATAATTATTTTTAAATTTTTAAAAATAATTTTAATTAATTTTTAAATTTATCAAAATTTAAGAAATAAACATAAAAATTTTTAGATAATTAATTTTTCCTTAATGATTTTCATAAAAAAGTACTTAAAGCTTGCGTAAAACTTTTAATATTTTAAGCACAATTTTTTATTTTTTATTTTAATTCTCATTAATTTGCACTTTTAATTTATTGCGAAGTGTGATGTATTCATAAATACAAAATATTATTTTAAAAATATTTTTTTAATTTTTCTTTAAGCCAAAATATTAGACAAATTTAAATATTATTTAGAGATTTTACGTAAATTTATTTTTATATTTCCGGAAAATTTTTATAAAAAGCTTTGATATAAATAATTGAATATTTAAGCTTATATTACTTTATACGAAATTCAAAAGATTAAATTTGAAAATTTTTTATATTTTAACTAGAAAATAATAATTTGTTAATATTTTAGTAATATTTTTAATAAAGTTAAATCTCTTTATATTTCCGAAATTTCCGATTTCCGACAGTTCTGATTCCCGGCACCTTTGTCATTTCCGATCAAATTCTGGTATATACAACGAGGAAAGGAGAGGGGTTTATAATCATTGAGCCTAAACAAACTCGTACATGGAATGTAAACTAAATTGAAGATTTTGTCCTCCCTCCAAATTTTTGGACAACCACAAAACATACAACAAAAAATTAGTTTGCATACATTGTTGGAATCTACTAGGGTTGTCGACAACCGGTTATTAACCGATACCCTCGGTTTTCGGTTGCGGCCGGTTTTCGACCCACATTTTTTGGTTCCGGTTCTGTTTCAATTAACACTCCCTCCACCAACAAGCCTAGAATATAATATAACGAGATTCAATTATTTTTGTGTTTATTCATTTAAAATAAATTTTTTTTATTAATTTTATAAGAATAAATTTGGGAAAAATGCAAGAAAAAAGTATTTTCTCAAAAAAAACTTAACAAATGTTAACTTTAAATATCTTGCCATTCCTAGTATTTTATAAAACTTTATGTATTTTAACATGAAATATTTATTTTATTTATTTGTTAGAATATTAAATAGTGCTTAAAAAAATAATTTTTCTTCCAAAAAAATTTTTCTTACAGAATTAATTTTTTTTTATTTTTATTTTGTGTTTTTGGTAACTTCCTTTTTTCTTTTGTACACTTAACAATAAAAGGAAATATTAAATTTTTAGGCAAAATATTTAAATACATATTTCTAAAAAAATGTTTTTTAAAAAATAATTTAATTAAATCGTTTATAAATATTCCTGTTTAATATTAAAAATAAATATTTTATAATAGGTATAAGTAGCAGAAATTTAAATAGGGAAAAATTTTTTAAATTTTATACTAAAAATTATCCTGCTAATCATTTATCTCGGGTCACTATTTTTATGTAGTTTTGTAGCCTATTTAATTTCCGCGCACTTTTTAAGTCAACTTAGATAAATGATTTTTTTTCACTTAAGTGTAAAGTTTTCTTTTAATTAAAGCTACAAAACTACATAGAAATAGTGACCCGAGATAAATGATTAGAAGGATAATTTTTAGAAATAAAATTTAAGTGGCAATAAATTAAGAACTTTTTTTTTAATTGTTAGAAGTAAAATTAGAAAATAAAACGTGTATATAATTAATTAAATAAAAATATACCTATTTTAAGAAATTAATTTTAATTTTTTGAGGTATACATACATACATATTTATTTTTTAAGTAAAATATAAAGTAATTAAGGTTACGTATTTTTTAATATTTTAAAATTTAATTAAACGAAATTAAAAAAAATTTCCAAAATTAAAATATTCTTTTTTTCACAAAAATAATATAAAAAAAATAAATATTTAATTTAGAAATTATTTTATATCTTTATTTAACGTAATTAATATGCCACTCCTTTGTTACTTTTTTTAAATTTATTTAACAATATTATTATTAAATTATTTATTTATATTTATGTATATCAAAAATAAATACAAAAAACACCCACATAACCACATATACAATCACAAAACACAAACTTTATTTTAAAAAAAAATATTATTTTTTTGCACAAAAACTGTGCACCTGCTTCCATTTCCGTTTAGTATATATTTATTTATTTTAGGAAAAAGAGTGGATTTAATTAGGAAAGAGTTTATAATTAAAAATACCGGATTTTCGTCAAAGGAAGGAAAAAAATATTTTTTTATTTTTAAGGGTCATATATACTTAAAAAAAATAATTTTTTAAATGTAAATAAAAAAAGAAAAAGGAAATTAAAATAAAATATAAAAATGATGTTATTTTTATTTAAAATTCAAAAATATTAGCTCTCAATTAAAATTAATATTGTTATGATAAATTACACTCAATAACAAAGGTTGATCTGAATTCCAATTTCCGACTGTAGATTTCCGAAAATTTTGGCTGATTTCTGAGTTCCGACAGTTCCGATTTCCGGCACCTTCGTCTATCGACCTCTGCTCCATAATGACCCATTTTGGTGTTAAATTAAATCTAAAAAAAGTTTTATTTTTCCAAAATTTTATAAAAAAGTAATTAAATCCCTTTAAAATATCCTCAATTCTCATATACTTCTTTCCAACATTTTTTTAAAATTTATTTCTTCAAATTAGAAAAATCTGCTATTTATTTAAAAGTTTCCCATGGAATCAAATTTTTAAATAAATAAAATAGAAGTATTTATATATTTAATTTTGTAATTGAGAAAAAACTTTTTTTTCAAAAATAACTTTTTTTTAATTTTATAGGAAATTCTAAAAAAATTTTAAAAAAATTTTTTTGGAATGTTTCTTTCATTTTTTTCTTACTACAAACTATAAACAAACATCCATATAATTATCAAACTTTTTTTAAATTTAGGCTTATTTTTATAAAAATTCTAATTGTTAAATAAAAATAAATTTTAATTTTTAGTTAGTATTTTAAGAAAAAAATGTTTAGTTGCATTTCTTGATTGTTCTTGTGGCCGTCACTGCTCAATACTATAATTTTGCATAAAATAAATAAATATATAATTATATACCTAGTATATTTATTTACATAGAATTATAGAGGAGGAAAATGTTTTTAATTGAAAGCTTTGTTGATTTAAATAGATGTAGTAGGTATATATGATTTAAATTTAAATCACCTTTCAAGGATTTTCTAAAAATGAATTAAAAATTCTATCCAAATTCTTTCTCTCGTCTAGATTCCAAATCCTAATTATGAATAGAAGCCAAGAAAGGGCCATTAATTTAAAAACTTTACGGCGTTTATAGGCAAGTATTGTTCACTACATATTTATCAACTGTTCCCCAATCCAAATTTAAAAACCCCATTTTTGGAGTTTGTCAAAAAGACATCAAAGATTTTGGTTTTAAAAATGGTAGTGAATTCATTAATGTAATTAATTTATTATTTTATTTTTGAACAAAAATAAATGAGCGGCAGGTGATAAATTTTTTAATTTATTCTATTCTTTGTTTAAACAATAATTTTTTCTTTAAATTTTCTATGCAAAATTTTCTTAAAAAATTAAAAATTCTTTTGAGATGTTTAAAATTAAAAAATCAAATATTTTATTTAAAATTCTTTATCATTTATAATTTATATGTATCTATATTTGTAACAAAAAATATTTTTTATTGTTATTTTTTGTATATATTTTTTGTAAAAATTTTTGCAAAAATAAAACAAAAAAATTTTTTTATTCTTCTTCTTCTTGTATTTCTCTCATATATTTACGCTTTTTTAATTTTTTCCCCAGCCAAAAAAAGTGGAAGCGCGTCATTAACTTTCCTTTGTAGTAAAATTCTTTTTTGGCTCAGCTAAAATTTTGAATTTCTTTTTTGGGTTTTAATTTTTAGGTAATGTTCCAAAATAACTTTGGTTTTGAATTTTCTCAAAAACCTAACAATTTATTGTCTGATCTTAATCTTACTTGTATTTATGTAGCAGGGGTGTGCGAGTTTCGCCTCTCGTCTTTCGCCTTTCGCTTTTTAAAATCACTTTCGGCACACCCGTTATGTAGACAATCTACTTTTTTGTACGATTTTTATTTTTTTAATTTGGTTTAACAAAGGGAAATTGCTTAAACAAAACTTTTTTTTTAATTAAATAAATTAATTCAAAAATCGAAACTTTATGTACTCTCAATAATTCCAGTAATTTCCTTTTCTTTAAATGAACGTGAACATTTCTTTAAAAAAAGATTTTTTAATAAAGTTACTTTTTGTAAATTGTATATTTTATAAATAAAATACTTAAAATAAATAAAAAAATTTTTTTAATTTAATTATTATTTGGAAATACAGTGAGGTGCAAAAGTTTGGAACATTCTCTTTTAAATTGCTTAATCAATCATTTTTCATTCAAAAAATACGTTCTATATAGCAATCGAAAGCTCTATTCGTATCTCAGTTGACATATTTCTCATTTTTCGTGAAAATGAAAATTGGCCGAGATATCCGGTTTAAGCCGGATATCCCAAATCCTATATCCGCGGAAAAATTTTTCCGCGGAAAAATTTTTCGGAAAAAATTTAACAAACCCATTTGATAGAGCATATTTTTGTGAATCTTTTCCACAAAACCGCTTAGAAATATCTTTTTCCGGAACGGAGATATGATTTTTTGAAAATGGCATTTTTCGCCTATTTTTGCAAAAAATTCAATTTTTAAGGGAAAAATGCCATTTTCAAAAAATCATATCTTCGTTCCGGAAAAAGATATTTCTAAGCTGTTTTGTGGTAAATACTCACAAAAATATGCTTTATCAAATGGGTTTGTTAAATTTTTTCCGAAAAATTTTTCCGCGGATATAGGATTTGGGATATCCGGCTTAAACCGGATATCTCGGCCAATTTTCATTTTCACGAAAAATGCAGAAATATGTCAACTGAGATACGAATAGAGCTTTCGATTGCTATATAGAACGTATTTTTTGAATGAAAAATGATTGATTAAGCAATTTAAAAGAGAATGTTCCAAACTTTTGCACCTCACTGTAGTTAAATATTTGGCTCTAGTTTATCTCGCTAATGGATTTTTCTGATAGCAATTTTCTTGTAGCAATTTTCGAGGGCATGTCCTAAACTTGCCAAATATCTAAATATAATATTAAAAAAGAAGCCTTTTCTACTAAATAAAAATTTTTTTTAATTTATTTATTTGTACTATAAATTTATTAATCCCTTCCGAAGCCTAATAAAAGTTTCATTTTATTTCCTTTTTATTAAAAAAATAAAATAAAAAATTCTTCTAATGCTTCAAAGTCTTCAAATTTTGAAATTTAAATTTTTTTGTATTATTTTGATTACTTAATTCATTAAATAAAAAATTAAAGAAGACTTTATTTTGTTGCAAAAATAATTATTTTACTCGTCATTACATGTAGATGTTAGACAAGAAATATTTTAGGGCTAAAGACTGGATACTTATTTAAATTATAAATCAACCCTAGACCTTATCTCGTTCATAAATGTTGACTAGAAAATGACCATGTATCGAAAAATGATATCTCTAAAAATCTAAATTTAGATGATCGAAATTTTTAAACACGTTAAGGTCTCAACTCTAATTTTAAATATACACTTTGTTGGCTATAATTTGACAAATTATAGCCAACAAAATACAAAAAAGTATAAACTTTTTTGTATTTAAAAAATACAAATATAAATTCTTTTACAAACTTTTTTCAAAGTTACAAATTTCCTGTTAAAACACACACCCTCATTTTTTAATTTCCAAACTTTTTTCTGAAACTTGTAAAAAAGTGGGCGTTTCCTTTTTACCTTTTCCCCATCCTTTCAATTAATTTAATTTTGTGAGGAAAAATAAAAAAATGGGCGGTCTTTTTATTTTTACTTTTTTTTTTAATTTTAAGCTTTTCTTTTTATATGTATATAAATACTTTACAATTTATTTTTCTTCAACATTTTTCTCTTTTTTTTAATCCTAAATAATTTTTAAAAAGGTTTTAAAAGGGTTTCTAATTTATAAATTAAGTAAGAAATACATGTAGCTATTTGATTTAACTATTAGAGATACATTCATTGCTAGCTAATCCTCTCAATTTTAGATAAATTCTTTGAAGGTTGGTTAGCCAACTCTCTTTTCAATTATTAATCCTGGTGTTTAGAATAACTCGATAAATTAGTAATGTAGCCTAGGGGTAACTTATGGAGATGTTCGAGTGTAGTAACTTCATTAATTCAGTTATCCGATACTCGTCTTTGTTCATTTTCGAGAAAATAAATTTTGTCCATTTCCTAATCCCAAAACATGATGATACTTTTAGTTTCTTAAGATTGCCTCATATTTTAATTTTATTTTTTAATAAACTATATTACTTTTAAAATATTTTCCTTTTATTTTTTTTCAAGAATAAATTAATATTTTTTTCTATTAATTTTAGTTAAAACAAAAAAAGTAAAATTCTTTTTTAAAATAAAAATGTTCAATAAAATATTCAATTCCTCCTCCTCTTCCCTTCCATTATCAACAACAAAATCAACAACAAAAACCTCTTCCACCTCATTAAAATCATCAAAATTTTCTTCTTCATTAAAAAGACATTATTCATTTAGTTCAAAATTACGTTCCCTAATTTTACCTTTAATTGTTTTACTTGCTTGCATTTTATTTTCTGCTAGTGAAACAGTTGCAAATGATGATACTCCACAAATTATAGGAAATGCCCAATTCTTTAGACGAAATGCAAAATGGTCAAATCTTCCTTCTGGTGGAGGTTCTCTAGTTAGTGGAAGAGGAAACTTTCGTCCAGGATTTCATTCTTCCTTGGATACTCAAGAAATATTGAGTGCTGAACCTCTTTTCTTATTAAAGGTAGGAAATTTTTTAAAAAAATATCTGATAAAAATAAAGAAAAACTATTTTTTTGTAAGACATATACAATTGAATCCTTAAAAATATTTTGGGGTTGGAATTTTGTACAATTCCTTTCTTTCGCAATTTTATTTTCCCAGCCTTCCCCTGTTTTTAAAAAATATTCTCAAATATTTACTAGAAAATTTGCATTATTTTTTTAAACAAATACATAAATAATTTACGTAAGAACTCTCCAAACCCTTTTTATGTAGATACAAACTATAATTATTTTGCTGGCTATAATTTATATGGGAAAATTTAATTAAGACATAATAATAATTTTTTCTATTAAATAAACAATTTAATTAAGAAAAAGTTATTTTTAAATTTTCTGTAAATTAAATTAATATTTAAATAAAAAAAATAAAAAATTTTTCAGAGGTCGTATCAATTGCCTGAAAGAAAAACTCCATTTGCTATGTTTGATCGTCCTTATTTTACCGATTTTGCAAGAAGGCGATAAAAAATAGAAATCACAGAAAAAATTAAAGGAAAAAGAGAATGACGAGAAATTAAAAAATATTTATATTTGTGTGTTTGTAACAGATCTCAAAAATATTTTAAAAATATATAAACATATATAAATGTATTGTTAATTATTTAACAAAAAAATATTTTTTTTATTTTTAGGGAATAATTTTTTTGAGAAAAAATTTCCGTTTATGTCAAGTCATTAAAATACCCTTCGTTACGTAAAGATAATTTTTACAAAAAAATATTTTTTAAGTACAACTTTGTAGTGTATGGGTAAAGCCCATTAACAGCTTGTTGTTTGTATTAAAACTTATGTAAAATGCCAGTTTCTCTACTTTTATGTGTTCTGTCCAGGTTCTTATCTAAATAAGCATGAAACGGGTCAAATAAGATTAAATTCCAGACAGAACAGTCTTCCTACAAAAATTATTAATTAAAATTTTAATTAAGTATTTGTTGGATTTCGCGCGTTTTGTTCGACTTTAGTATTCCAAAATTTTATTATTATACATCCCCATTTCAATAACTTCACAAAATTCCTGAAATTTATCAAAAAAAATATTTTCCTCTTTAGGATTCTATTGTGGATTAAGTAGACAATCACAAATTTATGTTGAAAAATATAAAGAATTTTGTACTTCATTAGTTGCAATTTTTGTAAATTAAATATTTTATTTGTTTTTGTACACAAAATATATTTGTTACTTTTATTTGTACAAAAAATAAACAAAACTTTTTTTTATTTAATCCCAAAAACATTAATCTAAATAGGATAAAAAATATATAAATATTTATTTAGAAAACTTTTTATAACCAAAACCAGAATTTACATATATTTAATTTATTTTCTCTTTTATATAGAAAACTCTACTAATATCCCAAAAATAATCAAAACAATTTTTTACTTTTTTATCTCTATAATTTATTTTTATTAATTAAATTTGTATTTAATAGTTAAAAACAATTTTTTAAAACATTGGATTTAAAAATATTTTTCTTTTATTCGCAGATATTTTTAAGGTAATTACAAATGGGACCTAAAGATTGTTTTTCGATACCAAAATTAATTTATAAAAATATAGAAAGATTATTCATTTAGAGAAAAACACCTCCAATATTTTATTTAAATTATCAAATAATTTTGTTTGACCCGTTTTATGTCTAGTTAAATAAAGAGTTTCTATTCTTAATGAAAATCCGTTTGTCCTCTAATAATTAGGCCGACGTTCGAGTCATATTTTCGGTGTACGGAATTTTCGTCTCTGGAACATTCGTCTCCAAGGTTTTTCGGAACTTTCGTCTCCAACATTTTCGGAATTTTCGTCTCCAGCGGAATATTCGTCACCAAGACGAAAAAACGGAATATTCGTCACTGAAATTTAGGCGCGGTGAATTTAGGGCGTCGGAGTGAATTTTTTGACTTATTCAAAAATAACACAAAATCAAACTACGTAAGCCTATAAAACTATAGAATACAAATAGATCGTGACAATATATGTCATTCGAAACAGCTCATCGAACTAGATCAAACACTCCAAAATCATCCCGATTCAATCATTCTCAACAAAATTGTGATTAATTGAATTTCACTGGAATGACTAATTTTGTGCTGATACATAGCGGGTAGGTCGGCATTTCAAAGCTGAAAATAAGTAAAAAAGGGATAGGTTTATGTTACTTTTGTAGAACCCAGCGACCGTTGACTCCCGCGAGGCGCGTGCCGCAAAATCCCGCGCGAAGCGCTGGATTTTGCACAAGCGCCTCGCCGATGCCCATAGGTTTACGTTGTTTGATTTTGTGTTATTTTATGAATAAATCAAAAAATTCACTCCGACGTCCTAAATTCACCGCGCCTAAATTTCAGTGACGAATATTCCGTTTTTTCGTCTTGGTGACGAATATTCCGCTGGAGACGAAAATTCCGAAAATGTTGGAGACGAAAGTTCCGAAAAACCTTGGAGACGAATGTTCCGGAGACGAAAATTCCGGCACTCCATATTTTCAGGCCTAATTTTTATCGAATAGGACCTTTCGAATCTTTTTCGGGCCAAAATTTGATGTCCAATTCGATCTTTCGAACCGGACCGGGCCGGAAACTCTATTAATAAGTAATAAATAGGTATTTTAATTTAATTTTTTATTCATTTTGTCTCAAACAAACAATTCATTTTTTTTTGTTTTTATAATTTGTCTATAAATTTTTCATTGTTTTATATGTATAATCTCTGATTATTAAAAAATTATTTTATTTTCAATTAAACTAAATGATTAAATTATTTATAAAGAATTTTTTAACAAAAATAGATTAAAGAATAAAGATTAAGAAATAAGAACAATTAATTTTAAAAATTCGTTTTTTGTTTTAAAGCACATAACTAATATTTAAAAATTATTTTTTAGATGGAGTGTTTTTATGGAAAGGATAATTGGATTTTTAAATTTATGAGAATTAATATTAAATTTTGTTAAGTTATTTGGTAATTATCTGTTATACACCCACAAACTGAGTGTCAGACGACATTGATTGGCAATAACTTTTTTGAGCTTGATACCATCCACAGTTATCAGACCTGATCCATTAAGTTGGAAAAGAGATACCGCTTATCGAGGGCTTTCGAATGATAGAAGATTTATTTGAATTGGATCAAGCATCAAAAAGTTAAAGTCGATCACATTCGGCTGGCACTCAGTTTGTGGGCGTATAGCCAATAAGTACCAGTTTTTTATTTATTTAAACAATTATTTAATTTTTATGGACAAAAATTATTTTTAAATAAATTTTAAATTTATCTCAACTTCCCATTTTAATTGAAAAAAAATTAAAAAAGGAGAAGAGAGATACACAAATTTACTAAAAAAAGTTACGGAATTTAGGTCATATATTTGTAAAAAAATATTTTCTGTGTAGCTCTCCAAACTAGTAAATTAGCTGAGCGGAAAAATAATTAATTTATTTAAGTTAAAATATTTGTTTGTTTTTAATGTTATTTTTATAAACAGATTGATTTCTACTAATTTAAAAATAAATTATTTTTTAAAAGTTAATAAACTTTTTGTGACTTTATATTTTTCGGAATTTTAATTTTAAATATTTTTAATTATGTTATTTATTTCCTATTTAATTTTTAAATATAAATTTAAATTTATCCATTCATTTATTTTCTACAGATTTCATTATTTTCTTAGATTCTTTTCAATCTTAAATATCATTAAATAATTCTTTATTTTTATTTTATTAATAAACAAATACCGTATTTCCTCTTAAATAGTAATCCCCTTCTAGAAGTCGATCGAAAAAAAAATAAATAAAAATAGAAATTTTAGAGGAAATATTTACAGTATACAAAATTAATAACCAAAATACTCTAACATTTTTTGCAATTTTTTAATTAAATCAACAACTCGCTAATTATATATTTTCGTAGTTCGAGCAGAGTGTGGTCAAATAAGCAATAAATTAAATTTTAGCCTGAGGCTGTCCATTCCTTCCTTTACGCAATTTTTTAGGTTGGCCTCGTCCTTGAGCTTTTACATTTTTTTGTTTTTTGATAAAATAATTTTTTATATATTTTTGTTTTCAATATTTACCTTTTTTCTTCAAAAACAATTAAAAACTCAATTGACAGCGCTAATTGGATATTAAAAATAAAAAGGAGAAAAATAGAAATATTTTAAGAAAATTAATTAATTAATTAAATATATATTTATATTTAATTAGCAATAGAAAATAGATATTTTTTATATTTGATATTTTTAAATAAAATTATTTTTATTTAATTAATTGAATACATATACCTATTTATGTATATTTAACATATAATTAAATATATTATTTTATTTTTGAACTTGATATTTAAAAATAATTTTTCTTTTCTATTTTTATTTTCTGATATAATAATTTAATTTTAAAAACATTATAATCTTTGTGTTTATTTGAAAAATAATTTTAAAATTAACAATAAAATAAATTTTTAAATTTTCTTTATTTAGATGGCTAATAATAACCAAAAAATTAACAATGACATCCCTCCACCTCCAAATTTAAATGATGAAAATGGTTCATCAATAGGTAGAAGTATATCTTCAACTGGTAGTAGTGGATTTGCAGAAGAAAGTATTTCTGGAGATAATCAGAGAGGAAGAGAAGAAGATGAGGGAGAAGTTGAAGAAGAGGAAAGGGAAAGGGAAAGAGCTGCTTCTGTAGCTGATAAATCTGTTTTGCGTATTGGAATTGGTTTATTTGGTGTTCAGTCTGGTGTGGAATTGGCATCTTCCCCTGTTGATAGATTGTTCGTTTATTTAATTAATTGAGGGTGGAGATAAAAGTAAAAAATTTAAATTGAATTATACCTCAAAATATAGCATTCCAATATTTCAAAAATCTTTGTTTAATCCACACTCTGATTTTTATCATTGATAATCTTCTATGATGAAATCACAAATTTCTATTCATTTTTAAAATTATTTCAATAATTTTTCCCACTTAAAGACTTGCGCGTATTTTTCGTTATCTTGGAGGGTGGATAGCTCAAAAACGACATTTATTAGTTATTTCACTTCTTATTTTAACTTTTATTTGTTCATCAAGCATTCCTTTCACTCCTCAACAGGATGACCTAAAAAGTGGTTATACACCTTTAGGAGCAAGATCAAGAGAAGAATTGGCAAGATATGAACAATTCTTTAGACCAGAACTTGGAAAAACATTGATAGCTGAAGAGCCTATTACTCTGGTAATAATAAAATATTTTATCCAGTCAACTCTCGTTAGTAGCGACTCGAAATACTTTCTGTAAAATAGCAGGGTTTCATTGGATCAGATAAAATTATTATTCTTGATTCACAATTTAGTATGAAATATCCAAATTAAATTTCGAAACACCGATGTTCGCTAATGGATTCTTTAGCTAGTATATTAATTTAATTACAACTCTTCTATTTTAGCTAAAATAATTTTAGTTAGTTTTCATCATTGCTAGAGATAATGGAAGCCTTTTACGTGATTCTTTAATGGAACAAACAGTACAATTATTAGATACATTAGCTAATGATTTTCAGCTTGGTGGACGTCCATTTAATCAATTTTGTACTCATTTTTGTCAAATGAATGAACCTATTAGACAATTTTCTGTAAATTTGTTTCTTTAATTTAATTAAAAAGTGCGGATATTTTTAATTTAAAGTTACTCCGGCTATCATTCCCTTTGATAAAGATAACCATTATTATGCCTATTACTGGCAGAGTTTAATTGAGGGCCCATTACAGGGGCCTATATTTGTTTATCCCTTTACATGTAAGGCCCCTAGTGGCTGGAGATCCGGAGTCGATTGTAGTTACTAATATTTACTAATATTAATCCTGCGATTTTTTAAATCCTTGGTACAATGTTCCATTTCAAAACCTTTCATATCCTGCAATACATTAAATTTTAATTAAAAAATAATAGCTAATTATAAATATTTTTATTTGTAGAATGGACTTTCAGTACGTAAACGTCATTTAGAAGCATTAAAGGA
Source organism: Meloidogyne arenaria (assembly GCA_036172955.1). Lineage (NCBI taxonomy): Eukaryota > Metazoa > Nematoda > Chromadorea > Rhabditida > Meloidogynidae > Meloidogyne > Meloidogyne arenaria. Next base: position 2,167,331 of record JARQAB010000046.1, on the reverse strand, counting down.
TGGTGGTGGAGAGATAAAAGATGGAATTTATTTAAATCTTTCATTTCCATTTATGTCCCTTTTTGGCCACCAAGTCGATTTAAGTCCATATTTTTTTGGTGCCGAAGTTGATAAAAATGAAGGAGAATTAAAATATCTTCGTTTGGCTCTTTTACAGTTTAAAGCAGATAAACCAGAAAATATTAATTCTTTTGATGTACTTAGTTGGGAAAGAAAAATTGTTAATTATTTACATAGGTATTTATAAATAAAAATATTTTTAATTTAAATTTTTATTTGAATATTAACGCTAATCTTAATGTATGATTTTTTCGTCCCCAGGGGCGTAAATTATAATGAGTTTCGACTTTATAAATTAATTCTAAGGATTTTCTTCTTAACGGGAAAATAAGGTCCAAATTTTTGGATTCCAATTAATTTACTTTTGTAAAAATACCTAAGTTAGTTAAAAAAAATACTTTTTTAATTTAAATAAAAAATTAATTTTAGCGAATATAAAGGTGATTTACGGCCTTTAGTTTTCTCGATGGGGTTTGTAGCTGATGAAGTTGTCAGAACAGGAATGACACTTTTCCCTTTTCTTTCTGTTGGTTTTGTTATTATGTGTGGATTTTCAATTGGAACTGTTGCTTTAAGTGGACTCCATTTTAGACAATTTTCTCATCAAAAAGTGCTTAAAAATTAATTAATTAATTTTATTTATTTTTTTAAAGGTAATAATGGCAATAATTGCTTGTTGTTGTCCATTATTTGCTTGTGCTACAGCTTTAGGCCTGTTAGTATTTTTTTGAATTACTTCTGAATTTTTGTTAATTAGAGTGTTAAGGACATAAATTCTGGTTGTGTGACCCTAGCAACCAGAATCTCATTTGTCAGGGTTGCCGTTTTTAAATCAAATAGAATTTTTTGAATCTTTCGAGTCGAACACTATGGCAACCTTAATCCTGGTAAATTATATAGAGGAAATGATTTTATGACATTAAAGTTTGAGGGAGGATACTTGACAAATATTTAATTATTTTCTTAAAATAATTAATTAAAATTTAATTTAAAAAGGTTGTTTTGGTTTGGTGTACGTTTTGGGACAATTTTGTGTGTTTCCCCATTCCTTGTTTTGGCAATTGGGGTAGATGATGCTTTTTTAATGTTGCAAAGTTGGCAAAGAATATGTTCTTTAGCTGAACAATTAAATGAAGAGGAAAAAGAAGAAAATAATAATTTAATAGAATTGGAAGAAAAATTAGAAAAATTAATTTGTAAAAGGTTGGGACAAATGTTGGAGGATGTTGGGCCTTCTGTTACAATTACTTCTGCTACTAATTTTTTAGCTTTTTGTGTTGGTATATTTACGCCGACACCAGAAATACAACTTTTTTGTGCTGGAAATGCTTCGGCTATTTTTGTTGATTATATTTATCAAGTAAATATTAGAGTTTTTTTGTTAAAAAGAAAATAATTTCCCCTATAATAGCTTCCAGGATTTCGTGTAAATTTTGCCCCCATTTAAGCTATCTGACTTTCAAGTATTTGAAAGTTTGTTAATTATAAACAAAATTCCTGTAATAATTAAAATCCAATTTTTCATATATTATTAGTGACCCCCTCAAAATGAAAGAATGTATTTTGGAGAATCTCTCATTAAATCTAATAAACATTTAAACTTAATCTCAAAATTATTGTTTTTATTTTAGTTATTTTTATTTACACCATTTTTGGCAATTTCTGCAAAATGGGAAATGAAAGAAAAAGCTAAAAAGCGTTGTCGACATACTTTACCAGTCCAAAGACGTTTTTTCTTAAAAATTAGTCAAAAACTTGCACAATTCCTACGGGCATATTGTCGTTGGATTTCTAGTGGATTTACTGCTACTTTAGTTGCTACAACGCTTTTAATATTTTGGGGACTTTCAGCAAAATGGGCTTCTAGAGCAATACCCAATATAACACCGAGAAAATTATTTTTGGCTGATTCTCCACTTAACGAGGCAAGAAAAAAAAAGAACATTTTTCCTAACTAAAATATTTTTGTCCATGGGGTTAAGCGAAAAATTTAAACTAAAACAGTTAAGATTGGTTAATGCTATTAATTAACCCTTTGGAAGCAACCCCACCAACCAAGGACTAAACAAATCTAAAAAATTCATAAATTGAGGAGTATACTAGGAGTACCTTGTAGTGAGGTTCTAACTAGGGTTGTTGGCGACCGGTTTTAAAACCGGAATTTTTGAAATTTTTTGCCAAAAATTAACCGTTTTTAGAAAATTTTAAAAACCGAAAACCGGAAATTTATGAAAATGACTGATTTTATTTAAAATTCCCCCAAAATTAAACCGGTATTTGCCTAAAACTCAAAACCGAAAACCGGGGTTCTAAAATTTAGATTAACCGAAAACCGGGGGTACCGGTTAATAACCGGTCGCCAACAACCCTAGTTCTAACTGTATTATCCTTGAATATTATAGTAAAAAATTTAAATAAAAAAATCTAATAATTTTCATTCTTCAAAAGTGTGCAGATAATAGCTTTAAAAGATGAATATATTATGTCCAGTTACATGCCTGTCTCTATATTTATCGAAAAAGTTGGAGATCTACGAAATCATTCAAAAATGGAGAGAATTCAATCTTTAATTGAAACATTTGAAAAAGAGCCGAATAATATGGGGGCTCCTTTTACACATTTTTGGCTTAGAGATTATGAAAGATATTTGGCTAGTGAAATAGCTGAGGAAGAAAATGATGAAGAAATTGAAGAAAATAATCAAACAAAAAATCAAACTTCAAAACAACCTTCTTTTAAACATTCACAAATGTCTTCGTTTCTAGGATGGCCAGAATATCGGCATTGGAATGGATTTTTACGTTTTAATAAAAATGGACATTTGGAAAGTTTTTTTGTAATTACAGCCTTTCATGGGCCTGCTTTAGTTGAATGGAATAGTAGAGCTAATTTACTTGGGAGATGGAGAAAAATAGTTGATAATTATACGGATATTGGAGCTTTTGTTTGGGTAGAAGAATCACAGTTTTTAGATCAAATTGAGACGTTAGTGCCGGCTACTGTACAATCTTCTATTGCTACTTTGTAAGTATGGACGAATTTTTTTATATATCCCCAAAATTAGGAACCCCTCGATTTAGGATATGCCTATTTTTAAGTTTGTTGGCCATTAGGTGGCGGAAATTACTTACAATCTCGAATTATAATGAACGATTAATTCAATCCCAAGGGGTTATCTAAAAATAAAAAATGTATTCTCCTTCTCTCTATTTTATGAACAATTATTTACATATATTAGCCTGACTTTAAATGGATATTGTTATACTGGATTGACAACGACATCAAGAAGAGACGTCAAGAAGATGTCGTCGTCGTGTTGACGACGAGTCAAGAAGATGTCGTCGTCGTGTTGACGACGACGTCAAGAAGATGTCGTTGTTGTGTTGACGACGACGTCAAGAAGATGTCGTCGTCGTGTTGACGACGACGTCAAGAAGATGTCGTCGTGTTGACGACGACGTCAAGAAGATGTCGTCGTGTTGACGACGACGTCAAGAAGATGTTGTTGTGTTGACGACGACGTCGTCGTGTTGACGATGTCGTCATCGTGTTGACGACGACGTCAAGAAGATGTTGTTGTGTTGACGACGACGTCAAGAAGATGTCGTTGTTGTGTTGACGACGACGTCAAGAAGATGTCGTCGTTGTGTTGCGACGATGTCGTCAAAAGATGTCGTCGTCGTGTTGACGACACGTCAAGAAGATGTCGTCGTCGTGTTGACGACGAGTCAAGAAGATGTCGTCGTCGTGTTGACGACGACGTCAAGAAGATGTCGTTGTTGTGTTGACGACGACGTCAAGAAGATGTCGTCGTCGTGTTGACGACGACGTCAAGAAGATGTCGTCGTGTTGACGACGACGTCAAGAAGATGTTGTTGTGTTGACGACGACGTCGTCGTGTTGACGATGTCGTCATCGTGTTGACGACGACGTCAAGAAGATGTTGTTGTGTTGACGACGACGTCAAGAAGATGTCGTTGTTGTGTTGACGACGACGTCAAGAAGATGTCGTCGTAGTGTTGACGACGACGTCAAGAAGATGTTGTTGTGTTGACGACGACGTCAAGAAGATGTCGTTGTTGTGTTGACGACGACGTCAAGAAGATGTCGTCGTTGTGTTGCGACGATGTCGTCAAAAAGATGTCGTCGTCGTGTTGACGACACGTCAAGAAGATGTCGTCGTTGTGTTGACGACACGTCAAGAAGATGTCGTCGTAGTGTTGACGACACGTCAAGAAGATGTTGTCGTTGTGTTGACGACGACGTCAAGAAGATGTCGTCGTAGTGTTGACGACGACGTCAAGAAGATGTCGTCGTAGTGTTGACGACGACGTCAAGAAGATGTCGTCGTAGTGTTGACGACGACGTCAAGAAGATGTCGTCTTAGTGTTGACGACGACGTCAAGAAGATGTCGTCGTAGTGTTGACGACGACGTCAAGAAGATGTCGTCGTAGTGTTGACGACGACGTCAAGAAGATGTCGTCGTAGTGTTGACGACGACGTCAAGAAGATGTCGTCGTAGTGTTGACGACGACGTCAAGAAGATGTTGTCGTAGTGTTGCGACGATGTCAAGAAGATGTCGTCGTCGTGTTGCGACGATGTCAAGAAGATGTCGTTGTTGTGTTGACGACGACGTCAAGAAGATGTCGTCGTCGTGTTGACGACGACGTCAAGAAGATGTCGTCGTCGTGTTGACGACGACGTCAAGAAGATGTCGTCGTCGTGTTGACGACGACGTTGACGACGACGTCTACTTTAAATTACGACGTCATGACGACGACGTTGACGACGACGTCTACTTTAAATTACGTCGGGAGAACCGCAGCTCTTTAACTTGTCACTGTTATTTCTTTATAAATACAACATAAGCATTACCAAAAATTCATTAAATTTTTAACAAAAAAGGCTTTGTATGTCGATTGTATGCTCTGTTTTTATGTCAAATATATTCACTGTTGCAATTGCCACGATATGTATTGTATCAATTTGTTTGGGAGCATTTGGATTATTAGTTTTGTGGGGAATTGATTTAGATCCTATTTCAATGGCCACAACAATGTAAAAATAATTTTTAAAGAAAAATTTGATAAAAAAATATATAAAATTAGAATGTCAATCGGTTTTTCTGTTGACTTCCCCGCCCATGTTACTTATCATTACTATAGATGTTCAAAATTTGATGATGGTCGAATGTTAAGTCCAGAACAAAGAGGTCCTCATTAAATTAAAAAAACAATTTTTAATTTAATTTTTTAAAGTTCATGCTTCATTATTAGCTATAGGATTCCCACTTTTGCAATGTGGAATGAGTACAATACTTTTTGTACTTTGTCTACTTTTTGTAGACACTTATATGAGTGAAGTAGGCTTCTCCCTTAAATTTTTCTTAAAATTTTTTAAAGGTTTTTGTCAAGTCGATGTTCCTCGTTGTCTCTTTAGGTTTAATTCACGGTTTATTTGTTGTCCCTTCCATGCTATGTGCTCTCTCAAATATTAATTTATTTTTTGAGGCACTCAAGAAGGTTAAAGGGAAAAAATTAAAAAAATTTTTTCTTAAATTAATTTTTTAGCAAATTTTTTCCCCATCCAATCACCGCCCATTCTCTGCTAATGCTAAAAGAAAAAATTCAATAAATAGTTATAAATTACAAAGAAAATCAAGCAGTAAATTGGTAATATCAGTTGTGGGTCCTGGTTAAATTTAAATTATTTAAAAAATATTTTAATTATTCTTAATTTTTTTGTTTTAAATCTCATTCAAAATTAATTTAAATAATTTTTAATAAAGAATAAAAATTTAATTTAAAAGCTTTACCAAGACACAAGAGAATATTTTAAATGTGAAATGAGAGAATAAATGTGTGCTGGTTATTTTAAAAGGGATTTGTTAATTCAGATAATTTTTGAATTAGTTTTTTGTCCCATTCGGGATAACATTTAATTAAAGAATCCTAAAGAAAAATATCCAGCACTGAGAAAAAGTTAATTTACAACCATAGAATTGTCTAAAATAGGTGTATATCTGTTAAAAAAGATTAATCTATAATTTTACAATTTAAATTTCAGAATTTACTTCCCTTCATAAACCATTCTTTTTTTTTAAATAAATTTCATCATTTCAAAAAATTTCCATCATCACATAATTTGATTTAAAAGGTAAACATCTTTTTAACCGCGTGGCAAATGATCAACGGGTGTATCAAAACGAAATTCAGCCGGGAATAATTCTGCTGCTTTAGGCAATAAAAGTCGATAAGTTTGCCGAATTGTATCTTCAGCAACACCAGCAATTTCTCCAATTTCTAAAAAGAATTTATTCAGAATTTATAAAAAAAATTTCAAAATAAATGAAACAAACCTTTAGCTGTTCGTTTTTCAGCACTAGCTTGTGAAGCCATATAAATAGCGGCAGCAGCAATTGAAATTGGACTTCGACTGAAGAGAAAATTTTATTTTCTAAAAATTATTTTAAAAATTCCTACCCGGCAACCAAATCAAATTCTACCGCCTTTTTAGCAACTCTTGTAGCCGCTACTTGAACAGGATATGGCAAACTTAAATTTCCGCAAAAACGTGACTAAAAATGAAAAAATACATTTGAAAGTAAAACAAAAAAACCATAAAATCAGCACTAGTAATTAAATCCAAATTAGTTTCAAGTGTTTTGGTAATTAACCGGAAACAACGACCAATTTCTTTTTTTGAAACTTTTGAGACGGCACAAATTTCTTTAAAAATTTTTTAAAAAATCAAGAGAATTAATAAAAGTAGTTAACCTTTAAATGTACGCGGTACTCCTTCCTCTCGACAAGCAATGTACAAACAAGCCTATAAAAATGAAATTTTGTAAAAATTTGTGAATCAAACCGCAGCCTGAGCCTCGTTACTTTTTCCACGCAATGCTTTAGACTCAAGAACTTCCTTGAAACGTTTAGCAGCTCTATCTTGAATACTTCTTGGCAAACTAATTTTTTCACTCATTTCTCTTATCAACATTAATGCTTGAGTCATTTGACGATCAGAAGAACTAATTAATTTTCGTTGTGCATTTGCCAAACTTTAAATAGAAAATAATTATTTAATAAAAAATAATTATTATACGCTCTATCGCCTTCAGAACCAAAAGCAACTGCAATACTAGTTGAAAGATTAGCACCAGAAAGCAATGGATTGTCTGGAGCACCAACACGAGACTAAAAATTATTTTTTAATTACACCCATTAAGGGAAAATTGTGCTAGAAAAATTGTTGTGGGAAATTTTTCTCTTAGAAAACTTTTAAGATCGAGTCTTTGTGACTTATGTTGAGAAATTTTGATTTTGCTTTTACTACCCCGAGTTTTATCCTCGTATCTTCCTAACATTTATTATAGCATATACTCGTCGTTTTAGTACGAGTGTTCCAACACTATTTGCAAATAATTTTCAAACTTAATTTAACAACACTTAAATTAAATGAAGTAGAGTCCCGTATTTAATTACTCAAAAAATCATTAACCCAACCTATGAAATGATTATAAAAATACTAACTAACCGGATCATTACCAGAACGTTCATCGCTGAAAGATCGCCATTCAGTACCAACATCAATTAACCTAAAACAAAATACTCTATTTGAAATATAACCTTAAAAACACCTTTCTCCCACAACCAATCCACATTGAGTGCAAATTAAATCACCTGCCCTATGGTCCTCAACTAAACGAGCATTTGGGTGCGCTGGACATCCAACCTCAGACATCTTTTAAATAATTATCCAAATAATTTAATTATTATAAAAAATCTCACTTAAAACAAATATTTAAAGATTTTAAAATCTCTAGCAAATAAAATATAAAACATTAAAAATTTAAACTATATATTAATCAAAAAATAATGTGGGACAAAATAAAAAATTATTCCTTTTTAGATTTTGTTGAAGAATCATCTCCAGGTTCAACAAGAGGTACTTTGCTTAAATAAAAGTTTTTTTCAGAAATAACAAAATTAAATAAACCTCCTCTCCTGATATCTTTTAATCCTCTCTGATTCTTTCCTTTCTTTCATTTCTTGAAGCAAAAGAGTATGGTCTGTTGCAGACGTCTTAAATTTATTTACTTATAGCTACATTTATTAAAATAAGCAAAACCTTTCTCTTTTCGTCTAATAATGCATCTGACTTTTGTTTTACATTTTCTCTCATCTTATGAATTACTTGAACCATTTCCTTAAAAATAATTTTTATTAAAGTTAAAAATTAAAAAATACTTCGGCTTTAGCTGTACGAAATCCCCAAATATTATAGCATGCAGCACGGACGTGTTTATCTTCACCAGCTGTTAATGAATCAAGTAAAGAGCCAACGCCGAAAGTAACTTCATCAAATGTAGCTCCATCTAATCCTCCACTAAAAATAAATATTTAATTTTTAGACAAAATAATATGTAAAAAACTAACCGAACATCTCTAATAAAAGCTTGATGCTCTTTGTCATTAACATAATAATCCCTTGGAGGAAATAGAGCAGCAGCAACACAACTAACAATAAGTAAATTATTCATAAATTTAAAATAGTACATACCGTCCTTCAAAATTTAAAAAATTAAATGTAGTAGCAGCATCCTCCTAAAAACAAAAATAATTATCAGTTATCCAATATCTTTGAAGATAGTTCTGTAATTTTATAGACATAATGGATATATTATTTCTGGGAAAAAGACAAACAGCGAGGTAAACATATTAATTGCCAAGATATCCAAAAAAAAACTGGTAAAGTGAATAGAAAGGAGGACTACAAGGGCCGAAATAAATTTTAGAACAAATTTAAAAATCTCAAAAAACCAACAGAGTCCAGAATTTCAAATCCAATCCGCGCCTTAGAAATTGCTGGTCCAACATTTCTCCTAACAATGTCAATGTCAGATTTATTCCCTGCTCCAATTAGAAGGATATCCAACTAGAAATATTTATTTTTATTTAAAAGAAAAAAATAAAAAACCTTTGGTTGTAACATAAAAAATAATTCTAAAGATTCTGGTGTTATATCTGAAGGGGATAAAACACGCCAAGAAAGCGTCGTTTTAGGAAAAACTGCTATAGGGCCAAAAAGAAAGGATTTATCGACTAGACGAAAACCAACAGAACTGACAGTAGCTATTGAAGTCTAAAGAAAGAAAATTACTAATTTTAAAAAATATTAAAACCAATTGTTGAGCCTCCATATCTTTTGAAATAAGATTAACTCGAGAAGAGGCGCCAACATCACCATCACCAAAACGTCCAAGTTCGAAATGAAATCTAAAATGTTTGAAATATTTTATTCAATTATTAGGATTGCTGTGAAAAAGGTTGATTGGCTTGACTAATTTTGTAAATTATATTCTGGCCTTTTAGCCACCTTTCATTTATTTGTTCTACAAACAATTAACAGATCCTTAAGGTGCGAAAAAAGTGGAAGTATTCAAATGGGATATCAATCAATTTATACGCAATAAATGCGAGACATTCAGATAAAACAATAAATTTAAATAGGCATATAAGTAAATCCTCATCTAGAATATAATTAAAATTTAAATAAAACTAACTCATCCTTGTTATTCTTTACATCATCCATATCTTTTTCCCATTTCCCGTAAGTAGCATAAAATCGCGACAGTCTCCTATTTCTCAAAAGCAACGATGAAATTTTTTGTAGGCGCATTTCTTACTTGAACAAAATCTAAAAAATTAAAGAAAACAAATTAAATATCGAAGCAACTTTAGCTATAGAATAAAAAAATATAATTTTATTCAAAAAATTTATTATTCAAATAAAAATATGGCAAATCTAAAAAATATATTTTTATAAAAATAACTACAAATTTTTAATTCAAAAAATATGAATTTAGTAAAAATATGTAGGGAAATTATTTAGTGCTGACATGAGTGAACACTTTAGTTCCGGACATTAAATTATAAAAATTTTCTTATTAGGAGCTTGCTCCATCAGTAGAATTTAAACAGATAAAACAAATAATCATTGCCAGCAATAAATTCTACATGACATGGGAAAGGCACAAATTTAAGAGTAAATATTTCGTTAAAAATGCCAAAAAAATAAATTTTACAAATTAATTACAATTTAATTTGAATATAATTAAAGTAGGATTGTCACCCATCCCCGTTTACCTGTGAGTAAATGGATCACCATTTACCCTTTTCGACATCCCTTTTTTCCTCCTCGAGGTGACAACCCTAATTTAAAGTTTGCTTACTAAAATTCTTTTTTTCTAGCCCAAGTATTAAAAATTCAATTAACCTTTAATTTGTTGTGAAAATATTTCCTTTTCATTTTCTTTTACACATTTCTGTCTTCGCTCTTCCTCCTCTTCTTCCCGTTCTAATTGTTTAAGTCTTTCAGCCAAACATTCATTAAAATGTTTGTCATGTTCAGGAGAAATAACATCTAATACTTCCTTTGCATTTTGAAAATAACGCGTATGCAAAGCAATATTGTGATAATCACCTTAAAATATTTTATTTAAAGATGAAAAATATTATTTTAATTAATTTTGTAAAAATTATCAGTAAAATTTCGCTTAAAAATATTTTTCAAAAAATTTTTTTATTAAACCGTTCATGCAATCAGAATGTGATGAACATATTCGCCATCCTTTCATTGTAAGTTCAAGAGTGTATGGCTGATCTTAAAATTTAAAATTATAAAAATATGAAAGGTTTTAGGCATAAAAAAAACCTTTGTATGTTTTTATATTTACAAAAATGAGGTCAGCAGTCCGAGGAAGAATTTCAGAGACAGAAATTTGCTTGACCTAAATTATAAAAATAAATAGAAAAATAATTTTTGAAAAATAAACATGTGTAGCCAATTCATGAACAGCAGCTAAAGCCTCCAATTCTAAAGATCCATGCATTGAAGCTACACGGCGTTGACCACGTTCCACCTCCAAATGAAGTTGTCGATTAAGAGTAGCAATATCCTCAAGTAAAATTGGGGAACTAAAAAATAATTTTCTTTTTTTAAAATAATATTTTAAGAAACCCAATGCTTCGGCACTGCCTGATCTTTTGAGACAAAGTTCCCTCTGAAGAAAGAGAATCGCCAAATGTCGTGAAATTAAGAGGCGCCCCAGTAGTTGCTGGACTATGCGCTTGACTGCGACTTGATTGGTATATTTTGGCAGCTGATTGCCATCTCTTAAATTGGAAAATTTTGATTAAAATTTTATAAAATTACGAAAATAAAATAATTCAGTCTTAACGTAACATTAGCAAAAGCTAATAATTTTAATCAATTTTAAGCCAGTAAAAAACAAAAAATTTACATGTGAATCTTGTTGGCGATATAATGGTGAAACACCCAAAGAGTCAGCCAAATAATTCGCTTCTGAGCCAGAAGTAGCTGGCGTACGTGGCGGTTGAATAAGCTGTTGTGGATTTTCGGAAGAGCCAAGCAATTGAGAATTGGCTGAACAAATACAAGAAGTATTTCCAATATTAGCAGAATTCATTAAAATAATTAATTTTTAAATTTGAAACTAAAAAAAATGTGAAATAATCTTTAATAAAGAAGCATTTCAAAAAAATATCAACAATTTCATGGCAAGTTAAACGGAAAATTTAAGCGTTTTGAAAATAGTATGTATGTTGACAGGCAGACAGTCAGCCGCTTTTTGATTCTAGATGTTAGAGTGCCATAATTTGAGTGTCATACAGAATTCGAATGTCAAGGGGAATTTTCTCTCATTAATTAAGTTCATATCTTTTTAATGACGACAAAAACTGCATTGGTAATGTAAAGAACCATTCGAAAACTACATATGTAGATGAATTGTTAAGAGCAAAGATTTGTAGTAGATGATTGTTTTTATCATTCACAAATCGTAAACAATAAATTGATGGAATGAGAAAATAAATTCTTTAAATAAATTACTAATTTTCTTTAAATGAACATAAAGCTTTAGGATTAATAATTTGCGTTGGATCGATGGGTAAAATATATTTTGGCGTTGCAGTAAATATCCAAAGTGGGAGAGCACAACAAATAAAGGCATAAAGGAAAAGGCAAGCTCTATCTAAAGACATTGCCATAAAACGCCAGTCAGCTTTTGCTTCTTCCTCCTCTTCTTCTTCATCCATTTTTTGTTGAGATAAATGTAAATAATCTGAAAGTTCACGAAGTGTTGAACGTAATAATTCTGTAGTTCCATATTCGGATATTAAAAAAGAATCGAGTCGATCTTCAAAAATTTTTTTTTATTTTTTTTTGGAAATCCAGTTTAATTTTAACCTTCAAGAATTCTCTTTCCTTTATCTTTACTGCCTGAATTTGCTGTTAATAAAGGAGTTGAAGGTTTTTCCATTATTAATGTCGATTCCTGTGTATATTGTTGTCGATTTAAACCAACACCTAATGAGCCCCTACTTGTACTTGAATCGCTAGTTTGTAATGTTTTCTACAAAATTTTTTGTAAATAATTTTTGGGACTAATTAAATATACAGGAAAAACACGTTGTTTCAAATGTTCTCTTTGCTGTAATTCAATCTGCTGTTCAGACGTCCAAGTACCAGGTCTCTGTCGAGGTGTTCGACGTTTACGTTTTGGCTTTCGAAATTGTTTCCCCTAATTTTTAAAAGAAATATTTTTCTCAGAAGAAAAATAACCGGTCTATTCATAAGTAAAAGCCAAGGCAACCATTCTAAGAAAATTGTGCGTACCCACGGCGTCATCTAAAGAAGTTCGGTAATGTTTTTTTGAATTTTTAAATTACTTTATGAGTGCGAGGAGAACGAAAATGTACATTAATTATAAGTAAAGTAAAAATAATTGAAGAGCCAAGAATCACCATTGCAATAGAAAAAAAGGCGGCAATAATTGGAACAGAATCAGAAGTTGGTGGAGTTATATCTGCAACCTTTTTTGAAAATATTTTTTTATTTTTATTATTTTTATTAAAGTACCATTCCAAGAAAAACTGTTACAGAAAGAAGATTTGTTGTTTCTAAGTTAAGAAAATTTATTAATGGATACTATTAACACAGTAAACAAACGTAAAGTTATTTTTTCGCCACATTCCGCCGGCATAGTGAAACCTTAAAAATTTTAATTAAATTTTTTAAAAATTTTAGAAAACCCAAAACATTGGTTAGCAAAAAAAGAACACTGGGAACAATCCAATTCATTCCATAATAAATTATTTTGCGTTTAATGTGTATGTACTTTAATTAGAAAATTTAAAATATTTAAGAATACAGTCTCGAATCTCGATAAGACGCCGGCCTTGGGAGAAAAATTGAGCCACGAAAGAGACGTGATATTATCGAGATCCGACCATAAGTGGTATAATTTACAAAATGTAATTCAATAAAAGAATCCCCTTGATCGCCAAAAGGAGGAGTTGAAATATTTGCAGGCGTTGAAATTAAATCCCATTCTCCATTAGTTACATAATAGGTAATATCTTTTAAAAGAATTTATTTTTTATTTTTTTTTTATTTAAATTAACCAATGCTATGTTTGTGTTTGTCTTCCTCCCTTATACCCTCTCTGTCAATGCATAAATCTAAAGCATATCTTTGATGTGTCCAGGGTCCAAACTTTTTATCATTTTAAATTCGAAATATATAGTAAAGCAGATGGGCTATAGCTATTTCTCTCCTTTAACTAGTGCAAAAGGTTATTCGGCGGCTGGGAGCGAACCAGCATCTTCAGTAGACCGGACCATTACACCACGCCGCCTACTGCAGCCTTAGGAATTAAATAGCTTGCTTTACAATATATTTTTCTACCTACTTTTAATAAACACATTTGTTCGTCGAATGGAAACCTGACAAATAAAAGATTATGTACTATTTTTTATGTTAGGAACTGACCAAGTTATGTCAATTTTACATGATGATTTAATAAGTGCTGGAGGGGAATATAAAATACTGAAAAATTTTGATAATAAAATTAACTATAATTTTTATTTAACCTTCCATCATTATTAACTACAAAATTAACATCAAATCGAGCATCAAAATTCTCATCAGCACTTTACAAAAAAAGAGAAATCTTAAAGTCCCGGTTCCGTAATTAAATAAACCTATTAAAGAGAAGAACATCTGGTCTCCAAAGAGTTCCAGTAGGAAATCGAATTTCTTAAAATCAGAAAAGTAAGAGGAATACTTGTGAAATTAAAAACTTTTTATTCCCCCATATTCTCTAGGGTCCCAACGCATTTTATAATCAAACCATCGAAATTCCTCCCAAAGCACTACTGTTAAAACTTGATTCTTTTCATCCTAAATATATAAATATTCAAATTAATATCTCAATATAATATACTTACAACATCAACAATTTGTTGTAAATAAAGATGAAGGCTTACTTTAACCTAAAGAAAATATTTTTAAATATTTTATTTTTCTAAATTAACCGCTTCTGTATGGTTCTGTACTGGCCTTTCAACTTTAAAAAAATAAAACAAAAAAAATTTTTTTTAATTTACTTGGATCATAACGTTCCTTCAAATCTTGCAAAAGCCTATATTCATCATCTGAGCAATTAACAAATAAAACTTTTAATATTGACAAATTAATAATTATTAAGGCAAAACTCATAATTATTAGGTCTAAAAATTTATAATTAAAAAATAAAAATAATTATTTTTTACTGGCCAATCATTAGTTTAGTTGAATAAAGCAGCGCAAGGTGTGTTGCGTCTTCCTGCGCGCTCTTGCCTTTCTATCATTACAAAATATTTAATCAGCTTACATCTACAAAATTAAAAACATGTCATTAGACAAGGGGAAACAAAAAAATAAAGCTTTATGGGGGGGGGGTTAAAAATTTTATTTGTCTAAAAAATATTTCATAAAACAAGTTTCTAAATTACAAAAAAATTTTTAAGTGTTATACGAAGCATTTTAAATCAGGCTGAAAATTGATTCTTTAGATTTTCAGATATCTTACCAAGTTTCCCCAATAATTCAGTTTTTCAGTTATCTATTCTATTCCACATTTTAAATGTCTCATTAAGAGATATGTACATTATTGAAATAAAATATTTATTTTTATCACGCTAATAAAAAAATAACGTCAATCAAGTGTAAATTTTTAAAAACGATAATTAATAATTGATAATCATGTCTGTTTTTATTTATTTCAAATGAAAATTTAAATATGAAATACAGGTGGAAATTAATATGTAATGAAATAGTTATTATTATCCATTAAAATATTTATATAATTCTATATATAAGAAATTAACGTCATAAAAATAATAAAAATAATTTGAGCAGATAGAGGTATTTAATGTTATTTTTTTTAATAAAAAATTAATTTTTTAAGGACAAAATCTAAAATTGATGGAAAATTATAAGGATTAGAAATTATATATACTATTTTGAATAAAAAAATATGAAGAGAAATGTTTAAAAACGGAATTTATATGTGATAATATTAATTAAATTTTCTAGAATGGATTTAGAGTTCTTTTAGAAAATTTAATTAACCATAAATCTTTGTTCTTGGGTCTTAATTCAATTTTTGAAGGGATTATGACGAATTGCAGGAAGTGATTTAATAAATACAATTCAATTCCGTTTTCAAATTTTACATAGATTTACTATTTAATAGTAAGTACATAAATACACATTTATGCAACTGGGAGAAAATTAGGGAAACAAAATTTGGGTTGGGTAAAATTAGAATTAAATAACCAATTTTAAAAATCAAAACAAAATTTTCTAAAAATTAAATCTGTAACTTCATTTCAATTTAAAGATGTCCAAAGCATTTTAAATTTTTCTGGCGAACCTATTTTTATTTAAAAAAATTTATTTGTTTAAAAAATATTCTCACAATGTTGATTAATTGAGGGAAATTTTTGTCAGTAAAGTGCTCTGTTTGTGGGCTTTGTACAATTGCTTCTAATGTTTCCTCATTTACTGCTATGGCATCTTTTTTTGTTGGCTAGGAAAAAAGGAGGGAATAAACTTATTTTTAGAAGAGAATCTCTAAGTTATCCCAATGTGATTATCAGAGTTATCGAGAATAAAATCAAAATATCGAGAGATCAGGATAAATCGAGACCAAAATGGAGAGGATAAACTAGAGATTCGAATATTTAAATAAACTCACAATAACAGAAACAGAGTAGATTTTGAAGCCTAGAGCTTCTGCCAATTTTGCTTCTTTACCTGGATCCTATATTTAATTGATATTTTTAAAAATAATCTTTTCAAACTTACAGGTCCTTTATTTTGCCATCCATCAGTGAAAATAATCATTATTTTATTTGCAAGCCCGGGTCTCCCCCCTTTATGAACGTCTGCTTGTTTTGCACCTTCATGAATGCCTTGACCTAAATTGAAAAATAAAAATAATTCTCAATTTAACACTTCATACCAACAGAAGTAAGTCCACCAATATATTGAACATCATGTATTGCCTTTATTACCTAAAGATCTTTTAATTTTAGTTTAGAAATTTTTCAAAAATCTACCTGCTCCCCAGTTTTGTATTGTTTCAAATCAAAATGAGTATGTGTTTTGCCAGGACTACTGAAAGTTACAAGAGCAACACGTGTATGTCTGGGAGAAACATAAAGTTGAGAGACTAGTTGTTCTCCAAGACGAATATAGTCTTTATAGACAGGCTCTGTAGTTGTAGAAAAGTCAAAAACCTTTGAAGAAAAAAATTTTTCTAGCCAACATTTAGAAGGAATAAACTTACAAGAACCAAATCTTGTTCACATCCCGTAAATGGATTTGTTGTTGTAGTAGTCGTTGTTGTTGTAGTTGTTGTTGTTGTGGATGTTGTAGTAGTTGTTTTACACTTTTCCTGTGCTTCTCGTAGTAATTTCCTCGTAACAGCCTCAGCCTGTGTTCTGCCACTTTGCATAATAACATGGTATTTTTGTCCGGCAATATCAAGTAATTCTTGTCTAAAATAAATTTTTTAAAGCTTTTTTGGATATTTTAATATTTATTTAAGGGTTTTCTTCTAAAAAAATAAAACAAAAAAATAAAGAAATAAATCAATTGCTTTTTGTTTCAATTTTGGGTAACAAAAGATTTGCGCAGAAATGATTGTTTAACGTGCAATAGCATTTTTAAGTTTTTTGTTTTATTGTCTAATAATTTAAAAGTTTTCCTATCACTTTCATGCAAAATATGAATGTTCTTGAAATAAATTAAAAATAACTAAACACAAAAAGAAAACTTGAAAACATTAACAAACTACAACAAAACCTCTCAAAACATTAACAACAAACAAAGCCTTAGAAAATGTCCTCCAGTTAATTAAAAATATTTGAACTCTCAGACAAGTTTACCAACTTTTTGACTACAAACAAAACATTAACAACCTAAAACTTAAGACACCAATACGTTTATAGCTATTGTTTTGAGCAACGCTAACTCGTTTTATTTATTTCCCCAAATTTTATTTTTATCGGCAAATGATTAATTGACATTTCCAACGAGGAACATTTAGCGGGTTCCCTTTTTTTGATTTTTTTACTTTTTTTTATTACACAAATATATTATTTTCGTTGAATTTTTAATTTTAATTCTTAATTTTTTACTATTTTAAAAGTTTTATTTTTCTTTAAATTGACTAAAAAATTAATTAACTTTTAATTTATGGGCGGTAATAATTTTTTTTAATTTTGAGAACTTGAAATTAATTGGCTTTGAAAAAAAGGCCAATTAAAAATAAAGAAAGAACAAAGGAAATAAAAGCTCTTTAGTAGCGACCATGAAATAATACAAGGAATTTCCCAGGGTCGATACTCGATATCAATAAAACTAATTGTAATTATTAATTAACCCTAGTTGTAATCCCCATTAAGCGATTAGAATTATTATCTCAATATGTATATAAACTCACTTATTTGCCAAATGGGGATCACCAGTAGCGGCAGCAAATACCCAAGTATTTGGAATTCGTTGCAATTGTTGTGATGGCTCTTTTGGGTCAACAGCACTTCTTCCATCTGTTACAACCATAACTAATGTTGGAATTGTTTTATTTCTAGTTTCCATTAATTTAACAGCAAGTTTCATTGCTTCATATGTATTTGTTGTTCCTCCAATTGGTCTGATATCTTTTACTATTTTTTTAAATTCCTAAAAAATAATTATTAAATATTTTTGAGAAAAAATATTTTTATTTTACTTCATTATTCTTTGCAAAATTCCATGGGTAAATTTCTCTCCTGTAATGGTTGCCTGAGTAAGTAATCATAGAAACCTGAAACATAATGGATAATAAAATTTAGAAAAATACAAAAATGGCAAAATAAAGATTATTAAAGTCAAAAAAAAAGAAAAATAGAAGGAAAGATAAAAAATCAAAAATATGTAGAAATTTGAAAAATAATAATTCTCAGAATATTCCTTTAAAAATAATTTTCAAAAATAAATTTTATTTAACGCACACTGTGTGCATGTGGTCCAATATTTAGTTCTTCAGATGCTGCCAATACGAAGTCCCTACTTCGATTAAATCCACCCAGAACAGAGTCTGATCGATCCAAAATAATCATTACATTTAGATAACAGCTAACAGGGAAGATCGTATCTCCTCTTGGCAATTGCTGGGCATTTACTGTTGTTTTTGTACCAAATATGAGAAAAGATAGGAGAATGGCGAGGAGAAGGGGAGGGGCCTAAAAAGAATTTTATCTTAATAGGATTAAGTATTTGTTAAAATTAAAAGGATCAAATAATGTTAATTATTAGGGACTGTCGGATTTGAGTTAAAAGTCATATAACTTAGGACAAATTGGAACTTGGAGCAAGATAAGAAGGACTTGAATGAGGAAAAATCCTTATAAGGAAAAATAATTATAAGCAAGATAATAAGGATTTGTTGATCTCAGACTCGTGGATCAAAAAATTAAGATTTAGGTCGATATCAAGAGAATGATCTTTGAATATCAACTAAAGTGAAGAAATGAATCAAGTTTTTTAAATCTATTTTACATAAATTAAATTATTAATTATAATTTAAAAATAAAATTAAAAATTTAAACCAACAGATTTCATGCTGTGCTTGTATAAAATCATCAATATACATCGGATCATTGTTGTCATAAAAGCGGAACAATTAAGTGGTTAACCGCAAAATGTTTTACCCACTTTTTTCTTCCTCACAAAAAATAATTTTTTAATAGGGAAATAATGAAGACTATAATATTAAACTAATAAAAAGTGAAATATATGCTTATAATTGTAATATTTTAAGAAAAAGTAATGGCAAAAATAAAAAGAAACCATAAAATAAAATTTAGGTCGGAACGGGGGGAATTGGCCCTTATATGAAAAGAGAGAGACAGAAAATAAGAAGAAGAAGATGATGATACTCTTTTTGTTGATTGGCGCCAGTCAATCGGGTCGAATAATCGAGACCAAATAAAATGATCACCACAGCTGTTGTTGTGTGAAAAAGAGCCTCAAGCAATTGAGGAAAAAAGAGAACCGTTTGTTATAAGGGAACCGCTAATCAAAAAAAAGGAAAAAGGAAAAGATAGGTTGCGCAAGAAAAGTGCAGTGATGGCCAAGTAAAAGTGTAAAAATAGGGAAACGTTTTGACTAAATATTACTCTCGTTTTCCAGCTGATGCGAAGATATAAAAGTGAAATTATTATTTATTTTAATAAATAATGTTGCTCTAAAAGGTAAAAATTATGGTCCCAAAAAATAAATAGACAATTTACGTAAATAAAAATAAAAATTATTTTGGATACGGAAAAGTTGAAAAATGTGAAAATAAAAAAGTTTTTAAAGTAGGTAAAAAATAATAATTTTTAGAAGAAAACGTGAGAGAATAATTAATAATTAAAGAGAAAAATATTTAAAACTAAAAATGTCTGTCATTTAACAAAAGAAAAGGAACGGTGATTTTGATTGTTTTTGTGTTTTATAAAAATATAAAGCAAATCAAAAAGAAAAATCAGCGTTTAGAAGCGAGGACACGAAAGACAAGGTGGTCGACCTCAATTATTTATTTTTATTGTTTTTTATTTTTATTTATTTTCTCCTACTATATTTTCCTTAAAGCCATTAAAAATGCGCATAAACATTTTTAAAAGACCTGTTGTTGTTGTAATTATTTAAATCTTATTTTGTTTTATTTCTTCATTTTATTTACTTATTTAATTGATATTTTTTACTTAATTTTAAAATTTAATTACACACTTACAAGTTTATTAATTATTACAAACTTGGAAATAAACAAAACGATAAGTTACGAACATTTATTAAAACATGCTTAATAATAACAAACTTAATAAAACTTAAGCTTTAAAATTTTATTAAAAATAAACTTATTAATTTCAAGTTTACAATTTCCAAGTTTTGAAAACTTTAAATATTACAAACTTAAAAATACAATATAAATTAAACTTATTCAAGTTTGAACTTATTATTTGAACTTATTATCAAAACTTATTCAAGTTACTTATTCAAGTTTGTAATATTTAAGGTTTAATTAAAAATTAAAATAAATTCAAGTTTTCAAGTTTGTAAACTTAAGTTTTAATTATATAACAAACTCGAAAAAATAAACTTTAAGAGTTTTCCAGATTTAGTATATTTATGAGGAAAAAATATATCAACCTAATCAAGTTTTCTGTCCTTTTTATTTGACTATTTTAAGTTCAAATAATTAAAGGGCGGAATATTTTTAAAACAGATCAATTTTCACATTAAAAAGTTTAAAAAATTTAAATTATTTGGCGAACACATGATTTAATTGGAATTTTATATATTTTTTTAAATTTTGTCGTTTAAATTATTAAAAAAATTAAAAACGCCTATTTCTTCCTTTTTAATTTTAAAATTCTTTGAAATTTAAATTTGAGGGAATTATTGTAATAATGTGGATATTCTCGCCCTTTTTGGGAATTTAAAAAAAATAAAAGAATTTAACCTTGAATATTTTTGGATGACCATGAAAACACCTACTTATTTTTTTCCAGAAGATTTTTATTTATTTTATCAGTCAATAAAATCTTTTGTTTTATTTTTTTAGTACTTAATATTGATTGTTATATTAATTTTAGTAATTGATTTTGATTTATGAATTTTTATAAAAAATTTTTTTTATACGAATAAAATTCTATATTTATCTTTATAATTTTATTAATGGACTATTTAAATTGGAAGGAAAATAAAATGTTTTATATTATCACAGTCTAAATCACAAAATTATTTAAAAAATATTTTGTCAAAACTCTCTCTACGTCATATTTTTAAATCGTCCAAAAAGGTGGAAGGGAAGAACATAAAATTATTGCGGATAGATTCTAAAAAGATTTCTAAAATCTGTTAAATTTTTAAAGACATAAGGCAGAGTATGACGTATCCTCTTAAAATTCTTAGTTATGTTGTTTTGTAGTTTTTATCTCTTCACCATTTCAAAATAAAGACATAGCATTGTTTAATAATTTACCAATTTCAGTGGATAATTCTCTGTTTAATTTCCAAGCAAGTTCCCCATCTTTAGCAAGTTGATGTAATTGAGAGAAATCGCTTAGATCAACAGCCCAGAGAAATACTTAAAGATACTAGGCAATTTAAGAAATTAAGGAGCAGTGGGGAGGAGGGGGTATTGGAATGATTCATTAATATTTATTAAGTTAGTATTAGTCAGTTTTGATCGAATAATTCTCCCCAACTATTATAAAAATTCTTATCTCAGTCCATGCATTGTCTGTATCCTGAGGCCATTCTGGCCATAAATTCTCTAGCATTACTCCTCCAGATAAAAGATTTTCTCCACTAATGACAGCTATAGGTCCATCTCTTTGACCTGGCAAGAGATTAGTTTTACAACTAATTGTGTGTATATCCGGATCGGGAAGTCCAAGTTGTAGAAGTAGCTGGGCAAGGTATTCGTCAACTATTTGAGGACCAGGAGAAAGTGCCCATCGTGATGGAAGTCGACCAGAAGGCATTTGAACAAGTACCTTAGAAGAAATAATTTATAATAACACAAAATATTCTTATTCGCTTTGGCCTATATCCCTATTTAAAAAGTAATATAAAATAATTAGGTAACTTGAAAGTAAAGAGCGGGTTATTAAAAATAAAATAAAACTAAACATTAATTAAGTTAATGTCATTTGAATTGGCACTAAAACTTGAATTGTTACTTGAATTGTCATTAGAATCATTAATATCACAACGTTGAAAAAGCGCGTAAAGAAACAAACGATTAGGCCCAAAACGTGGAAAATAGCCGCGACCAGCAAGTCCACAACGTCCCGATGGATTTAAAGGTAACCCATTTCCATTTAACATAATTCCGTCATTTAATATATTTTCAGATTTTCCTTTATCAATTAAAGATAAAAATTGGAAAAGCCTTTTTTGCCTCCATTGACAGCCAATATCTAAAAGATTTTGAACTGAAGCATCCTGAGCATGTTTTTGTAAGTCTATAGGAAGCTGGTCAATTGGCAAGGAAAAACTGTTTGGACGGTAATGAGGTAAAAGTCGAAGCCAATTACGAAGAGATGGATTGACCTAAAAAATAAAAATGGAATCTCTAAGAGAGCTGGAAAAACAAGGATTTAATACTGTAATGAACTTTGCTGGAATTAGAGAGATATGAGATAGGATTAAAGAATTATTCTAAAATTTACCTTTAATCTTGATGTATCTTTAATATATTCCCATCTTGATTCCTTTTCTGTTTCCAATCGTTGAGTAAAAACACTAAAATCGAGTAAAAGACTTGTTTTGTCTATTTCTGTTTTTTGCTTAATTTCTTCAATTTTATTTTCTTTATTTAATTCATTCAATAAATTAATAGCTAAATCACGCCAAAATCCACCGCTTGAACGATAACGAAAACTTTGTACCTTAAATATTGAAATTTATTTTTAATAAATATTTATAAATAAACTGAAGGGTTTTTGTAAACAGTACAATATTTTCTTTTGCCAAAATTTTGTGAAGTATTCAGAGCATTATTATTTTTTAATCCATTTTGTGGATAACAAGAAAAATTATCAGAAGCACCAAATTTGCAACAAGCTAGAATAGCAAGGAAAATAGGAGTTAATGGAGGTGGCAAACATGGGCGTAAACTTAATAAACAAAGAATAATCATCATTTTGTTTTTATTAGAAAATATCTCATAATTTTTAGATCTGAAAGAATTCTAACTGAATCTATGATTTTTCCTTTTCAAAAAATTTAGGAATAAAATATTTAATAATTCTTTTTTTACCTAAAACTAATTATTAAAGAATATCTCTGATTCATCCAAATATCTTCAACTTTATTTTTGTCTAATTTAAATAAAGCACTAATTAAGATTGCTAAAAGTAAAGGCCAACAAAACAAATTTAAAAGAACAAAAAATTCAATCAATGAAAATTTGGCAAGCCAATGTTGGGATGGACAGCGTGGATTGGCATATCCACCTAAGGCTTGGCAATAAGGTCTATTTTCGGGAAGCAATTGGCGTTGGCATTCAGTGGATTGATGGAAAATATCTTTAAGATAAATCTTTATATTTATATAATTAATAGAAAAGTTATAAATTTTTGAAGTGATTGGAAGGGAATTGCCTTTATCTTGATTACTAGAAATGATTAAAATATAAAGGAAAAAGCGGAGAATCGGCAAGAAATTCCTTAATTTATATGTGCGTTCGAAGCTTATTGCTACTTCCTTGGGTTTGAAAAAAATCGCAATCAAAAGTTCTTAAATCAATGGGTACCCCTTAATGACAAGTCTAATTTTAAAAAAGTACCATCATAAAAGTACATAAAAATTGGACTCGACTGAGTAAAGACAAACCTAACATATATTTGGTATTTTTGTTTAATCAATAATTCCAGGTACCGTTTAAACTTTTATCAATTTCCCCATTAAATAAACTTACTCAAATCTGTCGTAAAAAATTGTTTAAAAGTCCAAACAAAAGTTTCTCCCATAATAACAGGTTGCGCACTAAGATCAGGAAACAAAACAGATTTTAAAACAATTGTAGAAATAATTATAAATAATAAACAAAACATCAAAAATGGCAACAAAATTTTCCAAAACATTAAATTAATTTTAATAAATAATTGCCCAATTAATTTAAATAAAGGTAAATAAATATATAAACTTCTAGTAAATTCAAATAACATAAATAATGACCAAAATATTTTTAATTCATAAGCTAATGAAGAGAAAGACGAAGAATTATTTTTTCTTCCAATTGATGAAGTAATTAATAAACGAATAATTAAAAGTAATAAAAGAAATGTTGAAGTTGTAATTATATCAATTAATATATTTAATCTTTTGCCATTCCAATTTATTTGTTGAGACCAACAAACATAAACCTAAAGAAAAATTAGAGAACTGTCCAAGACCGAAAAACTAAGAGGAGTCAAACTAGAGGTCTTGAATAGCTCTATTAGATATCAGAAGCGGGTCGGCGTACCCGAAACTCTGGCTTTTCTCTCCATCTAAAATGAGTAGTAACAAATTTATTGAAAACTCTTGAATGCGAGAGTCAACCCCAAATAATTAAACTAGTAATCTTAAACTAAAAACATATTGTATATATCAGATATCAATTTATGCATTTTTTCAACCCTTCAGATCTTCTATTACGCTTAATTATTTTATCCTGCTAATATCAGAGATCAAGCAAAGCACTCAGATATTATCTTGACTAGGTTGTTAAAACGAATGAATTTTAGTTACTAATTAATAAATTATTTACCCAAATAGAGTCAATAACCCAACATAAAGCCCACAGCCAAATAAATTGTTCAATCCATCCAGACAAAAAACATCCCGGTTGAGCAACAGCCCAACAAAGAAAAACCAAATAAATTAGTCGAAACATTAAAGATAACCAATATTTAACTATTGGTGTTGAATAAAATAAAAATAAAGTTTTTGGAGTATTAATAATTGAAGGTAAAAATAAAGAAGAAATTTGTGGAGAAAGTAATCGAAAATTGGAAGTAGTCCCATCAATTCCTCCAGCTCCCCCAGCAGAATTAGAACCAAGTAATAAACGACTTGAACGACTTTGTCTGAAAATATTTGTGTGTTTTGGGTTAAAATTGACGTTGGAGACTGATTAATTTTGAATTTTGGCAAGTAAGGATAAAAAGTAAGGAAAGGAAAAATAAGGAAAAAATGAATCGACCCTTCTTTTAAGATAGGGTTTTGAATTTTACTAATAAACTATTGTTTTTAAAAGTTTAATGATAATTGGAGAATATTTGTAAAACTAAGACTTTGTACATATAGAAGCCCATTTCCACTCATGGCCATGCAGTATTTCTGAATGTAAAATATAGAATTTCTTTAAGATAGGCCCAAAATTATCAGTAACTGAGCAGTTATTTATTTACAGAAATTAAGTGAGGATAAATATTATTCTTAGTGAATATGTTAGCTGTTTATAAAATTAATAGTCGTCCAATGCCAAATTTTAATTTCACCTTCTACTCCGTTCAGAAAGGCTTCCACTTCCACCACCATCACAAAACATGAGTGAACGTCTATCTGGGCTAGGTCGTCGACTTCCTAAACCATCACCAGGCTTTTGACGTTGTCCTGTAGAAGGTAATTCATTTCGAGGTTTTCTAATCTCTATTGAACGGAGTTGTGATGCTGAAGGTAGGAATGAGTCAGTTACTGTACTGTTGTCATTTGTGCTTATCTGACAAGTTTAAAATTAACGGTAGAGGGAAATAATTTTTTAATTTAAAAGACGAAAATGTACTATATAAAAGCCCAAAGATAATCCTACTAAATAAATAAATCAAAGCCTAATCAATCGCTGCCAAAGAGAAGTGTTTCCGGTCGACAACTAAAAAGAAGCGGAAGCTATCAACAATGGATCTGATTGCCTATTTGATCTTTGCTATTCTCTGTTCCGTTGCTGGATATGTAAGTTTTATATTTTTTTCTTAAAATTTTTTACAAAAAATTCTGTTAATTTATTTTCAGTTCGCGGGCAGCTACATGCGCAAATTGCAAAAGAAGAGTGCGGCGAAGAAGTCCAAGACAAAGGCGGGCAAATCGCAATCGGCGGAGACGGCACACAGTGGAAAGAAGAGAAGATAGAGAAGGGAAGGATGGAACTAATAGATAAATATGGCAATTCAAAGAACATTAGGGAAATAATTTCTGGATTCTTTTGTGCCTTGTAAATAGTATATTTGTGATAATAATTATGTCTAATATTTGTAAATATATATAATTTGTTATTTTCCCTATGTTTATTGTAATCTTGTATTGTGTTGAATAAATAAAATGCTTTGCAAGAGGATGAAATCTTTTTGTTTAGAGATTAGACATAATTCTAATTTTCCTTTCTGAACTTGTAAAAATTACGAAAAAGGGCACTCTTTTCTATAAACCAAAATAGGCACCTAACTATAATTGTTAGAGATTAGCGCGATTAATTAGAGAAGCTTTGATTGGGAATTTTAATACTATACAATTTCTTGAAGATTTAAAAATTGGTCTGAATCAAATTTTAAAAATAAATAATTTAATCCAAAATCTCTTCTTTTACCTGATTTATTTGATCGTTCTCATCAATCCCTTCATTTCCAATATTTACAGTATCAACAGGAATTAAAACTCCAGGACTAGATCTTCGATCTTCTCCTTCCCTTCCACTAATAACTCCACCAAATTGAGCACTTCTAATTGAGTGAATACTGTTGGCAGAAGAGGAACGAACATTTCTTGGATGACGGCCATCTTCTAATAAAGCAACTGTTGGGCTTATTAAAAGTTTATTTGCCGAAGATAATTTTTGTGAAGTACTTTCCTTTAAAAATTTTTAAATTCTAAAAGATCCTTATTTTACTTGATTGATTGGCCGAATCCAAAAAATTGACGGAAAAACAAATAAAGAAATTAATAAAATTTTAATCCAATCGGGAAGTATATAACGATTGGAAATTGTTTTTATTTGTATTTGGCCATAAAGAAATTGTTGAATCCAATGTTGGCAACATTCGTGTGAAATAAAGGCTTTGGCATTTGTCTAAAGAAAATATTAAAAAATTAAATTATAAATTTAAAAACGGGTAAGCCTTTTAAAAAAATACTAAAATAATAGAAAAATAAAATTTTAACAAGCATAAAGGATAAGAATGCAATTGTCAAAAAAATTATTTCTAAAAAATAAATATTTGAAGGAATGTTAATCTTAATAGATTATTAGTCTCATGAGAAGATTGAAACATAAGAAATTTTAGTATTTGATTAAAAATTACATGTCTTCAAAAACAATGTTAGAGAGCACAGAGTAAGTTACTCTACTCATGCCAATAACTTTGACTTTTAGAATATCTAAGTTGGGTCTATTTGAGTCTCGAACTCTAATATTCCACAAGGGAATAAATTAAAGTATTTTTTAAACTCACTTCAAAAGCCAATTGAATCAACGTCAATCTTCTGTAAACTGAAGGTAAAGGTCTGCATAAAGCATTATAAGCTTTATTTTGATTTTTAGAATAAGCACAATCAATTAATTTAACAGCAAAATTAATTAATTTAAAAGAAAGTTTTTTCAATTTATTTTTATATAAAATCCATTGATTACATTTTTTAGCCAATTCTTTTGAAATTTTTGATAAAATTAAAGAAAGGGCTATTGGCTCGTTAGAATGAGAACAAAAAATTAAAACATCTTCTGTTTGAAGTAAAAATAAAGACCAAAAAGTAAATATTCTAAAAGGAATTTCTGTATCTTTTAAAAGTTGTTGTTGTTGTTGTTGTTGTTGTTGGAATTTTGTTGTTGATAAATTATTTTGTTGAGAAATTTTAAATAATTCTGATGGAAAAATATTATTACAAAGACCAACAGATAATCCTGTCTAAAATTATTTATCATTCCAAAATTAGAAATTTTTATTTAAAAAATCACCAATAGATTATTAAATTTAGTAGCAATATTCTCATCAATATGAGTCAGTTGTTCCGAATTTGTATAACCCAGTAATTGGCCAAGAACGATAGTATTAAAGAAATGCTTAATTATTTGAAAATGATAAAGATTTAATATAAATTTCACCCAGATTTATATCTCCGGTTATAAGTTATGTATATTCCGATTATCCCTGATTATAGGGCATTCCTAGAACCGACTGCTTAGTGATACTATAATGTGTATTTCGAAGATATTCTGAGGGAGAACTTCGTTTGGACTATTCAATGGGTGCTCCTAAATCCCTAATGCTTATTTTTTCAAAATTCAATTAATAATCTTTCACCTTTTCTTCTGCTTCGCCTGCCCATTTAATTAAAAATTCAGAATTAACAGGTAAAGGAATATTTTGTTTTAATAAAGAAGACAAAACATTTAGTCTTTCCTTTTCAGGTAAATTTAAAACAACAAAAAGAAAAGAAGAAAATTGTTTTTCTGTAAAATGTCCTTCCAAACAAATAAAATTTAAAGGACGGGAAACCCCCAATTTACACGATAATTCTAAAGGGCTAGCCCATTCATTTACATCTGCTGCACTTCTTATAAGTAAATCTAAGGCCTAAAAAAGATTTAATAATAAATTTTTTTTTATTTTTTAAAGTACTTCCTCTCCAATTTTATCTAAATTGTTGGCAGGCAAAAAAGCAAGCAATGAATGTTCTGATGTAGATATAGTTAATAAAAGTTGTAATACATATTTTTTAGCTTCTACAAAAAATTTTTTTTTGTAAATATTTAAAAATTTGTGGAGTCGGTTAACTCAAAATGGAAATTGAAACCATAAAATGGCACTTTAATTAACATTAAAATTTTTATTAATCACTAAGGCTCGAATTAATCACCAATCCAAATTATAAAATAGACCTATAATTTCACTTTCCACATAACGCCCAACAGTAGCCAAAGCTACCATACGTAATTCTCTTTCTAACCAAAATTCAAAAGCATTGTGTTCAAAAACGGCACTTTGAAAGAGAGAAAAGGCTGATTTTAGAACAACACATAATTCGCTTATATCCTTAATAAAAATATCTTTATTAGAAAAAATAAAAGCTAAAATAGGGCTGATTCTACATAAAACAAAAGCTTCCGATTATCTCGGGTTTAAAGGGGCTGTGGTGTGATAAGAAAAGATAAGAGGATAAGATTGCAGGAGAGAAGGAAGATAAGATTACTTGAACAACAAGTGAAGGCACACCACATTGTGCATAAATAACCAATTCCAATAAAGAAGATAAAGTAACTCCACAGAAAACAACTAAATTTAACGGCTTTTTTTCATTTGAAAGTGAAGAGGAAAGTAAAATAGTAGCTGGTGAATTTTGGGTAGAAATTGGTGTTTGTGAATGTGAAAAAGAACCAGAAATTGATGTTCTTTCTTCAGGTACTCCAATTAATAAAGCTTTAAAAGTAAAGAAAAATTTTGAAAAATTTTTCTTATTATTATAAATATTACCTGGAGGAGGTATTGCAAGTTTAATAGCAGCACATGCACGAAATAACATCATATTTCTTTCTGTGGGATTATTTTTGCCCCAAACAAGATATAAAGTATTTAATCGAGCATCAACCATATGAGGAGGTTCTTTTCTTGTTATTAGTGGAAAGTTTGGATCTTTTGTTGAGATATTGTGCTAAAAAAGATGTAATACTATTTGGGTGGAAATTATCTAGGGTTATCGGTTCGGAGCTAAATCAAGGAAGTGAGCAGTTTTTGGTTCCGTTCCGGTAATCCGAAGATTTCCCCATAATTATTTAAATATAAAAGAATATGTTTTCTCTCTAAAATAATAAATAAAATATTTACGATATCAGCAGAATTAATTCCAATCATTAAAGTCTCTTCAGGATTATCTCTATGTAAAAGAGCTGAACGAAGTGCCTTAGAAGCAGCATAAGCTAACGGATCAGAATGTTCTCCACTTGTAATTACCCAAAGACTACAACGTCCAAAAAGCTTACCAAGACCGTTAATAAGTCGTTCAGAGTTCTAATAAATTTAAAATATTTTTTAATAATTTTAAAATCGAAAAACTTCAAAACTAAAAGAATTTCCTGTTCCAACAAGTGAAAGTATCAATTCTGGAACTCCATGGTCTAATGAATCTGCAGAAGCAGCAAGTCGGCTTTAATGGGAATTGAAAAGGGATTTTTTATTTTAAGAAAACACCTATAAATATGTTTAACAGCTTGGGGAATCTGTAATGGAGTTGGAATATAAATTGCTGGACAATGCTGAATAACACCTTCCAAAGAAGTATTACCGCCATTCCATTCAGTATCAACAAAAATACTAACTGTATTAGTGTGAAGAAATTCGGTAGAATTTGGTTGGTTTCCATGAGGTAAAGACGTTGGGGGAATTGTGTAAAATTCCTCATCCATTTTTTAAAATTTTATAGCCTGAAAGCTAACATATAAACTTATCATAAACTTTTCTAAGTGAATGGCCGCCATTCTATTTTTCAATACCCTAAAAAAGGTCATTCAATTTGAGAGACCATTTAATTAAAATAAATACGGTGTATATAGTAAATGAGTAAAAAACGGCTTAGGGGCAAAATAAATAAGTGTTTTGAAATAATTTTGTTATTTAATAATTAATAATAATGTCTATCCATAAAAGAAATACATATTTTTTGTGTAATAATAATTAACGGAATAAAAGTAAAAAGTGGGTTTGCTCTGATTGACTTAAATAAAACAAAATGAAGTGTTAAAGTTAATTCAATTAGAGATTTAATTGATCAAATTATCGCAGATACTAAAAATTGAAAACAATCGGAATTATTTGTTCGCAAGAATATAGAGAATCAATAATTTAAAAAAAATTAAGTTTAAAAAAATGTATTAAACAAAATATTTGCCCCAGTTATTGTCACCTAGATTTGAGCGTGATATACAAAAACTTTCTTTCAAATTATCGAGGACTTAGATAATACACTCTGTCCCAAAAATATACATCCACCTATATTTTGTGGTTTAAGACCGTAAGTCGTCAACGGATTAATTTAAAATTTTGTGAACAGTAAAATAAAGAGAGTAAAACTCCCCGTAACAAAAAGTCCACAAATACTGTACTTATTTTCGGCTCTCTAACTGCCACAATTATTAACGTCCAACTTTTCTTCTCTAACCACACTATTTCCAATTAGCCCTATTCATTTTAGTTTGCCGCAGGCGAAGTTTTTTTTTGATGATTGTTATTTATTTTTTTATAATTTTTAATAATTTAGATTTTTATTACAAATGAGCAATAGTAATTTACAAGATGGTCATGAAAGACTTTTATTTGAATATTTTATTGTGGCAGGATTAAATGACAAAGAAAATTGTGATGAATTTCCGGCTCATTCCTCTGATGGAAAATTAAATAATGGAGAAGCAAAGGCTCCAATAACAGATATTTGTGTTGTTATTTCAAGTGCAGGAGAGACGGTTTGTTTTATTTTTATAAAAAATAATTTTTGAATTTTGGACGAAAATTCGATTTTTAAATTTAGTTAATCGAAAATTTTCGTCTTCATTTTTGGATATTTTTTCCATTTGACACTTTTATAAAATGACCATTAACTCCGCTTTTTTGATTTCATTTTATTGCTGAACCTTGATATTTTTCTATTTAAAATTTTCAGACACCTGTCGACTTTGAAAGAATAGAAACAACACCTTCTGGCTATTTGGCTAATTTAAATCACGGGTCTATACGTTCTACAGCTTGTTTTGTTTGTTTTAAACGCGGATATCATAAACCGCCTCTTATTGACCTTGGAATTCTTGATGAAAGTAGAGGGGAAAAGCCTTGTAGTGTTAGTTGTTTTTAATTTTGTTTTTTTATAGAATGTCATTTTTCGAATATTTTTTGAAAATTACCTATCCAAATATTGTCAGGACTTAAGCTCCGTCCCATTGAATGAAGTATCATAGTTGAGAGGTTTGAGAGAACTGAAAAATACATTTGGGGTTTTTATTAGCTTTCGATTTCTGGTGAATTTTATTTCCCCGCTTTTGAGCATAGCTTAATTTTATGTTCATTATTTATTTAATTTTTTTATTTTATAGGATGCAACTGTAATTGAAAAAACTCCTTATGGTCTTTCGGCAAATATTAGCAATAGCAATTCTCAAAGCCTTTATTTTACATTTAGACGTGCTAAACCAGATGCTCCTCCACATCAACTTGTCATTACAGATATTTGTGTTATTTTAGAAAACAAAAATGAGCAGCCTCCCCATACTTATTACAAAATTCCAAAAAATCTGAATAGAGTTTGGTTTTTTTTATTTTTTAAAAATTCCATCATTTTCGCAGAGTATGCTTGGTTCGGAAGTCTATATTTGTTTTAAAAAATCCCAGATGATGTGCAAACGTTTAGCTTATAGTGCTAGTGTTTTGGATTGTTTTCCACCTCTCAAAAGTGATGAAGACTCAATTCTTGTTCAAAATGTTCCAAAATTTTTTCTTCCGATGGGCGCTTCAATTGTTAGTTATTTTTTGTTGGATTTAAAAAATTCTAAAATTTTTTTTAAAGGAAGCATGGCCTGAAAGTTGTGTTGGTTCCGAAAAGAATTCTAGTTCCCGGACATTTAGCACTTGTGTTTTTACAGATGAGGTATTTAAACTTTATGATCTTTAAAATTTCCTCCTTATTTTAAGGCATATAATAAATATTATGGCGCATCTGTAACATTTTTTGAACCATACACAAATACTTTAACCGACGAACAATTAGAAAAATTTGATCTTGGAGATGGCTTTAGAAAATTTCCAAAATCCATAGAATCTTCTACTACGTCAATTCCAAACTCTGTGGATAAGAAAGTTGATGAAGAGGGTGCTGCTACAAATCAAGAAAATTACCTCTTTTATTGTAATAAAGCAATTTGTATTGTTTCTCGTTATCCATTCTTTGAGCCATTCCGACGCTTTCTCTTCTTTCTTTTAAATTCTGTAACTGTTGGAAAATCAAAAGTTCCTATTGAGCGATATATTTCGCATTTGGTAGGTCTATTTTGATTATTTTTAATTGGGGTTTCTAGAAAGTAAAATTAAAGAAATTTTTTTATATCATATACGGAATTCATTTTACATTAGGAAAACCATTACTGGGTTAACGTTATTTAAAAATGCTTTTTTCGGGATTGCCTTTTTAATTTTTGTAAAGAATATCAGACAATTTTTTAAGTTATTTTCTCCTTAAATTGTTTTTTAAGATGTATGAAGTTCCATTCCCTTCGCCATCTCGTCCACGAATTTTAATGGAACTTGGAAACGACATGATAGATTTAAAGAGTAGTGACGACAGCCAAATCCCTCTCACTGGTGCTGATTTTTTTGAAACACTAAAGTGCCTTGGAACAGAAAATTTGCTTTATGCTATGCTTCTAACACTTTTAGAACAAAAAGTAATTTAAATTTTGGTATTTATTTCAATTTCTTTTTTAAAGATTTTGGTTCATTCTTTACGTCCTTGGCTTTTGGCATCTGTGACGGAAACTTTTTGTGCAATGATTTTTCCCTTTTCTTGGCATTTACCTTATATTCCACAATGCCCTTTAGAAGTTGCTGATATTTTTCATGCTCCACTTTCTTTTATGGCAGGAGTTGATTCGAGGTTTTCTTCTGAAATAATTTTTTAATAAAAGTAATATTGTTTTTAGATATTTTGACTTGAAAGAAGACCCTCCTTCTGACGTTACTTGTTTTGATTTGGACACTGCCACAGTAAGCAAATCAAGTGTTAGAAAATTTTATAAACTGGATATGTTGCCTAAAAAGCCTCTAAAAAGGCTTCGAAATGTTTTGGATGAAATTTTTATCAAAACTACTATTGAAAATGCTTCCTCTAGAACTGAAAAAGACAACGAAAAGTTATATTTACAAAAAATTCAGTCAGAAACAGCAATTCGTGAAGCGTTTCTAAAGTATTCTTAATTTTGTGTATTTTAATTGTTTTTATAAAAATATTTAAGATTTGTTTGTTCTTTGATGGATGGCTATTTGGATTATCTTCGTCCACTTTTAAGCTCTCCAAAAAGTGAAGAAGAATTGGACATTAATCGCTTATTTGATTGGAATCTTTTTCTTCATTCACGCGACAAACACTCTTCTTTATTTTATCAAAAATTTCGTGAGACAACTTGCTTTATTCGGTTTATAGAGGAACGTTCTGGTGCTTTGTCCGAAAGAGGTGAAGTTGGAAGTGGTTCTGTTGATAGAAGCATTTATTATATATTTTTTGATGATTGTATTTCAAAAATTAATACAGGTTTTTTTTAGATTTTTTAATTAAAATACTCTTACTGTTTACTACCTGGATTTAGGGATTCACGTTATTAGATTTGTTTGGAATCTTTCTTAAGATTAATTTTTACTTAAATTTTAATATTTTCTATGATCTTTTTAATATTTATTCTTTTCTTTTAGAATTGCAAAATGCTGTGAGCAGTAAAGACAGAGCAGCAGCTAAAGAGCGTGTAAACAATATGCGTTTACTTGATGCTGATTCAATCCGTGCTAATCGAACTGTGGTTATTCAGGCACCACAAATGCTCAATCCAGAATTTAAAGATACAACCTTTACTTTTACTTCTTTTCCTCATCGTTTTTGCGATAAGCTTTTTGAACGTGACTTTATACGAAATGCAGCTGCATCTCGTCCACCTCAACATTATCTTCACTCTAGTACAAAATTAGGTTTATTAATGGATTGAAAATTAATTTTCTAATTTAAATAATTTAGGTAATAAAAATATTGTTTTGCGAACTCGTCAAGAAATTAGAAAATCCATGTCAGATACTTCAATCCTTTATCATCAAAATATAATGTATTGGCCTCGTTCTGTCCTTTTCTTTGCTTATTCAATTTGGTTTATGCAACTTCCATCAATGTTGGCTT
Source organism: Meloidogyne arenaria (assembly GCA_036172955.1). Classification (NCBI taxonomy): domain Eukaryota; kingdom Metazoa; phylum Nematoda; class Chromadorea; order Rhabditida; family Meloidogynidae; genus Meloidogyne; species Meloidogyne arenaria. The sequence continues at coordinate 2,132,430 of JARQAB010000046.1, read as the reverse complement.
TGGCTAGGAGTAAAAAGAAAATGTTGATTCTTGGATTAAGAGTTTGTTCTTTTCAGTTTTTTAGGAATTATTTAGTCCCGTGAAAGGAATATTTGCACGTTTTGATTTCTGTTTTTTAAAATTTCACCAATAACTTTTCTTAATATTTTGCAGGTTATTGCTCGAATGGAACAGTTAATGTTGCCTATTCATGATCAAATATGTTATAGAGTTCTAATGCAACTTTGTGGTGATTATGATCATCCTGAATTGGCTGTTTATATTTTGCGAAAAATGCTTCGAATAGGGATTGTCCCAAATGCTGTTACATATAAAGTTTACCATCAGGCATTGATAAAAGTAAAATTTGGGTTGGTTCTCAGAAATTAATTCTGACAAGTTTAGGGTAATTGGCCTTCTGAAAAGAGAATTTGCGCAATTAATTCTTGGAGAAAACTTCGTTTATGTTTAGAAGTTTGTATCAGATTTAAACAATTTCTGCCACAGTTTGATACATCTTCCGAATTTGTGGAACAAGAGGCATCACCAAAAAATACTTCTGATGAACTGGTGAATAATGCAGAAGATCAAGAAAGTATTGTTAAAGAAACTGGTAAAGAGTTAATCATTTTTATTTAATTATCGTTAATTTAGGTATTATTATCGATGAGATTGAAGTAAATGAAGATAAAAACCCCTCAATTATACAAAATCATCAAGAAAACAATTCTAACAACGTCGATGGCTACTTTGACCCTTTAGGCGCAGAAGTTCTTAATAAAAAACGCACAGAAACAAATACAGTCTCTAATCAAATCAAAAACACACCTTTAATGGAAAAAGCTCAATCTCGTCTAAAGAAATCACCAAATGGCAAAAATGCAATTATTAAAGTTAAAAATACTTCCTTTATTAGCCCAAGTCGAGAAAAATTTATGAAAGAACATTCTGCTTCCCCTTTTGCTTTAGAAGACGAAGGGCAGTCATTTGCAGACAAAATGTCTCTAAATAGCGAGAAAAAGAAGAGAAGATCATTACGACTAGGAGGATCTTGGTTTAAAAATTTTGCTTCAAATTCACCAATTTTCAATACTTTAATGAATCGGAGTCACACGACTGGTGAAAAGAAAATAATTCTTTTATTTAAAATTTTTCTGAAATTTTTAGAAAATCTTGAAAAAATGAGCAAAGATGGCGGTAGTAGTATGAATTCAGATACTGCATCAGCTTCTACTTCTGCTTTGAGTGTAACTCCAAATTTGTTTACTTTGGCTAATAAAATGAGAAAGAAAGCATTGAGAAGTAATTTTTGAGGAAATTGATTGAAAATTCTAAAAATTTTTTTTCAGCCTATAATGAAGTTTTGGGACCAGCGACTGAATTACTCGAACGTTCAGGAATTAATCCTGCTAGAATACTCAATGAGGCAAAATTAAATCTCAGTAAATCTTATCAAAATCCTGATCAATCACTTCTTTCTACAATTTCCTCGTCTAATAATAATTTAATGGAAACAGGCGGGGACTTTTTCTTTGTAAGAAGATTATGTTTTGGTTGTTAAAAAATTTTTTATTTTAAGCGTTGTACAAGAAATGCTAAGGATCTTATCTCAATTAGTTATTGGATGCAAGAGGTTATACCTGATGATAATACAGAACTCAAAAATGTCTGGTTAAGAAAAAAGGAAGATGATGATTCTTTTTTACCTGAAGACTTTCTTGGTAATTTTTTTCAAATTTAATTAAAGATAAGTGTTTTTTAGATGTTTTTATTTGTTCTTCCTCAATTTGTTCAAATTGTGAACAAGCTGTTTACGACGATGAACTTACTCTTGGTTGGTGTGTTGATGATGCTAATTTAAACAGTATTTGCCCTAATTGCCAGCATAATTTCTTACCTTCACTTAAAATTTGTATAAGAGTAAGGGAACTACAACAAATACCTATTGACCAACAACAAAGCCCTAACTCGACAGGAACTTCATCTTTTTCTGTTACTAATACTTCTGGAAAGGTGACTGAATTAAAAAATATTGTATAGAATTATTTGTGCATATAAGTAGAGCCCGGACGGAGGGCTCGGTCGATATTTTTTCGATAATATCGGAAAAAATATCGATAATTATCGATAAAAAATCGTATCGAGCCGGGCTCTACATATAAGGGAGTGTTGGATTGGGGTTCGAGTACTTAACCCTGATCCCTATATGATAATGGAAGTTAAATTAAAAATGTCCTGATGACAATGACTACCTGTTTTTTCTCTATTGTTTTCTCCTTGTTTCTCTCTTGTTTTCTGGATGAATTTTATCTATCTAATCGCCACCAAATACTGATTTCACTAATTTTTTTTCTAATTTTCAGATAGTCCAAGCCTTTACTGTTCCTTATGTCAATCCATTGGTATTACGACGTGAATTGGAAACACTTTTGATTGAAGATGGTCTTTCAATTCTTGGAAGGCCGTCAATGCGCATTTCCCATCCAATTATCTTTTGGAATATGTTCTATTATTGCCGTCGTCTTGAACTTCCAACACATTTACTTACTTGGGTATCTCCAGCTGTTGTCATTCATTGTGTGCAGAATATGTTGAGACTACCTTCACAAGAAGAGGAGGAGGATACAGTGCAGAAAAATTAAAATCTGGTGGGAGCTCTTTAAATTTATTCTTTTTAAAATTAAAAATTATTAAATAAAATGAATAATTTAAAATAAAATAATAAATTTAATTTTATTTAAAAAATGTAATTTTTTTTTGCGTGAAGATCGTTTATGCAATTGTTCCTTTAATTGTTTTTTTTCTCCCAAATTTCTTATTTGACAATCAAAAGAATTTTTTACTTTACCCATTTAAGATAACGAGATATACTTCTTTAAAATAATTTCTTAATCTTGTTGTCATGGTAATCTTTCCGCCTACGTTTTTTCTTCTTTCTCTAACGGTCTCCCCGACCCATACCCACATATCTAGCAATATTTCTCTATCAAGAATTGTTCTATTTCCATATTTTTTCGTCTTTACCATATAAAGAAAGGACGTATTTATGGGCGCAATGGCTACGTGTTATTACTTTTCGTTTTTTATTAAGCCTTTTATAGAGAAAACCCTCAATAACTCAGGTAATGCGCCAAGCCTTTCAAGTGCACACAATGCATTATTTTCTTTGCTTAATTAGTTAATTTCCATGGTTTCCTTTTTGTTTATAATTTTGAATTTTCTGCCATATTATTAACAATTAACTTTTTTCTCTTCACTTCTTTCACGCAAACAGATTTGTTAAATTTAAGATTGGCATTGTTAAAAACTTTCTTTTCTTTTCTTAAAACATTGTGACAAAATTAAAAAGACCTTGCCAACAATTATGTGGAACTAAACTTCAATTTCCCAACAAAGCCTATTATTTTCCTCATAATCCGTCTACCTTTACTTTGTTATGTTTTTATATTACATCTGGCTAATATTTTATCATATTTGTTATCCAATTATGAACAAATAATTTTTTATTAATTTTTCTTTTAGAAATTTTACAGAATTCTTAAAAAATTAAATGGACACCGACAAAACACGGGCACTTTTTGCCCCACTTATTCAGCGACCAGTATTAACTGATCAATTACTTAACAGACCACCATTTAAATTTCTTCATGACATCGTATCAGAAGTTATTAAATCAACAGGTTATTCGGACGGACTTTTTACAGTCGACGAACTTGATTCTACTAAAGCTTCATCATCACGTGATAGTAAAATTGCTTTTCTTCAAAAACTTATTGATTTACTTAATATTAATGGTGAATTAGATGATTTGAAGCCTGCTAAAATTGTTGCTGGAAAAGAACCAGAATTAACAAATATTTTACTTCAATCATTAGCTATTGAAGCTGCAGCATATAAACAACAACAAAAGGAGAAAAAGACAACAACTAAATCAAAATCCAGCAAATCTTCATCTAAAGAAAAGGCAGAAAAAAGCAAGGAAAGAGATAGCTCCAAATCCCGAAGCAAAACTACCTCGAAACTGAAAACTAAAGATGAAAAAGAAGAGAAAGTTAAAGTTCCAGAAGAGTCTTCAAAAGTTAAGAAATCGAAGAATGAAGAACAAGTAATCCTTGAGACTAAAAGCAGAAGTAAGGAGAAGAAAAGTTCTACTTCTAAAGAAAAGACATCAAAGGATTCTACATTGAAAGAAAATAAAGAAAGGAAAAAGAAGAGGTCTGATTCAATTTCTAAATCTGGAACAAAAGTTTCTACAACTGAAGTGACTGCTTCAGCTTCTCCCATTTTATCTACTCAACAACAAATATCTCAACCTCATACAGAGTTGTTCTACAATTCTAGTCTTCCTAATACTGGAAGAACCCCACCAGGAAGAGAGTCAAGCGGTGGAACTTCTAAAGGAGGAGATGATTCAGGAATTGCAGAGGAAACAGGAGCGGAAAGTGAAAGGCATGATCTTTCAGAAAGATCTATTTTGGCAAAAAATAGGTTATTTATAATTCTAAATCATTAAAGATATCTTTTGAATTTTAGTCGTCCTGAATTTATTGAAGTTACTGATTCAACACCTGATTTGCCTCCACCTCAGCCTTTTAGACCTGGCACAGCAATTGGACGACCCCAAACAGCGATAGGTAGACCAGGAACAGCAGTAGCACGTCCAGCACCTCCAAAGCCAAAGAAAAATATTATTGCTACAAATTTAAATGAAGAAGAGTCTTCAATACAAGCTGAAAATAAAATGTTAAATTTAATTTTGGATGAAAAGAAGGAAGAAACAAAAAATGAAGATTCTTGGTGGAATGGTGAATTAGTTGAAGAAGAGGATGAGCAGCATTTTATGTTAAATTCTACTGGTGCAAATATCAACAAGTTGGCAGAGAGTAGTGAAGAACATGGAGTTCTTGTAAATAAAATTATTGAGAACACGAGAGAATTGGAGAAAGATCAAATTAAGGTTCTTAACTATTTAATAAGACATTTCATTGAATGAAATTTGTTTTCAATGATCTGTCTTTTATTTTTCATTGAAAAAAATTAATTTCTAAAGGTTGACGATACATTTATGGAAGGAGATTCTCTTGATATGCACGAACAAATACGAATCCGTGCTGAAATTGAAACAACACAAAAATCACTTCAAAAAATGACTCAATATGTCCAACCATTAGTTAGGACATTAGAATTTGTTGTCGACGATTTCGATTCAATGTTGCGTGAATTGGAAGAGACAAGAAAACAAATTTCAATTTTGGAAAGAAAATTAGCAGAGCAAACAGTTAATGCAGATTCTGAAACAACAAAATTAAATATTGCAATCTCAACAATTGATAACGACATTGAACAAGTTAAAGAACAAATTGCTGGATCAACAGCAATTATTTTGAGGAATGAAAATAAACTATCAGAATTACTTTCAGTTCCTCATAAATAATTTTCTTCTCTCATTTCCTCCCCTTTCTCTTTCATTTCTATTAAATTTTCTAAATAGAAATTTTAAAATATCCCAAAAATTTTCTCTCAATTTGCCTTAATTTTTCTGCATATACGATCTTCCCCTCTAATATTATATTTAATATATTCCGTGATATTAAAATTTTGTTTAAATTATTTTTCATCGTTAAAGATGATTAAAATATATATCAAATTGTTTTAGAAAATTTGTATAGATAAAATTTTTTAAAAATATTTTAATTAACTTTTTAGCATGCTGCTTCATTGCCATATATAACTTATCAACACTTTCTCTACAAATACTTTGGACTATCCGTGTTTGTTTAAGAAGTTTTTGTTAGTAAATATATATTTAATGATTCTTAAATTTTTTGACAAAATATCAAGTCTTGTACATCGATAATATTATCCCACATTTTTAATTCAGTACAATTTTTGGTAACTTGTGATTATTTAGATATATTTTTACATTTAAAGCATTACTGATTTTAATTTTTCGTTAAATATACATATTTTGATATTACCTAAATTCCTTTTAAGTTTTACGTTTTTCCGAAACAATTTTTAGAATAGTGCGATTTAACTTTACCCTATATTCATTCTAACTAAGGTTCGAATTTAACATTTACTTTTTATGTTTATTTATTTTTCTGACGTCACAATTAAAAAATAAGCGAGATTAATATAAATTGTTATTCATATATTGTTATAAATTTAACGTTTTAATTAAGAATTACCTTTATCCACATTTCATATACATAATTGTTAATAAAAATTAAAAATGAACATTAAAATCAGTAATGTTTATTTATACTTTTAACTAGGGTTGGGGTTTTCGAGTCGGCCCGACGTTCGAGTCATTTTTTCGGGCCTCATTTATGTATATAGGACCGGGCCCCAACCCTACTTTTAACAAAAATATTCAAAATTGGCATTAATTTCCTCAATTTCTTTTTGCATTTATAAAAGCTTTGCCTCTTTTTTCGGGTCTGCTTTGTTTAATGGATGGGATTTTTATTATGTTTAACATCAAATTTGTAAACACTTCCAAGGGAAATCATTTACATAAAATACATCCAAATCTTTTTTAAGTTCTGCTTCTCAATTCTTTTTGATTGTCTACAACGGCACGGCGAATAAATTTGGAATTCTTTAAAATTTTTTAAATCCCATCCATTTAAATTGCCATTTGAATTTACTCAGTAATTTTAAAAAATACTCTAAAAATTATTTTCCCTTTAAGATGACTTTTTTTAATTCGGTCTCATTTCTCCATTTTATTGTAAAGGCTATAAAATTTTTTAATAAAAAATATAGGTATATATTCAAATATTTTCTTAAAATGTTTCGATTATTTTTATTTTTCTTAAAAAATCATTTCAATAAGAATTATATAAGAAATGTCACTTACCTCAACAAATTCTTCATCAAATTTTTCATCGCGAGGTGTTCGTTTAAGAAATGAATTTTTAACGCTGGAATATGTCAATAATAAACCACTTTTTAAGTCAATACGTAAAGCGGTGGGTCTTTAAAAATTATTCTTAAAATGATTTTAAGTTGAATGTGCTTGTACTAGTGGTCGTAAAAAATTCGTACTCGTACCTTTATACGAATACGAAAAAAATATGCTGCGTACAAGTACGAGCAAAATTCTCATTTCCAAGCTGGTAGTGAGACACCTCGAGAGGTCTCTCTAGCAATTATAATTCTATAATAGTTTACTCTGAAATTTATTTAGGTTGGAAAAATTTAATTTTTTAGACTTCATATTCATACAAAATGGGAATCCAAAGAAGAGATGGACATTTTCTCAATATTGAAGAAACTTTATATTTATCAGAAATTGGTGCTGCAATTGTTGTTGATCAAAAAGGGAAACAATTAACAATTCCTCAATTATATAAAATTTTGGGGAATTTACGTGTTTCTTTATTAAAGTTTTTTCAATTAAAAAAATATTTTTTATAAATTTATTTTTAAAGATATACAGTTTTTACTCAATTAATTAGAGCTGGTTATGTTGTTAAAACACCCAAGAAAAATCAAGAAAATAATAACCAGTCTTCATTTGGATATTCTGTTAAAATGAGAACTTTTCAATTTCCTAAAGAATTAATGGATCAGGTGAAGGAATTAAAAAATAATTTTTTGAAAATTTTATTTTTTAGTTTCCTCATGTTTATTCAACCAAACTTCCATCAGGCCCTTTTTCTTTTCGTCTTCATCTTCCACAAATAAATACTCAATCTGGAATAACTCATTTATTTATGTCTGATATTGAAAGTGAACATATTAAAATTTTAGATTTAAATACAAAAATGGCAGAGAAAATAAAAAAAGTAAAAAAAGAAATAAAAATAATTATATTTAAATTCCCCTTAATTTTAAGTCAGAATTTCAATTAATTTCAAATATTCGACGTTTTGACAGAGAACCTTGGGAATGTTTAAGACCTAGATATTGGCCTAATTTAAATTGTTTAAGTTCTTGTGAAAATTGGAAAACTTATCAAATAAGAAGGGAAGCAATAATTTCAAATAGAAGAGGAAATAAAAGAGGGAGAATGAGAGAAGATGAGGAGGGAAATAATAGGTGAAAATAAATTTAAAAAATAATTGAAAAAATATTTTTTAGAGAGCCTGGCTACGATTATGAATTGTTTAGTAAAGGTGCTACTAACAGAGCAATCTACAGAGTTTTGGTTATTGAGTAAGGAGAATATTTTTGATTTTATTTTAAAGAAATTTTGATTTTTCGAAATTTCGAGAAGTTGGCATTTTGATATTTTGGATTTTTAAAATTTTTAAAATTAATTTTAAAATATCAACAAAAAATATATTTATCACAAATTTAGTGACCGTTTCCCATCTGGCCATCCAAACTTTGCCGAACTTCAATATTTAACCGAATCACCAAATTATTCAAATAATGAAGAACAAAAAATAAATAATTTTGTTAATTATTTACCACCACCTCTTCTAGTTGCTAGTGGTTCTCCAAATTGTTTAAGATTTATACAAGTAAAAATAATTTTGAAAATATTTAAAAATTAATTTTTTTGTAGATTCAAAAGGGAGATCCTTTAAATATTTGTTTGCCTCAGAATGATTTTACAGAATTTAATAATTTATGTTAAATATATCTACTTTTGTTTTCCCGATTTCTCTTTTTACAATCGGGCCTCACTCATTTAAGATACAATTTTTGCCTTAAAAGAGTTCCTACAAGTGGGGTCCAACTCTTTTCACTTATTTATGTTGATAAATTAATATACTCGAGAATTAAATATTTAAGAAAATTAAATACTGGGCAAAATTGGTATAGGGTCAAATTAGTGATCGGACCGAGATGAGAGCTTGAACAATAACTTCGAGTATCGATTCTCGCACGACTCTTACAGTCCTATTTAAATACACAAATACATCAACATAAAAAATTAATTCAAAATTTTGTTTCTTTTTTGAAATTATACTACATATAATATTATTAAAATCTATTTTTGTTGCATTTCTTTAAAAAAACTTTTTTCCACAATTTTTTGCAATCTTTCAACTTAACCGCAAAAATATTTTTAAATTCTTTTTTAAATATTTTTATTTCCCAGAAAGAAATTGGATCGATCTAATCTCCTAATTTACACACTGTTTGGAACATATATTCTTTTAAGTATCAAAAACCTCGATAAAATGTTGGGGAGAGAGAGTAGGCGGTTAAATAAATATATTTTAATTGCCAGCTGTTTCTTTTTAAAGTCAAAGAGGAAAAATAAAATAAAAAATAAGAAAAGAATGTTATGCCCTAAATATATAAGATATTCACACTTGCCCGAAGGGGATATTTGGCAATATAAAAGAAGAGAACTTGAAAAAAGAATTCGTTCGTGCGTAAATTGAAAGCAAAAAATTAAAAAAAGTTTTTTTGAATGGCCCAACTGTTTTTACTATTTCTCCGTCCGCAATGGAATTGATCTCCTCACTGTGAGGGATGGGGGCGGATAAAGCTAACTAATAGATTTTATTGTTGTTTGTCTTAACTTTGTTTCTCTGACGGCTGACTTTAAATATTTGGGGAGAAAATTAAGAGTTAGTTGAGGTTGTTTGGGCGTTGGAAAGTTTGGGCAAACAACAACAAAATTTATGAGTTGCAAAAAATTATATCATTACCAATGATTATTTTTCTAATAACCGATGCCTCGTATGGTTCAGTGTTCCAAAGTTTGGAGCAAACTAATGAGATCAGTGGAAAAATTGGTATCTTTTGCGGCAAAATTCGTTTGATTGTTCATCTACATATTCTTTACGATATTAATTTCAAATTTTAGTTTTAATAAATATCGTATTTTTTGAAATAAAGACCTTGGCAATATTTTTTGAAAAAAAATCAAAAGTTCGTACTTTCTTCGAAAATATACATAAAACTACCAAAAAAATCTTAAAATTAAATGGATCTATTAAATGTTTTTGTTTACGGCCCAGCGCCCAGATATCCTCACCACGAGATAGTCTTGATCTCTCTTCCGGATTTGAGGAAAGCTTTTGAGGTTTTTTAAGATGGACATGAGAAAAAGAATTTACAGAGTTTTCCTCTCATTGATCTAAAATCGGGTAAAGAAAATGGAGAAAAAAGAACTATTTTTTGAGGACAGCCGAAGAAAAAAATTTTGTGTTGAGGAGTGTGTGTGTGTGTTATAAAACATTTGTGAGATAAAAAAACAAGAAAAACTAAAATAGAGAAAAACAAAAAAAGTAAAAGCATTTTCTAGTATTTTTAGCAAAAAGAATTAAAAAAATGAGAGGAATGGATCAGAAAGAGGAACAACCTTTCTTTGCCTATTTTCTCTTCAAAAACAAAATTATTGCTTTTCTTCCCTATTTTCATGGCCAAAGGGAAAAAAAGAGAGTTATAATTTCTTTTTATTTTTTAGTTTAATCCAACCGGAAATTAATTCGCAAAAATTAATTTAAAAAAATATTTTTAAAAATATCAAATAGAGATTTGTTAATATTGAATTTCCCTTTGATCAGAAATTTTTTTTATTTTAAATAGATCATTTATATTTTAAATGATTTTCTGAAGATCTTTATTGAAATTAAATTTTTAAAATAATTAAAAAAATTATTTTTAATTATTTATTTAAAACCTCAGAAATTTATTTCTGATTAAAGTAAGGTTCTTCTTTTACCTTTATTCACATATGTACCTCTTTTATGCCCTCATTCTGCAACTATTTTTCATTAATATATTTTTGAAATAATTAAATACTAGTAATCATATCCTTGTTTATTTCGTAATCTAAAAGAATAAATTTTTTTACTTAAGAAACTCTGATAGTAACCAGAAACAGCTGATTCTTAAACTATTTTTTGTCTAAAAACTAAAAAATCATTACTAGTTTTCTTTATGTAAATATATAAACTCTAATATTTTTAAAAATACAAACAAAAAATATCGTTTTTTGGCTCTATCTCTTCGAAAAAATTTTGAAATGTTTCAAGTACCGTTAATACATGTCAATTTATTGAAGGAACACATTTTCTTTAAATTTAAAAACTATCTACTTAATAACCTTAAAATTTACAAATATTTTTTTATAATTATTTTACAGAATTATTGTTTATTTAAATTAATTTTTAGTTAAATTTAAATCAAAATAAATTAATTATTATTTTCCGACTATTTTAGAATTTTTAAAAATTATTAAAAATTAAAAATAACCTTTCTTTCTTTTTTGTTTTATGTTAATTTTAATTTTCTTTTAAATAATTTATTTTTAAAATTCCTCCAAATGTTCTTTAATCTTATCTAAATCATTTTATCTTTTTAGAGACAAAGGCATCTCTTTTAATTAACATAAATTAATTATTTTTTATTAACAGGAGAGCCAAGAAATTATTTAAAAAAAGAGCCAAATAAATAAAAGAGAAGAGCCAAAAAATATTAAAGAAAAATGCCGGGAGCACCCCGTTTTACCCAAAAACCGTCAATTCAACAGACGGCTTCTGGAGATTTATTAATGGAATGCCTTTTAGAGGCAGACCCTCCACCCGATGTTAAATGGCAACATGCTGGTACAGCAATAAATGCTTCTAATAGAGTTAAACTAACTTTGAATAAAGTTAGTGGAAATCTGTACAAGGCTAATTTAGTTATAAAAGTATGTTAATTTCTATTTTTATCCTGCCCGAAATTTCATTAAAAATCTTTTTTTAGGAGCCCAGCGCCTCGGACGGTGGCGCCTATAAATGTACAGCAAGCAATCAATTTGGAGAATCAAATGCCAATATTAATTTAAATTTTGCTGGCGGAGAAGAGCCTGGATCGGCAGAAAAGACCGCTAGGGGACCTACTTTTGTTGGAAAGCCTAGAATCATGCCCAGGGACGGGGGCGCTTTGATTCTAATGGAATGTAAAGTGAAAAGTTTAACAAGGCCTCAGGTGGAATTTTGAGTTATTTAATAACAATTTTGAATTAAATAGGCGAAGTGGAGCAAGGACGGTGTTCCTCTTCAAATGGGTGGCTTATATCAAGATGTTTTTGCTGATTTGGGCGATGGAACTTTTCTTTGCCAATTAGAAATTCGAGTAATATTTTTAAATTAAATGATCGCTAGACACATAGATAAGCTTAAATTACGTTAATCCTGCTAGATAAATGCTCAAATATTTGAATCATATAATATGCCCTACAAATATCATTAGGTGATTATTTGTGTTTTATATCTCTACCTGATAGGTAGGGAAAGTATTAATAGTAGTAATTATTGATGAAAGAATTTAGAATTAATTGCTGTAAAATTTTTAAAAATTTCAGAGGCCAACAGCTAACGATGCTGGACAGTATCGTTGTAATATCAAAAATGACCAAGGGGAAACCAATGCTAACCTAAAATTGGATTTTCAACAAGAAGAGGCCCCTTCAGATTCTGGTTCTCGTCGCTCAAAAACTCCATCTCGTCCAGGCACTCCTTCTTCCAAAAAACATAGAGAAGGAACTCCGGGTGAAAAAAGAGAGCGAAGACATAAATCGAAATCTAGAGAAGGATCACCTAAAAAACATATTCGCTCAAGAACAGCTACACCAACACAAGAAGCTGAAGGGGGGTTAAAACCCCCTGGGGCAGATACAAGTCGAGAACCTACACGTAAATTTAAAATATAATTTTTTTAACGTGGCTTCTTAGAACTTATAGATAAATATTTTTAATCCTTGTTAAATATTCCGGTTTGAAAAAAAACAAAATTTATTAATAAAATTTTTAAAGCTTGAACAAGTATTTTTGTTTATATAAATTTCTCGATTAATTATCTAAATTAATCAAATAATTATTTAAACTTCAATTTTATTTTTCAGCAAAGAAAAGTCGTAAAGCGTTGGAAAGTGCTGATAAGGACGGGCTTCCACCAGCACCTAAAGAACGAACTAGAAGAAGCCGTAGTCGAAGCAAAACACCTGCTCGCCAAGGACCGGAAGGGCATAAACGTGCGCCTGTTGTTGTCGAACCTCTCAAATCACAGGTGAAAATATTGAAATAATTTTTAGGTAAATATAAGCTATAAACAATTAAGTAAAAATTAACAAAACACAAGTATTTTTAATATTTTGAATCTTTATCTCATTAAATATTAATTATAATAATTAAATATTTCAAAGTATTTTTTTAAATATTTTTATCACATTTTATAGCCATCTCTTCTTTCTTTTCAAAAAACTTTAATTCACTTCATCCAATTTAAACATATTGTCCACCTCACCACCATCCTCTACCTCTTCCTCTCCATCCACCTCTCCATCCTCCTCTCCATCTTCCACCTCCTCTCCCTCCCCACCATTGACGTTTTTCACGAACTGTTAATTCAAAAATAATTTTTAAATAAATTAAATTCTAAATTTAATAGATTAAAGGGGAAAATATTATTTTAGATATTATCAGTCTTTCATACCCCCGTACATCCATCCAGACTCATCCATCAACGAAAGAGTCTTTAGAGTTAAGTTTTCTGAGATTAGGAATTTAAATTTTCTTCATTTTTGAAGAAAATTTTTTTCTATTTTTTTAATGTTTAAAAATACCTAATAATCCTGTATCCTCTGCATTAATTTCCGTTGTTAGCATAAAAAACCCAACAAATAGAGCAATAAATAAAAGAAAAACTATTTGGCGATTAGAAAACATTTTCAAAGAAATATTTATTTTCTCTAAAAAATTTTGAATAAAAGATTATTTACCTTATTTTATAAACCACAATCTCTATCTGATCTAATACATATAATGAGAGATCCCCATGTCTTCGATCCTTCGAGAATGAGGGATTAATTGTCTCTCAACTTTTTTGGAGAATTAATTACTAGTAGTGTTGCCAGATCGCTCGATTTTCGTTTCCCGAAAGATCGAGCGTTCAAAGCAAAATTAAGTGGAACATGAATAGACAGGCTCAAATTAAAAAATTGGCAACAATTCAATTAGGATCAGTCATAGATCCGAATTGGGGTATATTCTGTTAGGACCTAGTGGGTTGTTCTGATGGGGCTACAACAGGGATTCAAATATAGGTATTTATAAAATAGAAGATTAATTTTTCTTTAAAAATAATTATTAAATTTTTAAAGAAATATTTAATTAGTAGAATGTTAAATTCTACAATTTTTACTGTTCTTTTATTTGTTTTTAAGTAATTACAATTTAACTATATAAATAATTTTTTTAAATGTTCGTTCTAGTTACCAAAAACAATTATTTAATTTTTTATTAACCAGAATTATTTAGCGAACAGTTAAATTTGGTTAATTAATTGTATTATGCTTACTAAAATAAACTGAACACAGTTTTTCTCTATTTTTTTCTAAAACACTCCGATGATCAAATTACTCTCTTATTTTTAATTAAAAACATAAATTATTAAAGAAATTTCCTTTTTGATAAATAAGAAAATTTTTTTCTTTGAATGTGATCATTTAAACGAATAAGTATACGCAAATGGTACTTCCTGATATTTTTATTTTTTTTTGAAAGGAAATTAATTAATAATTTATTGAGGAATCTTTATTTGGAATTATTAATAAATAAATATATTTTACTAAATTTTTTTGGAATTAATTAAGATGTTCAAAAATTAAAAGATTATTTTAGTTATATAGGGATATAATTAGCACATAATTGTTAGAATATAATTAATTAAAAAATTGATATCTGTTATAGTAGGATCTCAATTTTAGGTATTACCCTTGGGGCTAAAAGAATTTTGGGGAAATCGAGTATATCCAAAAAACCGTTTAGATTTTTTGGTTTTTCATCTCCACTCCAATAAAATTAAAAAATGTCCTTAAATGTCTTATATCTGGTATTTAGGTGTATTTTGATCATTTTTGGTCAACCGGCTAAAGAAAATAAAAAAAGAATGTTAGTAGAAAATATATGTAAATAATTAATAATAAAGCTAATTTTAAATTAATTTTTCCTTTTTTTTAACCTTAGAAATAATATTTTTAAATTCATATTTTAATATATAATAAAAAATAATTAAAGAAGGAATTGTTAATTTATTTTTAAAGCAATTAAATTTATTTATTTTTATTTTAGATTGTTCATACTAATGAATCAGTTAAATTGGAATGCGAATTGCAATGCCATACTTCAACAAAAATTAGTTGGACAAAGTTAGCAACACTTAAAATTTTTAAAAATTCAAAAAAATATTTTTTCCAGAGACGGCAAAAAAATTGTCAGTACATCAACTAGCGGATATTCAGCTACTTTCGATGGAAAAATAGCTAAATTGGAAATAAATCGAATGACTGAGGAAAAAAGTGGATTATATAAGTGTATAGCAAATAGTGATTATGGAGAGGCACAAAGTTCGGCAATGATTAAATGGGAAAACTCTGAGGAGGAAAAGAAGAAGATGGATTTGGATATTCAAGAGAAAACACAAAAACGTCGAAAATCAAAATCTCCAAAACCCCAAGGAGATGAAGACCAAATTGTGCCTGAAAAGAGAGTTCAAATACATGTACTTAATTATTTGAAAATTAAAAAATATTTCTACTATATTTTTTAGAGTCCCTCTCCATCTGTTGATGGTTCAACAACTAATGAACGTCGAGTGCCAACAGAAGTGGTTAGTCTTTTTTCTAACAATTAATAAATAAATATGGGGAAATTAGTTTTTGATTAAACTTAAATCCATCAATACATTACTAAGTTATTTGCATCTTTATTTGTAATACAAATTTGTATTTTTGATTGAATTTTTAAATTAATTTTAAAAAATACAATTTAAATTCCATTTTTTATATTTAATTTCTTTTTAAACTAATCTTTTATTTATTTTTCTAAAATTCTATTTATTTTATGTTCAATTATTTTCACTTTAAATATTATTTTTAGAAATTAATTTATTTTACTCCTGAAAAATCAAAATATCAATTTTTAATTTATTTTAGAATCTATTTATCTACTCTTTTTTTATTTCTTGTTCCTAGATAAAAATTAAAAAAAACCTCTTTTCTATTTATTTAAATAATGAAGGCAAAAATAAATTTTTGTAAAAAAAGTTTATTTATTTATTTAGTTAAAACCTCAAAATTCGATACATTTTATTTAAAACTTTTTTTCGATTAAAATAAAAGTTGTGAAATAGAAAAAAAGTTTTAAATATATTAAAACAAATTCCAATAAAAACATCCCGTAAACACCTTCAAAACATCAAAATATTTATTCCAAATAAAAACAACAAACAAAACAAACAAAACAATAAACAAATGTTTTCCTAAATAAAATGAATTCTCAAAATTTTAAAGAAGAAAATTTATCTTTAAAAAATAAAAAAATAAAAATAGAAAAAGAAGAAGAAAATGAAGAAATTAAAGCAATTAAAAGAGCACAAAAACAAAGAAGATTATCTAATGTCCATTTATTTATTTTAAGTAAACTTCCAAGTGGACAGGCTAAAGAAAAGTTTTTGGATGAATTAATTGATTTCCAAAATTCCCCAATTAAAAATAATGAAAGGAGGAAAAGTAAACATTTTAGAGAAGAAGGATCTCGGCATATTGAGGCAAATCGACATAGAAATTCTGTATGGAAAGGGAAAATGTTTAAAAAATAATTTTAAGAGTATTTTTTCCTTTTTTTCTTTTTTGTTTGAATAGTTAATATGGACATAGTATACATCTGATTAATAGACCTGTGATCTGTTTTTTGTTTAAAATCTTTCACATTAGGGATGTGCCCTTTTTCTTAATTCGAAAGACGGAAACGGAAGCGAAAGTGCCAACCGTCCAAAGATACCTATATTTACATGAGTTCATCAATCTATCTCTTATATTTTTATAATTAATGTATATTTTATCCAATTCTTGTCATTAATTCTGAGCTCCTTTCTCTATACACAATCAATTTAAAAAATTTCAATTTTGATTTAAAAGTGTGAAGTAATCGAAATTTTTGAAATTCTTTTTCAATTTATTCATTTTTTTAGCCTTGAAATCTTTTGGAGAAAAAAGATTGATTATACTTTTATTTATTAGCACTTTTTGTTAAACTAAGTGATTTATGTTTGTTTTTACATATTTTTAGAGTAGAAAATTGAAAAAAATTTTTTTAATTTTATGATATTAAAATGGAAATAAATTAAAATATTTTATGGGATATTTATTAGGGTTTCACCGTAAGTTCCGGTTCCGGTTCCGGAAAGTTCTGGTGTTTTTGGTTTCGGTTCCGGTGAACCACTAATATTTATACATAAAATTAAAATCTAAAAAATTTCATAAAATATTAATTTTCAGGTAGTAACAGGAGAAGATGGAATTCCTTCTTCTGGACTTAAAATCCCTCCAGAAAGACGGAAAGAATTAATTCGAATGAGTGGAGGTGCTGGAGGGGAAGAATCTGATGAAGATATAACAGAATCTATTTCTGAACAACCACAAAAGAAGGATTCAAAAAAGCCTTCTGTAACAATTAATGAACCTCCTCAAAAGTCAAAAGGCGAGGTGGGGGAATTTTTTCAAATTTTGATTAAACAAAATTAAATTAATATGAAGCTTATTCTTTAGTTTTTTAGTTTAATTTGCTAGTGAAGTGAAAATTATTTTTTTCTAAATTTTAGTTTAAATTTTATTTTGTTCCTTTTTTATTTCTACTATTTTAACGTCCAGTTATCTTTTTAATTTTAAATCTTGATGAAAACAAAGACTTGTTCGCCTCTGTTCTGCAAAAAATTTCCTTTCCAAATTGCTGATACGAAAAACGTTTTTAGTCCTCCCTATTTGGTTAATATGGTTGTTGTACCACTATTAAATAAAATTCATTAATACTATTCCATATCTCTTGCCAAAATTTTTATGGCAGCTGCTAACAGATCATTTTATTTATTTTTTCCAAT
The DNA here is from genome assembly GCA_036172955.1 of Meloidogyne arenaria. Classification (NCBI taxonomy): domain Eukaryota; kingdom Metazoa; phylum Nematoda; class Chromadorea; order Rhabditida; family Meloidogynidae; genus Meloidogyne; species Meloidogyne arenaria. The sequence continues at coordinate 2,114,610 of JARQAB010000046.1, read as the reverse complement.
TCTCTATTTATTTCCAACTCTGATCTTTTTTCATTTATCTTCTATTATTTTTTCTTTTCAATTGCCTCATTTATTTTTAGAGAGGAATATCCTCTACCCCCTTATTCCCTATTATCTTCAACAAACATATATCTCTTTTTTAACCCTTTTTCTTTCACCTTCAAACAATTTTTTAAATATTCGAGAAAAGCAATTCGATCTATTTTCTTCCCTTTTTTTCTTACAAAATTACCTTCCTTCTTTTCAATTCTTTTAATGTTTGTTGTTTGCCAAGAACAATGCAACCTTTATTTTTTAATTGCTCTTTACACCTACTCTTTTTAAATTTTTTTTGATTATCTTTTGTCCCTTATTTCAATATTTATTTATAAATACATATTCTTTGATTTATTATTTATTAAGTATCACATTAAAATTAATTTTCAAAAAATTCTTAAATAAAATTTGTGTTATTTGATTTTTTCTAAAATTATTTTTTATATTTTGTATTAATAGGGTAAATATTATACACAAAAATATATTATTCCTATTATTTTCTAACCCCTCAACAAAAATATTTCATTAATTATGAAGCAGAGAATGATCAGAACTGAGTCAAGAAAACATCCCTCTTCTTCTTCCCTTTCCCACTCATATACGGTAAATTGAGAGAATTAATTGAATCAGTCTTTTTAGTCACCTTAAAGAGATTTTGATATTCAAAAATCCCTTAAATTTATATATACCATTAATAAATTTTCGATTAGATATTTCGAATCTTTTTGGCAACCTTTTTACTTGGGGCAATATTTAAATTTTGGGCTTCTATTATTCTTATTGGAATAAAGACTTTGTTGTTTTCATTTTCATAAATTTACATATATAAAAACAAAATCCTTTCCTTTATTTTATTCGAATAAAAAGTTTAGTAAGTAACTCCTTTCTTTAAATCCAATTTATAACCCGGGACTAACTTCGGTCCTTTATTTGGTGACTAAATGATTGATTCGATTGTATCTTTAAATAAAAAGGCTTCATCTTCCTCCTCCTCTCCATTACAAAAAAGAATGGCTACATCAATAAAAATGAGTCCCCCAACACCTCCCCCATTAGCCCCCCCTTCACAAACTTTTCAACAAAAACAACAAAAATATTTTTCTTCTTCATTTAACGATGAAAAACAAAATTTAATTGCCTATGGAATTAGGCCATCTAAAAATTCTAAACGTTTATATGAATCTAGATATGAAGACCCTAAAGGTTTGAGAGGAACTACATTAACAGAATTAAAACAAACATCAATTAGAATGAAAGGATCCCCTTCCCCTAAAAGAGAAAAATTATTTTTTAAAGAAGAAATTAATGAAGAAGAGGTTTGTGTGTTTATTAAAAAATATACGTATTTTTTATTTCTTTATCATAACTTCATTCCCTTAAATTAATTTTAAAAATAAATCTCTTAACTTTGACCTGTAATTGTTTAAATTTTTTAAACAATTTTCTGATCTATTTAAAGACATGGATTTCTCTATTTAATTTTTCGAATTGCTTTTTATTTTTCCTCATTCATGCCCTTTATCAGCCCCAATTTCTTTTATGAACTCTTGGGCATAATATTTTCAAAATAATAATTTTATTTTTCTTACTATTTATTTACTAATTAATTTAATTTCAAAATTTATTTTAAATAATCTCTAATATTAAAAAATAATTCTTTCGCTCTCAATTATTTAAATAATTTTAATTAAAAAATTTTTTGTTGCGGTTTTACAGGCTAATTCAAAAACACCAAAAATGGTTCAAGTTGGTCGCAGAAAAAAGAGTACAACATCTCCAAATAATAATGAAAATTCCACAAAAAATAATGAAGAAGTAAGTCTAGATTTTTTAAAAAATTTATTAATTAATTTAGTATCTTGATTTTAATTTTATTTTTTATATTTAATTCTCTTCTTCATACATATCTATTTTTACTTTAATTTTAAATAATTATTTGTTTTGTTTTTCCTTTGTTTTTTACTATTTTTTTATTAATTAAAAATCCCCAAAAATCCTCTAGTTTTTTAGAAAAATCAATTTTAGATACAATTAAAATCCCCAATTTTCTAATCTAAAATTAATTAAATGTGAGTCAATCAGTCATTTTTTGTTTACTCTTTTTTTGTTTTTATTGAGAGAGCTTTAATTTTTTTGTTATATAATGATTTTTGTTTGTTAATATTTAGTTAATTTAGCTCTTATAATTTTTACTTTTTTAGTTTTTTTTTAATTCTGAAAGTGGCCACTTTTATGTTTTTCTACTAAAAATAAAATAAATAAAAAGAAAAATGGGCAACATTATAAATTAAATTATTTAATTTAAAAATAAATATTAGGAGGGTTGGTGGATCCGGATCTGAAAATTAAGAATATCTGAAATTTTCGGTTCGCATATAGGATCCGGATATCTGAGGATTCTCCATGATCCGCCAACCCTAATAAATACCAATTTATAATGTATTCAATCAAATTAATAAAAAGTATTTAAGAAAAAATTTTTTTATGTGTGGTAACCTTAATTCTAAGATCATAAATTGCATTTTTGGGTATAGGTATATTTCTAAATTTCTGATTGATTTTCTCGAATTTTATGAGCGAAAATAAACAAAAATTTCGATTAATATCTGTTAAAAAAATATTAAAATTAATTTATAATAATTAAATTAATTCAATTTGATAAAACAAATGGGGGTATATCCCTCCATAAAAATTAATTTGATTGAATTAAAAACCCATAAAAAATTAATTTTATAAATTTAATCCAAATGGATAATTTATTATTATTTCAACAAAATCAACAGAAGGAAAAGTCAAAATCAAAATCTCCAACTCCAACGCCTGTTTCTGATGAGAAAAGACGTTCAAGTGCACTTAGACAATTGGAAGGCTTACAAGTTGGCAAAAAACGGGAGCAACACGAATTTCAAGGAATACAATTAAAAAGAATACCGAAAACTAAAAAAGATGATAAAAAGGAAGAATTGGAAAGGCCTGATTTGAAAAAACTTGAAAAAGCTTCTGAGAAAAGAGTTTCAGTTCCGGAAGAGGAAGTAGATCCAATTAGAAGGGATTCTTTACATCCTGAATGGAATGCGAGGGAAGCTACTGAATTGGAAGAATATCAAAAAAGAGCGAGCATGAGGGTATTTTTGAAGCTTTAAAGCTTTAATTATTTTTTCTTTTTTCTCTCACTCTCTCTCATTTTCATCAAATCTCTTTTATTTTTTATTAAATAATTTAAAAAATAGTTTTGATCATTTTTTAGAGGAGAAGCAGCGTTGATATGCGAAGGGAGTCTGTTTCTGATGTTCTTGAAAGGCCGCCAGTACCTTTGAAAGAAATTGGAAAGAGTGGAACTCCAGCACGTATTGTGGAGATTCCAGAGAATGTTACTGTTGTTGAAAGTAGGAGAATATTATTTTGCTTTATTTAATAAAAATTATTTAATTAATAGATGAAGTTGCCATCTTTAAATGTATTGTAGAGGGAAATCCAGCCCCCACATTTGTTTGGAAAAAAGCTGGTAGAGATGTACCTCTAACTGGACGAGTTCGTTGTACAACAGATGGGGAAACTGGATCAGTCTCTCTAATTATTGGGAAATGTAGACATCAAGACGAAGACGATTATTCATTGGAAGTTAAAAACACTCATGGATCTGATTCTGCTTCAGCTAAATTATTAGTTACATCTGGAGTTGAATCTAATCTTGACTTTAGAGCAACACTTAAAAAAAGAGAAACAAGTATTTCAGAAAAACAAAAACAAGACAGTCAAGACTTTTCTAGAAGTGAAGCTGACAGGCGGTTAGCTTTTATTTAAATTATAAGCCTTATAGGCTCAATCAAATTTCATTTAAGAGCTTCAATATTCACTGGAAAACGTGAAGAACGTTGGGTAGAACCATTACCTGAAAAAGCACAATTCCAACAAAAAGTAAATAAAATAGCTCAATTAAAATGTGTTTATTCACGTCCAAATGCCAAAGTTAGATGGATGAAAGATAGAAAAGAAATATTTTCTGGAGGACTTAAATATAAAATTTTAATTGATAAACAAGCAATTACTTTGGTTATTAACAATCCAGACCCTGATGATAGCGGGAAATATACCTGTGAGGCAAATGGTGTTCCAACACATTCTATGGTGAGAGATTGGGATTTATTTGAAAAATTTCCAAAAAATTCTTTTAGGTCACAGTTGAAGAGCCTCCAATGAAATATAATTTTTTGACTCCATTACCAAATACATTAGAAATTTATAGAACAAAACAAGGCATTTTAACTTGTAAACTTAACAGTGCCCGTGCCCCTCTTGTTTGGCACAGAGGTGGAAAGCCTATTGATCCGTAAGTTTTTTCGGAGGGGATAATATTAAAGAAAAGAGTCTAAACTTTCTCTCAAGGAGAGATTCTCTCTCAGGGAATTTTTCTCGGAGAAGAAAACTCCTTTCCCTCAAGATAAAACTTACATTTAAATTTTTTTTAAAATATGCAAAATTTATTATAATTCAGAAACGATCCTCGATACATTCTTGAAAAGGACACAACCGGCCGTTTTACTTTAACAATTCGAGTTGTTGAACAAGTAGATCAGGCTGAATGGACTGCTTATGTTAGTAAAGATGTTCTTTCTAAATGTGCTGTTTATGTAGAAGAACCTCGTGATACTTTTGTTGTTCCTTTAAAATCCCAAAGGGCTAATGAAAGAGAAAATGCAACATTTGAATGTGATACTAACGATAAAGATATTGAAGTTGAATGGTTTCATGATGGAATAAAAATAAAAATGGATGGTGTTCATTTTAAGGTATTTTATCGAGTGCCGGAATTTTGGTCACCGGAATTTTGGTCACCAAGGATTTTCGGAACTTTGGTCACCAACTTTTTTGGAATTTTGGTCACCAGCGGAATTTTGGTCACCAAGTCAAAAAACGGAATATTGGACACTGGAATTTTAGGCGCGGGGAATTTGGGCGTCGGAGCGAATTACTGAATTTTTCCGAAAAATGACACAAAATCTAATAACGTAAACCTATGGGTGTCGGCGAGGCGCTTGTGCAAAATCCCGCGCTTCGCGCGGGATTTTGCGGCACGCGCCTCGCGGGAGTCAACGGTCGCTGGGTTCTACAACAGTAACATAAACCTATCCCTTTTTACTGATTTTCAGCTTTGAAATGCCGACCTACCCGCTATGTATCAGCACAAAATTATTTATTCAAGCGAGATTCAATTAATCATAATTTTGTTGAGAATGATTGAATCGGGATGATTTTGGAGTCGTTTGACCTAGTTCGACGAGCTGTTTCGAATGACATATTTTGTCCAAATCTATTTGTAACCTATAGTTACGTAGTTTGATTTTGTGTTATTTTTGAATAAATCAAAAAATTCGCTCAGACGCCAAAATTCCCCGCGCCTAAAATTCCAGTGTCCAATATTCCGTTTTTTGACTTGGTGACCAAAATTCCGCTGGTGACCAAAATTCCAAAAAAGTTGGTGACCAAAGTTCCGAAAATCCTTGGTGACCAAAATTCCGGTGACCAAAATTCCGTACACCATTTTATCTGGGAAATTTTGGGAGAAGGAATTTCCCTCTTGGAGAGGAGAGGGGAAAAAGGAGCTAAGTATTAGAATTTTCAGAATTCCTTGATCTCAAGGAATGGATAAAACTAGCTTTTACAATTTGGGACTGTGAAGACGGACTTCTGGGCGATATTCTTTGTTTTAAAATTGACTCAACTTTTAAAGACTTTTAAAAGTCATTAAATGTCAATTATCATTTAAAATTTAAATTTATTTTAAAGGAAGAAAAAGTTGGTCGAAAACGCCGTCTTATAATAACAGGAGTTAAAATAGAAGATCACGGTGAATATAAATGTACAACAAAAGATGACAAAACAATGGCTCAATTAATTGTTGATCCTTTAAACAAATTTATTGTAAAGTTAGAAGACAAGGAAGTTTTTGAAAAGGAAGATGTTAATCTAAAATGTGAGACAAAAGATACTAGGACACCTGGACAATGGTTTAGAAATGGGAAGGCAATTAGTTCAATGCCTGGATCCAAATTTGAATTTCAATCGAGAAGTGGAGTTCATACAATGAAAATTAGTAAAATTGAAATGGTTAGATTAATATTATTAATATTCACTAACAAATAAGACTCTAATCAAAAAATTATTACCTTTTACCTGATTAATTCTCCCTGGATTTATTTCTTCAACTGATCAGTAATAAATTATTCGAGGTGGAAATTATAGGAGGAATTATTTTTCAAACCTATCGAGAATTAATCGCATAAATTAATCGAGTAGTAAATTGACTTTCATCTTATGTTAGTATTAAGAATTATAATAGTTAACTAGAATTAGATGAGTGCTACACTCTCAAGTTTAATTTTTGCTATTTGATCTATTAGTTTATGAGTACAATGAAAAAATAGTTGTGATATTAAAATTCACTAGTTTTAGAATGAAGCTGATCGTTACGAGATTGATGTGGCTGGGCTTAAAGGCTCTTGCAAAGTTACGGTTTTAGAAGCTGAAAGAAAGCCAGTAATTAATTGGAAACCTCAAAAAATTGAATGTGAAGCTGGAAAAGAGAAAAAGATAAAAGTACCCTTTCAAGTAAAAGGCACAAGAAGAGGAGATCCGAAGCCAATACTTTTAAAGAATGGAAAGCCTGTAGATTTGGATAAAATGAAAGATTTGATTGAGGTAAAGGATATATATTTATTTAATTATGATATAGTTTAATTAAAGGTTGTAATTAATGGAGATGTAGCTGAAATTATCTTCAAAAACCCTCAAAAAGGTGACACTGGAAAATGGGCATTAAAACTTGAAAATACTGCTGGGGAATCTGCTCTAGCCCCATTTGATTTATTTGTCAGAGACAAACCTAAAGTGCCTAAAGGGCCTTTAGAAACGACAGATGTTACTGCAGAAAGTTGTAAATTAAAATGGAAACCTGCTGATCCAGATGAAGCAGCCCCAACACGAGGATATATTATTGAAATGCAAGATGGACGGGGAGGCCCTTGGAAGAAAATTGGAGAAACTAAAGGAACTGAATTTCCTGTTAATGGATTGAAAGAACATGGAGAATATAAATTTAGAATTAAAGCATTTAATGAAATTGGAGAATCTGATCCGTTGGTTGGAGAGACAATACTTGCAAAAAATCCTTATACGGTATGTAGTGGGTGAGAAGGAAATAGCACTATAATAAAGGAATATGTAGTTGATTTCAAAATTTTTGGGGCATTATCTCTAATATTGGGAAATTATAATATCTGTTTAATAAGGCTAGAAAAATTGAAGGGACCTTTCATTTAATATATCGTTTACTCATCCGTTTATTAAATTTTTAGGTTCCCGGTAAACCTCGAAATATGCAAGCAGCCGATATCGATGCCAACTCTCTAACTCTTCAATGGGATCCACCAGAATCTGATGGAGGTGCCCCAATTGAATCCTACATTATTGAACGTCGTGATAAATCTGACAAGGATTGGGCTAAACTTGATGAAATTCCAGCTCAAGGAGCAGGAAAACATCAAATGGTTGATGACAAAGTAGTTGAAGGCAAAGAATATTATTATCGTGTTCGTGCTGTTAATAAAGCTGGGCCAGGTGATCCTTGTGATCATGGAAAGCCTTTCAAGATTGCCGCAAAACCAGGTAAACTTTCGATAAGTTTTACGCAACAGAGGGAAAATTTTTCCCTCTCTTCACTTGAGATTAATTCGAACTTTACTAAAAATAATTTTTAATTCAGCATCTCCTGAATTCACATCTGGAGGAATTCAAGATCAACGCCTCCATGTTGGTGAAACAATTAAATATGAAGTCGGAATTTCTGGAGCTCCACTACCTGAAGTGAACTGGACAGTTAATGGAAAGCCTTTGAAGGCTGGTGGACGCGTCAAAATCAGCACAGAAAAGGGCAAAACTGTTCTTAAAATCGAAGACGCACAACGCTCAGATTCGGGGAAATTTTGTATAAAATTAAAAAATAAAAGTGGAGAGGCACAATCTGAAGCTAATGTTACTGTTGTTGGAAGGCCAGATCCTCCACAAGGACCTTTAGAAGTTAGCGATATTTGCAAAGATGGGGCTACTTTGGAATGGAAACCACCTTTAGATGATGGTGGTGAACCTTTGACTGGTTATATTGTTGAGGCACAGGCAAGTATTTTATCCTTGAATAAAGTGAAAATAATAATTATCAAAAATGGACATCTGAATTTATTTCGCTTCTAAAACACCAAATATACTAAAGAATTTTCTATCTATCTTATTCTCCCCTTAATTTAGCCAGAAGGCTTGGAATTGATTTCAAAAATCAGATATTGTCCCATTTTTAATCAAAAAGATTTTATGTTTAAATTATAAATATATAAATTTAAAAAGGACGTAGACGGAGGCAGCAAATTCGTACCAGTCGGCAAATGTGGTCCTGGCGAAACTAAGCTAAAAGTTAAAGGACTCAAAGACAAAGGAAACTACAAATTTCGTGTGAAGGCAGTAAATAAAGAAGGAGAATCAGAGCCATTAGGAACAGACAAGCATTATCAAATTAAAGATCCTTGGGAAGAACCTGGAAAGCCGGGAAGACCTCAAGTCACAGATGTTGATGCTGACAAAGTATCACTCAAATGGGATCCTCCAATGAAAGATGGGGGTGCTCCAATAGAGAAATATGTTGTGGAAATGAGAGATCCAAAAAGTAAAGATTGGGTTGAAGTAGCAACTTCTGAAAAGCCTGAAGCAACCGTTAAAGGACTTGAAACTGGAAAAGAATATCAATTTAGAGTAAAGGCTGTTAATAAAGCTGGACCTGGTCAACCTAGCGAGCCTTGTGAGAAAGTTTTGGTGCAGCCTAAATTTGGTTGGATTTTATTTTTATTTTTTTTAAATAAATAAAAATTTTAAGTTCCCGCTTGGCTCGACCACGATGGAATGAAGAATTTGGTAGTTCGAGCGGGTCAGACAGCTAAATGGACTGTTAAGGTGTTATTTTATCACTAAAATCTATAGAATTACAAAAAACCTTTAGTTCAATGGAAAACCTGCACCAGATGTTTTTTGGTCTAAAAATGGGCAACCAATAACTGATCAAAGCGGTGCTATTCAAATTGATGTTAAAAAGAATGATCACACAATTCTTTGTATTCCCGCGGCAGTTCGTGCCGATAGAGGAAGATATGCATTAAAAGTAAAAAATAAAACTGGAGAAGATTCGGCTGAGGCTGATTTAACTGTTTTGGATAAACCCGGAAAGCCTAGAGGGCCATTAGAAGTGAGTAATGTGACAGAAGAAGGATGTAGTTTGGAATGGAAACCTCCAGAGGATGGTGAGTATTTGTAGTGAAATTTTTATTGGAATAGTCTCGGTGCTATCCCAGTTTAATATATGTATATCACAATCTTCAAATTATCCCGGATCTTAAAGTTTTCCCTCAAATTATTTCGAATCTGTGTGTCATTGAGTGATAAGATAGAGATTTTATTGTATTTTCATCAATTTAAATTAAAAGTGCTATAATTTAAGATGGAGGAGAGCCTATAGAATACTATGAGGTCGAGAAACTAGATGCTGATACCGGCCGTTGGACTCCCTGTGCAAAAGTTAAAGATTGCAAGGCAGATGTAAAGGGTCTTCAAAAGGGAAAACAATACCAATTTAGAGTAAAAGCAGTAAATAAAGAAGGCCAATCAGAACCTCTAGTTGGTGATCAGTCAATAATAGCCAAAAATCCCTACGATATCCCAGGAAAATGTGGAGCCCCAGATATTGGTAAGAATTTTTGATTTTTTGTTAGCTTTATCTCTTCAATTTTCAAAGTTGATTGGGACGAGAAAAGTGCCCAATTAGCATGGGATCCACCAACTCACGATGGAGGCGCTCCAATTGAAGATTATATTGTTGAGAAAAAGAGTAAACACGATAGAGATTGGAAGGAATGTGCACGTGTTGGTGAGAAATTTTGATTATTTTATATCCCTTAATTAAATCAATGTTCTCTAAAGGTGGACCAACACCAAGTGCAACAATTAAAGGACTTAAAGAAGGTGAAGAATACGAATTTAGAGTTCGTGCTGTGAATAAAGCTGGGCCGGGTCAACCGTCAGATCCAAGTCGGAGACTTTTAGTCAAACCAAGACATCAAGCTCCGAGAATCGACAGATCTGCAATGAAAGCAATAACAATTAAAGTTGGACAATCTCTAGATTTTAATGTTCCCGTTACTGGAGAACCTCCACCTGAAAAAACCTGGACAATAAATGGAAAACCAATAGATGATGATTCGAAAATTCGCGTTACAAATGAAGAATACAAGACAAATTTGGCATTAAGAAATGCAACTCGTGATCATGCAGGGACTTATTTACTTGTTGCGACAAATGAGAATGGGACAGACCAATATGGAGTAGAGGTACACGTCTTCCCTTGTTTTTATTGTTAATATTAAATTGCTTTAAGGTCACAGTTCTTGGTCGTCCTTCCGCTCCTGAAGGTCCATTGGAGGTAAAAGATGTATTTGAGGATCGTGCCACACTTTCATGGAAAGCACCTCTTGATGATGGTGGAATGCCTATTGATCATTATGAAGTAGAAAAAATGGACTTAGCCACTGGCCGATGGGTGCCTTGCGGTCGATGTACAGAGCCAGGAATGACTGTAGAGAACCTTCAACCGGGGCATCAATATCAATTTAGAGTGCGAGCTGTAAATAAGGAAGGTTGTTGCTTTAGAAAAGTTGACAAATTTATTTTACACTTATTAAGGTGAATCTGATCCGCTAGTTACCACAGACCCAACATTGGCTAAAAACCCCTTCGACACCCCTGGAAAAATGGAAAAACCAGAAGTGACCGATTGGGATGCTGATCACGTTGATCTTGCTTGGAAACCCCCAACTAGTGATGGTGGTGCACCTGTCGAGGAATACTTAATTGAGAAGAAAGATGGAACTACTGGCAAATGGACTGAAGCTTTGAAAGTTCCTTCTGACCAATTAACTGCCACAGTTCCTGGTCTTCGTCCTGGAGAAGAATATCAATTCAGAATAACTGCACGCAACAAGGGAGGACTTGGAGAGCCTTCTGACCCAACAGATACAGTCATAGCAAAGGCAAGAAATCTTGCACCAAGAATTCACCGAGAAGATCTAAGCGATACTGTTCTACGATCTGGACAAGATGTTAAATTTAATGTTCATATTGATGGAGAGCCTCCACCTACAGTTACTTGGACATTTGAGGGAAAATCTCTTCCTGAATGTGCAAATGTTCAAGACCAAGATTATCTGAGTAAATTTGCTTTGGTTAAACCAACAAGAGCACAAAGCGGAAAATATACAATAACAGCAACAAATCCGAATGGAACAGACTCTGTTACTGTCCAAATTGATGTTAAAGGACGACCATCTAAACCTAAAGGTCCTTTGGAAGTTAGTGATGTTTTTGAAAATAAAATGACTTTGGATTGGAAACCACCTGAAGACGATGGTGGAGAGCCTATTTCTCATTATGAGGTGGAGAGACAAGATTCTCGGGATGGCATTTGGGTGCCATGTGGGACAACAGCAGAACCTCATATGATTGTGGATGGACTTTCTAAAGGTTCCAACTACAAATTTCGCGTTAAGGTAATTAAGTGTTAATTTAATTAAAAAGATAAATGTTAGGGTAATTAAATTTTCTTTTCCATTAAAAATAAATACAAAATATACATATAACTTATTTATTTAAAGGCGGTTAATGCTGAAGGAAAATCTGACCCATTAGAAACAGAAAAAGCAACACAAGCTAAAAACCCTTATGAACACCCTGATAAACCTAATGCACCTGAACTTGTTGATTGGGACGCAGATCATGTTGATCTTAAGTGGGAACCACCAGCTAATGATGGTGGTGCTCCAATTGAACAATATATTGTGGAAAAACGTTCAAAGTATGGTCGTTGGGAACCAGCACTTACAACAGATGGACAAACAAATGCAGGGACAGTTGATGGATTAACTAAAGGAGAGGAATATGAATTTAGAGTTACTGCTGTAAATAAAGGAGGACCTAGTGAGCCTTCGGATCCTACACGACCTGTTGTGGCTAAACCAAGAAATGGTAATATAAAATATTTTGAAAAAATATAAGTTGTACATTTCCTTCAGTTCCTCCAAAAATTGGCGAACTTAAACCTCTTCGTCTTCATGCTGGCCAAATGATCAATTTTGACGTTCCAGTAGAAGGAGAACCCCTTCCAAAAGTCAGTTGGTTCGGCCCTGATGGATCAGAACTTCATGGTGGTCCAAAAATGAGAGTAGAGCATGATGAAGAATCTGGAAGGGCTAAACTACAAATTAAAGGAACTGATCGAAGTCATAGTGGAGAATATAAGATTAGAGCGGTTAACGACAATGGAGAAGCTGAAGAGCGTGTTAAAGTGGATGTTATTGGTAATTTAGAATCTTTAAATTAAATAGTTTTTAATTCTTTCCAGACAAACCGTCAGCTCCTGAAGGCCCACTTAATGTAACAGACATACATGCAGATAATTGTACTTTGGATTGGAAACCCCCTCTAGACGATGGTGGTTCCCCTATAGAATGTTATCAAATTGAAAAAATGGATCCAAGTACTGGTCGTTGGGTTAAAGCAGGCAAAACAACTGGACCAGACTGTTCATTCAAAGTGGATGGATTGACACCTGGACATGATTATAAATTCCGTGTTTCGGCGATTAATGCTGAAGGGGAATCCGAGCCACTTGAAACAGATCATAAGATAACTGCTAAAGAACCTTTCGATGCACCTGGAAAGCCTGGAAAAGTTTGTTTTTAGTATAATCTTTTCATCTTTCCACTTAAGAATTCAATTAACACGTTTTCCTCTTTTATCAGATTTTACTCATTTAATAATTTTATTCCAGCCAGAACTTGTTGACTGGGACAAGGAACATGTTGACTTAAAATGGGAACCTCCTACTGAAGATGGTGGTGCACCAATTGAAGAATATGTAGTGGAAATGCGTGATAAATTTTCGCCTCAATGGAAGCCGGTTAAAACAGTGCCAGCCAGTGCAGCACCTCAAGCTTCTGTAGATGGATTACAAGAAGGAGAGGAATACGAATTTAGAGTGGTGGCTAAAAATAAAGCAGGGAAAGGACAACCCAGTGATCCTTCAGATGCTGTTATTGCTAAAGACAGAAATGGTACTTTCTCTCGAATTAATTTACAAAAACATTTCTGATTATTTTTAGTTCCACCAAAAATTGACCGTAATTCAATTCATGAAATTCGTGTTCGTGCTGGCCAACCCTTCCAACTTGATATCCCAATTTCTGGAGAGCCACCACCTGAAATTACTTGGGATTTTCAAGGAAAACCTTTAGTTTCTGATGACAGAATGAAAATTGTTTGTAATGAGAAAGGAACTAAATTTACTGTAAAACGATCACTCCGTTCTGATACCGGCATTTTTAATATTACTGCCGTAAACGACAGTGGAACTGATAAAGCTGAAGTACATGTTACTGTGTTAGACAGGCAAGTATTTAATTATTGTTAACTGACCATGAATTATAAATACATGTGAAATATCAGATAACCCAATAATTCTATTCAATAACCTTTTTTATATTTCAGGCCTGGTGAACCTCGCGGCCCTCTTAATATTTCAAATGTAAACAAAAATGGTTGTACACTTGATTGGAAACCACCAGCAGATGATGGTGGTGCTGGAATTTCACATTATGTAGTTGAAAAGCTTGATTTGGCTACTGGCCGTTGGGTGCCCGCTGCTGAATGTACTGACTGTAAATGTGAATTGGATGATTTGACACCTGGCCATGAATATCGTTTTCGAGTTAAAGCGGTGAATAAATATGGAGAATCAGATCCATTAGAAGCACAAAAGTCAGTTGTTGCAAAAGACCCATTCGATACTGCGGACAGGCCTGGAACTCCAGATATTGTTGATTGGGACAAAAACTGGGCTGATTTGAAATGGACACCTCCAACAGATGATGGAGGGGCACCTTTGGAAAAATATGTTGTTGAGAAAAGGATGGGAACTGGTGATTGGGAATATGCAACAGAAGTCCCTGCATCCCAAACAGATGCTCGTGTTGAAGGTTTACAAGAAGGAAAGCAATACCAATTTCGTGTAAAGGCTGTCAATAAGGCTGGGGCTTCTGCACCTTCTGATCCTAGTCGATTATTAATAGCAAAAGCTCGCCGTCTCCCACCAAAAATTGACCGATCCGCTATGCCAGAACTACGCATACGTCGTGGAGAAACTGTTGAATTTAATGTTCCAGTGGAGGGAGAACCAAATCCAAAATGTCAATGGTCGATTAACGGCACCCCTCTAGCTACTTCTGATCGTACTAAAGTGGACAATACAAACGATAATAATACAAAACTTAAAACTTTGGATGCTGAAAGAATGGACAGTGGTGTTTATAAATTAATTGCAACAAATGAACATGGGCAAGATGAGGCTGAAGTTCTTGTTACTGTTTTGGATGTGCCTAGTCCTCCGGGAGGGCCTCTTGAAGCTAGGTATTGTGTTTTCAAAATATATTTCCATTCAAAATTTAATTTCTTCATTTTAAGAGAAGTAACTAAAGACAGTGCTACGCTTAAATGGTTCAGCCCAGAAGATGATGGAGGGTCTCCTGTTACTCATTACATTGTCGAAAAACAAGAGCCTAATGGCCGTTGGATTCCTTGTGGAGAAAGCCCTGATACTTCTTTGAGAGTGAATCGTCTTGTTGAAGGGAAGGAATACAAATTCAGAGTTAAAGCAGTTAATCGGCAAGGAGAATCCAAGCCTTTGACTGGCGATCAAAGTATCATAGCTAAAAATCCATGGGAAAAGCCTGGAAAACCTCAAGATGTTAAAGTTGTTGATTGGGATAAAGATCATATGGATTTGGAATGGAAGCCACCAATTACTGATGGTGGCGCACCAATTGAAGGTTATGTGATTGAAAAAAAGCCAAAGAATGGGTTATGGACACCCTGCGGTCAAGTACCTGGAAATCAATGCAAAGGCACAGCTGATGGATTGATTCCTGGGGAAGAATATCAGTTCAGAATCAAAGCCATAAATAAAGCTGGAGAAGGCGAACCTTCTGATCCAACAGATCCAAAAATTGCAAAACCAAGAAAGCTTGCTCCAAAATTAAATTTGAATACTTTAATGGATATTAGAGTCCGTGCTGGCCAACCAGTCAACATTAGTGCAGAATTTGAAGGAGAGCCAAAACCAACTGCTACATGGACAATAAATGGAAAACCATTTACAGGAACGTCACATGCTGATTTAGACAACGATAAAGAACATTTAAGCTGCATCACTATTGGAGCAGCTGAACGTTCTGATGCTGGAACTTACTCAATTACTGTACAAAATGAATATGGAACTGATCAAGGCCAATGTAAAGTTACTGTTTTGGATGTGCCTGGACCTCCTCAAGGACCACTAGCTGCTAAAAATATTCATAAAGAAGGATGTACACTAAGTTGGCGCCCTCCCGAAGATGATGGTGGTGCTGAAATTATTGGATATGTAGTTGAAAAAATGGACACAACAAGAGGTACATGGCAAGAAGTTGGTCAATTTCCTGACTGTGAGGCTAAAGTTGCAAAACTAATCCCTGGAAAGCAATATCTATTTCGAGTGAAGGCATTGAATGTCTATGGAGAATCAAAACCTTTGGAGGGTGACAAGGCTATAACTGCAAAAAATCCGTTCGATGTCCCTGACCCACCTGCTGCACCAGAAATTACTGACTATGATGAGACACGCATTGATATTGGCTGGCGACCTCCTGCAAACGATGGTGGTGCCCCAATTACTGGCTATATTGTGGAAAAACGAGAACGAGGTTCTCCATTGTGGATAGAAGTTGGACGCTGCCCTTCTACCTCATTTTCTTGTACTGGATTAAGAAAAGGTCAAGAGTATGAATTCCGTGTCAGTGCTGTTAATGAAGCTGGACCTAGTGCTCCATCTGACCCATCAGCTTCACAAATATGTAAAGCTCGTTGGTTAAAGCCTGCAATCATCACTCAACAACGAAAATGGAAAGTGCGGGCTGGAAATACTTTAACTCTTGACATAGAGTTTGTTGGAGCACCTGATCCAAGTGTTGGTTGGACTAAAGTTGATGGCGGGGGAACACTTCCACCAGAATTAATTGTCGATGTTCGCCGTCCTGGACAAACTTCCATCTTCTTCCCATCAGCAAAACGTTCAGAAAGTGGAGCTTATGAACTTCGACTTAAAAATGAAGTAGGAGAGGCTGAAGGAACTTTTGAAGTGCTAATTCAAGACAAACCTTCTCCACCTAAAGGCCCGATAGTTGTTGATGGAGTTACAAAAGATTCGTGTCAACTTAGCTGGAAACCACCCGAAGATGACGGCGGTTCTCCTTTAACCAATTATGTTGTTGAAAAACGTGAAATTGGCAGCAATGTTTGGACACCTGTCTCAAATTTTGTTCCAGGTTGTCAATGTTCAGTTCCAAAGCTTAAGGAGGGACAAGAATATGAGTTCCGTGTTTGTGCCGAAAATGCCTTGGGCCGTTCTGATCCTTTAGTGACAGACTCTCCTGTTTTGGCTAAAGATCCATTTGGAAGGCCTGGAAAGCCTGGAAAACCTGACATTACTGATCATGACAATAATTATATTGCTCTTAAATGGAAACCACCAAATGATACCGGAGGATCGCCTATCACACATTATGATGTACAAAGGAAAGATCAGAAAACTGGACGTTGGATTAAGGTGAAATTTGAAAATTGATGGGATTATGAAGAAATACATATATCCAAAATAAAATTCTAGGTTAATACCCATCCTGTTTATGGAACTGAATATACAGATGAGAGAGTTCAACCAGGACATGGATATGAATATCGCGTCGTTGCTGTAAATAAAGCAGGTCCTGGTGATCCTTCTGACCCTTCAGAGCTTGCTTGGGCCAAACCTAAATTTGAGGCACCTCGTTTTGAATTGGATATTGATGGAAAAGAAATTAGAGTTCGTGCAGGTCAACCACTTGATCTTGCAATTCCTTACATTGGTTCACCTCAACCAACAATAACTTGGACCAAAGAAGGGCAACAAATGAGTGGTATAATAAATTAATGGAGTATTTTATTTAATATTCTAAGGAATTGAAACAAAACCTGGAATTACTCGCCTTTATATCCCACAAAGTAAACGCTCAGATTCTGGTCAATGCCGTATAGAAGCTTCTAATGAGAAAGGGAAAGCAGAGGCTCGTGTTCTTATTAATGTTATTGACAGGCCAGGACCACCTGAGGGACCATTAACTTATCCATCAACATCACGGTAAAAGAATGGATTAGATAAATATAAGCAATTAAAATAAATTAAGACGTGGAGTAACTCTTGCTTGGAAGCCACCCAAAGATGATGGCGGTGCTGAAATAAGTGGCTATCGAATTGAATATCAGGAGATCGGAGCAAGAGAATGGGAACGTGTACCTGAACAAATTACTTTGCTAAACTATACTGTTAGAAATTTGGAAAAGGGAAAAGAATATAAATTCCGTGTGTTTGCCGAGAATATGGTTGGTCAAAGTGATCCTCTTAATGGAGATCCTGTTACTGCAAAGGATCCATTTGGTCATTTTTATAACAAAATATTATTTGTGGCCTCAAAAGAAGGCCAATCCACTTCCACATAATCCTTCAATTTTAATTTTTAGATCCACCCGGTCCTCCATCAACACCAGAAGTAACTGCATATGACACAAATATGGTCGCTCTTCGTTGGAATCCACCACGCGACGATGGTGGTTCTCCTATAACTGGTTATATTGTTGAACGTTTTGAGAAGCGTGGTGGTGGAGACTGGGCTCCTGTTAAATCATTAGGCATTTGCCGTCTTACATCAGCAAATGTTACTGGATTAGCTCAAGGTGAAACATACCAATTCCGTGTTCGAGCCGTAAACGCTGCTGGTGAGGGACCGCCAAGTGGTTCTTGTGAACCTGTTGAGTGTCGACCTTTTGTTGGTGAGTTCACTTGGGATTCTTGTTTTTATTCTCTCCTTTCATTTTAAGAACCTCCTGGTGCTCCGGATAAGCCCCGAATCGGCAAAGTAACCAAACACACAGTTGATTTGAACTGGAACAGACCACTATCTGATGGAGGAGCACCCATCGAAGGGTATATCGTTGAACAACGTAAAATGGCAGAGGGTGAAGAATGGTGTCGCTCAAATACGGGGCTTGGACCTGGAAAGATGTGTAGAGATACTCGTTGTACTGTAGAAGGCCTCCCAGAGAAAGAGCAATTTGAGTTCAGAGTTATAGCAGTCAACCGTGCGGGAGAAGGTGAACCATCTAAACCTAGTGACATGGTTCTGACTACTGATCAACCTGGACGACCTATACTCGATCTAAGCGGTCTAAAAGACATTACAGTGCGTGCCGGTGAAACGATAACATTTACTCTTCCTTACTCCTCTGGAGGAGCTAAACCTACAGTTGATGTACTAAATGGAGGTCAAACAATATTTGAAGATGATAGAACTACATTACAAGTGGAAGATGATAAAATTATTTTTACAACTTTGGCTTCTAAAAGATCTGATGCTGGCCCTTACAAAGTGGTATGTGGGCTAGAAATAATTTCTGCCTTAATGCACATTTTTATTTTAATCATAAATAGGTTGTCCAAAATCGTTATGGCAAGGATTCTGCCAAGCTGAACGTCAATGTTCTTGATGTGCCTGGTAAACCAACAGGACCAATTCTCTTCTCTGAGTTAAGTGGAGATGCTTGCACTTTACATTGGAGCCCTCCAAAAGATGATGGTGGTTCACCTGTCTCGAATTACGTTATTGAACGAAAGCCGGCCAAAGGTGGAGATTGGGAAAGAGTAGGTGCACCAGCCGGTCTTTCCTTCCGATGCCGTGGATTGAATCATGGCGAGCGTTATGATTTCCGTGTTCGGGCAGAAAACGAGTATGGCGTTGGTGAGAAAATGAAAATTAAATGTTGCTATTGTTCTAATATTTTTAGGCGAACCACTCGATGCTGATGAATCATTACTTGCCAAAGGAGCATTTGATGTTCCAGGGCCTCCGGGAGCGCCAGAACCTATTCATACGGCTGATGATTCTATTACTCTTGAATGGACACGCCCACTTTATGATGGAGGTGCTCCAATTACTGGATATGTTTTGGATAAGAGGGAAGCTGGGAAAAATGCTCCTTGGGAGAGAGCGGCTTTTGGAAATGTGCCAGAAACTAGATTTAAAGTGACAGGTGTAAAACCTCAGCACACCTACGAATTTCGGGTTGCTGCTGTTAATGCTGTTGGCCAAGGTGGTTGGAGTGAAAATTCGGTATTTTTGAGATGATTTAAAATTGGAAATTTTTTTATTCGATTAGGTTCCAATTATTGCCGCACCTCGTCCTTCTAAACCTATAATTTCTATGGGAATGCTAGCCAGAGATATAATTGCTTTGGTAGGAGATCCCGTCAAAATTCTAGTGCCATATGCCGCCAGTCCAAAACCAGAAATTACTTGGACAAAGAATGGATTGCCATTTGATGCCCAAGTCAGAACACGTTCTGAGATTGAAAGTAGCGACTTTCTAACTCAATTGAATTATCCAAAGTGTGAACGTGGTGATACTGGTACATATTCTATTAAAATTGAAAATGATTTGGGCTCAGATTCTGTCGATCTCAAGTTGAAGGTATTTTTTGGAATTAACTGTTTTTGATAAATAAATATTTCAAAGGTTGTCGACAGGCCCTCACCTCCGGAAGGACCACTTGAATGTGATGATATTGGTCCAGAATCTTGTAGATTGGCATGGAAACCACCTAAAGACGATGGTGGATCTCCTATAACTAATTATGTTATAGAGAAATGCCGACTTATTGGAGGACAAGAGAATTGGGAAAGGCTTAGTTCATTCGTTCGTGGCACAAATACTTTAGTACCTGGTCTTGTAGAGAATGAAAGATATAGGTTTAGGGTATTGGCTGAAAATCAATACGGACTTTCTGATCCTCTAGAATTGCCTGAACCGATTGTTGCTAAATATCAGGTGGGCCATCGGATGAAGGAAAAATTAAGATCATTAATTTTATGTATTTTTAGTTTTCCGTTCCTGGCCAACCAGATAAGCCAACAGTACGCGACTTTGACAGAAATTGGGCTTTAGTTGAATGGGATCCTCCAGCTTCTAATGGTGGCTCTAAAATCTTAGGATATAATCTCCAGTATCGTGATCAACACTCTCATAAATGGGTAAATAAAATAGAAAATAATAATTTATATTTGCTCACATTTTCAATATTAGATAACTGCCAATAAGGCACTCATTGAACAATGCAATTTCAAAGTGTCCAATCTACGAGATCAAGGGGAATATGAGTTTAGAGTTGTAGCTAAAAACGCCGCTGGTTGGAGCCGTCCCTCTCCTCCGAGCGACAAGATACAACTTCGGCAACGCTACGGACCTCCTGGACCGCCCATTCAATTGCGTGCACAGACAATTGGTCCAAGCTGGGTGACGTTAACGTGGCAACCCCCAGCTGACGATGGAGGCTGTAAATTAGTTGGATATGTGATTGAAAAACGTGAATTCGGTCATCAACAATGGGAAATGGCAACACCGGAAACGGTATATACCTATTAGACTTTTTTGGTTTAATAAAAGAAACAATTCACAGACTCCTCTCACTGAGTTCACCGTTCCTGGACTCAAAGAATTCCATGATTACGAATTCCGTGCTATAGCTCTCAATTCACATGGACGTGGTCTTCCATCATTGCCTACATCGCCAATTAAAATACAAGAAACAGCTGGGTGTAAACCAACAATTGTAGTCAAACCGGAAGATGTTGCTTGTCCTTACAACAAAAGGGCTGTGTTAACCTGTGAGGCTGTTGGACGCCCAAAACCAACTGCCAGATGGTTACGCAATGGAAGGGAAATACCCGATGGGGCTCGTTATAGAGTAGAGGACAATGGAGAAGGGCTTTATAAATTAATAATAAAAGAAGTTTGGGATATTGATGGTGGTGATTATACTTGTGAGGTAATTTGTTGGATTCCAAATAGAATTTTATTTATATTCCGCATAGTCGGTAGATATAGTGGCTTGAGATATTTAAAGATTATTATTAAAAAGATAAAGTTTTGGATATAAGAGAATGTGCAATAACTTTTTAATAATCAGGTGTCCAACGTTTTCGGCGTGGATACAGCAACAGCAAATCTTAAAGTCCAAGCACCTCCAGTTATTGAAAAACAAGTACCAAATGCTGTATATCCCGCTGGTGATATGGTTCGTATCAAAATTTTCTTTTCTGGCTCACCTCCATTTACTCATCGATTCACACTTAATGGCATTGAATTAAATCCTGATGCAGCAAATATTAGATGGGTTGATTTCGATGACCATGTTTTACTCACCATTCCTGAATTACGGGCACATGAAGCAGGACGTTATGAATATCAGGTATTTGTTTCACGTTCACTTAGAGCAAGTAATTATTCCATTTGTTTTAAGGTCAAAAACGAGAGTGGAGAGGCTAGCACTGGCTTCTGGCTAAATGTTAGTGGACTCCCTTCGGTACCAGAGGGTCCTCTCCAAATCACCGACATAGGAGAACATCAATGCACTGTCTCTTGGCGACCACCTGCCCACGATGGTGGTTCTCGTATTACAAATTATGTCTTGGAAAAGAGAGATTTGAGATCTGCTGAAAGTGATACATGGGTTACTGTTGCTTCAGCTGTCAGAGAACTCTCTTTTATTGTTGCTGGACTCTTTTCCGGACATGAATATGACTTCAGAGTTTCTGCTTGTAATGCTAATGGGCAGGGACCAGCATTAAATTCTGACAAACCTGTGGTGCGTAAAGAAATTTAATTCTACCTTCAATATATTCTTACAGATTGCCCGTCTACCTTTTGATCCGCCTGGACCACCTCTCCTACCTGGAGTTGTGGACGTTGGCCCTGAATATGCAGTACTTAGTTGGCAAAGGCCAGAACGTGATGGAGGTGGCCGAATTCGTGGATATATGGTCGAGAAATGTGAACAAGGCACTGAACTTTGGCAAAAATGTACACAAGCCCCCTCCCCTTCTACTTCTCTAAATGTTACAAATCTCATTGATGGACGCTCATATAACTTCCGAGTTGTTGCTGTAAATGATGCTGGAGAATCAACTCCAGCTTTGGTTGAAAATTACGAATTCAGTCCAGATTCTAAAGGAAGGGCCCCTGAAATAATTGGTCCTTTACGCGATCAACACGGAACAGCAGGAGGAACAGTTTCCTTTGAATGTGAAATTGGAGGATCTCCGAAACCAGACATTCACTGGTTTAGAGGAAGTAGAGAATTAGTAGATACACCAAAATGTACATTAATTGATAAAGGAACAAAACAAGTAGAAAATTATTAAATAAATTTTAGAATTAATTTTAAATAATTAGGTTTGTATTGTCAATAATTTACATCCAGAAGATGAAGATGAATACACATGTAGGGCTACAAATCAATTTGGTACAAGATCCACAAGGGCGCATTTGAAATTGAGCAGTATGTTTCTTTGCATTATTTTTCTTTATCTCGAGATCGAAGTTGTAGATTAACTACAAGATCTACAATTATATTCACTGTTACTAACAGTTTAGGGAATCCTCTTTATGCTGCACATCCTTATTTAAACTTATTAATAATTATTTTTCAGCAAAACCTCGTTTACTTGTTCCACCCAAATATTTTATGGGATTGGAGGTTGAAGCAGGCCACAGTATTGAATTACGTATTCCATACAAAGCATATCCTCCTGTTAATTCAACTTGGACTGCTTTAAGTTTTGAAGAAGAAAAGCAACTTTCTAGTGGTGGACGTTATGCTTTACAAACAGATGAAAAAATAATTCAATTAAGAATTTCTGATTGTACTAGAGCAGATGCTGGTGAATATAGAATATTTGCAAATAATTCTGTTGGCTCTGATTCTGCAATAATTAAATTGGTTGTTTTAGACAAGCCTGAACCTCCCGTAAGATTTTTTATTTAAAAATAATTTTTAAAAATTATTTATCTTTCCAGAGATTCCCTATTGTGGAAAATGTTCTTGACGGTGCAGCCATTCTCTCTTGGAAGCCACCAGCACTCGATGGAGGGGCTCTTGTTACAAAGTGGAGATTTTAATTATTTTTTGATTTTATTTTTTAATTTATTAAATAGTTATATTGTTGAAAAACGTGAATCTGGTGGTCAATGGAAACAATGTGCTCGGTCCCGTTTTTGTTATTTAACAATTGAGGGATTAAAAGCAAAGGAGAGCTATGAATTTAGAATTATTGCTGAAAATAAACATGGACTCTCAGAACCTAGTGAATCAACACAATCATGTCTGTATATTATATTTTTAAATTTAAACAATTTTCCTCTATTTTGTAAATGATCAAACATTCATTAGATCCTAATCTACCGAGAATAAAAAAATCTTTTTTAAAGACGACTCATAAACAAATAACTCACTGCTAATTCAGTGGAGATTGCCAAACTTTTTTTACATTTTAAATTAATTTTCTACATTTTAAGGTACAATTCCTGAATCTCGAGTCAAGAGAATCAACTATGAAGGTTCTGCTATTAGTAATGGAGTAGGGGTGTCTATTGCCCGAGCCTCCTCCCATGCCTCCTCTTCCTCCTTTTCAATGTTAAATTCCCATTCATCGTCATTACTAACTACTGGAGTTAATGCATTAAATACAAGCAAAACATTCTCTAGTTTGGCTGTTTCTTCAAGTGGAGCATATAGCCGTTCTAGTAGAAGTCCATCTCCAAGATTAAGTACTTTTAGTAGTACTAGACAAAGCAGATGATAAGTTTTTCTTTTAATCAAAAATATTTTTGCTTGATTGCTTTTTGCTGTTTTTTCTCTAACATTTTCCTCCAAATTAAACAAAAATTACAAAAATATTAACAACCTTTTTAATAATTTTATTTAAATTTTTAAAATAATTCTTAACTAAAATAATATTTTAAATAACAAAATAATTTTTTCTTGGTTATGGGCAGTTAATTTTAAATCTTTTTATTTATGTTTCTCCACTGCTTTTTTGTTTATTCATCTTATTATATTATTATATATAAATTTTCTAAATGCTTTTCTAATATCGCTTTTTTACCCAATCGCTTTTTTTAATTTTTAAAATAATTTATTTTAATTGGACGTATTTTCAGATAGAGATTTTAAGTTTTTCTTTGTTAAGAGATATTAATTACCTATTAGAATATTGTGTTTCTCCTTCATTTGATTTTTGTTGGCTTTCAGTGGAGATGATTATTGACTGGGTTGGGTGTTATATAATGGGAGTTAAGACTGTAAATTTAAAATTTTATATTGCTCATTTCACACAATTCCTAAAGCTTAAATCCAATTTTATATTTATTTTTTGCAAGCTTTCTTTGCCTATTTCACAATTATTTTATTTTTGCTTATTTAACTTTACCTGCTTTTATGCTATTTAAATTCCAAATATTTTCTAAATAATTACCAAATTAATTATTTTGTTTTAGGTGAAATATACTTATGTAGAATTAGCAGAATTGGCAAAATAATTATTTAAAAAAACTTCTAAACAGAAATTCTGCATTCCATCAGCAAAATAAAAATATTATTTTTTAATTATGCCGGGAATGTTGCCATCAACGAAATGAATATTTTTTATTATATTTTTGTTTTAAATATTTTAAAAATATTCTCTAATTAAATTTATAAAAGGAATATATTTCTGTACCTTTTATTTCAAAATTTAGTTTTCTTCCCAAAAAGTACCGTCCAAACTTTTTGGGAGGAATTAATAATGAAAATAATTTTTATAAAATAAATATATTCCTTTTCTTTAATAACAATTTTAAATTTTTTGGAAATTTTCCAAAAATTTTTTTAAACTTTTTCTCTTTTTTACCCGTCCCCTTTTAACATCTTTTTAAAAAAGAGAAATTCTTTAAAATTATTTTAATTAAATGCCCATTTCTGCCCTTTTTACTCATCAAAACTTTTATTATTTTTCATTTTGAGTGTTTTGGCTCTCACTCTTTTTGAAAGTAAGGCTCTCTCTAATTTTCCTTAAATTTTATATTTTGGCTCCCCAAATTTTCTATGTTTTTATCAAAATGTGCTCTTTAATATATCCAAAATTATATTTTCAATTTTCTCTCAAACCCGTTGATTTTATTAAAAAAATTTTTAAAAAATAAATTGATTTAAATATTTTTAATAAAAATATGGTTAACTTTAATTAAAAAAACATTTTTATTAATATTTTGAAATTTTTGCTGTAATATTATTGAAAAATAATGATTTAATATATTAGTTGATTTAATAATTTATTAATACAATATGATCTAATTAATATACCTCCCTAATTTATAACACCCTCGAGTTTATACATTGGTTGGCAACTGTGTAAATAGATAAGCGATATCTTCTATTTTATATAATTTTCAATGCCATGAAGTAAGGTTGGCGGTTCTTGGGAAATCTTCGGTTATCCGGAACCACCAACCTTACCATGAATGTATATAAATTAGAGGTTATAAATTAACTAATTTTTCCATCAAATAATATTTTTAGGAGGTTATGGAATGGGAGGAGTTAAGTATAATATTATTAATTCCATTTAATAATATTTTTAAATAAAAAAATTTAATTAAAAAATTAGTTGATGATACGGGTAAATTGGTACGTGGAAAATCAAAGAATAATTACATACAAACTGACAAATATGATTTAATGGGTAGGTGAATTATTAAAGATTAAATTTGGTAATCCAACAATAATATCATGTCAACTCCACTAAAATCTAAAATATTTTAAACTTTACATAAAAATAAAACTTAGTTTTACCTTTCATTTCATTTTAATATTCTAATTTTTTTCTTAAAAATATTTTAAATTAATTTTAATTAGTTAATGATTCTTTGGACAATTATTATACTCCTAAAGTCAATATCAAAAAAGAACAATCAATTTACGATGATTATGAAATTCTTGAAGAAATTGGGACGGGGGCATTTGGTGTAGTCCACAGATGTTTGGAGAAAAAAACTGGGAATATTTTTGCTGCCAAATTTATTCCAATACTTGGGGGAGATAAACAAAAAGAAATTGTTAGAGAGGAAATTGGGTAATATAAATTAATTATTATTATAATTTTAAAAATTAGGATAATGTCTGAATTAAAACATTCCTCCTTAATTTCTTTACATGATGCCTTTGAAATGGATCAGGAAATTATCATGATATATGAGGTATGTATAATTTATTTAAGTAATAAAATTAAAATGTTGGAAGAAAGTGAATTTATTATATTTTCTTTGACTTGTCTCGATATAAAAAATCTTATGAAACAAGTTCTACAAAATATTTCGGAAATATTGGTAATCTTATTAACTAAGTGTTTAGACTTTTGCCTCGAAAGCACGTAGTTCCCACTATGTGTTTAATTTTTGTTTTTGATCATTAAAAAATTTAATCTAAATACCTAGTTATTTTAATTTCTATAGTTTATGTCAGGAGATGAATTGCTTGAAAAAATTAGTAAAGATAAAGAAATGAATGAATGGGAAGCTCAAAATTATGTTAAACAAATTTGTGAGGCAATTAAATATATGCATGAAGTAAATTTTAAATAATAAATTTTTATTTTTAATTTAATTTAATTTGATTATAGTTATCCTATGTACATTTGAACTTAAAACCAGAAAATATTTTATTTACTACAAAAACAAGTGATAAATTAAAAATTAATGATTTTAGTATGACAACTAAATTAAATCCGGGCAAAGAAGTTAAAACTGCAACAGGTAATTTTGTGGGAATTTTTAATAAAAAATAATTATTTTTTAAAAATATTTCAGTCAATTCCGAATATTCAGCACCCGAAGTTTTAAGTGGACAAAAAATTGGGTTTAATACAGACATGTGGAATATTGGAATTCTTACTAAAGTTCTCCTTTCTGGCATTTCTAATTTTGATGAAAATATTTTGAATGAAATAAACAAAAAATCAGAATTTGAAAATATATCTGAAGAAGCTAAAGATTTTATTCGAAGATTACTTGTTGAGGATAAACAATATAGAATGAATATACACGAAGCTTTGAATCACCCTTGGCTTACGCAGAGAAGAGATAAGAATAATATGAATGAAAATAGTATTCCTTCAGAGAGATACTACAAATCTCGAGAATTTGTTAGAAGAAAATATGTAAAAATAATTTTTTAATTTTTTTAATAAATAGGGAATGAAGGCTGTGGTTTTTGATTTAGAAAGGAAGGAAAAATTTTCAGATTAGTAAAATTTAAACATTTTTTCGAATGCAGCTTCGTCTAGTATCCAAAAATGCTAAGGCTAGAAACTGTTTTTTAGCTATAGAAATGTTCTTTAAATATTTAAGGATGCTTGGCCCGAACCTCGACTTTCCCTTGGCCGTATATCACAATTTAGCTCCTTATCTAAACTTCATTCTGATCGGTACAAAATTCGTGAAACTCTTTTTGACCAAAATGATGGACCTCCTCGTTTTATCATTCGACCTAGACCAACACAAGCAAATGAGGGAATGAACGCTTCTTTCTTTTATAAAATACTTTCGCCTGTTCCAATGCGTATAAGCTGGTTAATTTTTAATTAAAAAATTATTTTCATTTCTTTTTTAAAAATTAGGTGGAAAGATGAAAAGGAAATAAAAATATCTGAAGGTTCTTTTGGCAAATATCGTCAACAAAGGAATGGAAATGATAGAGCAATGACAATAACTGAAATAAAAAGTGAAGATCAAGGAGATTATTTGGTTAGGGCAGAGAATGAATTTGGAAAGAGAGAATGTAGTGCAATGCTGATTGTACTAATGAAGGATGGAAAAAGTAGGAATATAATAAAATATTTTAAATGGGCCTAATTTTTGTTGGGGTGAGCTTTTATTAAATAGAGAGCTTCTAATAAAGATGAGCTTTTTGTTAGGAAAAAGAATTCTTCCTGTTTTGAATTTTAAGGATAGTGAATCTTAGAAACTAAATAACGAATAAATTAATTTTAAAAATTGTTTTCAAAAAGGAAAAGAAATCCTCCCACAACAAATCCCAATTCGACAACCAATTATTCAAGAAGCATCTACTACATCAATTGTTGAAAAAGGCCCTCCTCATTTCAGTTTTTTACTTCGACCTCGACTTATCCAAAAGAACCACACTTGTAAATTAATCTGTACAGTTACATCAGACCCTCCAGCAAAAATTAAATGGATAAAAGATGGAAAACCAGTAGATGATCAACGAGCACAAGCACTTTTTAAGAGTGGAGTTGCTTCTTTAGAAGTTTTTAATATTAAAATGGAGGTAATTCTAATTAATTTTTATCTTATTTAAAAATTTTAAAGGATGCCGGTATCTACACTTGTATAGCAACAAATGAATTTGGAAGCGATGAAACTTCAGCTTCTATAA
Organism: Meloidogyne arenaria; assembly: GCA_036172955.1. Classification (NCBI taxonomy): domain Eukaryota; kingdom Metazoa; phylum Nematoda; class Chromadorea; order Rhabditida; family Meloidogynidae; genus Meloidogyne; species Meloidogyne arenaria. The sequence continues at coordinate 2,086,037 of JARQAB010000046.1, read as the reverse complement.
CTGTTCAAACAAGGCATTCGACTAGTTCAACACAACAAACTAATTCTTTAGACGGGGCTTCATCTTTTTTAATGGCTGGATTGGTTGGAGAAAGAAAAAATAAATTACAAAAGAAGGGGAATTGACAAGAAACTTAATTATAATTGTAAGAAAAACTGATAAAAACAAATTTTGATTTAATTTATTCAAAATAAAACAGAAAAATTCTCTTGTGCTTATGGTATTAATTAAAATACGCAATAATTATTATTTAAATTCTTAACAGATTTTTTCCTTTTGAATCTTTAGGAAGGGGCATTGAAAATTTGTAAAATATTAAATAATTGAGTTAAATCAAATGAATTATGTATAACTAAGAAAATTTTAATCATGAGAGTTACCGGTACATTCGTCGGAAATTACCGGAACATTCGTCCTCCCACAAGATTTAGATAACTTAAATATAATAATAAACTCTAAACTTTTTTCTCCTTAATAATAAACTCGCGCAGTTAACTCAAAACTAGAACCAAATTTCCTTTATTCTTACTAAAATAGGCGGAGCTTCTTATCCTTTTTCTCCTTTTAGGTTAGCTTTCCCATTCTTTCCCTTAAAATATTCATTGCTTATAGAGAGGGGAGGAGGAGGAGAAGAAGATGGAGGAGCGGTTCTTTTCCCGCCGAGGCATTTACTACTTTCCCATTCTTTCCATTCAACAATCGTTTATATTTATTTTTGCTGCTTGTATGTATTTAGTAGTATTTATAACAAAACTGTCAACGTTAAACCCTTTCCCGTAAAAACATTGCTTTACTTATTTAAATATTTGTCCAGCTTTTTATTTTTGTTCGGCATTTAATTCCCTTTTCATTTCTTAAATATTTTTATTCTATGTATTATATGTAGATATACATAGTAGTATTATATTTACTTATCTAAATGTCTTCGAGAATTTTTAATTTTTTGTCAAAATTTTTTTCTAAATTTTAGTTTTGAGTTTTATATAGTTTAACGTCCATTTACTAATTTTCAAGAATCTGAGATTCAGGATTTAATAACTAACTGCACTTTCAGCGTTTTTTAGTTGGGATTTCCTAAGATAAATGTTTTTATGATTTATTAAAATGTTCAACCCAATTAAAATCACGAAGAATCCCTCAAATTAATGTACGGGATTACGTACACGGGCCATACAAATCCCGGAAATCCTCTCACACCAACCTCTAATATATTTACACATTCTATTTAATATATATTTTACTTTCCCATAAATTTTATTTTTTTTCAAAAAATTTTAATAAAATAATCATTAAATATCCACTTTTCAGCAAGGAAATGTTTTATTTTTCCTTTTCATTTAAATGGCTTTTTCTTCTTCTTCAACTTGTGGATAAGTATATTTAAAAGAAATAATTCCTTTTAACTACTTTTTATTTAATACTTTCCACATCTCCAAATGCCAAAATGTCCACCATTATTTCTTTATTTTCCCTTAATTCTTGACCTAAGGCACTCTTTTGCCAGGCTAAATTTCCTTATTTTTCTTCTTCTCTTCTTCCTGTTACTGACCGGTGGTGGAAGGGGTAATAGGGCAGCGGCTATAGCTAGAAAGCTGCCAGACTTGAATTGGCAATCTAGTAATATTATGTAAGTTTTTTTGAGAAATTTTATTTAAAAAAATTAAAAAATTAAATTAAAAATGAATTCAAGAAAATCTTTTTCTTCTAAAAAAATTCCGGTCTCTATTTTCTCCCCCCCCCCCCCCCCCCACCCTTCATATATTTTCTTTATAACCCTCTAATTTTCTGCTTAAATTTGTTTTGTATATTTTCATGTGCTTTTGCGGCACGTTATTTATTTTATTTTATTTGAGTGCAAATAAAGGGAGAGAATTGAAAAATAAAATTAGCGGACGTGCCCAATTTAACCCAATTCTGTCTACACAAATCGACCGCAAAATAAATAAAAATAAATAAAAAATAATCAAATCCCCCCCCCCTCCATCCCTCCTTCAAACAATTGTGCCCTTTCCCCAATTTATTTTTTTGCTTCAATTCTTTTCTTATTTTGCGCGACCACCATTTGTTGTCACATTCAATTAAATTTAAATTTTATATTTACATAAGTGTAAATCTTAGGAATTTTTTGAAGATATATTTTTTTAATAAAACATGAACTACATTCTCCCACACCTTTGTGACAATTAATGGCTGGATATTTATTTATGTCAGAGATTTGAAATATTAATTTTAATTTTTTTAATCAGTTTTCTTAATTCTTTTATTGTCATTGAATTTAAATTCTTCTCAATCAACACTAATATATATTTCTATAGTCTATCCTCAAATTAAAAAAAAACAAAATATTTTTTTTTCGGTTTAAAAATACTTTTCCTTCTTCAAGCATGCGACCACAATAAATAAATAAAATATATCTCAGTTTTGTTGTCAAGTGTCGGGTCTTTTTCATTTTTTCGTCCTTTTTTCTTGTGCCGATGCGCGGTATATTTCTAGATATTTTTCGTTAAAAGAAAGATGGATTGAAGATGGGCAGGTGTTTTGAAAGAAGAGAGGAGAGCAGTTTAAAAATGCAGATTTTTGGATAGAAAACAATTTAGTAGTGGAAATATAATATTTTTTGTGGGGGGATTTTTTAAAAGTATTTTTTCTGAAGAAAGAGAATGGCGATTGTGTAATTCTTTTTGGAAAATTTAAGAGAAATATTTAGAGGTATCGAATAACAGTGTTTGTTTGTTTGTTTGGTTTAAATAAAAATTCAGAGGGGGATTTGTCTTTTTTATTTTGATTTTTTTGGAAAATAAAAAAAATATTTTTAAATTACTGGCAAAAAAAGAAATTATTTTCAAGGTTATTTCATTAAAATTCCTTTGAAGGGTATTATTGTCAGTTAAAATAAGCACATATGGCGCGATTCTGTTATATAAAATGAACATCCAATTTGACTGATGACTGATCGGGAAATTGACCTTTTTCATTGTCGGCATTTTTGGTTGTAAAATGATTGATGGATTTTTTAAAATTATTTTTCTATTTAATTTTAAAAATAATACAGTAAGGGGGATTTTTTAAAAATACTTTTGATTTGCCTTAAATAGTTAAATGGTTATAGTCACTCACCAATCACTCCTTCCAATTAGGTAATTATCAACAATTAAAGTAACGGAGTCCGATTTGATTGTGAGAGGGAAATCCTTTTTTCTTGTAAACTTTTCAATGATTTTTCTGTTTATAAATTTAATTTTTGATAGATTTTAAAATTATTAAAGTACAAAATTAAAAGTAAAATTATTTTTAACTTTTAGTATTATTTTTAACTTTTAGTACCTTCTTAACTTTTAGTACCTTTTAGTATTATTTTTAACTTTTAGTACCTTCATTTAAATTTAGGTCTTCCTATTTTTCTCCTAGTATTGAATATATCAAGGTCAGATAAAAACCCCTTTTCCTCTCTCTCATAGACTACATAAATCGTTCTCGAGAGGTCAATGAATGGTTTAAGTAAATAAATAAGAGAGGGACTTTTTTAACTGTAGACTAGTAGCTAAAAAATAGCCCTTTACTTTCCTTTTTCTGTCCTTCAAAACTGAATCAATGACCCTTGAACAGAAGATGACCCTTATTTTTGGCCTATAGAGAGAAAATAACTTTTTTTAATAAATAAATATATTTACATAAATACTTCCAAGTAATTTTATCTTTTAATTCTTCAAAAAAAATTTTTTTTAAAGAAAACTTCTAGGGAAATTTACCCCCAATAATTTCCCTCTTATCATCTAGAAAAGTAAAGAGAAAACAAGTTTTCGAAGTTATTCTCTTTCGGATTATTTTTGTTGGATATTTTATTTATAAAGAGGATTAGCATTATCAGTTAAAAATGGTTATATTTCTTCGAGAAAATTAAAAATTGATATAGAAAGGAAGAAATTGTTGAGAAAAAAATAAAAATATATTTATTTTAGGGTTACATTTGGAAAAAAAATTTAGGAAAATTAAACTAAAATTTAAATGTTTTAAGGTCAAATAATTTATTTTAAAATTTCTAATTAATTTTTTACACCAATTTTACATAATTTTTCTTCACTTTCCTTCATATTTAGTAGAATAATTAATTTTCAAAGCCCTTTTACTACATTTTTACCTTATTTTTCTCAACTTTTTTCCTCTCTTTTTTTTATTCAATTGTAGCATTTTTATGAATATATTTTCTTAAAGAAATAATAAAAATTACTCTTTTTTGGTGACATTTTATCCCATCTATTATTTCTTTTTTTACAATTCTTTTCTTAAATAATAACACTCGTTAATCAACTTAGGGCTTTTCATTCTTATTTTCTTTTTTTATTTGACTTAAAAACGAAAAAAATAAGTTTTTTTGTTAGCAATAAGGAAAGAAATGTTCACAATTATTTAAAGAAAATAAAAATAATTATTAAATAATTAAAGTGTAAAATACTTCAAAAAATATTAGATAATGACTTGGAACGATATATAGTTGGAATAAAATATAGATAATTATTAAAAAAATTTTTTTAATAAATTTAAAAAATACTTTTAATTAATATAAAAAGATTTCTTTGATCAGGTTATGTTCAAAAAACTCTATCAAGAAATATACTTTTTAGAGATATATAGACATATCCTCGTTTTTAAATATTTAATTTTTTTTCAATTTAAAATCCGAGAAAATCTGAGAAAATAAAAAGTAAAATAATAATTTTACTTTTTTTATATTATCCATTTAATCGACCACCATCAAAACATTGTTTGTTCTTTTATTTTTCCATTTTTGTACAATTTCTTTATAAGAAAAACATGTCCATCTTGTTTGTTAGTAAATATATAAATAAATAAAAATAAGGAAATGGGGGGTTTTGTGGGAATTAATGGATTATTTTTATTTTTTATTAAAAGAATTTTTGGAAAAAAATAAATAAAAATTAATTTGAAAATTTATTTTATATGTATTAGCATAGAATTTAATTAAATAAATAGTTTAATTTTGTAGAGGGTTTTATTATTAATCTTAAATTATTTAAATTTCAAAAGTTCACTCATTGTTTTGACCTTGTTTTTATTATTTAATAATTAAAAGAGATATCCAGCTATGTACATATTGTTGTTTTTGCTAAAAACTAGAATTTTTGTTTTCTAGTTTTGCGTGTCAATATATTTCTGAATTCACAGCAGGAATTAATAAATAAATTGGAAATATTTTAATTAAAAATGTAAAATTTAAAAATAAATTTATTTAATTTAAATTTTGTAGATTTGACATGAGCAACACAGAACATGTAAAAAGAGTTAATTTATTAGATAGAATAACTTTACTTTGTCCTCCACCTGTTACTCTGGCAAATGAATATGAACATTCTAAATTATTTATGGCAAGTTTTTTTAATTTTAATTAACAAAACTTTAATTAAAATTTAGAGTTTTTAATTAATTTCCAAATTTTTTCACAAATTGATATAAACTTTAAATTAAAAAATTATCGAACTTTTTTAAATTTTATACTTTCTCGGATTTCAAAAAATATCAAAAAAAAATTTTTTTAATTTACATATCTCCATTTATTTTACATTTTTAAAAATATTACAAACTAATTTCAAAATTATCTTTTTACAATTTTCTGCAAACAATTTTTCTAAAATTCTCTCTCTTCTTTAATTTACTTCCGTTTTTGTAGTAAAATCTTCCAGCATTCCTTCCTCTTCTATACTTCCTTCTAAACAATCAATTTGCTTGACAAAAGCCTTTCTTTCTTTAAAAATTCTTTAAAAATTTTTTATAAAAATTAAAAGGGGAATTTGTTTACTAAATTAATAAATTTAAAAAATAAAAATTAAAAAATCTTAATAGACTCAAGCATAATTTGTCGAAAATCTTTTCTAATAATTAAATAAACAATTAAGTCAATTTATTCTTATTTTTCTTATAAAGAGGAAGGAGAACTTGGTATCTTCAAATTAAATTTATTTTTAAAAAAAACTTTTTCTTTAATTTTCTGGCCAATTTGTTATTTTCAATAAATAAATACACATAAATTAGCTAACAAATACATACTAAATACTTGTGTATATTTATTTAATTTTATTTTCTAATTCTTCCTTTCCTCTAGGGAGGGGAAGGACATTTTCTCTCGCTTATCTTCTTTTCTCAATAAAATCCGATTTTCTTTAACAAAAATTTAATGTTGAAAATGAAAAGGGAAAAGAGGGGGGGGGGTTTGGTCATTTCCTGCCAAATTTAAATTGTGGAAATTTAGAAAAAAATAAATTTAAAAAGTTTTTTAAATTAATAGGGATCAAAAATAATACATGGATAATCTCTATGCCAATTAGTTAAGATTTTTCGAGCATGGAAAAATATATTAACAAAATTAATAATATATTCGAAATCCCTTTAATTTATTTAAAAATAACAAAATTAAAAATATTTTTTTATCAAAATTCTTCTTTATTTTTCCAATTTTCCCTCAAATCGGTTGTTTCATCTATTTCTCTACATAATAATATATTTTTACTCAAAACCAAACAACTAATTTGAGACCTAGAAATATAGCGGTTGTCTGCAAAAATAAAAGAGAAAATAAGGGGGGACATTAAAATAAAATAAATTTACTTTATTTTAAAATTCCCAACTAATTGGGCTTGGAAATAAATAAAAAAAAGTCAGAGATTTTCTTGAATTGCGTGACAGAAATAAATTTATTTAAATTTTAGTTAATATAAAATTTCAAAAGCAAAAACAAAAAAAATAATTAAAGTTATAATTTCGGATAATAATTTAGAAAGGGAATTGTTTAGACATTGTATGTGGTAATTGTAGACAATTAGCTATTTAAATATTTTTTATATTTATTTAAATTAAAATTAAGTAGGAATCTCTTTTATATTTAATAAATTTTTGTGTTTTTTAATTGCCATCCTTGATTAAAATATATATTTTGTTATTGTTGCTATGGAAGTAATAAATTTATTATTTTTATTTTTTGGCAAAAGCATCCAATTTCACATCATTTTCATTTATTATTTTACACATAATTCCTTCTGCTTCATTCCCTTTTTCAGTTCATTATCTTCAACACCTGCTGGGCAATTTATATATAAAATAATAAATAAAAATATGTGTTATGAATAAATATAAATTATAATTTTTATTAAAATTTTTTGTTAAAAGAAAGGGAAAAAGTATTTTTTTATTTAAAAATACTAATTAATTAATAAATAATTTTTTTAATTTATTTTAAATAATTTCTCATTAATTAACTTTTTTTAAAGTAATAAGAGATTTACAAAAAAAATTCTCTCAAACTCCAACTGTGAAATAAAAAAAAATAATAAAGTAAACAAAAAATAATAAAAATATTCTAATAAATAAAGGAAAAAGTAAATATATTTATTTAAATTTACATTTAATTATTCTATTTAAAATTTAATTAAAATAAATATTTTTTGAGATTTAATATTAGAAATGGAGGTTAATCAAGAAGTAAATAGCTATGTTATAATAAGAATTACTTTAAATTACCCGGCCCGGTTTTTTGGGGGTAAACCCCAAAACCCGGATTTTATCAAACTATGGCCCGGAAAAACTGGCCCGGCCCGGGTCGGGCTCTAATTTTAATAATTATTTAAAAATAAAATTTTTATTTAAAAAGACTAGAATAGATTTTTTGTAATCTATATTTTTTAATTAATTTTTTATACGAAAAAAAGAATTACTTCAAATTAGGCACTCCTTGACCCGTTTCTCTATAAGATTATCCCCATCCTTTTTTCTAAATTTTTTTTAATTTTTTTTTCTTCAATTAAAAATATCCGCCTCTTCAGCTTATTATCTTTCTCTTTTTATTTATTTTTTTCCGACAAAAGACCTCTCAAAAAAGATTAAGGTCATTAAGTGAGACAAAAAGAGCTGTTAAAAATTTCCTTTTTTTTGATTATTACTTAAAAAGAAAATTTTCTTTTAATTTTTAAACATATTTAAAGGTATCCAGAGATTCGTATGAACGTTGTTTTCTCAATGGAGGTGAACGCCAATTAGGTGTTTGTTCAAGTCCAGATCGTCAATCTTCAATTACACTTGTCTTTCGAGAATTTTCTCCTTTACCCTCAGCCTTTACTTTTAAACCTGGACATTCTTATTTTGTGATAAGTTTGTTTTTTCTTTTTTAATTTGGAAAATTGAAAGTAATTTTGTGAATAATTAAAATCTCCTTCCTTCTTTGAATCCTTGAAAAATTTATTCTTTTCTAGCTCAAACTTGAAAGAATTTTTTTGGATTAAATTAAATTTTGAAAATAAATAAATCACCAATCATTAATTAAAAAAAGAAAATAAATTCATATCAAAATCCAAATTACTTATTATTTTAGCAACATCAAATGGTACTTTAAATGGTTTAAATAATACACAAGGGGGTTTGTGTTCGACAAGAAATATGAGATTAAAATTTGATGTTTTACCTTCAATTTCTTCAAACGAGAATGGTTATACCTATATTTAATTTTTCTAATTTTATATTTAAAAATTATTTGTTATTTTCTAAATTATTCTATAGAAAACAAAAATTGTTAAAAAATCTCAAAATTCTTTACAAAAATTCCCTACAATTTTTCTTAAAAAATAATTTTTCAAACAGATTTATTAGACAATCACCACCAACAACAACAATTAATAATTTCATCATCAGAACAACAAAAACAACACAATTCTTCAAATAACCAAACAATTCATCACAGACATACAAAACATCACCCCCACCCCCATCCCCACCATCCCCATCCCCACCACCACCACAAATCTAAAGAAGAAAACCCCAACCCTCAAGAAAATTCAAAAGAATTACTGCCAACATCTTCAGAACATCCCCCTTTTCTTTATGTAATACATACAGATAATGATGATAAACAATCAAAAATAATTTTTGGAGCAGAAGAAGGAGGAGGAATTTCTTCTAATGTTTTGGAACAAGAAAATTATGAAAATGGAAATTTGGAAAATTTGGATTTGACAACAATTTTTAATGAATATTTGGGTGAATTTAGAATTTTAAATTTAAAAAAATTATTTTTTTATAGAATCATCATCAAATAAACTTGAAATATCTTGGAATTTGTTAATAATAATATTTATTTTATGGATATTATAAAAAAGAATTTATTTATTTTTTAAAGATGGGAAAAGAAATACCGGTTCTTAAATTAAAAATATATACTAAATATTTTATGTAAATATTTTTTAATAAATGGAGTTTGTTAATTGAGTTGAGTAGATTTATAATAAATTCTTGAGGATAACTATGCAAACTCCATCTCTATATTTTACCTTATTTTAATTTCATTCAAACCCCATAACATTCTAAAATATTTTTCTTTAATTGCCAACACCATAAAAAAATTTTCCTATGTATAATTTTATATTTAAAAAATACCTTATAAATTAACTATAAATATTTAATTTTAGAATAATTTTATTTTCTTAAAAAATATCTACAAAATTTAATTTCAAAGAAAATGGATTTAAATTTAAAAATAAAATAAACATTTTAACTATTCTATTTAGATAAATTTAAATCCATTAATAAATTTTAAATAAAAAATTTTAAACCGGTAAAAGAAAATTTGAGAGATCAGAAAAACTAATTTTTAAAGAAATTTAGAGAAGAGATCAAATAAACAATGTTGTGATCTGTAGCAGATTCTAAAAAAATTTCGTGGCTTGAATTAATGATTTTGGGATTTTTTGTAAAGAATTATTTGCTTTTAAAAATAAGAGAATTTTAAATAATTCTAAAAAAATTTAAAGAAAAATAATAATGTGAGCGATATATTTAAATGTCGCAAAAATTAATTTAGAATTAAATTAATTTATAGAAGCATAATCACGATTATTATTAACAATTTTTCCATCTGGATGTAAAAGTGGAGCTGAATTTTTAAAAGAATAATTTCAGAATTTTCTAAAAAATAAAAACATACAAACAGAAGCAACAGCCAAATGTTGTTGTTGACCTTTTAAATGTCCATTTTGTGTATTACCATTAGAAAGTCGTTGCAAAGTTAATTCACTACTATTTACTGACATTGTTGAAGCATTGAAACTACTTTAAAAAATTCTAAGTTAATTCTATTAATTGAAGAGGATTAAGGGTCACACCCAAGATTTATCTAAAAATATTTTGACAATAACTAGTAGGCTATATTAACTTTTTTAACCCTTCGTAGAAAGGACTGTTTCTACAAAAACTATAATAAACTGTAATCCACCTTAAATAAATTGAAGTTAAAAAATGAATAATAAATATGATATATAATAACAATCACTAAATATAAATTAGAAATGTTTATAAAACACACATCTAGCCCGAGGATATTAAAGATAATTAATTTTATTAAAAAAATATTTTAATTTTCTTTTTACCTAGTATCAGGTAAACGTAAAGAATCTGTAGGTAAATTAACAACACAACCAAGAATATCCCATTCTGGGGGTAATTTTCCATTAAGAAAAGCATTTGTTGTAAATTTGGAAATAAATATTGTTGTTAATAAACTAGCAAGCATTGACATTGTCCGAAAAGGAAAATATTGAATTGAAGTTGAGGGGTCATAACTTAAAAAATATTTTTTTGAAAATTTAAATTAAATAAATATATACAAAGGATAATGAATTATTGCTTTAAAATGCAAAAGTGCTTCTCCTCCAGAAAGTCGTAGAATAAGTCCAACTGGAAAATAAATATTTAATTAAATTAAATTTATTTTTTAATAGTCAATAAATTATTAGGAAATTATTTTAGACAGGTATATATTTTGAATTTTTTTTTATTTAAACGATAAATATTGAGAAAAATAATTTTTGGAAATGGAGTTGGTTGAACTCGAAAGGGATTTATTTTAGTTAAATAATTCAATTTACCAATATATCCAGCTAAACACCCATAAGTATTACTTTTATGAAAATAGACAACACACAATAATTGTGGAAAAAGAATTACATAAACCTATAATTTAAAAAATATTTTTTTAATTAAAAAAACAATTTAATAACCAGATCAGCACATAAGTACCACAAACCATAAATTGAATTTATTGTTAATGCCATTATTGTTGCTAATATACCAACAGCAATAATACTTTAAATAATTATTTAGTTGTTTAATTAAATTAATTTACCTAATTCTCATTACATAAATAACTTCTCTTTCACTAGCCTTTAATTAAAAATATAAATTAAAAAAATATTTTTAAAAACATTTGGACGAATAGTTAATTTCCAAATATTGTGGGCAAACATAGAGGCAGCTGATAAAACGGAAGAATCAGCTGAAGACCTTAAAAGATTTACAAAATATTTTTTAACAAAAAATATTTTTAAAAACATCACGGCAGCAGAGACAGCCCCCAAACCAATAAAAGCAACCCATTTTGGAGTTAAATATTGAAAAACTAGAGGAACAACTTGTGATGTTTGGTCAGCTGGGATTGATACGGTTTTTGTTCCGTTACCCCACGGCGAGTATTCGGTTAATGACCAATCTTTAATTTAAATAAAATATTTTAAATTTTAATTTAAAAAATATTTTTTAATTAAAAATTTAAATATTTTAGTTTGAAAATTTTAAAATTTATCCTTCAATTAATTAACCAGTATTTCTCGCAATAGCCCCAATAATTGCTGGAGGAATTGCCATTAAAATACAACCAATTCCTGCCACAAAAGACAATCTTTGAGCACCTTTAGACGTTCGAGAAGAAAGTACTCGTTGAAAATAAACCTTTTTTTAATTAAAAAAAAATAATTATTTTTATTTTCCTCTCTCTCTCTAAACCTGCCAAGGTATTCCACCAAAAATTAACAACAACATACAGTCAATCCAAAGTAATTTCTCTTTTAACCCCCCAATTTGTCCAATCCAACCAGTTGGATTTGCAGATAAATCACTCGTTTTCTTTTGTAAAAGAGCTGCTGGAATACACACCCACAAACCAATAAATATACAAAATAATTGGACAACATCTGTATATCTTTAAAAAAATTTTTGTAAAAATTATATTTATTTTATCCGTTAAAATAAACAATTCCCAATATTTAAAAAATAATGCCTATCAAAATTAAAGGTTTAATTTAGTCTTTTTACAATTAACTGTCTAAGATTTTTACTGGCTATTTTGGCTGGGTTTTAGTTAATATTAATTAATTTGCTCGACTGCTATTTTATTTTTGTTAAAGTCTTAATCTCGATAATTAAATATTTAGGCTTTCTTTTCCTAACATTTTAATCTTAATTTTTAGAAAATATTAAATAATTTTGAAAACTTACGCCACAGCATAAAGGCCACCAGTAAAAGTATAAAATACAGCAATAAAAGCAGAAAGAATAACTGATGCTGCCATATCCATTCCTTTTAATTTAATTAATTTTAATTAATTAATTTATTTTTAATTGATTTCTTACCAAGAATTACTGATAATGTGGCACCTAAAAATTAAAAAAATTAATTGTAAGAATTATTATAAATTTTTAATTCAAAAAAATAACCCAAAGCAGAAAGAATAGCAGCAGACCAAAAAACCTTTAAAAATTAAAATTTTAAAATCATTTTCCAAAGAGAAATAACCTCTCCAAGTAAAGCAGGTATAAACATCAATCCCCCAACTCTCTGCCCATATTTTATCTTTTTAAATAAAAATTTGTTTTTATTAATTATTTAATTAATTATTATTAATAATTATTAATTAATTACCTGGAAAGGGTCTAACATCGTTACATAACCCTGTTCCCGCATTGGATGGGCAAAAAATATTCCCCCCATAACTAAAGACAAAGCATAGCCAACAGGCGCCTGACACCCCAATATTCCGCCATTATAGAGGGCTTCTGCTGTTCCATTTATATAAGCGCCCCCTACCCAAGTTGCTATACAAAATTAATTTTTTTTAATTTGAAAAATTAATTAAAGAAATTTTTTTATAAAGCTTTCTATGATAAATAATTTATTTTTTCTCAGTTCCCTTAATTATTAGCTATTCAAGCTTGGCTAATTCAGAAAAAAATATTTCATGTGTCCTTCTAAAATAATTATCTTCATAAATTTTTCATTAAAAATTTCCATAGATTTTTTAAATTAATTTAATTAAAAAACAGTTTATTTATTTATTTATTTATTTTTACCTGTCATAGTAAAAATACCAACAAGTGTACCAATATTTCTGCCCGCAAGCATTACCTACAAAAACAATTTCTTTAATTCAAAATTAATTTAATTTATTTACTTCTTCTGTCTGTCCCCCTTCTATAACATTTTTTGTTTCATCTGTTTTTCGACCAGCCCAAATTCCAACAATTAAAATTAAAATATAAAAGAATATTATTGCAATAATTCCCAACCAATCGACCATTCTTTATTTTTTTTTAAAACTTTAAAAAAATTATTTAAAATTTTTTCTAAATTTTTTAATAAAAAAGAAAATAATTAAAAATAAAAGATCAAAAATTTTTAAATTTATTTGAAAAATAAATCTTTTATAAAAAAAAAGTAAAAATTATTTCCAATCCAAATAAAGCTTCCCCCTTCACAAGTTTATTTTAGTTTTTAGTCAGATACATATAAATTTAATTAGAAATATGTACATAGGTCTATTGTCTGGTGGCAATAGACATAAAAAATTAATTTAAATTTTAAACATTTTAATTAAATAAAATGAACAAATTAAAAAAAAGTTCTCAATTTAAATTTTTTGATTTTCTCTTTTTTAGTGACAAAAAGCTCGATATATCTCCTCTATCTTTTCCTCAATTTTATTCCCTTTATTTGGCTCAATGTCTGTTTTTTTTCTAAATTCCCGTGAGAGCGTTCAGTTAAAATTGTGTGTTAAAGGGAAATAAAAAATTCTTTTGTGCGTGTATTTATATGTTCAAAGCTTTGAAATTATTGGAGGGAGGTAGAAAGAGAGAAAAAGCCAACCGGAACTCCTTTTTCTAAAAAAACAAAATTCCATTGATATTTTATATATATTTCTTATTTTGTTTTGAAAACCAAAAAAGCAATGTTTGAAAAGCCGGAATTTTTGGGTAATAAAGAGTGGGTGGATTTGGAGGGGAAGGGAGGGGAGGGGAGGGGAAAGAATAAAGGGTGAGAAAGATTGAAAAAAATAGAAAATTATTCTTTTAATTAATTAAAATTTAATGGAAAATAATAATTTGTAAATACATGTTTTATTCTAAAATTAAAGAATATCCCTTTATCTCTATTTATTTCTGATATGCTTAACTTTAAAATGAATTTTGGAATATTTGTGGTGTATTTTAAAAATTTGAAAATTATAAATAAAAAATAATATTTGTGTATATTTATATAAATAAATTCTTTAAGCAAAAGTTTTGCTAAGAAGGAACAAAAGTTTATATTTTTTGATTTTTGTTAGCTTTTTCTTGACGGAAATTATTTAAATATTTATTATATAAATGAACAAATTCAAACATTTATGCCATTTTAAAGAAGGAAATTGGCCAAATTTACGTTCCTTTTTTGTTCATTATTTACAAGTTTTTCTTAGCTTTTTGTTCATTTTATTTAAATATGCGTGTTTAAAGTTCTTTTATTTTTTAAGAATAATCTCTGACGTTGTTAAGCAACCATGGTTTTCGTAAAAAGATTTTTTAAAAATCTTTTTGAAATTTTAAATAAAATTATTTTTAATATAGTTTAGTTGATTTATAATCGCTTTGCCCTTTTATTCTGTTTTGATAGTAAATTTTTAGTCGGAATCCCGCCAGATCGGGATCGGGAGGAATTGTCCCTGTTTTTTTTAATCCCGATCCCGGTTTCGGCCAATCCCAATACCGAAGTGAAAACCCAAAAACATTTAGTATTACTCAAACCGATTAAGATCGACCCCAAAAATTTGCTTTAAATTTCGAATTCGAAAACAGCAACTTTAATTAAAAACTGTTGCTCCTATTTCCGTTTGCTTTGTTTTCTTAAAAATACATAAATGCAAATTGTGTTAATATAAGAAAAAAGATTTTTTAACTAAACAAAATTTAATAAATTGAGTTCAAATTTCAGAAATAAATTTTGTGGGAATATTTTTAAAAAATTAAATAAATAAATAAATAAATAAAAGATATTCTCATATTTAATCGAAATGTTCGTTTGCTTTTTTTAATTTTAAAAAAGTGATGTTTTTTAAATAAAATGATGTAAATATATTCAAGGTTTTTTTCTTTATTTTTAAGAAAATATTCCTCGCGGGAATTTGGGCGATGAAAAGAATTCCAATAAATAAATAAAAATACACAAGTAAAAAAAAGAAGATTTTTAACATCGAAAAATTTTTCTAGAAAAAAAGAACATATACTAAACAAAAAGGCATCTAAATTAAGTGTTTTATAAAAGATTTGGCAAAAAAATTTTTTGTTGAAGAAAATTGTGAAAACGGAAGTAAATGCAAAAAAAGGAAACGAAGACGTTCGAATGTTTTTTTTCTTAAAGGAAAATTGACGCAATTTGTATATTTATTAACAAATAAATTGAGAAAAATATTTTTTAAAAACTTGCGCTTTTATTTTTTTAGAAGAAGAAAACTGGAGAAATACATAGGAGAGCCTGGGAAAAATTGTTGTGTTTATTAAAGAATATAGATGTTTATTCAAATAAATATTTAAATTAAAAATATTTTTGTGAATTTAAAAAAAGGGTATTTCTTTAAAGATTATTTTTGTTAATTTTTAATAATTTACTTTACAACCTAATATTAATACTAAAATTTTATCTTTGCTGAAAAAAACTGAGTATTTCTTTGTTGATAAATATATACATAGAGGAGTTAATTTGTTAAAGAATTATTAGCAGAGATTAAAAAATTTATTTAATTCTAAAACAATTTATAAGTCTAGAAGAGAACAACTCTAGAAGAGAAGGGACCTACCTAAATTAGAAAACCCCCATAGAAGTGTACTATAGGAAGAAGGGTTTGGACAACTCTAGAAGAGAAGGGACCTACCTAAATTAGAAAACCCTCATAGAAGTGTACTATAGGAAGAAGGGTTTGGACAACTCTAGAAGAGAAGGGACCTACCTAAATTAGAAAACCCCCATAGAAGTGTACTATAGGAAGAAGGGTTTGGACAACTCTAGAAGAGAAGGGACCTACCTAAATTAGAAAACCCCCATAGAAGTGTACTATAGGAAGAAGGGTTTGGACAACTCTAGAAGAGAAGGGACCTACCTAAATTAGAAAACCCCCATAGAAGTGTACTATAGGAAGAAGGGTTTGGACAACTCTAGAAGAGAAGGGACCTACCTAAATTAGAAAACCCCCATAGAAGTGTACTATAGGAAGAAGGGTTTGGACAACTCTAGAAGAGAAGGGACCTACCTAAATTAGAAAACCCCCATAGAAGTGTACTATAGGAAGAAGGGTTTGGACAACTCTAGAAGAGAAGGGACCTACCTAAATTAGAAAACCCCCATAGAAGTGTACTATAGGAAGAAGGGTTTGGACAACTCTAGAAGAGAAGGGACCTACCTAAATTAGAAAACCCCCATAGAAGTGTACTATAGGAAGAAGGGTTTGGACAACTCTAGAAGAGAAGGGACCTACCTAAATTAGAAAACCCCCATAGAAGTGTACTATAGGAAGAAGGGTTTGGACAACTCTAGAAGAGAAGGGACCTACCTAAATTAGAAAACCCCCATAGAAGTGTACTATAGGAAGAAGGGTTTGGACAACTCTAGAAGAGAAGGGACCTACCTAAATTAGAAAACCCTCATAGAAGTGTACTATAAGAAGAAGGGTTTGGACAACTCTAGATATGAAATAGTCTAATAATTTTCTTTTAATTTTTTAACAAAAAGGGGAAATAATTTTTAAAATTTTCATATATTTTATAATATAAATTCAGAATAAAATAACAACAAAAATATTCAAAAATATAACAAACTCAAAATTAATGGAAATTGTTTAACAATGACATTTTTGAAAAAAAAACTAAAAAATATATATTTATTTATGAAAAGAGAATATTTTAAAAGTTAACACAATAAATTTGGCATTTGAATGTACGAATCCCAAAACTATTCAAATTGAATTACTAGAGACGTAAATCCTGTTGCCACAAAATCAAAATAAATTTGCTGTTTATTGCCTTTTTTTACTCAAAAAATTTCTTTGAGGAATTTTAAGAAAATATTTTTATATTTAAAAATTCAACTGATTTAATCCCTATTTCTTGTTGAAAAATGAAGAAAAAATAAAATTCTAATTTGGATGAAAATGGCAAATGAAAAGTATGATCGAAATATTCCAATATTCCAATTCAGCTACATACCTGTGGAACAATATCTGAATAAAATGAGAATCCTAGACCAGATTCTAGACCGGTCCCGTCTCTTCTAGAGTTGGCCAACACCCTCTTCCTATATCTCTAGTTTTCAATTTTTTTAGTTTTAATTCCAAATTTTTGTTGGAAACTGAATGAACGATATAATTTATGTTTGGACAAAAATGGCATCATAGTAAGTCCAGGCTAAAGAATGATCTTGACCTTCTTTTTTGTTGAAAAATGTAGAAAATATAAAATTTAAATCTGGACGAAAATGGCAAATGAAACAGTCAAAGTGTGATCGAAAGAAATATTCCAATTTTGTCAATCAGACTAAACACCTAAAAGACTCAAACAAAATTCTTTCCTATCTAACTAAACCAAATACTAAACTCAAACTTATGTAAAAAAACAATTAAAGAACACAAGCATTTTTACAAATTTATTTATTCAGTGAAAAAAAACATCCAAGCAAAATTACATACAAAATCATTACAAAAAATAATCAAACAATACAACAATTGTGAGAAAAAAATCGAACGGGCACAAGATATATGTGAATATAAGGGACAAAGAACAATGCCTAGTATAATATGTACATATATATCAATCACTAATCTCATCCATGCTTCTCCTTGTGCTTCCGCTCCAGTTCTTTGCGCTCCTCTCTTTTCCTCTTGATCAGTTCCTCGTATTCTTCGATGAACGCGTCGACGCCACCCGCTTTGTCTACCCGGTTCAGTCGGCCTTTTTCCAAAGCAATGTCAATGAGCGCACGGTGGAGAAAAAGGTACTGAAAAATTAAAAGAATTTTTAGTAAAGCAAGGGAGATTTTCAAATTTAAAAGGCACCTGCAAATCAGTCTGGATGGCATGGGCTCTCTGGTCCCGCAATCGCTGGAATATTGTAGACATTTGCACTTCTCGGTCGTTGGCGATCAGGTCCCTGTAGGCCATCTCGATTGCTGCATATGTTCCCGTACGTCCTGTAAAGGGAAAAAAACCAAAAATTTTAATCGCCCCAAGCCTCAAAACTGACCGATTCCAGCACTGCAATGGATCAGCACAGAGCATTTTCGTGCCACTGCCAACTTTTGGACCGTCCCGCGAAGCTGACGAAACGCTGCTGGTGATAGTGGTACGTCGCGGTCCGGCCATCCATCGTAGAGAAAATGCACGACCTCAACGCTCCGCCCGCTCGGAAGTGACGCCTCCAGAACTGTTCTGTGAACGCTTGGGTTTGCTACGGTAGCATGGGTTGACTCCTTGACAGATACGGTCGCGTTCCCATACAGCGTTGGCTCAGCAGGGATGTAGTCTGCGCACTTCTCACGGCCTTCCTCTTGATTTTGGCAAAGCTGAACGATGACCTTAAATAAAAAAGGGAACAGCTTTATAAAGAAAACTTGTTATTTCAAGTAACTTACTCCGCAATTCTGCTCCACAACCATCGTCCAGAAGTTAGCAATGGATTCGTCGATCGGACCCTGAGCACAAATCATCGGAAACTCAGAGCCTTCCACTTTTGACGCGTGCACGTAGTCGCTTCCTAGAAAAATGAAAGTTATTTTATTTCTAAAATTATTTTATTCTTATTTTTTTACCTTCAGGTCCATCCCTCAGGACAACGCGCGTTTGGTCAATGAGAGCGACATCTGGATACCGGTTGAGCTCAGAGTTTCTTTCGTCGTCAAAGGCCCTGGTTGTTACGCGCTTTGACCTGTAGGTTGTGAGATCGTTGACGAACCTTTCCCGTATGCGCCTGATGCCGCCATGTCGCACTAGAGCTGTAATAATTTAGAAAATTATTTTATGTATGTATGCGAGCGAAAGAAAAGAGCGCAAGATAACCTCAAAAAACATACTGTAAAACCAGCGTTGGGCTGCGGTTGTATTCTGCCAATCATCCTTCTTGTCCTCCTTGCCAGCTTTCTTGTCCCTTTCGAGGTCCTTGTCCTGTTTGTCACCCTTCTTGTCCTCCTTGCCAGCTTTCTTGTCCCTATCGAGGTCCTTGTCCTGTTTGTCACCCTTCTTGTGCTTTTTGCCAGCTTTCTTGTCCCTATCGAGGTCCTTGTCGTGTTTGTCACCCTTCTTGTGCTTTTTGCCAGCTTTCTTGTCCCTATCGAGGTCCTTGTCCTGTTTGTCACCCTTCTTGTCCTCCTTGCCAGCTTTCTTGTCCCTATCGAGGTCCTTGTCGTGTTTGTCACCCTTCTTGTCCTCCTTGCCAGCTTTCTTGTCCCTATCGAGGTCCTTGTCCTGTTTGTCACCCTTCTGGCGTTTCTGTAATAAAAAATGAGAAACGTTTAAAAAGATAGTAAGTGGTATTTAGTAAGCAAAACTTACATTTCCAGCGCCCGCTCGTCGATCCACCATTTTTGTTGTCGCAGAAGTGTAGTCGAACGGCGTAGAAGTAGACGAGGCAAGTAGCTGATCAAAGCAAGTGTGCCAAGTAGTTGATTGATGATAAAGTCCAGAGATTATCGCTGCTTTTATAGTATTTTTTCAAACCTATTATATCATATCTGAAAGCCCCGTCTATATAAACACCCCAGAAAAATTATCTTCCCAATCAAATTCTCTACCGTCGTTCTACCGTAATTGGTTTCGCCATCTCAACAAGCAAACTCCACGTTCAAAATGTCTTCATCTAGCGAACAGGTTCCTGCGCCATCTGGTTCTCCTCCACGTTCGCCTGAAGATGATTCAAAGACGAAGGGGTAAAGCTCTTAATTTTGTTTTGAATTTTGTTTGTTTGCTTTGTACAGTAATTTACCCACTTTTCAGTAAATATCGGTTCGAGGTTGCAGTGCTCGCTTTGGCTACCATGATCTTTGCTGTTTGCATCCTTCAGGCATTGGCCACTTCTGAGTTCTTCATTGTTCGACTGGCAGTCCTGCCTATGGCTTTGTTCTTGGCTTTCTTTGGATATGAGGCAAGCAATCAAAAACAGAATAAAAGAACAATTTCCTTAAAAAATTTTCAGTGGGTCACCTACTTCTCTGATGCCTTGACTCGTCGCAAGAGGGCCTACTTTGATGTGAGAAACATTCTAGAGACATACCAGCCGCGGAGAAACACCGATTTGGCTCGTCAATTCAAAGTAACCTGCCCTTTAGTTTACTTAAATTTGTAAAAAATTTAGCCAGATCCGCCAACTCCAAGCGTTTCGAACCAGCCGACAAAGGTTATTACTGCTGATCCCGGCCCGAATGCTGTTGGTGAAATTGGAGGCGGGGCGAAGAAGGACTTTGCTGCTTGGAGGCGTGAGGTGAGAAACAAAAGAATTTTGTAACAAAAAAAAATAATTAAAAATTATTAGCACTACGAAAACGAATATGCAGTTGCTATGCAGGCACGTTCTGAACAAGTAAGCCTCTACGAACCAATCCCTGGCGAGGTTGTCAATGAGACTTCTATGGCTGCAAGCGACAACGAAGGGGGTAGTCCAGTAATTCCTGTTGATAGTATTGAACAATACAAAGCAGCTAAATCGGCTTCGAATGAAAAACGGGCTGAGGGTTCAAAGGATGGCAAAACCGATGAGAAGAAGGAAGATTCCAAAGAAGAATCAAAGGACAAGGCAAAAGAGGAGGCAAAGCCGGGAGAGGATGAGAAGAAGAAAAAAGAATCTAATGAGCCTTCTAATACGCCGGAAAAGAAATGAAAGGAAGAAGATAAAAAAAGAAAATTGTTGATAAATTTGTATGTATATGTAGGATTGTAAATAATATTCTTATTGTTGTAGGTCATAAAGTAAATATTGTGTTTCATTAATTATTACTGTAAATTATTGTGTTTGATTGTACCATAAATGCAAGCGCATCTATACATATTTATTCGTTAATCTCTAGGCTTTAGAAAAAAATTCTTAGGAGACTCGATTAGAATAATTGTTTAAATGAATTATGTATTTAAAAAAAATAAACTTTATTTAAATTAAAAAATTGAGGCAATATTTGGATGAAAATTATGGCAAATATATGCATTTTTGAAAGGTTGGGGGAAAAAGAGAATCACAAAATATTAATTTCATTTCAATTTCAATCCATACTTAAAGAAATTGTTTTTTGTGTGTGTAAAGTTAATCTTCTAGAATCCCCAACTGGATATTTAAAAGAGTTTGTTACAGCTTTTTGCCTAGCAGTTTGATCAAATTCTGCTAAAGCAACATTTCTTGCATTTTGTAAACAGGGTAACCAACGAAGTAAATGTTTTAAGGCTGCATGGATTCTTCTATTTGTTGCGTAATAAACAAATGGATTTACTATTGAATGAAACATTGCTAAAGTATGGGCGCCCCACCTGAAAATAATTTTTGAAAAAAAAGTCTTAGAGGGAATTTTATAATTTAGACCGGTCCCCTCTCTTCTATTGTTCTCCAAACCCTCTACTTGTTTATTTAAAAATAATTTTATAAAAACTTCCTACCAAATATAAAGAATATATGGATAATTGAGTGCACTAGAATCATATGTTACCCAAATATTCATTAATAAATTTTGAGGTAACCAACAAACAGCATATAAAGCACTAACTAATAAAACCATTGGAATTAACTTTAAAAATAAAATTTAAATTCTCTTTTTTTCAATTTATTTTAATTTACTTTTTTAACGGATTCTTTCCTTTCTTGACTAACATTTGCATGCACAACTGTATGTGAACTTTTTCTTCTATTAGAATTATTTCCAACAATTTGAGAAGAGGGGCTTTTCTTTAATAATTGTTTTTGTGGGCAGATGTTAAAATTAGCTGCACTAATTGTTGAACCTCTTGCTGATTTTGTATTTAAAAGAGAATTAAATAATGTTGTTGTTTCCTTTAAAAATTAAAATAAATATATTTTTTTGGAAAAAATAAAAGAAAAATATAAACAGCTACGAAAAGGGGATGTTGAAGGATTGAGATATACATGGATTTACTTATTTGGTTATTAAATAAGAATTTTAAGAAGCTACATATCTACATATTCTCATTACTTCTCTATTTTTCTCTCAATTTTAAAACTTCCTCTTAGCTTCCGTTTCCCCTTTTTTCACAAAAAAATATTCCAAATAAATTTATATTTGTTAGAATTACTTGTGAGGGTAATATTTGGCAATCATTTCCAGGTACTTTACTATTCCACATTTTACATCCAATAGCTGTATATGTAATTAACAAAACAGAAAGAGGTAAACAATATTGTAAAGCAAAAAGTGAAGAAGTATATAGAGAAACAAAAGAATCAGAAAAAAAATCATTCCATTTTTCAAGGCAAGTATCAACACCTTCTGATGAACTTTCTAACTAAAAAAATAAATTTTAAAAATTATTTTTAATCCCCTTCCCTCCCTCCCCTTCATTCTCTTTACCTGATTAACAACAAGTAAAGGTAATGCCATAATTAAAGAAAATCCCCAAGTAATCAAAGTTGCATATAAAGCCCTTTTTCTATTCATTTTGAGCCAAGGGGACATTGAAAATTGAATTGCCATAAAACGATCGAAAGAAATTGCAACTAAAGTCCATGAGGATACAAATACTGCTGTTGCCTATATGAAAATTGGAGAGTAATTTTAAAAATAAAATTCAAAAAAATTTTGGCAGTTAATAACAAAATTGAGAAACCCCACTAAAAATCATTTCATTTTACGGGATATTTTCGAAGATATTTTCTTTTTTATTTTTTACAAAAAAAAAATTTTTTTCAAATTTACCTGTAAATAATTAAATGTTTTACACAAAAAAGCCCCAAAAATCCATCTTTGATCTTCAAAAACCAAAACATGCCAATAACTTAAAGGAATACAGAAAATACTAATCATTAAATCTCCAAGTGCCAAATTAGCAATTAACATATTTGTTGGGGTTCTGAGTCTTTTGAAACGAAGAAATACAGCCAATATTAAAGCATTACCAACAAAGGCAACAATACTCAAAGCAGAATAAATTAAAATTGCTAACATCTTAAAAAACAAAATTTTTTTGAAATTTCACAAAAAATTTTTTCAGACTTTGCAAGTAAAACACAAAGCCTCTACAGGATGTACAGATATTTCTGTAGTTTCCAAATTATTATTTTTATTATTTAAAAATTCATTTAATAAAAAAGAAAGGCTTTCTGTTGTTGGTGATGATTGGGAATTAATTAAGCTGCCCGAATTGCCTGATGTGGAGCTTGGAGGAAATAAATTATTTTTAGTTTGTTCGTTCATTAATAAGCACCCCTTACTTTTTTAATTTAACTAGGAAAATATGGAAATAAAATTAATAAATTTTAAAAAATAAGGAAAGTAATATACATTAAATAATCAAAATGTTCTGTTGAAATTTGTCTTATTTAAAAATAATTTTTAAGGTAGACAACGAGACAATAAAAAAATTAAATTATTGTTTGACCTGCAAAAAATGGATTGGGAGAGGGAGGAGATTAATGAAATTATTGTTTTGTGGAGGGTGTTTAATAAAATAAATTTTCTGAGGAGAGAAAAAGGTTTCGATCTCTAAATGTGGAAAAGGAAATTTTGCAACTTTTAATTCAAAAATTATATTATAACCCCCCCTTCCCTTTCCCTTCCTTCCATTAAATAATTAATTTAAATAATAACTGACTTCCTTTTATTTAATATAATTAAATAATAAATAAAAAAGGAAATAAATAAATATATTTTAGGAAATTAATTAATATATTTATTAGCAAATAATAAAATGCCGTGAGAAAGTTTTGCTAACGGAAATTTAAAAAAATAAAAATAATTTTAAAAAAGTATTTAAATTATTTTTTTTTAATTCAAAAATTATTTTAAGAAAAGTAAAATTAGAAAAATAAAAAAATTAATTAAAAAAACTTTTTTTAATTATGAGGTCAATTCTTAAAAATTCATTTTTTGTTTACAAAATTTAATAAAAAATTTAGGAAAAAACAGATAATTAAAAATTAATATTTTTTAATTTCAATTAAATATAGTAAACAATTTACAATAAAGAAGAAAATTTTCAAAGAAAAAAATATTTTTTTATTGATCTGAAAAACTTTAAAAATTTTCAAAATATTAAAAAAAAATTTTTCCATGTTTTATCCTTTTTACTATAATAGAAAAAATAAAAGAACAATAAAAATAAATAACCAAACAAAAAAAGTATTAAGATTGATGATTCTTTAAATAAATTAATTTTTTAATTTTAATTTTTTGTCTGCTTTTCTTTATTAAATCACTTTTAAAAAGAACAACTGTTTTTATATTTTAAAGATTTTTTTATCAAGAAAAAAAATTAGTAATTGGAGAATAAATAAAAGATATCAAATTTTAAAAATTTATTTTTGAATAATTTTCTGAGAAATTATTTTTTTGTGTTTTTTTGCTCTATTCAAAATTTAATTTTTAAAAAATATTTAAAAAATAAAATAAAATTTTGGAAATATATTTTTAGAATTTTTTTGAATAAAAAAATAAAACATTAAAAATTAATATAAAATTTTTTGAAGAAAAAAAATATTTAAATGAACATTAAATTTAATAAAAATTGTGTATATTGTTTCAAATAAAAAAATGAAAGAAAAGAATAAAATCGGAAATAAATAAAAATAAAATAGAAAATTGCTTTTATTTAGAAAAAAAACTTTTTTTGGAGATTTTTCGGCGCTTGCCGTCAAAAAAAAGTAAAAACTGAAAGGATATCTCAAGATTTTCTAAAAATTCTAGTTTTCTAAAAAAATGTTGTTGGAAAGCTAAACAAATATAACAACTTTTTTTCGAATTATATCTAGCTATCCAACAGAATACCTAATCAAAAATCCCAAAATTTAAAAATTAAATACCTTCTATTTTCTAGTGTTTTTCCTTAGAAGTTTATATAAACGTGTTTATTTGGAAAATTTTAAGGCAGTTTTTACGTTCTCCGCGCCGTAATATCCCATTTCCGAAAGTTTTTTTACTTTTTTGTGTCTTTAAAAAATAAAAAAGGATTAGGATATCCAGCTATTTGATTGTGCTTTGACGTGAAATTAAAGTAAAATTTAGTATCCGAAAATACCTCTCCTCTTCTCTCTTTAAAAATTTAATTTTTACATTTATTTAATCAAAAATTGCTTTAAAAAGAGAAAAAGGTGTTCATTATCCGGAAAATTTATTTTTAAAATTTTGAGAAAATATGTAATCTTAAAGAAAAATCAAAAAAATAGATTTGAATATGTAAAAGAAAAAAATTATTTATTTATTTATTTTAAATATTTAGGTAATCCAAAAAAGGAAAATAAAATTCTATTTTTGTAAATTACGTAGAAAAATAAAAGAAAATAGGTAAACTAAACAAAAAAATTTCCTTCCTTTCGAGAAGCCCTATACTAGACAATGATAAATATTAAATTAATTAACATAAATAAATATATTTAGATAGTTAAATTAATTAATAGAGAGAGACAAAGAAAATAGAAAACATTTATAGAAAATTCCCTATATAAATATATACAAAAAGCATCCACCAATCTCTCTTAAATTCCAACGATCTATATTTTTGATAAAAATTTATCAGGGTAAAATTATCTATTTCCTAGACCAGCAAATACATAAAACGATTCACTTATTTAAGTATTTTAACTTTACTATTTTATCTGAATTGAATAATAAATAAAAGTTAAAAATTAGTTGGAAAAAAGAGTGTTTGTTGTCTAGCAATCATTTATTTTATTTAAAATTAATGAATAATTCAAAAGCATTTTTAAACAAATAATAATTTTCATACTAATTGGAAAAGTGTAGGGGGGAGGAGGGAGGGGGGAAAGGAGGGAATTGACGTAAAATTAATTTTTTTCCTCAAATCCCTTTAAAAATGGAATTTGATTCTTTTTTTTCTTCATTTATTAATTTATTTACTTGCTCATGCGCAAAAGTATCCAATTCTTTTTATAAAAATAAAATAAAAAAATTTATTTAATAATTAGAAAAATAGAAAAAAATTAAAGAAAATGATGTGAATTGTCCAATTTATTTTTATAAAAAAATTATTTTTTTTTAAAGTTTTTATAAAAAATATTTTTGTATGACAAAAATAATAAAGAAAAAAATTTTTAAAAATTAAAAAAAAATTTTTTTGAAAAAATTTTTTGGTGTTATAATTATTTAAATAAAATAATTGGGGAATTAATTTTGCAGTTTTATAAATTGGTTGTGCCAATATTAGGGAATCCATATAGATCCTAGACATAATAATTATAAATTTAGTTCGTTTTTTAGTTAAAGTATTTGTGGTAAAAATTAAAATAATTTACTTGCAAAGAAAAATTAAATTAAAAATTTAATTTTTTAAATATATTTTTAGAACCCGATTTCTCCTATTTTTTTTATTATCGGCATTAACAATTAATCTAAAAACACTATCAACGCTTCTAACCATTCTTCCAATTTCGATAACAAGATAAAATCGGGACCGAATTGAGACGACAAAATAAAGAAAGGGACATGATTTTATACACAGAGTTCGACTGTATTAATTAAATTTATTTATTTTTAAGCCAACATTTTTTTGTAAAGAAAATAATTTTGCAGAAAAATAAGAAAAAAAGGTAAAAGAAAATAAATTAAAAATGTCTTTAACAAGAGGGGGGAGACTACTACATACTAAAGATAAAAAGCAAAACAAAACACAATAAATATTTATTTATTTAATAAATAAAATTATGGCAACAAAAAAAGAAAAGTCAAGTGCCGTAAGAAAAAGATTTTGAAAATTATTAAATGGGCAATTATTAAAATTATTAAATTTTATTTTTGAGAAAAAATTTGAAATAAAAGATAAATAAGGTTGACAAAAATTTATTTTTGTTTTGTTTAATTTTACAAGTAAAAATTCAAAAAACTATTAAAAAATTCTAAAATTCAAAAAAAAATAAATATTCAAAAAGTTAATTTTTTCTAACGATAATTTTAAATTCTTAGGCTATAACAAAAATATATATTTATTTATTTATTTTAGCGTCTTAATGTCAAGGAAACCTTCTCCCTCCCTTTTATTTTTATAAAAATACAAGGGAAATAATTAAAAATGCCAACAACCTTTTGTATTTATTATTAGAGAATATACTAAATATAAAAATATTTTTGGAAACAAATGACTAAAGAATATATTTATTTAAAGTTTTTTATATTTTTTATTTTAGCTAATTTAAAGGAAATAAAAAATATATATTTTTAAAAAATCTTTAATCTTTTTTTATTTAAATAAATTATTAAAAGAGCAAGGTTTTTTTTTTCTAAATATTGTATTTAATTTTTAGATCATTTTAAATCTTCTTGGATGTACATATCTATTTACGTATTTACTAAAGTACGTAAATAAATAATTTCTTTATTTAAATTCTTTTTTTTTAATTTTATTTTTAAATTTAGAAAAAGAAAATATTTATTTTGTCAAAAAAAATAATTCTAGAATATTAAAAAAATAATAAATAAATAAATATATTACAGTCAAACATTTTCTTGGTTAACCAAAAAAATTTTTAAAGAAAATGCCGCGATTTTAAAGATATAATTGGGATATTTTTGTGGTTAGATAAATCGAAATTGTTTCTTAATTAAATGGATATATTTATTGTTTTTATTTGTATTTATTAAATAAAAATTATTTTAAAAATAATAATTGTTTAAACAATGTAAATTATTATTTTTAATTGGAATTATTTTTTGTAGTATATTAAAATAAATAATTGGAATATGAATGACTAATAAATAAATAAATAAATATTTATTTTTATTTCTATTTTTAGTTTTTTTTTAAATTTCCAAAAATTAATATTTCCAGGATATTTTTAATAAAAATAAATAATTTTAAAAAAATATTGAATAATACATATGAAATTATTAAAATTAAAAAATTTATTTTTAATTTAATAAAGTTGACGTTTTGTTTAATCTTTCAATTTACCTTTAATTAACTTTTTTAAAGAAAATTTCAAAAATGAACTGTGATATTTGTTAAACCAAAAATTAATCCGAAAGAAAAAATAGAATGTGGAAAGGACGTCTAGGCCCGTAGAATAAGAACTCGGTCACCTGATAATGGTTACCTGACCATGATCACCTAACCATCGTTAGGTAACACAAAGTAGATATAGTCCAGAGTAGCTTTTTTGACGATGTGGTTATGATTACACCTAACTATCAACCGCGTTCTTAATTAAAAGAATTTGGAAATTTTGTAAACACAAAATGTGTTAGAAATTAAATTTAGAAATTAAATCGAATTGTAAATAAAATGATGGAAAGGATTAAAAGTAAGTTTATTTGGATGGAAAAAGGGAAGAAAGATTTTATATTTACATTTAAATTGTTAATCTTTAATGTGTGAAGAAGAAGATAAATATTTTAATTAAAAATTTTTTTAAGGAAATAAAAAAACCACTTTAAAAATAGCTAAAGGGTTAAAATCAGTAAAGGGATAATTGAATAAATAAAAGAGGGAAGGAAGGGGAAAATATTACTAGAAAATGAGGAGAATAAATAAATTAAAATATTTACTACAAGTATGAGAATGTGAAAAGAAGAATATACTAAAAGTAGTAATTAAGTAGTAGTTTAAGATTTTTTTGAAAAAAAAATAAAATATTGGTATAATACTTTAGATAAATATATTTTAAAAATATTTTAAAAACAAGCGTGGAAAATGTTAAAATGAAAAGATTTATTTTGTTGTTGTTGGTCATTCCAACAGGTAAAAAATAAAGTGGAAATAAAACAAGGAAATAATTTTTTCTTATTTGAATGGAAAAGCACAAAATTAATAAAAAGATACCTATTTTAAAATTTTTTTGTGAAAACTTTTTAAAATTTAATTCCTCTTTGTTCAAACAAAAAAAACTTTTTTAATTCTTTTTGTCTGGAAAAAGGTTAAAAATTAATGAAAATTAACTATAATTTTTTTATTTAATTAAAAAACGGAAGACTTATTTAGCAATTTTTAAGAGAAAAGGAAAGGAGGGAGGGAGGGACTTGTAATAATTAATAAATATTTTTTGATGTCATAAAACATTTATTGTTGTAGCTATTTTAATTATTGTCTTCTTTCATTAAATTAGACAAAAAAACTTTTCCAAATAAATTTTTATTTCTTCCTCATTTTGAGAGGTTTTTCTTTTATTTTTAATCCAAAAATAATTATTTAATTTAAAAAGAAAGAAGAAAAAATCTTTTTTGAATTTAAAATTTTGGACAATTTTTTTTGAAGAAATTTTTTCAATTTTTTTAAAATAAAAAAACCTCAGCGGGTGATATGTAGCAGAAGAAAAGGGAAAAGTCTAGAAAAGTCTATCTACTTAAAAAATATTTAATAATGTCGTAGCATTTTACAAAAAAAAAGGGGAAAGTAGTTGAAATATTCTAAAAAAGAGGAAAAAAGATAATTATTTATTAGCCTTATCCGGATTTTTGTTCTAAGGATTTCTTTTCTAAATATGAAAATGTCAAAAAATTAAATTGATTTTTTAAAAGAAATAAAAGTATTTAAGTAGGGTAGTCTAAAAAAGGCCATTTTATTTGATATATATATTTGTTAGTAATTCATTTTTGGATTTAAAAAAAATATAATCTCTTTTTTTCAAGGATTTTTTTCGCTACTTTTAAAATAAAAATGATTAAAAAATATATTTTTGCAAATGTCAATCTCTTTTTTTAAAATTAATTTTGAACTACCTAAACTATAAATATAAAATTTAAAAAGGATGAATAAAAAATAAAAGATCGAGTATTTTTAAGTAAATATAATTTAATTCCCCAAAAGGATTTTTGGTTAAAATTTGTTCTAGAAATATTTTTAGATTTTATAATTTAATAATAAAAATAAACAATTTAATTTTTCAATCAATCCCTCTCTCAAAAAATAATATATAGGTACCTAAACAATAGTTGAAATTTCCTTACAATTTTTATTGCGTGCACGTTACAAAAAATAATTTTTTATAATAAATAAAGGCACATCCATCCACTTCTTCTTCTTCCTTCTTAACATCATCTATCTCATCATCATCATTCTCCACTTGAACCTCCTCCAATATAAATTATTTCCCTCAAAATCGCCATACTTGTTTGTGTTTGTTTCCTGTATATTTCCGCCCCCGTTTCTTCTCCCTTTCTTACTCACTCACCCAAATTTCTCATTTTTTAAATTTTCTTCAACCCCCTACCGGTGGTCCTTCCTTCTTCTCGTTAATCCTTCCTTTACAGGGCAACTCAATTTGTTAGTTTTCTACAAGTTAGTTTAACCAAATGAGAATCCAAACACACAATCGGTAAAATAAAAAAATAACTCAACTAAAATTAGTTTTCTTTGGGGAATTAAATTGAAAGTAAAAAATAAAAAAAACAAACAAATAAAAAAAGGAAGTTTTTAAAGTAATTCTTTTTAAAAAAAAAGTACTGGATTTTACAAATTATAAAAAATCAAAAAGAAGGTATAGACAAAACATTTAGTATTTTATAAGAAATTTTTAAATGATTAAAAATAATATTTGGCAAAAAACAAAGAAAGTATTAGATACCGATTTATTTTCTTTGTTTTGTGTAAACCAGAGGTCGATCGGAAATGATGAAGGTGCCGGAAACCGGAACTGTCGGCACTCCGAAATGGCTCAGTCGGGATTCGGAAATCTGCCTAAATTTTCGGAAATCGTAAGTCGGAATTCCGATCGGCCTCTGTGTAAACTTTCAGAAATATTATTTAGACAATTAAAGGTTTTAAGATGAAAAATGTTGATTAAAAAATAAAATCACGACATGAATCGCAACTTAATATTCGCATCTCATAGATAATTAGTTAATTCCAAAATTAAATAAAAAAAATTATTTAAAATTATTACAAAATACCGTAAAAAATTCTAGTGACATTTAAAAATATAAACTTTAAAAAAAACTTTCTAGACAATTCAGGCAATCGACAAGAGAACTACTGCGTGTAAATGTTCTCTTATAAAATACTGCCTCTAAATTATAATTTTTATAAATTTTTATCGAGAGAATGAGAAATGGCACTTAAACTAAAAGTGGTTTTGAAGAGGAAGACAAAAAATTTCTTTCAATTTTTTGGCCAGAAATGATTGACCTAATAATTCTTTTTTTTATTTTGATTTGTGTAATCCTCAACTAGAAGAATAAAAAGTGAAAGGAAAAGAAAATTATTTTTAAGAAAAATTTAACTGAAAAAAATTCTTTCACCCAAAAAAATATTAAAATTTAAAAATGTATTTTAATAAAAATTAATAGAATGAACATGTATTTTATGTCAAAAAGAGGAGGATCAAATAATTTTATTTATTTTATTAAATTTAGTTTAAAATATTTTTCTGGCAAATTTTAGAAGGTTACCACACTTTAACCAAAAATAAAAACAAACATTATCTTGTTTGAAACACTTCACTATATCAAGGAATTTTATTGGAGGAATTATAATAAAAAATAGCTACAATTAATTCAAATTAAAGGTAAATTATTTTTCTTTATAAAAGGCACTAAATTAATGTACACAATTAAAAAGAACACTTTTTACAGGCGAATATATATTTAGGTAAATTAAACCAAAAAGCTAGTACATAGTAGAAAGTAAATTTAATTTTTCGGAAAAATTAAACAACAAACACTAAAATATTAAAAAAAGAATTTTTATATTCGTTTAAAATTTATTTTTGAAAAATAAATTTAGTTTTTAATAATTAATTTAGTGTTTGTAAAAAATGACTATTAAAAACAGAAAAAAAGAGAAGAGGGAAAACAAAAAATAATCAGAATTATTTAGTCTTCAACAGGACAAGAAGTGAATCATGTATAGACGATGGAGAAACTGAAAAAATAATTACAAAAATTTTTTTTAATTTAGCAAAAAAATTTAAAAAATAAAAAACCAAAATTTACCTTTTACCAAAAATAATTGAAAAATAACCACAATCTTATTGATAAAAATATAAATGACCAAAAATCGGGGGATGTTTGAAATAACTTTATCGTTTTTTATAATTAAATAAACAAAACCCCCAAAAAAAGACGGAACCTATTTGTGAAAGACACAAAAAATAAAATTCCATAGATTTAAAAAAACTTTAGATAAACACAATAAATTTAGCACAAATTTCTCAAAAAAAATTAATCTTAAAAATTAAATTTATTTAATTATTACATATATATTCAGTTCCTGAAGCTCTCACTGTGTTGTTGCCCCATATTTTGTTGGCGTGCCCGGTGTTGTCTGAGAACATGTAGGTGCGTCACTGCCAGGATTTGCTTCTGAATAAGGAGGTGGAGGCTCGAAACTTGTTGTTATTTTTATTCCCTCAATGTCTTCATAAATTGTAAATTTTTGGAATTTATCATCTCCAGTATCGAAGGCAGTCTAAAAATTTTAAAATGGATAAAATTAGAAAAAGTTAAAAATACTTGATTAGAAGTTTGTTGAGGTTGTGTAGATATTGGATCTTCAGAATTGCTTGACAAATCGAAAGGCTAAAATAAAATAAGGAATGTTTTAATTTTAATTGTTTATTATTGTTTAACTAAAATTTATTTAAAATAATTTACAAAAAATACATTGGAACCGTCCATTCTTTTAGGTTTGTATTTACCACAACAACAATTGCAACAACCATTGAAACAAAAACAGCAACAGCAGCAACAAAAAAAGCACCCGCAAGTCAAAAAGCAAATTGAGCAGAATAACCACTAAAAAATGCTTTTTAATAAATTTATTTTATTAATAAAAGAGATTTATTTTATTAATTTTAAATTAAAAATTGCGAAAAATTAAAAGTAATTAATTTTCCTTAAATATTTATAAAAAATTTAAAATAAAATTTTTACTTTTAACCAAGGTTTAAGCATAATATTAATGTGATCCTCTCCAAGTTGATCGGCCATCTAAAATCAAAAATATAAGAGAACTCAATCAAAAATAAACCTTAAGACCCATATCTCCATATTCATCATAAATTCTCCTTTTTGATGGATTTGAAAGAATTGTATTTGCATAATTAATCTCTTGAAACTGAAAATTTAAAAATTTGAATGAAAAAACTAAAAAAGTTACCTTTTTATTAAAGTCTTCATTGTTTTGATTTTTATCAGGATGGTACTTTAATGCGAGACGACGATAAGCACCTTAACAAAATGTTTTGTTTCAAAAACAAAAGCCATATTTATTTTAATAAGTAATATAAATACTCACGTTTAATATCATCATCAGTCGCATTTTTAGTTAATCCCAAAATCTCATAAAGATTGCCTTTCTTCGTCAAACTAAAAGATAAATTAATTAAAGTACAAATATAGGCCACAAACGAGTCATTCAGAAAACCGGCACCAGTTGATCGTCTGTTTTCACTGCTTGAAGATCTCGTATATTCTGGTTCAGGTGTCATAGGTTTGTCTTTTCTAAAAAAATTGATTACTAAATTGTTAAACAAAGAGAAATGAAATTGTGACAGTGTGAATCATTACAAGAACTCTTTAAAATTAGGTGAAAATTGAGAAATAATCATTAAGGCAAAAACTGCGTCTTTTCCTTATCATTTTCTCTCAATACACTCTTTTCTTATCTCATTTCTCTGCTGTTGAACTTTGAATTGGAAAAATAAAAGTGTGTCGATTTGGTAACTTTTAAAATATAATTTCGGTTATTTGAGTGCCAATGTTTGAGTGCCGTGACTTATTTTTACAACATTTATTGTTAGATCGGGGTTGTTTGTTTTGTAATTTTTTGTCTTGCAGTTTTTTGATTTTAATTTAATCTTTCAGATTTCAACATGTTTCGCGCTGTTCTAAATAATTCCCAGCGGTCTTTAATTTTGGCCAATTATGAAGGGCAGAGAGGATTTGCAACTTTAAAGGATATTTCAATTCGACTTAAATCTATCAAAAATATTCAAAAGATTACTAAATCAATGAAAATGGTTTCTGCCGCTAAATATGCCAAAGCTGAGCGAGAACTCAAGGGAGCTCGTATTTATGGTCAAGGAGCGCAAGTATTTTTTGAAAATTTGATGAAGGATGTTGCTGCCCAAAAAGACGATACACCTACTGCAGGAAGTAAACGGATTCTTGTAATGGTGACAAGTGATCGAGGGCTTTGTGGTTCCGTCCATACATCCATTGGAAAGGTTTATTTTAATTTTGAGTTTTTAATTTTTATTTTTTGAAAAGTAAATATTGATTGAATTTAAATTTTTATATTTTATTTGAAAATTTAAGTTGACAAGAAGTATTTTGACAAGCAAACCAGAAGGTGTTGAGTATAAACTTGTTTGTATTGGGGACAAAGCCAGGGCACAAATGCAACGTCTTTATTCGAAAGACTTTCTTTTTACCGCTAATGAAATTGGACGTACTCCACCAACATTTCATGATGCTTCAGTTACCGGTTTATTATTTAAATAATAAATGTAATTTATAATTAATTTTTAGCAAATGCAATTCTTTCTTCTGGTTATGATTTTGATGGAGTATTTATTTTAAATTATAAATTTATTTTAAAAAATTCTTTTTAGGGTGATATTCTCTACAATCAATTTAAGACGGTTGTTTCTTTTGAGACAAAACGTCTTCCGATTCCATCTTTACAAACTATTCGAAGTTATCCTCGTTTGAGTATTTATGATTCAATTGATGATGACGTCCTTAAACGGTATTTTTTTAATTAAAGTGTTAAAGCATTTTAGAAAAACTTTTAATCCCATTAATCTATTTCATTTTGAAAACTATTTTTGAGTTAAAATGTTTTTCTGTTAGTATTTTCCAAATTCAAAAATCCCTATATCTTTTTTACGCTCTAAATCTAGTTATGTTGAATATTCCTTGGCTCAGTTAATTTATTATGCAATGAAAGAAAGTGCTACAAGTGAACAGTCTTCTCGAATGACTGCAATGGATGGAGCAAGCAAAAATGCTGGTATAATAATTTTATCTATTTTTTTATTTAATTAAATTTAAAGGAGAAATGATCGACAAATTGACTCTTCAATTTAACCGAACTCGTCAAGCAGTAATTACTCGTGAATTAATTGAAATTATTTCTGGTGCTGCTGCTGTCTAATTTTGTTTATTTGAAGTCAATTTGAAAATAAGATAGGTTTGATAAAAAATAGATTTAAAAAAATTTTTGTTTGTTAAATTGGGGAATTAAATGACTAGACAATTTTTTAATAAAAATTGTTCTTTGATTTTTTGTTATTTTGATGTTTTTCTTGAAATTTTTTAATTAAATAAAAACAATCAATGTTTAAAAATTACTAATGTTAAGCGAAGATATTAAATATACCCATAATATAATTTACAAAAAGTTTTCGATGACATTCAATCAAATTCCCTATCAAAGATTAAATTCTATTTCGGCTTTTCCTTCTCATAATTATAAAAAAAAATTTTTATTTTGAAAACAACCCCTTTTTGTAAAATTTAAAAATAATTTTTTAAAAATAAACTTTTGAATTGTTTACAATTCAAAAAATCTGTTCTTTCTTTTTTTAATATTAATTTTTTCGTTTCTCATAATTTTATTTTAATATTACTAATTTAGAGAAAAGAAAAAAAAACCACAAAATTTTACACTCGTAATCGTCGAATACGAAGAACAAAAATAATAATAATTTTTACTTTTGTGTAATATAAACTATTTTATTACAATTGATCATATGGGAATAGTAAAAAATAAAAATAAATTTTTTTATAATAATCTACCGAACACTTTATTTGCGTAATGTTTTTTTGCGTCAAGGTGATTTTAAATGCTTTGTACTAGAATATTTGTATTTAATATATTTTTAGTACGTGGGTATGAAAAGCCTAAAAAAATATTTTTTTCGTCTATCTTTCGCGAATAAGGAGGAGAGGGGGGGATGGTGGGTGATTGACAGTTTTTTTCATTATTTTTCTCTTAAATGGTGTGTCCCCAAAAACACCAAAAAGTAATCGTTTAATATATTTAGCTCTAATTTTTATTTATTTTTTTTATTTCTTTATATTTGTAATAGTGTGTGTGTGTGTATTTTTAAACAATTCTTTTTAAAAGGAATGAAGGTTTTTTCGCCTTTTAGGAATGTTTGTGATAGTGTTTTTAAAGTGGTAAGGCGGGAAAAGTCATTCCCCCTCAACTTCTCGGCGCAGTTATTTTCTAAAGGAGGTAAGGCAATCATTTGCGCCTAAAAAAGCTCAAAAAAATTTTTATACTTTTCTTCCCACATTTTTATGCTTTTGTGATCGATTCATCATTCTAGCAGTTAACTAGCCCCATCTTTCTTTTAATTCTCCCTATATACACCCCCTCCTCCCTATTTTTACTTACATTAGTAGTAACTATTTCCGCAATCATCCTCCTTCCCAATTCTCTCCTTTTAATCCATCTACTACCACACAACCAGTCGGCTTTTAATATAATTTTTGTTTTTTTTTAAATTAATAACCGGGCTTAAAAGTAATTAAAAATAATATTTTTGAGATCTCCAAAAAATTCCAATTTTTTAAAAACTTTTTTTTCTTGTTGGCTTTTTTTCGATTTTGTTTATTTATA
This sequence comes from Meloidogyne arenaria, assembly GCA_036172955.1. Classification (NCBI taxonomy): domain Eukaryota; kingdom Metazoa; phylum Nematoda; class Chromadorea; order Rhabditida; family Meloidogynidae; genus Meloidogyne; species Meloidogyne arenaria. The sequence goes on along the minus strand of JARQAB010000046.1, from coordinate 2,049,189 downwards.
TGGAATTCTTTTTTATCATTTATTTACGGTTAAAATTTTTGGATTCCCCCACGCTAATTCTCCTCTATCAATTGATGGTTGATAGACTAATCAAACAAAACTCCCTCCCCCCCCCTCCCTCCTCTCTATTAAGTTGGACTAACTTTTCTCTCTCTTCTCCTCCTCCTCCACCACCTCCTCGAACCATAGCAAAAGCACATTTTTAACTAGTCTATCCGCCGCTTCCCCCTTCGATTATTCGTTGTTAAATGACAATACGATTATTTAGAAGTTATTAAATATTTAACAAACCCGCAAAAAACTCTTTTTTATTTTCAACTTTTTAAACTTAAAAATTAACTAAATTACCTAATTTGAATTTGTTTTTAATTTTAATTTTAAATAAAATTTTGAATAAAAATATTTCCTTGGAAAATTAATTTTTTTAGGATTTTTTTCGCAATTTGTACTTTTTGAAAAAAAAATTTTTTTTAATTCTCTTAAAAAATGTCTAGATAAAACGTCAAACATTTATCGATTTAAGAGAAAAAGAAACTAGTTTTCATGTGGAATAGTGATACAATTGAATGAATTAAAATAATATATCCTAATCTTTGAACTTGTTTACAACTGGCATTTAATAGAAAAATTCTATTTTTAGGTTTCAATCCTTTTTATGTTTTATTTATTTGCATATTTAAAATTAATAAGAAAATAAATGGTAAACAGAAAAAATATTTAAAAAATAAAAAAGTTTTTGTTATTTATTTTTAGCAGATTTTCTGGAATATTAAAATTCGAGAATTGTTTTGATATTTTAAATATTAAAAAACAGCACAAAAACAATAACAATATTTATTTAAGCTTAAAAACTTTACTATTAAATATTTTAATCAGAAAAAATATTTGTCGATTTTCTTTTTAATTTTTCTTGAATTAGGAATTAAAATTTATAATTTCACTTTGTCTAACAGACTCAATATAATTTACGTTTAATCTATTTTATATATTGATTAGAGGGAAAATGTAGAGGGGAAGACATTTTAATTTTTTCATTTTTTATTCTTTCCATTTATACATCTGATTAAAAGTTTTTTTTAATTTAAAGAAAAAGTTCAAGTCAATAATTTAAAGAATGGGAATTAAAGAAAATCGACAATGAGGGAAAATTTTATTTAAAAAATATTTTTTTTAAGCCTCGATATTTGTTTTATTAAATTTATATGTTGGATTATCTCCTACTACTTCTAATTCACTCCATCAGATAATTAAACATTTAAAACATAAGCGAGCCTATAACTTTTTTATCTTTTCTCGCTTTTTATGATTGATTTTTTGCGAAGTAGCTCAATTTTTCTATTAAATATTTTTTTCTGTTAAATAATTTATCGTTAAGTTTAAAATTATTTTTATTGTCAGATTAATAATTTTTTTATACAAATATTTTGTTTTAAGAGATTTGGGTCTGCGCCGAAAAGGTTTGTAGTAAACCGGGGGTGGTCCATAAATATTTTGTTAATTTTAAAATCTTTATTAGACTGACATGAGATTGTCTAAACTCTTGCTATATTTTTAAATCAATCTTTTTTTAATGGCGCTCACATTATTTAACTATTCTTGTGTTTTCATATTCTCTTTTATTTTATTTCGTTAAAATTAAAAAAAAATTTTTTTCAAAATTTATACTATTTAAGCCATATTTTCAGTTGTGAACTTTATTTTTAATAAAAATGCTCAAACAAAATATCTATCAACATTCCATTTCATCTTCTTCCAGTGCTCAGCCCGAACAACAGGAATCAACGCGATATGATGTTTTTGAACTTGCAAACGAGAACCAGCCTCAGACTAGCTTGCTGTTAAAGTTAACGGATGAATGTAGCGCTGCAATAAGGAATGCTGTCAATTCAAAGTGTCTGATTAGGATGCACATCAAGAGCGGAGTAATTAATTTACTCACTACCTTTTTAACATATCTATGGCTTAAGGTAGCTACTATTGAAATACGTGACAGGGACGGGGCATGTATCAACTTCAAATGTTCATTACAAAATCAGCCGGCGACAGACACGATATGCTATGATCCTAAACAGAATGTCTACAGGTTTGCTGTTAAATTAAATTTTTGATTAGAATTTTATTTTTTCAATTTAGGAATGTTGGAACGACTACAACGACTAAGATTCAGGTTTTTGACATTAAATGGGATAATCTTAGTCAAATCGAAATTTATTTAATAGGTTCAAGCAACCGACAAGACCTTCGCTGAGATGAAAGAGAAGACTCAACGGCTGGTCGAGGCAGAGCAACAAAGGAAAGCCAAGGATATTTCAAAAATTCAACGGCCTTCAGCAGCTTCTAAAAAGCCTATACTAAACCAGTCGAGCAACAGCCTTGTCAAGAAAAATGTGCCAGCGACTACTTTTGGGCATTCCAACACCAATAATATCCTTGCTAAACTGAGTGCATTGAAGAGGACTCATTCTCCTTCGCCGTTAAATGTTGCTGCCGCAAAGGTCAAACGTGTCGAAAAACCGTTGGAAAGGCCGGCTCCATTGGCTGCAAAAGAAGTTAAGAATATCAAACAAGAAGAGCTAGCTCCAAAGAGCATGGATATGGCAGTAAAAGCTGTTCGTTCTTCCGAAGATAATGAACGCCAAAACACGTTAACGGTTTGTTTTTAAATTTTTAAAACTTTGTTTAATCTCCCTAATTATTTTAAGCATTATCCTAAGAAGATTGAATTTGCCGCTGCCAATAATGCCAAAAATGATCCCTTCTATGTCCCAAAAAGGAAGCCACTTCACCGGCCGCCATCAATTTCGCCAGCGTCTACAACGACTTCAACACCAAAAACTATTTCTCCACCGCTTGCCATGGCTAGACCTGCTTCTGTTGACAGTGCACAATTGCAGCATAGTTCTTCTTGCTCTCCAGAAGATTTAATTAATAATCAAGAGGAAAATGGCCGTCAACAAGATGAAGGATCAATGACATTGCCAACTAAACTTTCTTGTGATTGGTCTCTTAAATTTGGAAAGATTGCTAGTAAAGAAGAAGCTAAAAGATATCATGGGATCTTTAAGGTCAGAAATTTTTTATACTTGATTTTAAAAATGGAAATTATGTTGAAATTTGGTGGGGCGGGGCTAGATTTAATTTCAAAAAATTTTTTCATTCTCAATAAAATCTAAATTATTTTAAGGAAGATTATCCAGAATATCGCAAATGCTATGATTTGATGGAAAAAGTCGCTGTTGAATTCCGTGCTCTTCAAACAAAATTAACTTCGGCAAAGTCAGATGTTGATCGTTTTGAGGTTATTATTTTTAAAAATGTTCCTTTTATTTATTTTTAAAAATTAAAGGTTGAAGATCAAATTAGAAGCAAATTTGCTTCTTATCAATGCAATCAAGACTTTCTTCAACAGCGTGTGAGGCACAGCGATTTGCGTGCAAAATTGGATTTGTTAAAATGCCGTCTGAAGGAATGGAGCGATAAAGAGAAGAGTGGATATAAGATGGAGCTTTGAGAGGTTAAAATAAAGATTATATTAGGAAATTAAAACGGTTCTATATTTTGTAATTTTCCTTCACGTGGTAATAATTTCGAAATGTGTTTTTTGGTTTTTAATGGACATAGTATATTCTTTTTCTAAAATTTTGTTGCTTCGATGCTTTTTTGTTTTTTCTATTGTATTAGCATAAATTTGGTCAGAAAAATTATGTAGCTTTAAAAAGTTGGTTTTATCTTTCGGCTTCCTATAATTGCTTAAAAAATTTTGACTTATCCTTGTTTGGGTAACTATAAATTTAATCAGCAAAAGTTATTTTTCTATTTTTCTTACTTCTCTGTCCAAATTTATGCACTTTCTATAGTTGTTATTTAATTTCTACGCATATCTTAAGTTCACAAGCCCATAGCTTAAAAGTAAATATTCAAACAAATACCCATAAGATCAGGTTGTTACAGTAAATCCGTTAAATTTTGTACGTGCTTCTTAAATTCCTGCTTCTTTATAAAATTATTTTAAAAAATATATACTGGTTATTTCACAAATAAATCATCACTTTAAGGGCCATTTTCTAATGTAATTAAATATTTTTGTGATTTTCAAAAAAAATTTTTTTTGATAAAAAGAAATAAAAAATTTTAAAATTGCATAGGTTTATTTATCTTTGAATTAAAGTAAATTTTCAATGAAAGGAAACAATATTTTACTTAGGTAGCTTTTAACAAGCTCCAACTTCTTTCTGGTAAACACGTTTTATTATCTAGTAAAAGTTTTGAATTAAAGGATTTCCTTTTGAATTTTTTAATAATTTTTCCATTATAGGATTTTAAGTATTGATTGGAACCCTTGTTTAATCCAAAATAGTATAATTTATTAATCACAAAAATATTTAAATAAATTTAGATATTGTAATAGTAGTTGCAATTTTTATAGTAAATTACCTACATATTTGTTACTTTTTTTATTTTCTATAACTTTAAGAAAAAAATTGTGTTTAATTAGAGAAATGCCTATACATATTATTCTTTTTAAATCTTATTTAAAAGCCTTTTATATATTTTTATTTAAAAAGTTTTAAATATATCAGAGAATTCATTTTATTTTTACGTGTAAATTTTGGCTATTTAAAAAAAGTTGCGAAGTATTTTCTCTCTCTCATCTTTAATTACAATTATCGCTTTTGTTATTGTGCAGCATGCAGCATTAAAAAGTAGAGATTTTATTAAAATTAATTTGGAATTATTTAATTAATATTTTTTATTATTAAAATCTCTACTAAAATTTATGAAAATACATGTTCAATTTATTTTGTGAACATTTTGGTACAAGAAAAAATAAACATTCGAATGTTGTGATATTTTGCTAGAAATTTTTCATTCCATTAATTAATAGCAAAAAAACTAAAAAAATGTATTGAAAACAAAATTCTGGTTAAAAATTAAAAAATTTTTTTTGTTTAATCTTATTGTAATTTATAACCAGAATTTAAATTTATTCGACATTAACAATGCAACATTTATTTTACAAAAATGTTTAAAATTTTAATTATAAATTTATTTGTATGCTACTATGCTCATTTCAATTTTAAACAAATAAAGTGTTTGAACTTGTGTTTTTACTTTTTATTTATTAGAAGCTTTTTTATAAGCATTTTTTAATTGTAAAATTTATTGGAAAGTTGAAAATTTATTTAAGAAAACAAATAAGGATTAAGTCAGATTTTTGGATAGGACTTGAATGTCCAGTCCATAGTCGGTGAATTTATGATTTTTCAGTTGTCGTTGACTTGTTTCTATTTCACACATAATACACTAAACTGTTAATTGTAAATAATTTTTTTAACAAAGTGGAATGATTCATAAATTTTTTATGAGTCATTTTCATTATTATTTTCTCCAATTTTTAGTAATCAAAACTAAATTTATCTCTTTTCTTTTTTTAGCTTTATAATTTATTTATTTCTTTAAAAAATGATTATGTCTGGACAAAAAGAATTTGGAGAACAAGATATTGCTAGTATGTTAAAGATTATGGAAGAAGCTAAAAAGCATAATGAACAGGCTAGACAAGCTTATTTGGCTCAAGACTATCGGTTTTTTTTAATTTCATTTTTTCAATTAAATTATTTTAATTTAGTAAAGCTGTACAGTTTTATCACCGTTGTATGCTTAGTGCAAAAGCTGTTGTTCAGTTAACAAATACAGATTTGCGTGAAATGGCTCGTGCACTTATTGACAATAAAACGGAAGATGGAAAGTCTGACAATCTGCAAACTAGTAGTGTAAAGAATGATCAACCTTTGAAACAGTTACAAACTGAAGGTTTAATGTTTTTAAAAAATTTAAAAAATTCACAACTAGCTGTTTAGTGTAGAATCACGTGCCCTTAATTTTCTAGGGCAGTATGTAATTACTATAAGGAAATTCGGGGAAAATGTTAAGGAAAAAGTTTTGGGAAACTTTTTCCTAAGAGAAATTTAAACAATAATTGATCTTTTGCTACAAAAATGGAGAAAATTTTCCTACTGTTTGTTAATAGAAAAACGCCTTTTTTTATTTTTATTAATAATTTCTAAAACATTTTTTTTTAAAATTTTTTTCAGGTTCACTTTCTACTGCTAGCAGCAGCTCTCGAATTCGTCAAGATTCTACAACTTGTGGACAAGAGATTCTCACAGAAGCTAAAGATTTGATGACTAAATGTTATAATAATTTGGCAGCTTGTCTTTTAGCTCGTGATTCGAACACAAAAGAGGACTTTATGAGAGCGGTTTTTTATTGTGATAATGTGAGGGAAATTAATTTGGGAATTTTAAATTAATTTTTTGAAGGTTTTGAAAGATGATCCAATTAATGAAAAGGCTTTGTTTCGAAAGGGAGTGGCTTTGATGCGGGCTGATAATTGGGATAAGGCAATTGAACAATTGGAGAAATGCAAAGATAGTAAGGAAATTTTGAAAAAAAAATTTTTTTTTTGAATTAATCCAAAGTCTATAAGTACAACAAAACGTTTTTAGATGCACAAGCAAAACTTTACATAATTGACTGTCGTCGATATATTGAAGAAGATCGTCGACGTCGAGATGCAGAAATTCGTGCTAATTTTGCGAAAGCTCGCGCTGGAGAGGTTAATTTCTTAAATTTTTTATTAAAAATATTTCAAGCAAATTGGGGTCTTCCCTGTTATATTATTTATTAAAAATTTATTTTAAACGCTGACCTAGTTTTCTGTTGTTAGAGGCTGAACCATAAAATTTTTAATTTATTTAGTTTTTCCACATTGGAAATTCGGGTAAACCAAGGTTTAGGGTTCCCATTTTTCTCCGAGGTTTTCATCTATATATTTACAGAACGGTCAGACCTTTTCCTTTCTTCCATCCCAATTGCCTTTTTTTGCCTACATACTACAAACAAAAAGGATTATTTTTTATTTAGTTCTTTCGTATAGAAAGGTAAGAAAGGGAAAAGTCTGACCATTCTGTAAATATATAGGGAAGAAAAAATGGGAACCCCAAACCGTTGTTTACCCGGAAATTCTCCATCTTGCATCTCTAGTCAGTTAAGGATTCTCTTATGGTAACATTCCTTTTCAATAAAAATTGTGGATGGAATATTCCTATCATCATTCGTCAAAAAATTTTATTTTAACAATTTTAATTCTATTTACAGATTAAATTTAAATTAATTTTTTAAAGGATGATCTGCACGTTGGCAACGCAAATGGACCTTTACAGGATAATAATAACAATCATCCTCCACCTCCTCCTACAATGAATGGACATGTTCAACACTGATCTTTAAAGAAAATAAAAAGAGAGGAGAAATTGGTTGGGCTATAGTGCCTAAAAATCTTAAAATTTTAAATGAGTTTTTAAAATAGATTCTTTAAACGTTTGTTTGATTTTGAAAAATTTTTGGCATAGAAAATAACAGAAAAGATTTTCTAATAGATCTAATCTATGAATGACTTTCTTTTTTAGACTACACGTTTAAAAAATTTTTTTCAAACTAAAAGAAAAAAATATGTCTGATGCCAAAAATTTAAACATTTGATTTTAATTTAAAAAATAAAATTAAAATGAATTTTGAAAAAGAAAAAAAAATAGAAAAGAATAGTTTATTTAAGAGAAAATAATTTAGATTAAGGTAAGTAAATGTACAGCTCGGAGTCCATATGTCTGCAAAGGGCCTTTGCAAGATTTACTAGGAATCGAACCAAGCCTAAACCAACAATAAATTAGTTGTAGGTTAACGACTGGCTGAGTTGACCACTGGACCAGTCGCTCCTCTAACAATAAATTACCGCCATTTTTTTCTCAACTCGTACAAAGTACGAGTAGGCATAATGCTTTTTGTGGACATAGGATTGCGAGCTGGTCATTTACCAAAAATTAATAGTACATATGTAGACTAAATTGTTTGAAACATCCAAAAAATTGAAAAGCGTTGATAGAATTATTAAAGAAAAATATCCCCATTTTAGGAATATTTTTAAGAATACAGTCGGACATTTTACATAAATCCTTGGGAATGAAATTACCTTATAAATTCGATAGTTTGTCCATTATTTGTGTTTATTGCTTACATTAGATAGCAGTTTAAGTGTTGGATATATCTTATAGTAAGGTCAGACTAATAGAAAAAAAATAATGGTTGGGATTTTGATTACATTAAGGGTTGATATGGACATATTTTTTAAATTAGGTAATTTCGACTACAAGCAATTTAAATAAAATTTATTCAAAAAATAAAATAAATATACTATTTTTGTTCATAAACAAATCCAAATTATTATTTTAGTTTTTATTAAAATATTATCGCTAAAATTATTTTTACTAGTTTAATTGTTATAAAGAATAAAAAAAGACTACTATTAATTGCCAAGAGACAAATAAATAAAAAAATAAAGATCCGTTTTGTCTTTTTTAGAATAATTAATTATTAATTTTTCTCCCACCTAATTTTTCTTCAACTTTTATTTGTTTAAAAACAGCTTTAATTTTTAGTTAAATTCCTGATTTCTAGCGAAAATAAATAAAAGAATGGATTGCCTTGTACTTGACAACTTTTTCTTTTTTTTTCGCCACTTCCTTTTTTGTTAAAACTTTCGTTAATAATAAATAATTATTTTTATTGGTTATCATCTTTTTGGGTGGCAAGGGAGTGAGAGAGAGAACAAACAAACAATTGATTGATTGTCTTAGAACGGCGCCGCAGGTGGCAATATTATTAACTTAATAATTAATAATTTTGCGAGAAAATCTTTTCTTTTTCTAATATTTTTGCGCGTAAAACGAAACAAGAAAATAATAATTTTTATTAAATTTTTTGTTTCTTTATTGGAGGAGAAGCTTCCCTCTCTCTCATGCACGACAAGAGGAAAGGAAGAGCTTACTCGGCATAAAGAAGTAAAAAAAAAGAAAAGGGAAGATGAGGAGTTATGATCGGATAAAGCGAGAAAATGAATGGAAAGAAAAAAGAAAAATATTTTTTTAATTATTAGACCGGTCTATGCTTTTGCTGTTTTTAACTGCCCTTGAAAGGAATAAATCAAGGGAAAGTAGTTAAAATAGTAGATATTAGCTTTGGCGAGATAAATATTAAATGAGAGAGAAGGAAAAATGATGATTGAGTGAGTGAATGATGATATAGTGTGTGGGGGAAGGAAGGGCCTTCTGAATATTTTTTAGGAAAAGAGAAATTTTTAGAAAAGCTTTGAAAAGTAAAAGAAGCTAAAAATGGGCGGGAATAGCTTCTCGTCTTTATTACTTACATCCGGCCGGAGTTCTCCCAACAACAAACCACCCGTGCTTGTGAAAGGGGCGAGACGTTCACGGCTATAAAATCGCCATTCATTGGATATTAAACAGCATTTGGCTATTCAATTAAAATAAAATAATATTCTCTAAAACAACGCTAGTTAATTAAAAATAAAATAATTATGATTCTCAGACTTGCTCTTATCAGTTCTGCATTTTTGGCAATTACTGTACGAGCAATTCCTGTCGACAACTCTCTTGTAGGAGAACCGGAAATAGAATGTGGGGCAACTTCAATTACTGTAAACTTCAATACCCAAAACCCATTTGAGGGGCATGTTTATGTTAAAGGACTTTTTGACCAACAAGGTTGCCGTTCAGACGAACATGGAAGACAAGTAGCTGGTATTGAACTTCAATTCGATACTTGTAATGTTGCCCGTACTCGTTCATTGAATCCAAAGGGTGTATTTGTGTCAACAACAGTTGTTATATCTTTCCACCCTCAATTTGTTACTAAAGTTGACAGAGCATATCGTGTCCAATGCTTCTACATGGAGGCAGACAAAACTGTTTCTGCACAGCTTGAGGTGTCCGAAATTACAACACAATTCCAAACACAAATTGTACCTATGCCTGTATGTAAATATGAGGTAAAAATTTCAAAAAAATCTTTTTATAAAAAAAAATATTTTCAAAACAGATCCTCGAAGGGGGCCCAACTGGTCAACCAATTCAATTTGCCATTATTGGCCAACAAGTTTACCACAAATGGACTTGTGATTCAGAGACAGTAGACACATTCTGCGCTGTTGTACATTCTTGTACTGTTGATGATGGTAATGGTGATACTGTCCAAATATTAAATGAAGAGGGTTGTGCTTTGGATAAATTCTTATTAAACAACTTGGAATATCCAACTGATTTAATGGCTGGACAAGAAGCTCACGTTTATAAATATGCTGATCGTTCACAACTTTTCTATCAATGCCAAATTAGTATTACAATTAAAGAACCTCACAGTGAATGTGCACGTCCAAAATGTGCAGAGCCTTCTGGCTTTAATGCCGTCAAAGTTGGTGCTGGAGGGGCGGCGGCAGGAGGAGCACCACCTGCCCCAGCTGCAGCAACACCTGCACCTCCCCCTCAAGCTCCAGCACCCGCAAATCCAATTTCTGGACGTCGTCCTGCTGCAGCAGCACTTGCCCAACTCCGACTTTTACGTAAACGCCGTTCAGCTCCAGGAGAACAAATACTTGATGTTCGTACTGAATTTAGTGCTCTCGACATTTCTGACAAGGTAAAAAGTGTTTTTCACAACTTTAATAATTTCTCTCCTTTATAGACTCCAGTCTTGCCATCAGAAATTCGTACTCGTCAACCAGAACGATTTTTAATGGCCACTGTCCAAGAAGGAATTTGTATGAGCAGTTTTGGCTTTTCAATGTTTATAGGCCTCGGAGGAATGATGTTAGCAGCTACAGTCGTTGTATTAACTTATGCTTTCCGGCCTCATCAAATTTTAAGCAACACAAAAGCTTAAATTTAATTTTTAAATAAATTATTTTGGCATTATTTATGTGATTAAAAATATTTATTTTTAAATTTTTTCCTTTAAAATCTCTTTTTTACATTTTTTTGCACGATTATTGCTGAGAATTACCCAAAATTATAAATAATTATTTTTAATTCCCCCAGCTCAAATTATTATCTATACCCCCCTTCCTCCTTTCTTTAGCCAATAATTTATTTTAAATTGTTGAAATTAGTTTGTCCTTTTTTTGTTTTTATTTTTTTTTGTATTTTTCTGCCGTTGTCGTGCAGAAAATTTAATTTTTAACAAAATATTTTTCTTGACCATTAAAATTATAAAAATGTTTTTTGAATTTATTTTTTTATTTTGTTTGAGCAAAAAATCCTTTTAAAATAGAGAAACTCCCCTTAAATGTGTTGATATTTAGGGTTAATTCCTTAGAAGAAAACAGGCTTTAGCACTTTTCTTCTCTTTTCTATCATTTCCTTAATCTGCTTTTCTTTAATTTGTTTTTATCTTTAAAAACTTGCTTTCCCTTTCCTTTGGATAGAACGCGGAAGTTAAGCAGTTAATTACCCGAAATAAACACTTTTTGATATTTTAATCCGCTTTTTGGTGATATTGAAAGGAGAGAGGAAGAGAGAAGGGGTCCGATTAATTAATTGGTGATTAAGTGATTAATTTTAAAATGTTTTTAGAAAGTACAATAATTAATGTGTGTGGTGTTTAAGGAGTTTGTTACAAGCAAAAAAACAAATCCCAGAAAATAACAAGAGACTAAATATGATTTTAAGAACCCTCCCAAAGCAAATCTTTTTATCAACTAATGATCATAAACAATAAACTATTTAGAACTTTGATAATTAATCTCTTTTTTATTTTCTCGAATAAATTTTTAAATTTAAACAATAAATTTACAAATCTCTACGTATCACAGATCTATAAAAATTAAAAAGTGAACCTTCAAGAATAGATTCTATAGCTAACAAAAATAAAAATAATCATAAAAAAGGGAAAAATATAACCAAAAAACTCTAAATTAATTTATTTAATTTAAGAATTTTAAATTCTTAATCACTTGTAAACTAAATATAAATATCTTCACTAATTATTAATTTAAATTGTTTTCTTTTTTTCCTTGTAAGTGCTACAAGGCCAGAGAACTTTCTAAAAGCATTTATCCTCGAATTCTGAACAAAATTAAAGTGTTTTAAATGTGCAATAAAATATTTGCCTTTTAAAAATTTTCATTTTTAGGTTCATATTTTGGATTTTAGTCCATATTTCAGTCCGTATTTCAAGATTTTCAGTCCATATTATGTTCATATTTTTCGATTGATAGTCGATATAAATCCTCTAACCCTGTTCAATTACATCCATTATTATTAATCTAATTAGATTTTCAATATTTGTAAAACATAAAATGCAAATTAATAAGAAAGCGATTATTACATGATAAAATTAATTAAATTAAGAATTTTTTTGATCGAAAATCTTTGTATTCAGATTTTTTATTTTATAATCAAATTTAAAATAATTTTTTAAAGAATTAAAAAAAAAGAAAGAACTTATTTGCTTTAACATTTTTATTACTAACTAATAAATTATCTACTAATTTTTTAAAAAATTACAATAAATTAAGGTGGCACTTTAGGCACAAATAAATTAATAAATTAAATTTTAAGGGGGAAGAAGTTTTTATTGCACTTTTGTTTTTTTTAATTCTCATTATTTCTTTTAATTTTCAAATTTCTCAATATTGCTTTATTTGTGGACGAAATGTACACATTGCAATTACAACTAAATATTAAAAAAATTTTTTTATAAAATTAAACAAAAAAATTTAACCAAATGCTGCAATCATTGCAACCCCCATTGCGAGAAATACAAAAAGTCCAAAGGAAGACATACAAACTTGTTGGCCTCTTTGGGAAATAAACGAACGTTGGGGCTCAGCCAAAAATCCTCCAGACAAGTGACGATGGCGAAGAGGAGGAGGCAAATTATAGGGCTTAAATTTAAAAGGATCAATAATAAATAGGAGAGAAAACAAATTCTAATTAGAGAAATTATCTTTTTACCTTGTCAGAAATGTCGAGAGCACTAAATTCAGTACGAACATCAAGTATTTGTTCTCCTGGAGCTGAACGGCGTTTACGTAAAAGTCGGAGTTGGGCAAGTGCTGCAGCAGCGGGACGACGTCCAGAAATTGGATTTGCGGGTGCTGGAGCTTGAGGGGGAGGTGCAGGTGTTGCTGCAGCTGGGGCAGGTGGTGCTCCTCCTGCCGCCGCCCCTCCAGCACCAACTTTGACGGCATTAAAGCCAGAAGGCTCTGCACATTTTGGACGTGCACATTCACTGTGAGGTTCTTTAATTGTAATACTAATTTGGCATTGATAGAAAAGTTGTGAGCGATCAGCATATTTATAAACGTGAGCTTCTTGTCCAGCCATTAAATCAGTTGGATATTCCAAGTTATTTAATAAGAATTTATCCAAAGCACAACCTTCTTCATTTAATATTTGGACAGTATCACCATTACCATCATCAACAGTACAAGAATGTACAACAGCGCAGAATGTGTCTACTGTCTCTGAATCACAAGTCCATTTGTGGTAAACTTGTTGGCCAATAATGGCAAATTGAATTGGTTGACCAGTTGGGCCCCCTTCGAGGATCTGTTTTGAAAATATTTTTTTTATAAAAAGATTTTTTTGAAATTTTTACCTCATATTTACATACAGGCATAGGTACAATTTGTGTTTGGAATTGTGTTGTAATTTCGGACACCTCAAGCTGTGCAGAAACAGTTTTGTCTGCCTCCATGTAGAAGCATTGGACACGATATGCTCTGTCAACTTTAGTAACAAATTGAGGGTGGAAAGATATAACAACTGTTGTTGACACAAATACACCCTTTGGATTCAATGAACGAGTACGGGCAACATTACAAGTATCGAATTGAAGTTCAATACCAGCTACTTGTCTTCCATGTTCGTCTGAACGGCACCCTTGTTGGTCAAAAAGTCCTTTAACGTAAACATGCCCCTCAAATGGATTTTGGGTATTGAAGTTTACAGTAATTGATGTTGGGCCACATTCTATTTCAGGTTCTCCTACAAGAGAGTTGTCGACAGGAATTGAGTCAATGAAAATTGCTTGAAATGCTAAAATAACACCTATGGCAAATAATATCTTGCGCATTTTTCTAAAAAAATTATTTGTAAATTAATGTTTCTTTACTAAAATAATAAACTAAAATTCTAATATTAACTACGGTTATTTTGGTGCATCTTAAAGATTGGAGAAGGCCTACCTTTAATTCCCCTCTTTCGACCTAAACTTTGCACTTTTTTGTTTGAGCTAAAGTTTACACGGATTTTGATTTTAAAGTTTATCAGTTTTTTTTTTACCCCTCCAAATAACCGTAGTCTATATTTATTTAAAATAAAAATTATTAAAAATTAAAACAAATATATTTATGATAAGCTAAAGAAAATATTAACAGCTAACTCTTCCTTTTTAGTATTTGTGTTGTTGTTTAATTATCCTTTCCCTTTTTTAAGGCGTCAATTATATATAGCCATCCTCTCCTCTACGTAAAATCTTTTCTTATAAAAATATTTTTATATTTTCTTATCCCCACCCTCCCTCCCGTTCTTTTTTTTTCTTAATTTTTTTAATCGCCCACCAATAACGTTTTCTCTTTTATTTTCTCGCCTTTGCCCCTGACATGCATTTTTTTGAGAGATTTTACCAGCCAGTTATAAGCTTTTTTGTGGGAATCCATAAACGGGTCGTGTCTATAGCCTAAACTACTTTTCCAAAAAATAAATAGCTTAAGATATATATTATTCTCTTTTCACACAAAAAAAAAAGAAATTAAAATAAATATAAGCGATTGAAGGAGAGAAAAGTTTAAAATTAATGTTTGCCCTAAAGCAGTGCAAAATAAAATATATTTTTACATGAATGAAATATATGTAGAGGGATACTAAATAAATAAATAAACTACTTTTAAAGAAGAAAAGAGGTAAGATTAATAAATATTTTTGTGTATATGTAGATTAAAGTGTCAAATATTTTCTTCTTTATAAATCTATCTTATGGTTATTTGATAAAAAAGAAATTCAAAGAGGATTTTCTGAACCTTTTAATTTGCAAAATAAAAAATTATACCCCTGATTAGAATTTTTACATTAGTAAGGTGTGAAGCTGTGACTTTGTTTGTTTAGTGGTAAGGTCGGCGGCTGCAATTTAATCCCACGAGGGGATTTTAAATTAATTGTAAGTCGAACAAAAATTTATTAATCTCTCAAAACCCAATTAAATCTGAAGTGTAGCTAAAAAATTTTAGTCCCAAAATTTAGTCAAATATTTTTTCGGTACTTTTCGGTTTTGCCACACCCCTCCCATATATTCGCAGGATATTATTTCAATTTTTCCTTATTTTTTACAGAAAGGTCTGTCTTCCTTCTTCCTTAATTTCACAATGGAAAGAAAATTAATCTTTTCTTTGTTAATGTCTCTTTGATCATGCCACAGAGAAAATTGAGTGAAATTGAGGAAGAAAGAAGACTGACCTTTATGTAAAAACTAGTGAAAAAAGTAATAATATCCTGCGAATATATGGGTGGGGTGTGGCAAAACCGAAAAGTACCATTTTTCCTAATTTTATATGCCAATAAGAGATTATATTTTCATAATTTTACACAAAAAATTAAATATATACTTGACACAAAAAAATACAAAGTTAATTTTATTTTTAAATTTGTTTATTCACGGCGTAAATTCTCTAAACGAGCCTGTAAATCAGCATCAACATCACCCACATTATTATTTCCCCCACTTCCACCAGCTACTACTGCCATTGATGCTTGCGGTTGTCGTTGACCTTCACGAGTAGCATTATTTAAGGCATCTGCAGCTGTCGGCAATTTATTTAAGTCTTCACTCATTTGAATTCCTAATTCGTCAAGAACCTTTAAAAAGAAGAATAAATTTTGTTTTTAATTTACAATTAAGTTTAGAGTTGGTGATTTTAATTAACCTTAATTTTACTCAACTCCTATGACAAAATACAACAAAATAAAATGCCAGTTTTTTAAATTTAAAAATTAAAAAATAAAAACCTGTTGAACAACTTGTTCAGTCTCTTCTTCCTCGTCTCCCTCACCCATAGCATCATCTATAGCGTCACTCATCATTTCCTCTTTCATTTCCATTATTTCAGACTGACGTTCAAAATCACTCATAATCTTTTGAATTTGGGGTAAATTAAGTTGTCTATTCATGCTACGCATTGCTCGAGTAACACCTTTCATTGCCTAATTTTAATTAAAATATTTTTTATTTTAAAAGAAAAATCAAAACCTGTGCCATAGCATCTTGGCTTTTTAAAGTTTGAACTTTTAAAGCAACAGCTTGAATATTAGCCTTCATCATAATAAATTTTTTGATATGTTGTCGAGTTCTAACTAAATCTTTAGCCATAATTCTAACAGAATCCTTTTAAATAATAAAAATAAATTTATATTTAAAATTTAAGAAAAACCAACCATTTGTCCCATTTTTGCCATTTTTTTAATATCGGCAATTACTTTCTTCTCAGTTCCTTCCAATCGTTGACGTTCTCTGTCTAAATCTCTCATAGCTTTATCTAAAGCACGTTTATTTTGTCGAAGTAATTCTTGTGGTGTTTTACTTCGTCCTTTAATTAATTAAAATTTAAAAATTATTTTTTATTTAAAAAAATTACCAAAAAGAAAGTCCATCATTTTATTTAAGTCAAAAAGAATTTAAATTAAATAAATTTTATATTTTTACAATTAATAAAGAAATCTAAAATTAATTAAGTTTAAAGGAAACACAAATGTGTGAGGGAAGAATGACTAATTCTTTAAAAAAATTAAAAGAAAAATTATGAAATGCCAAACGAATAATTACCAAAATGAAATAATTAAAATTCTCCTTTACTATTTCTTAATTTCTCTCAATCTCTAACCTTGCTGTCTGAGTCTGAAAGATTTTTGAGCTGAAGAAAATTGAGCTTAGCTGGATTTTTAATTCGTTTGAGCTTTTCTGGATTTTAATTTTTCTTGAATTTTAAAATTCTTTATTAATTTATCTAGGTAATATTGACAAAAAATGGTTGATAATTTTACTCCAAAAAAGAGAATTAAAACCAACGAATCTCCACTTGAAGATGAACAACCAAACAAAAAACCTAAACTTGAACCAACAAATAGTGTAGAAAATGGAGAAGTTGATGCCCCTGTATGGTGTTTAAAAAAAGCACAAGAAGAGCAACCAAGTAGACATTGCCCTTATCTTGATACAATTGATAGGTTTTTAATTTTTTTTTAATTTAAAAATAATTTTTTAGAGGAGTACTTGATTTTGACTTTGAAAAGCTTTGTTCAATTTCTCTTTCACACATTAATGTTTATGCTTGTATGGTTTGTGGGAAATATTTTCAAGTATTTTCTTAAATGGAATTTTTGAAACAAAATAAAATGTTTAGGGTAGAGGAACAAATACTCACGCATATACACATTCACTCGACACAGATCATCGTATTTTTCTAAACTTGGCCACTTTAAAGTTTTATTGTCTTCCTGATAATTATGAAGTTATTGATCCATCTCTAGATGATATTAAAGTATTTTTATGAATATTTTTTAATTTAACTATTTTTCTAGTATGTGTTAAAGCCAACCTACACTCCTAAACATATTAAATATATAGGGCAAAATACAAAAATGTCTCGGTGTTGGGATGGTACTCTCTACTATCCAGGCATTATTGGTCTAAACAACATCAAAGCTAATGACTACACAAATGTTATATTTCATGCATTTTCTCACGTTCCTCCTTTACGAGATTATTTTTTACGTGAAAGCAATTATTCTCACATCAAACGACCTCCTGGCGATAAATTGGCACTTTTGCCTCAACGTTTTGGTGAATTAATTAGAAAGTTATGGGATCCAAAAGCATTTAAGGCTCATGTTTCTCCTCATGAAATGTTACAAGCTGTTGTTTTATGCAGTGACAAAAAGTTTCAAATTATTAGACAAGGTGAGTTTTTTAAATTTTATAAAAATTTGACAATGAAAGTTTAACTTAAATATATAACCTAAATAATTTAAAATTGTTTTAGGTGATGCAAATGAATTTTTGATGTGGTTTTTAAACACTTTACATATGGCATTGAACGGAACTGGCAAGACTTCTTCTTCAATAGTTTACCAAATTTTTCGAGGGCGAATGAGACAATACATGCGTAAAGTACTCCCTGTAGATGCTAGTGATGAATCAAGAAGAACACTTTCTGAAACTGAAGAATATAGAGAACAAGTTAAAGAACTTCCATTTTTATCTTTGGCACTTGATTTACCGCCAGCTCCATTATATTTGGATGAAAGAATGCAAAATATAATTCCTCAAGTTCCTTTGGCACAATTATTGACTAAATTTAATGGAGTTACCGAAAAGGTTTTTTTATTTTTATAGTAATAACCAATACGGCAGCACAACACAAAAATTTTCCTTTAAAATTTCATATTATTAAAATAATCATTCAGTCAATTAAAAAATTAATTTTTAGGAGTATAAAACTTATAAAGACAATTTTATTAAACGTTTTGAACTTTTACATCTTCCTGAATATTTAATTATTACTTATGATCGTTTTCACAAAAATCAATGGTTTATTGAGAAGAATCCAACAATTGTTAATTTTCCTATCAGGTTTTTTAATTGAGCGTATTCTAAAAATTCCTTTTTAGTAATGTTGATTTTTATGATTCATTGGCTGAAGATGTTCGTGATAAACATAAATATACAACTTATGATTTAATTTCTAATGTTGTTCATGACGGAAAGCCTCAAACACAGGCAAATAAAGGCGATATTGCTGTTGATATTGGTCGATATAGAGTACAGTTAGTACATGAGGTAAACAATTTTTTGAATTTTCTTTTGGTTATTGTTGGATTTTTTGTATATTTTAATTGTGATTTTCCTTATAAGAATAACATCAAATTTTCTTGATGGGGAATCCTAAAATGTTTCATTTTTCAAAAATAATCTCTCTACTCGATAGTTTTTATAAAATTTTAATTTTAGGGAACATCAAAATGGTTTGAATTGGAAGATTTACATGTTAAAGAAATTCTTCCTCAAACAATTACCTTGGCTGAATCCTATATTCAAGTAAATTTAATTGTTAAAAAATAATAATTTTTAATTTTTAAAAAAGATTTGGCGTTTAAATAGAAAAAAGACTAGAACAGAAAGAATGGGAGAGACAGAAGAAGAAATAAAAGCAGATACTTTATGGAAACAACAATCAACAAAAAATGAAAAAGGAGAAAATTTAATGAAAACAGAAAAAAATGGAATGGAGATTTGATACTTTTTTGTTGTATAAAAATTTTTTGATAATAATTTTTTATTGAAAAGTTTTGGATATTTATTCCTTTTTTTATTAAAAAAAAATTTTTTAATTCGTTTTTACACAAATATTTTTTAGGGAATTATTTTTTAAATTAAGAGAAAATGAACGCTTCAAGTGAACTGGAAAATTACAAAATCCAGCTTCAGCAGGTTTATCTTTTATTTTTAGTTATTGTAAGTGATTGACGTTTAATGTGGACAAGAGAGTTCGAATTAAATAATTGCGTCTAATCTAACAATAAGTTTTCATTTTTCTTTGAACATTCCATAAATATTCACTTGGAATTCTTTAAAGATATTCTATTTTCAAAATTACAGGTGGAAGCAGCTTTAATTGCTGAACCGGATAATGAAGAATTAATTAAACTTAAAGAAGATCTCAACGAAATAATTATTCTTCAACAAGAATTAGTAACTAATACACCTTCAGAGGTTTTAACTACAAGTAGTTCTAGTTTGTCGAACAAAGAACGTTTAGTTTGGAAAGTAAGTAATTTGAAAAATTTTAAAAATTAATTCAAAAAATAAAAGGTTGGTGATCGCTGTTTGGCAACAAGTAAAGGTGGACAAAAGCAGGTAGCTGTAATTGATGGAATTTCTCAGGATAAAGTTGCTATTACTTTTGCAAGTAAATTTTAATTATTTTTTTAAAGTTTAAGAACCTCGTGATTTTCTATTAGAAAAATTTTGGTAAATTTGGCCATTGTTAGGTCCATTCTGGATTTGCAATATCGAAATTATTTAAATTATCCTCAGGTCCCGAAATTATTTTTAAAAAAATTTAATCATTTTTTATTTTAAAAAATTTAAATTTTTTAAAAAAGATTCTGGCAAAAAAGATATGGTTCGTCTATCGGATTTGAGTATAGCACCAATAGAAGAAAAAAAGAAATATATTTTCCAAACGGGAAAACAAAATGCAATGAAAAAGGAATGGCATTTGGAAAGAGAACGTCGAAAAGTTCGTGCACAGAAAAAAGAACAACGTCGAAAACAAATGGAAGAACAAAAGGAAGTTGAGAAAAATAAATGGAAAAATTTTAATGCAAGGGCTAATGCAAAGAATATGAAGGTGAAATAATTTTTTAATTTTTGAGGGGAATTAACTGAAACTTGAACACTTAATTAAGTCACGATTTAGAAAAACAACCAAAAATCTTAAAAATTCATTTTTAGGGATTAAAGCATATTGAAGCAACGGGTTCAGCAGCAGACGGACCTAAAGGTCAGAAAGGTCCACCACGTGGTCTCAGTTCTTTGGACGTTTCATCTCGTCGAAATACTCAAGCTTTTGGTGCGACCTCACGCGGAAATATGGAATCCCTCTTTTAATTGGGACGTGGGAAATTATTGACAGATTTTTTGGGGGAGAGGGGTTTTGGATATCTCTTTTATTGTCATTTAAAATCAAAATTCATGATTTGTATTTTATTTTCTGCTATAAAGAAGTGATTTATTTTAAATTGTATTTAAATATTAATTGAGGTATTTTTAAATTTTTTCTTTCAAGAATACTTAAATAGTATTTTTAAGTTTCCCTTTTATGATTAAAAATAGGCATGCCAATGTTTTCATTTAGAATTTATTAGATTTCATTTTCCAAATCCAAAAATTAAAATATTTAAAAAACTTAAATCCATACAATTTATTTTAAAAAATTATTTAAAAAAGGTTCATTTATTTAATATGGAGCTGCATATCCACCACCCCCACCACTTCCATTACCTCCATTATTATTTGCTCCATTTTTATTATTTCTTTGCTGTTGTGAAGTGCCTGGAGGTACTATCGTTCGATGAAAGGATTCTGTGGTTGTTGTTACTTCATATGTTCTGTCTCTATTTTTCCTGTGAGAAGTGCCGGCAGTTGGTGGGGATATTGTTGGGGCTGTTGGGACATCCTCTTCATAAACACTTTAAAAAATAATTTCTTTTAAAGTTAAAATATCCACATACACATATTCTTCTTTAACTGACGGAGCACGAACACGTGGAAGACGAAACCAAGAAAAGAAAGGAGGTGGAGGTGCTTCTGGTTCTGGAGGAGGGGGAGGGGGTTGTGTTTGGGAACGATAAAATGTATAATAAATTTCTTGAAAGCGAAGAACACAATTACACTATAAATAAAAGAAAAATATTTTTTTTTAGAAAAAAAATATTTTTTTACCAGAAAAATAGCAATAACAAAACCAATAATCCAACCAACCCAAATATCTCTAAAAAATATTTTTTTAATCTTAATTATTTTTAAAATACCTCCAATGATTTTTATATCCATTAATTCTTGAAAATGAATCAACTAAAGCCATACCAAATAAACCAAAAATTAACTTTAAAATTAAAATTATTTTTTTTTCTAAAAATTTTTAGAAAAACCATTGGTCTTAATAAAGGAGCACCACGTAAATTAATCATATAATAAATATAACACTAAAAAATTAATTTAGTAATTAAATATTTTTATATTTTACAGATGCAAAACAAGCAGAATAACTGGAGAATGCTGCATGTAGTGAAGGAAACGTTAACCAGGCATATCTCAATTCTGTTAAAAATATTTAAAAAAAGTTTTCCTTCTTTTTTTTAAACAATCTTCTTTTTAAGTTTAAAAGATTATTTTGGATAATTTTAGAAATGGTTGAATATTCTTTGGAGAAAACTTGTTGGATATGGGGCCTATTTATTAAATTTCCAAATTTTCAAAAATTATTCTTCTAAATACATACTTGAAATTTAATTTATATTTAAAGTTTTCCCAACGAAAATATACTTTCATATTTTTAATTAAATTCACTTTAATTTTCTCCTCCAATTACAAAGTTAGAAATAGGGAAGAATTTCCCGATTTTTCTAGGAATGATTGTTCGAATTCTATTTAAGTTCCATTAAAATAATTTATTTATTACCATCTGCATTCCGATAATTACAAGCTAAATGTGGGGATGGAGAAGGGGAATGCTCTAATGGAGCTGTACATGAACTAAATAATTTAAAAAAATCTTTAATTATTATTAAAAATATACGCAAGTGAAACATTGCATAAAGAAAGGAAATATGGACGTTGATAACCAGTTAATAACTTTTTGAAGGTAAAAATAATTATTTTTAATTAAATTTAAATTTTAAACTTTAATTGTGTCAACAAATATTTGTGTAACAAGAGCACCAAACATAAATATAGCTTTTTTTAAATTATTTTAATAAATTTTGTTTTTTCAAAAACATACAAATAAATCGAAATATTCTTCTTGTAATTAAAGCTATTTTACATTCTCCACAAGTTGCATAAACAACTTTTAAATTTAATTTTTAATTATTTTTTAATTTGTTTTAAAATTTACTTTTTCTAGGTTTTGTTGAGAAAAGCCTTTAATTTAATTAAATTTAAAAAAATATTTATTTATTTTATTTACCAAAACATTAATTCACCAATGAGAATCTAAAAATATTTTGAATTAAAAAATAAATAAATTTTTATTTTTTCTTTCTCTTACAACAATAGGAGGAATTAAAAAGGCAAGCAAATAAAGGAGTGGATAAGAAACATAAACCTTTAATTTTAAAAAGTTTATTTTATTTTTTTAAATTTAATTTGCCTCAAAATCTTCTGGTTGAAAGTTTGGTTTAAATAAATTTACATCTCGACAATAAAAAACTCTGTGGTGATATCTGAGAATTTAATTATTTTTATTATAGAATATTTATTTTTGGAAAGTAAAAACAATAGAAAATATTTTAAATTCTCATTTAAATAGAAATTAATGTTAATTTTTTAAAGATATTAATCACTGTAAAGCAGGGCTGCACGTAATTGAAAAATGATTCCGCAACTCGCAATTGCGTGCAGCCCTGATGTAAAAGTGTCCATCAATTAAATTTTTATTTTAATTACATATTAATTCTTGTCTTCTAATATTTTATATTCTTTAATTTTAGTATATGTACAAGAATTTTTTAAAATAATTTTTTTTAAAAAACTTACGGAAATACATTTGTAAGTCTTTAAATAATAAAATAATTAATTAAATTAATTAATTATTTATACCTTAAATAATACCAAAGTGCCCATAAAGCAGCTAAACCAACAATGTGGATTATAAAATTGGGTAAAAGAAAATAATTAATTTGAAATTTATTTGTAGTAGCAGATTCTGAATTGACACCTAAATGGCTGACTGATCCAAATTGTTCGGACCATTGAGGAGATGGCATTTTTAAATTAAAAATTCTTTAATTTTTGAATTAAATAAAAATTGAATAAGAAAAAAGCCCTTAAAGTAATGACTAGGTTTTTTGGGTGGACTTCGGAAAGGCAAATACGGAAGCCTGATATTCAGAAAAGAATAGAACAATGGTAATCTATTTAACCTTAAATTAAAATGATAAAGTAAAACAGCTGGAATATAGGTATCTCTCTCCTTTAGCTAGTGCAAAAGGTTAATCGGCGGTTGGGAACGAACCAGCATATTAAGTAGACCGGACTGATCCTTATCCGTTACACCACGCCACCTACTGCACAGCCTCAGGAATTAAATAAAATTCAATAAAAACAAATTTTAAATCAAAATATTTTTATTTTTTAAAATCAATTTTTGCACAAAAAAGCGTTAAGTTAAAGTAAAAAGAACAATAAAAAATACAAAAGTTAGTAAAAAACAATGAATATAGTAAAGGGATAAGACTTTGATTTTTTAGTGAATTTAATGCGAGAGTAAGCAACACACACACAAAAGTGCTTTTGATGCTCTTAAAAACTGGTCTTGGCCGTTAAAGTTTTTGGGACTTTTTTATATAATATTTAGTTATTATTTTCTGTTAATATAAAAATATTATAATAATTATTATTTTATTTAAAAAAACAATAAATTTAAAAAAATATTTAAATTAAAATATTTTCCATTGATTTTATAAAAATTTATATTTATTTTATTAGACAAATCGAGGGAGTAAAAGAAGAATGGCCATAGAGAGAACAAACAAAGAGATTCTCGAACTTGTTATTTTTGTGATGGCTATTGATGTCCGATACTTTTAGAATGTTTGAGAACATTTTGACTACTTTAAGGCCATTCATATATATTTGCACAGAAAATATGGGGAAGGAGGGGGGAATAAATAGTAGTAGTAAATGTTTTTACTTGTATATATTTTTAAAGAATATATATAGCAGATTTTTTTTTGGAAAGAAAAATTTTAGAAAAAAATAATCAACTAAATAATCATCTCAATCAAAAACAATTAACCATTTATCCGGATAAAAAATAAGACAAAAATTATTTTTTATAAGCTATCGATAAAAAGGAAGATTATAGGGTTAGTAAATTTACTAAAATTACATACCAACTATGTAATCAAAGTAGGTAGTAGTTTGTAAATATTTGTAGACAATTCTTTTAGATTTGAAAAAATTTGAAAAAAAAATCATCAGAAGAATTAAAAAATTTTCAAAAGAACCAGAATTTTATTTAAAAATGAGAATTTGTTTATCATACACGACATGAGACGTTGTGAACTTATAAATGTTTCTTTAGTTTACGAGCAGAGCTGGTTGGAAGGAAGAAGTTGAAAGATCAAGTTGTATAAAGGATTTAGCTTGTCAAATGTTTTCGAATTATAAATCCGATAAAGCTTCAGCTAATTTTAAAAAATTAAAAATTATTCATTGACTAAATTAAAAAAATAAATCAGATAGCATTTTACAGAATATTTATTTAATTAAAAAGCTTGGCGACGATTCGGCCGGCGACGATATGGCATCGCGACAAGTCGGCCGGCGACAAGTCGGTCGCGACAAATCGGACTGTCCCATTTAAATTGACTATAAAAGCGATCTTTTAAATTACAAAATCAAACAATCTTCAACAACGGTTCACTCTTGTTATCGACGACAGTTTCTTCATTTGCGTTCCAGAAGGATGGTTAGGAGCAGAATCTCTTTCTGTTTGCTATGTATGTTGCTACTTCTCTCCAAGTTTTGCGATGCAAAGTAAGTTTCTCAAAACAATTTTATTATAAAAGTTTGTATTTTATAGCAATAACACAGAGCAAAGTCAACAGGGTAATACTACAACGGGAGATGGGCTACAGAGTAATGGACATGACCAGGAAGAAGGCAGCGGAGTAGAAGTGCAGCAAGACAATTTCAACAAGAATGGTGAGATTAAGGATGAGACAAAGGACGATGGATCGAAAGTCGAAGTTGACGAGAGTGTTGAAGTTCAAAAGGAAGAGGTCAAAAGCCCTGAGAATGAAGAGCAGAACAAGGAAGTAGATGAGGCGCAGAAGGAAGACGTCGCTCCTGAGAACGAGGACAAAGAAGTTGGAGTCGAAGTTCAGAAGGAAGAAGTCATCCCTGAGAAAGAGAACAAGGAAAATGGAGCCGACGGCGTCAAAACTCCCGAGAACGAAGATCAGGCCAAGGAAGATGGAACCGAAGTTCAAAAGGGGGAGGCCAGCCCCCCTGAGAACGGGAGCAAAGAAGATGGGGCAAAAGTTCAGGGGGAGGGAAGCTCACCTGAAAGTCAACAGAGTTTTTTTTCCTTTCATATTTCATATATTTCAGGTCTGTTTGAACCTGAAAACGAGGACAAAATTGATGGAGCCAATGTTCAAAATGAAGACGCCGAAAGCCTTGCGAACGAGAACAAAGAAAAAGAAGATGAAGTTCAACAGGAAGACGTCCAAAGTCCCGAGAACGAGGGTCAAATAAAAGAGGATGGATCTGAAGTTCAAGGTGAAGATGGCGGAGACCCAGAAAGTGGCAGCACAGACACAACGTAAAAAACTCGATAAATTTTGATTTATCTTTTAATATTTCAGGTTTCTTCAATCTACTATGACTGAACCTTCTTTGAATGGGAGTTTTAATAACCAAACAAGGTAAAATAAACGAACAAAGTTTTCAATGACTAATTTTCTTTTATTTGTTAGTTTTCCGCCAAGCAATGATACTTCGGATCCAACAAGTGATGTGCCCCCAGAACCGTCAGATTCGTCATCATTGCCGCTAATTGATTCTACAGAGCCAAATGAATCGTCAACCGAAACAACAGGACAACAGGTCGGAACATCAACCCAGGAAACCAAATCAAGTGCACAAACAACAACAACAGTTGCAGCAAGTACAGAAAGTAGTGGCAATCTCGTTCTAATTGTTGTCATCATCTTTTTGGTTCTCCTGCTGATTGCTATTTTCGTCTGCTGTTGCATGCTGAGGAAAAAAAATCCGGAAGATGATAAAGATTTGGAGATGCAGGATCTAGCGTCAGATGGTGGTTCGTCTAAAACAGAAGGATCTGAGCTTGGCAAAAAAATAAAAGCCGCTGAAAGTGAGGTGAAGACAGAGGACAAGGAAGAGTAAGAATAACTTGTTTTAATTTTTATAAAATTTTCCCTATTTTTAGAGATGAAATGGAAACGGCGCTTGGACCAGGAACAGGAACTGAACTCTTCTCTTATTCTCCCGGATCTGATGACACGGCAATTTCAGTAAAGGAAAAAACAGCGGTTGAAGTAAGCAAACGTTTGGGAAGTGGGTCTGCTGCTGGTGGAAGGGGTAGTATGAAAACAGCTGTTCTTAGAGATGAATTGGAAGATGATGAGGCAGGGTTTGAAAATGCAAAGACAGCTGTGCCTGGAGAGGGAAGGTAAGGGAAAATATTTTTTGTAAAAATTTTAAGAAATAAGAAAAACTTTTAGTGGAGCTACAAAAACTGCAGCCGAACCAGATGCCAAAGAATCGTCCGTAGAGGACAAAGAAGGAAGAGGAGGAGGGGCAAAGACAGCAATTAGTGGTGATGATACAACTGGAGAGGCAAAAACTGATGAAAAGAAGGAAAATGAAGAGGAGAAGAAAGAAGGAAAGGAAGAAGCAGCTGAGGGAGAGGAAGGCTCAGAGGAATAAAAGAAATTGTAGAAGTAATGAAAGATGTCGAGAGAATAGATGTAAAAAAGAATATAATATTTGTAAATTGTAAAAATTAATCTTTTCCTTCAATCTGTGATATTTGTAAAATCTGTATTGTGTAAATAGGTAAATATTTTCTAATTAAATAAAATGAATTTTAGATTTTTAGATTTTATTTAGAAAAATAAAATATTTATTTAAATAAATTCACACATTTTTTGTAAAAGAAATAAATTAAAATTACCTAAATATATTTGAAATCATCAAAAACTAATTTAAAAATCAAAATCCCCAACATCATTATCATCCTCTCCCTCCTCCTCATCTTCTTCTTCATTAATTTCATAACAAAATCCATCATTTTCTTCTCCTTCTTTTCCTCCCCCTCCACCTTCTTTATCATCAAAAAATGAAGAAATTGAATAAAATGAATTAAAAGAATTATTTAAAGAATTTTGAAATTCTTCTTTAATTAAATTATTATCTTCAAAAAGTTGTTCTGTCATTTTAATTAAATCTTCATTTGTTGTTGCTGATAAATCTTCGGTTTTTTGTAAAAAAGAAGAATTTGTTGGGGTAGAATTTTCACAAATTTTAAATTTAAATAAACGATTGGAAGAAAGACTTAATTTTTCTAATAATTCTGCTTGACTATAATTAACACAAATTGAAGAAATACGTGGAAGTAATGAAAGTAATCTTTGAAAAAATAAATATTTAAAAAAATAAATTTGTGACAGAATTTTTATCTAAAATTCTGATCCGAAAAATTTAATTATTTAAAAAAAACTTGGAACAGATGCTCTGTCTATATATATTTAAAAGAACATTCCCCAAATCCTTCCTCTACAAAAATTTAATTAATTTAAAATATTCACTCACAAAATAGACATATCAGAAGTTCTCCCAATTGGATATAAAGCAGATATTCTCGATTTAATTTCCATTCTTTGCATTCTCAAATCGTAAAGACGAGGCTTTTCAAATTGATAAAAACGCCATTTTTGTTTATCTAAATTTAATTTTAAAAAATTAAAAAAAATTAAACAAAACCTCCAGTAGACGGTCGATAATTGTGAAAAAGTGATGCTCGGACAGATAACTAAAAAAAAAAGATTATTTTAATTTTATTTAAAATCCCAAAAACTAAACATCAATCATATATTTTTCCATTTGATTTCTTTGTTCATAATTACTTGAAATAAGCACATCTAATTTAGAAATAATTTGTTGAATTTTAGAAATTGATTTAATTGAGGGACCAAAACGAGGTTCGTGTTCAAATAAATAAGAAGATAACTAAATTAAATTAATTTTTATTTGAAAAGAGATTTTTATTTGAAAAGAGAATCAAAAAATAAAACGACTTTAATTACAAAAAATTCTTGGATTTTTAATGCTTTAAAGAATAATATAAATATTTAGGTTGATTTTTTTATTTAAAAATTAAATTCTAACCAATTGTGGAGATATTGGAGATGTTTCAATTAATTTATTTAAATCATCTTTTGGAGGTAATGGACGTCCATAAATTCTTTTTAAATTAAAATTTAATTTAGATTCATTCTCCAACCATTTTTCTGTTGGCTTTTCAGCCCTTTTTGCATACATTATTTTTCCAATAAAATGAAATAATTCTAATTGATCTGAAACAAAATTACAAGAAAAGAAGGAAGTTGAGGGTTGTTGAGAATTATTTGATAATTTTTCTAATCTTGAACGTTTTGCAGAATTTCCTTCAATTATTTTGGAATTTTGTTGTCTATAATATAGAAGTAATAAATTCATTGCACGTCTAATATCACCTATAAAAAATTTAAAATATTATTCTTAAAAATTTCTGTTGAGTTAGAAAAGGAAGTTTTATTTTTCTAAATTCGTGGAAAAAAATTTAAAATATAAATATAGTCAGAAATTCCTCATAAATAATTTAAAATTTAAAAAATTTACAGAAAAATTTACCAAAAGAAGAATTAGCAATATTTTTAACATCAATTCCTTGTTGAGAATTACAAAGTTTTTTGGAAGCTTTTTGAAGGGCATTAGTTAAAAGGGAAATTGAAATTGGATTAAATTTAATATGTTCAATTCCTAGCACATCCAAAATTGATTGAGGAAAACTTTAAAAAATAATTTCAAAAAAAAATAAATTTAAATTTTTACATTCTAAAAGGGCTAAGAGACCAACAAGAATCAACATTTGGAAGTACAAAAACAATTATACATCGAGAGAGGGAAATTTTACTAGCCAATAATTGATGTAAAAGTTTTGGTTCACTAAAATAAATTAATTTAATTTTAGTGAAAATTTAATTTAAATTTCATATTTTTAATTTAAAAATATTTTCAAATTTATTTAGAACCAAAAAATTCAGAAAAAAAATTTTTCGGTACTTTTGTGAATCAAAAAATTAAAAATTTCAACAAACTTTAAAAATTCGCTAGGCAATTGACTAATAAGTAATAATCGATGTTTTAAAGACATTCGTTGAATTGAACTAAATTGTGTATCATTCAAGAATTGTGCAAATCCATCAGCAGAGAAAGAACGTCTTCGATTATTATTTAAATTATTACAATCATCAGTCCAATCCCATTCTGTTACTTCAATTCCCAGTTCTGCTGCAATAACCCTTACTGCTGTCCTTTTTCCAGAACCACTAGGTCCTGTTAGCAATAAAGTTTTTGATCCCTTAAAAATATTTTTTAGAAAAAATTTAAATAAATTTAACACAAAAAATACCAACTCGACAAATTCCCATTTTTGATCTAAACCATTGTTTTAACTATAAAAATTATAAAAAAAATGTTTATAAAAATTTAATAAATTTTTGAAAAAAATGAAAATAAATTAAAAAAAACCTCATCAAGTTTCTTTGGGTGAAGAGCAAGTTCTTCCTCAGAATTAGGAACAATACAATCCAAATTGTTTAATACACGGCTTCTTCTTTTAATAGGCTTCTTTTGTTGAAATGGATTAGAGAAAAATCCAGCCATTAAAGTTATAGAAGTTTTTAAAAATCTGAACTTTCAAAAAGATAAGAGAAAGAATTTTGAAAATTGTGAAAAAAACATGCTGCAAATTTTAAATTTTATTTAAGCTAATTTTTCAATTTTTTGGCCTTATGTATTTAAAATATCTGTTTCGTCACAATAAAAATGGTCAGCCATTTATAACTTGCGAGTTTGGGTAAATGTCAATTTAATTGATTTATAAATTTTTTTTCCAACGTTTTAGATCCTCATCTTTATTGTTTCCAGATTATTAAAAATTAATCAAAATGACTGATGTTATGCGTGAAATGATAGCTCAGGTTTTTTAAATTTATTTTAAATTTAATTAATTTTATTTTAGCTGATGGGCCAGCAAAGGGCTGAAGAGGAAGGACGTAAACTACCACCTTTTGACCATCATTCAGTTTGCCGTTCTTATTTACAAGGTTGTTGTCCGAGAGAATTACTTTCGGATACAAGACTTGAATCAATGATGTCTTGTCGAAAAATGCATGAACCAGCACATAAGGGAGAATATAATAAAGCACAAGAGAAAAGGGATTTGTTCTACGACGTTGAGGTAGGCATTGAATAATGAGATAGGTTGAGAAATTATTGACCCATTTTTGTGATTCGAGGTTTTCCCCTTAGGCAAAGCAGGATTTGACATTGCTGACGGGTAAGAAAAATTTAATTTTATAGCAAACTGAAATCAAGGGAGAGACAAGTGTTGTTGACATTTTCCTCAATCACACAAAGCATTTAGTGTGTCTGTATGTCAATTTTGTTTTTTGCGGCGCTCTAGCCTTTAAATGGGTCCGAATCATTAAACAAATTTTAGGCTTACGAAGAGCTCGAGGACGCAATTTGTATTGTGGATCAGGAAATTCGAAGACTTCAGGATAAAGTAAAAAGAGATGCTGAAAATAATTTAGACCTTACTGAGCAACATCGAGTTCGTTTATTTAATTTGTTTACTTGAAACGATTTTTTAATTTTCAGACCCAAAAGATATTTGAAGTGAATGAGCAAATTGGAGTTGCTTTAGTCCAAATTGAGGCTCTCGGTAATGAAGGGCGTATAAACGAATCAGTCGAGTTATCGAGGAAGGTGGACGAATTGAAGAAGAGAAAACGCGAGCTTGACGTAAAATTTAAAATTTTATCAAAATATTTTTAAAAATTAAGACTGAAATGAAAGGTGTATATCCAGCTATGCTCCAACGTTTGCGTGTTTGTGAAACTTGTAGCGCTCAGTTGAACGTTATGGATCATGAAACTCGTTTGCAGGATCATTATGGAGGAAAGATGCATTTGGGTATGGTACAAATTCGTGAAAAATATGCAGAAATGAAGGTTGAAGTTGAAAAATGATTTACTTTTAATCTTTTATCTAAATAAAGCTATTTAATTTTAAGAATTCAATTGATGAGCGTCGTACTTTAAAAAAGCTTGCTGAAGAAAAGGAGCGCAGTGAACGTCGTAGTCAACGAGGGCGAAGTCGTAGTCGTGAACGAAAGCGTTCTCGTTCACGCGAGAAAAAGTCTCATCGGAGTCGAAGGTATTTTTATTTTACTTTCATCAAAATTTTTTTCATTAATTCCTTAGCCGTTCTAAGTCTAAGAGTCGTTCGCATAAAGAACGTCGTCGTTCGCGTTCCCGCGAACGGAAATCGTCTCGTCGTGATTCGAGCCGTGAACGGTTCGTTTTATTTTTATAAATTCTGTTTATTATTTCCAAATAGCCGCCGTCATTGATTTTTGTATCGATGAAAATATTTGATTGTATGATTTGATGTTTAGACAGAAATTATAAACGATTTTTCATTTATTTTTCATTTTTAAATTTTTCGATATTTGATGGTAAAATTGTCGAGTTATTTTTAACTTTTGATAAATTTTCAAAATTAATTGTTAATACTTTTGAAAAATATTCTGTTTAATATTAACGAGAATTTTATTATTAACTTGGATTTTCTCGAAATGTACTAAAGTTAAAGTTATGGCAGCAGAGCAGGGTCAATTACGATCAAGAAGGAGTGTTGTGAGGCCTACGGAATATTTATCCTCAGAATTTAATGATGAATTAATTAGTGAAAATGAGTTTAAGAAGATTCCATATCATCTTTTGGTTTGTTTTTTTTAATCTTATTGATGCCAGCTATGGTGCTTTCGTATTTTTTACTTTTCGTTGGAGGTTCCTACTTTATTAAATATTAAATTAAGTCTGGCCAGCTCGGGTTCTTTCATTGGTTATTTGTATTTGCTATGTTAGCTGCATTATATGGACTTGGTTTGTTAGTATGTTCATAACTTTTTATATTATATTTTAAGTTGTCCTGCTTGATCTTAAAATGCCTGATGTCAAGCCAGCAGATCAATATGAGCATTTTTCTGAAATGCGCGCCCGTCAATTTTTAACTCAAATAGCAAATCTTGGGCCAAGGCCGAGTGGTTCTGAAGCATTGGAGGTTTTTAATTTTTTTTGAACTTTTTGAATTTATTTTTAGATTCATGCGTTCCGAATTATTACCGAGAAAATTAATTCCTTGAAGGAAGTTGCTGAAAGGAATGATGTTAATAGAATTGTATGTTATTTAAAGTATTTTGGTTTTTAAATAAGGTTCAAGAGCGTATCTAGGGGGCCCTGTTAAATGATTGTTGGATAATTGGCAAAAATGTTAATTGGACCTATAAGCTTTAAATAAACTAACCTTTGTCTTAAGCTTCGAACGATAGTTATAATATTTTGTTTAGGAAATGGATATTCAAAGGCCAACTGGTTGTTATGACTTAAAATTTCTGTCTGTATTTACTCTCTGTTATCATAAAGTTACAAATATTGTTGCTAGAATTGGTCCAAAGAAAGGACCCACAGATTTTTCGATTTTAATTAATTGTCATTTTGATACTTTACCTGACACTCCCGGTGCAACAGATAATGCCGTTTCTTGTGCTATTATGATGGAAATTTTGGAAGTTTTTGCACACTTAAATGAGCCTTTAGAACATGACATTCTTTTCCTTTTTAATGGAGGTTTTTTTTAATTATTTTTATTTAAAAATAATTTTCTTTTTATTTTAGCCGAAGAGAATTTCCTACAGGCATCTCACGGTTTTATTGTCAACCATCCTTGGAGACATTCTTTGAGAGCTTTTATTAATTTAGAAGGATGTGGTTCTGGTGGAAGAGAATTACTTTTTCAAGTTTTTTTCTTCTCTTTTTTTTTGAAATTTTATTTTTAAAGACTGGACCGGGAGAGTCATGGCTAATTAAAACATATTTGGATAATGCTCCACATCCGCATTGCAATGTTCTTGGACAAGAAATATTTCAGTTGGGGATAATTCCTTCTGACACTGACTTTCGAATTTTTCGTGATTATGGAAAAATTTCTGGTTTGTCCTAGATATTTTTATTTGAAAATTAAAAATATTTAAGGTTTTGACATTGCCTATATTCGAAATGGTTGGGTTTATCACACAGAATTTGATCGTCCAGAATTGATTGATATTGGGGCGATTCAACGCTCTGGGGATAATATTTTGGCTTTGAGTCGAGCATTAATTCGTTCTCCTTATTTAAAACAACCAGCAAATTTTAATGAGGGCACAAAATGGGTTTTCCTGGATGTTGTTGGCTTATTTACAATTTTTTATGAAATGAAATTAGGTGAATATTTAGTTTAAATTTAGATTAGAGCTACGGATAACTCAAGTTGCGGGAATTGGAATTTAGGTGAAATATAGAACTTTCCCTGAATCATAGGTGAACAAGAATTGACTGAAGTCTTCTGAATCGATTTTTTGACATTTTAACAATTTATAATATGAGAGACACAGAAACCCCCTTTTTACTGGAACCTTAATTTATTTTTTAAATAAAAATTATTTAAGCTCTTATCTTCAACTATACTGTATTGGTGTTAGTTTTGTTTCGAATTTATTTACATCTCTTCCGTAACGGTGATTATTCTATTAATGTTTTATTGTGTGCTTCCATGAATCAATTTATGGCTTTTGGGGCTATGTTATTTATTGGGATTTGTTTAGTTTTAATTATAAGTCTATTAAATATGACAATGAGTTGGTATTCAATGCCTGAATTAGTATTTCCATTATATATTGTGCCAATGATGACTGCAGCTTTTTTTGCACATGCTCGTTCAGCAGGGAAAATGGAATTGGTAAATTTTGTTTAGTTTTTAATTTTAAATTTTATTATTTTTGGACTAAAATTAACTAAATATTAAAATTCCAAATTTAATTTTAAGGATATGGCTATGAAATTCGAAAAAGCACATTTTGATTCTACAATAATTTTTTGGTCTTTAGTTCTTTTTATACTTACTTGGATTCATTCAGCTAGCTCTTATTTATTTATGTTTCATGTTTTATTTCCACTCATTCGTGATCCTTTATTGTCAATTTCAAAAATTTTTGGATTTATTAAAGGTTTTTTAAATTAATATTAAATATTTTTAATTTCATTCTTTAAAGTTATAACACCAAAATCACTTTTTTGGGCTCAATCAATTTGTTTAACTCCTTTAATTATTTTAATTAGTACATATACACAATTACTTTTTGACTTTTTTGTCCCAGTAATGGGTCGTTTTGGAAATACAATTAATCCAGAAATTTTTATAATGTCTTTTTCTTTGTTGGTTTCGCTTACTTTTGTGCTTTTTACGGTTAAATAATTTTTTATTTTTGTGAAAATATTTTTTAGAATAATTTAATTTATGTAAGTCGTCGACTCGGTTTTATGGTAAAATGTATGATTGCTGTTTCTCTTTTTTGTTTTTTAATTATTTCAACAACAAATGTTGGTGTTCCTTATAAATATTCAAAAGAATCTCCTCGTCTTCGACGTGTTATTGCTTTGGTTATTTTTTAAATTAAATTTCGATTTTTTAGAATTGTTTTTAAAGCATGCAAAGAAAAGTGTTTTTAAATTTGATGGAAATCTACTTAATTCTGAAAC
The DNA here is from genome assembly GCA_036172955.1 of Meloidogyne arenaria. Taxonomy (NCBI): domain Eukaryota; kingdom Metazoa; phylum Nematoda; class Chromadorea; order Rhabditida; family Meloidogynidae; genus Meloidogyne; species Meloidogyne arenaria. The sequence continues at coordinate 2,014,060 of JARQAB010000046.1, read as the reverse complement.
TGGTTTATTTGTACAAGCTTTGGATTATAGAGGGGCTGATGATTTGCCTGAACATACTTTTTTACAAGGTTATTATTTTTAATATAAAGGTTTAATTTGTTTAGTCAATTTTTGAGTGAAGGTCATATGTACATATGACAGATTTAATTTGAAAAAATTTGATTTCACCATAGAGCCTCCATTAAGTTAACCATAATTTCTAATTTTAGTGTGAAATTCATATAAGTAAGTATAGCTCATGGATTTTTTAATCATCAGGTTTAAAGTAAGATAAGTATCCCGTCAGTACCTTTCAGCCGGCTTTTCTAAACTTTCTGGAGACTCAAAAATTTTTTAACAAAAAACTTTAAGGTGTTGGGAAGCCTGACTGTTCAAATACAACTGATGAATATTGTCAAATGCCCTATTATACTGCAATTCATCAACTTTTCCCTCCCGATCGTTCTCGATGGGTGCCACTACCAACAGAACCTCCAATAGCCCGACCTTTAAATGTGAAATTGTTGGAACGAAAATTTCTTTCAAATAATATGCTTAATTTAACAATTGCTATTTTTGGAGGAGTAGACAAAGCATCTTTACATATAACTCCACTTGATGGTTTTCAAATGAGAAATTGGTCGTTAACAGCATTTAATCCAAAAACATATAGTAATCGACCGCATGCAACTTATTTTGTATTTATGACATACGGATATGAGGCGCCAAAAGAGAGAATTATTTGGATTTTGCTTGAAAAAAATGAAGGAAAGAAATTAACTTTAACTGATGTTGGAAAAGAACCAGCACTTGAATTAGCCGTAGCAACACATTATGTTCATGGTAAGATCTTTAGGGAAGAGGACAAGGTTTACTTTGAATAGTGAAATTAGGTAGTAGCTATGTTAAGATTAGGTATTGCTACGTGAACGAATGTGAAAGCACCCCTCCATATTTACAAAATATTAAAAATAAATTAAATAGGAGCCAATCAAAATTCGGATACTCTTCATCAGCTACGCTCTTTAATTGCCAACCGAAGAGAGAAGCCACATGCTGGAGTTGGCTTTTGGCGTTGGGGAATTACACTGACTGCTGGAGTTTCTGAAATTGTTGTTCACTCCTTTTAATTGCCAAATGATTCGTAAAAAATTTTTTTAGTTTATTTTTCTATTTATTACTATTGAATTGAAATTAAAGTCGGAATTTTCCAAATTAATTATTAAGTCCTTTTTCACTATCATAAAAATATGCCAATAAGGGTTTTACATCGTCCAATAATTTCATTAAAGATTTCAAATTCCGACATTAATTTTTACTTCTCAAATGGTCAGTATTAGACAATCTTTATTTAATCCAAATTAAAATTCACATTAAATTTGTCTGTTCACTATACGACATTCACAGCTCCAAATATCTTATTCTAAATCTCAACCTATTTAATGTATTTGTTAGTTTTAAATCCTGCTGTTTATATAACCTTCAAATAAAGACCTTTAAAGTATCCTTTGTAAGATTTTTCTGTCAAAATATGGACATCAGTTTAGGATTCCCAATTGGGTGATATGCTGTAAAGGTCTTTTATAAAACATTTTAGTTGTGATTTAATAAACTGGTAATTTTATTGTCTTTTATATATTAATTGAGCTGACAGAGTGAAACTTATAAAATAAAAAAAATCAAGTATGACAAACATGATGTAATAAAAAGATCATAAAAATTTTTATTTTTGGATTATAACAAAAAAACAACAAAAAGTAACATTTATTTAAATAACCAAATTATCTTCATCAATAGTCAAATTTGCCGCATAATCATAAATTTCAGCATTAATTTGCACAACTCTGGCTAATTCCCTTTCTAATATTTTTATTCTCTGTTTTAATTGTTCAACATTTGTTGTAGATTCAATTGAAGATACATCAGCACTTTCCAAATTTTCTTCCTCTTTAAGAGAATTTTCTGTTGGTGTCAATGTTGTTGTTGTTGTCTCACTTTCTACTTGACGTCTTTTCCTTTTATTTTTATTCTAAAAATTATTTTTTCTTTTAAAAAATATTTAAATAAACCCTCTTACATTTAAATTATTATCTTGTTGTTGTTGTTGAATATTATCATTTGATGTACCCTCAACAGAAGATTGAAATTCACAACGTAAAGCACTAGCGTTTGCATTTCGAAGCAATTTATCAAAATGTTCTTGCAAACTTTTCTGTTTAAAAATTATATTTTAATTTGTTTATAATTAATTACCTCACAATAAACTTTATTTAGATTTGCATGTTTTACTGCAAAATTTGATTTTGATCCAGTAGACATTTGCTTGTTTAGAGGTGGTAAAGAAGTTCCAGCGGCAGAGAGATTCTCCAAAATAAAAGATAAAACAATAATGGGGCCTGAAAAAGTATAAAAAAATAATAACACAAGACTCGAATCTTTAACCTAAATACCTAAAGAAAAACTAACAACTCCGACTTTTTCAGCCTAACTTATTCCAAAAAGATTATAAAATTTCAAAACCTTTCATTTGTCCATTCTTTTCAAATTTCAAATTTATTCAAATCTCCAAAGGATATACAATATACCGCTAAAATGGAGAGACAAAAAAATAAATAAAAAATATATGAGTGAAAATGAGGTGTTTGAATATGTTTTTTGGGGTGCCATAATGTGAATAAAAATAAAGGCAGAAAAATAAAATAAGGTTGTGTTAAACTTGCTTAAGTTTTGAAAACTTTAAAATCAACCTAAATTAAATTAGAATATGTTTAAAAAATCAAAATGGTTTGTGTTTAAAAATTAAGAAATTTTGTTTAAATTGGGGAGTTAAATAAAAATGTCACTAAATATAAAATGAAGAAGGAAAATATAAGTCCAAAAGAAGTATAAGTTTATATATGAAAATTAATGTGAATAAAAAATTTTTCTTTTACTTGAAAGGATTAGAATGAGAAAATGCCCTTTTTATTTATTTGTGGGATGCAATACAAATATTTTTTAATTAAATTGATATCTGTAATTTTTCTAATATATGTGGTAAACATAATCTTAAATGGATTTTAAATGTATTTATTGTGTGATTAATAAAGATTTCTTTTGGGAGAAGATTCCAGATTTGTATAGTTCTGTTAAGGAATGAATTTGCTGTTTTGGTATTTTTCCTTGAAACTTGGATTACGTAATGATGCCTTCTACTGGGACGTGAGTTTAGTGTAAATAGTTCAGTAGGATTTAAACTTGTGAGGTTGAAATATATTTTATAAATAGTGATTAAATCTAAATAGTATCTTCTGAAAAGAAGTGATTCTAATTGGAATAGTGTTAATCTATCTTTATATTTTAGTTTTGTTTTTCTACATTTTTTTAGAGCGGATCTTGTATAAAATTTTTGTACTCTTTCTAATTTTTTTATTAGATCTTTTTGTTTTGGATTCCAGATAGGTGATGCGTACTCGAGGATTGGTAATACGTAGGTCTTAAAAATATTTCCCCAAATTTTAGGGTTATAGGTATGGATAGTTCTAAGTAGTTGATGAACACGGAGGAATGCATTTCTACAGGTCATATTAATGTGTTTCTTGAACGTTAATTTATTGTCTACATAAATACCAAGATCCTTTACTAATTCTACTTGCTCTATTTTATGGTCTTTTATAAAGTATGGGGTTTTAGGATTTTTGTTTCCAACATAAAGTACATAAGATTTGTTATTTGCAATAGCTAATCCCCATTTGTGAGCCCAATCATTAACAAGATTGATTTCATCTTGTAGTAGTTTACTATTTATTTCGTAGGAATAAGTTATTTTTAGATCATCCGCATATAATGAGGGAGTAATTTGATTTCCTAATTTGGCTGGAAGGTCGTTTATATAAATTGTAAATAGAAGGGGACCTAGGATAGTACCTTGCGGTACGCCAGAATGAGTATAGAAGATCCTCGATGTTTCATTATTAATCCTAACAGAGAAAGTTCTATTGTAAAGGAAATTCTTGATCCATTTATGTATCTTGCCCCTTATACCGTAAAAATGTAATTTACCTAATAAGTAGTTTATTGGGACTTTATCAAATGCTTTTTGAAAATCAAAATAAATTATGTCAGTATTTTGGTTATTAAGTAATCCTTCATACCATTTGGTAATAATAGATATCATTTGGGTTGTTGTGGAACGTTTGGGAATAAAACCAAATTGGTGTTGCGAAAACAAATTATTTTCCATAAAAAATTTTAGTATTTCAGAACCTAATATTTTTTCAAAAACCCTACAAGTCGTTGAGGTAAGTGATATAGGACGATAGTTTTGGATATTACTCTTATTTCCATTCTTAAATATGGGAATTATTGTCGAATGTTTCCATTCTTCCGGAATACCTCCAGAATCAAGAGAAATCCGGAATAATTCACAAAGAGTAGGTGCAAAAATGTCATAACAATTTCTCAGAATCTTATAGGATATATCCTCATGAGTAGAAGAATTTTTATTTGGAAGAGCCTTTAGTGTATTTGCTACGGAAATTATGTCAAAATCAATATCGTCTAGTGTATTCTCATTATTAATTAGTAAGGGAGGTTTATCATAGTAAGACCCACATATATTATTAAAAATTTCAGAAAAATGAATTCCAAATAATTCGGTTTTTTCGGCATCATTAAAGATATATTTGTTATCATGTAACAGGACCGGAATATTTTGTTTAGGTTTTAACGATTTTTTAATAAAATTATTAATCAATTTTCTATTATTCGAGATTAGAGAAATTTTGGAATTTAGGTAGTTTTTAATAAGATATTTTGTTCTGTTACAAACCTTATTATATTCATTCTTTGAACATTGATTTTGTTTGAGGAGGTTAAAAAGGTTTAGCTTATCCTTAATTGATTTTTTTATGTAGCTTGGGTATTTAAAACCGGATTTTTCTTTGACTGAAATGAACGGGATATATTGTTCTATAATAGACTGGACAAGATTATAAAAGTTATTAAATTTCTCATTAATCGTATTTTCTATATTGGGTGAGATTTCATTGAATCCTAGATAGTATGCTAGAATAGGTTTAATGCGGTTAATGTTTTCAATATTAAATTCCCTGTATTGATGGATCGTATTATGATCCTTACTTATATTAATATTGAAGCGAATAGAAAAATGGTCCGAATTAGAAAACCCTTTATCTATCTGAATCTCCTTAATTAGATCGTTTTTATTAGTAATAATTAAATCCAATATAGAGCCAGATATGTGGGTAGGAGCAGTTATAAGTTGTTTATATCCAAAATTTATAAGAAAGTCTAAAAATAATGTGTCATTTGCTATTGAGGAGACATACTCTTTCCATATTATTTTAGGTCTATTTAAGTCGCCACAGATTATAGTATTGTGAGTGTAATATTTAGTTAGTGTTTTAATAAGTTTAAGATCAGAAGTATTTTTAAGATTAGGTGGGAAGTAAATGCAAATAAGTCGAACATTGGTAAACCCCTTTTTAATGATATCTATTATAATCATTTCATAACCAGATTGAGCTTCTTTATAAATTTCAACAGCTTTAATAGGATTCCTAAGTAAAATTACGACACCACCACCCCTTGTTTTTGTGGTACGATTGCATGCGAAAACCGAGAATATGCCATTAAAAGTTAATTCATTTGTAGTTATGAGATTATCACGAATCCAAGTTTCAGTTACACATATAATATCAAAAGAGTTTAGTAAAATAAAGTTTTTAAACTCATTAATTTTATTAATTAGGGACCGACTATTAAAAAGAATAGATTTAAGATTATGTTTAGAGTTATTATTGTGTGTATTTTGTATTGCACCTTTAAAATGAGCATTTGTTAGAGTAATTGGTGAGAAAATAGATGTATGGGGAAGTACTTGATTTTTTTGATAATTTTTATTATAAAATGAATTTTCCCATAAAAAGTTTTGTCTCCCCCATTCATCCTATGCAAGAGATTTACGAAAAGTAGGAATATTTTCACGGAGGATTATAGTGTTAGCATAAATTACCCAATCAGCATTATCTTCCATCCGTTTTTGTTTACATTTGTCTTGTAATTCCTTGCGTGCATTGCGTTGCTCAGTAGTCATAGATTCCCGAATATGTAGATTACGAAAAGAAGGTGATTGTTTAAGTGTGTTACGTTGTCGTGCCCAGGCTCGGAGTGTTGCTTTCTGAAAATAGGATGCCGGAAAAACACATTTTACGAGAGGGGGAGCACCATTCCGGGTTGGGTGGTCCTTGCCAAGCCTATAAACAGACTGAGGGCAAATCTCGATCCCCAACTTATCGAGAATACATGAGACATTATTTCTATCTTCTTGAGCTCGTGCTGATGGAAGAGGTTGTACTGATGTGGGAAGCCCCGAAATTACAATAGAACGCTGCCTCTCCTTTTCAGAGATTGCGTTATCAATATCAAGTGTAGAAATAGTCTGTTGTTGGGACATATCAGAAATAATGCAAGCAGCGGTTTTAAGGAGGTTACCAAGTTGAGAAATAATTGTACGAGCTGCTGGAGAAATGGATGTGTCGTCTTGTATTTGATCGAAATTTAAGCTAGAAATTTGATCGAGAAATTGTTGACGTTTGGCAGGAAGGTCTGGGGAAGAAGTTGTCAAAGGCCGTTTAGTTGCTGTTTTATTAGAAAAATCACTACGAGGTGTTTGAATATGTTTTTGGGGTGCCATAATGTGAATAAAAATAAAGGCAGAAAAATAAAATAAGGTTGTGTTAAACTTGCTTAAGTTTTGAAAACTTTAAAATCAACCTAAATTAAATTAGAATATGTTTAAAAAATCAAAATGGTTTGTGTTTAAAAATTAAGAAATTTTGTTTAAATTGGGGAGTTAAATAAAAATGTCACTAAATATAAAATGAAGAAGGAAAATATAAGTCCAAAAGAAGTATAAGTTTATATATGAAAATTAATGTGAATAAAAAATTTTTCTTTTACTTGAAAGGATTAGAATGAGAAAATGCCCTTTTTATTTATTTGTGGGATGCAATACAAATATTTTTTAATTAAATTGATATCTGTAATTTTTCTAATATATGTGGTAAACATAATCTTAAATGGATTTTAAATGTATTTATTGTGTGATTAATAAAGATTTCTTTTGGGAGAAGATTCCAGATTTGTATAGTTCTGTTAAGGAATGAATTTGCTGTTTTGGTATTTTTCCTTGAAACTTGGATTACGTAATGATGCCTTCTACTGGGACGTGAGTTTAGTGTAAATAGTTCAGTAGGATTTAAACTTGTGAGGTTGAAATATATTTTATAAATAGTGATTAAATCTAAATAGTATCTTCTGAAAAGAAGTGATTCTAATTGGAATAGTGTTAATCTATCTTTATATTTTAGTTTTGTTTTTCTACATTTTTTTAGAGCGGATCTTGTATAAAATTTTTGTACTCTTTCTAATTTTTTTATTAGATCTTTTTGTTTTGGATTCCAGATAGGTGATGCGTACTCGAGGATTGGTAATACTCGAGGATTCTAATATTTTTATTCTCTGTTTTAATTGTTCAACATTTGTTGTAGATTCAATTGAAGATACATCAGCACTTTCCAAATTTTCTTCCTCTTTAAGAGAATTTTCTGTTGGTGTCAATGTTGTTGTTGTTGTCTCACTTTCTACTTGACGTCTTTTCCTTTTATTTTTATTCTAAAAATTATTTTTTCTTTTAAAAAATATTTAAATAAACCCTCTTACATTTAAATTATTATCTTGTTGTTGTTGTTGAATATTATCATTTGATGTACCCTCAACAGAAGATTGAAATTCACAACGTAAAGCACTAGCGTTTGCATTTCGAAGCAATTTATCAAAATGTTCTTGCAAACTTTTCTGTTTAAAAATTATATTTTAATTTGTTTATAATTAATTACCTCACAATAAACTTTATTTAGATTTGCATGTTTTACTGCAAAATTTGATTTTGATCCAGTAGACATTTGCTTGTTTAGAGGTGGTAAAGAAGTTCCAGCGGCAGAGAGATTCTCCAAAATAAAAGATAAAACAATAATGGGGCCTGAAAAAGTATAAAAAAATAATAACACAAGACTCGAATCTTTAACCTAAATACCTAAAGAAAAACTAACAACTCCGACTTTTTCAGCCTAACTTATTCCAAAAAGATTATAAAATTTCAAAACCTTTCATTTGTCCATTCTGTAGAAGCTGACCGTTTGTCACATCCCAAATAGCATAAGCACCCGAACTGTCTCCAGAAGCAAGTCTACTTCCATCTAAATTTGCACATAATTGTTGTATTCGAGAATTATGAAATTGAAATGAATTTTCAGTATTGTTATCTATTTGTTCATTTTCGACTTTCATTCTTTGGAAGCTGTCTTTTGGGAGCTGAAAAATTAAATTTTTTATTTACAGGTCAATTCGTAAATAAAAAGGATTAAAGAGTTAATGAGGTAAAATAGAATATAACTAAATTTCTTTAAAATTTTTTTAAAAGAACCTCAGACTGCATCAAATCAATCGTCCTAATCTGACCATTAATTGATGCCAAAAATAACCTCCTTTCCGCCCCATCCATACAACAAGCACTTAAAGGATGATCACAAGTAATTTTTAAAAGAATTTGATTTGTAGCCAAAGAATAAAGACAGGCACTATAATCAGCAGAAACAGAAAATATACGTGCAGACATTCCAGAAGAAGTAATATATAAATCGTTAACTTCTAAAGTATGGCTTGAATGACCACCTAATTGTGAACAAATATGAGAACTTTGATTGCGTTGACTAATTAAACTAAAATGTTTTTTTCAATTTAACAAAAAAAAAAAGAAAAAACCTAGAAGTTAGCCAAATCTTTACGGCACCATCCATAGAAGCACTTGCCAATAAACTACCGCAAGTAGAAATTCGGAAAGCAGAAATTTCACGCAGATGTTCGTCAATTATAGAAAGCATATTTCCACCTCTAAGCTATAAATTAATTTTTAAAATTTTAAAAATAAAAAACAAACCTCCCAAGTATAAATTTTGTTGTCAGCCGCAACAAAAATAAAATCACCAGAAGGATGAGAAACAATAAAATTAGCTTTAAAACCAATAAAAGATCGTGTAGAATTAGCAGCTAAAGTTTTCTTTGATTTTTTATATTTCATTGGAATTGTCATTAATGATTTATCTTCCAAAGAAATACATAAATGTGTTTGGTCTTGCCCTGAAATTATTTGAAAATTAAATTTAGACATAAAAAATTAACCAATAAATGTTGCTGAATTAATTGTTCCATTTTGAAGCTCATTCCCTTGAAAAGCCAGACAATTAGCTCCAGAAACTGGATCTATAGTTAAAATAGAAAAAGGTTCATCTGAGCGTGCACAAACAAAAAGAGACTAAAAATGACAATAATTAATTAAATAACAAAGAATTAACCTCCTTATTCATATTTAAAAGTATTAAAACGACAAATAATGCAATAAATCTAAAAATTAAATTTAAATCAAAATTTTTCATAAACGATGGAAATTAGAGATCGGAACGGCCCGGGACCCGTACTCGCTTCCCGGTTTTCGAGTCCCTTTTCTCAGTTTTTGTGAAGAACCGGGAACGGGAATTCCCGGTCCCTCCCGGACAACTTTCAGAACCCGTTTCCCAGACCCGGTTTTTTCAAAATTCCGATCTCTAATTTAAATGTTTATTTAAAAATCAAATATTTCTGGAACTAATCCACATATTTGCAAATATCGTAAAAATATACGGTTGTGGCAAATTAGCCAAAGTTTATAAAAATCTCAAGCTTTAACAGGTCAAAATAAATGCAAATAAATTATGCGAAAATAATTTAACTGAAAAAGTCGATGAAAAATTTTGAAATATATTTTCTAAAAATAAATATTTATTTCTCCAATAAATCAACAACTTTATTTTCGTCTTTCCAAATTCTACTCCTTCATAATTGTAATTCTAACGTAGAAACTCTCTTCATTACAAAACGAGAATTTAACCGTTGGATCGTGAATGTTGACAATTTGATAAGTAGTAGATTTCTTATCATTTAATTTCTTAATTTCAACATTCGTCGCTTTGTCGTGTAATTTAAGGCTTTTGCAATTAGAGAAATCAAAAATTATGATAGCTACCATTTTCGAAACGTCTTTAGAGGTTGCCACATACTGAAAATTTTGAATTTTATTTTTAACTATAATGTAGTCTACCCATGGAGACCTACACTCTGAAGACCTATAATTTTTGACCAGTTTTTTTCGTGGTGCACAAAATGGTCAGATTTTTTCCAGATAGGGCCAAATGATGCTTCAGATAGAATAATTCGATAGATTTTTGCAAGGTACAATGGAACATCACCCTCGATATTCTCTTTCAAAATTCGAGGATCTTCAGGGGTGTAGGTATTCAGGGTTGGCCCCGGTTAGATAACTCACTTCAACAATATGATTATAAACATTTTTGTAGAATCCTGGAGTACAATGGAACATCACATTAACCTTTCCGAATTTGTCTCCCCCATTTAATAAAATTTTGAACAGATCATCCTTATATTTCTTCATAGTGTCATCACCCATTAGTTGAAAAGAAATTCGATGATATTCACTAGCCAGATTATTCAAAATCAAACGCATTAAAATTCCAATATTGCGGTTTTGAATAGAGATATTGCAATTTTGAACGTAAAATTGTTTAGCTTCCCCAAATAATAATTCAATCAATTCTGGATTGATTATATAGTCTTCAAAGTAGGAGCATTTGAATGAACACTTAAACAACTTATTCAAATAATGATAAACAATTTGAATGTCCTCTTTGCTTTTAATAATTGGTGGAAGTCGAAGTACATATTCTTCACTTTTGTCAACTAAAAAATTTCTTATGTTAAAAAAAATTTAAAAGCTATCGGAGTCTTCGAAAAAAACTTTAAGGTAAACCAAGGTTTAGGGTTAACATTTTTTCTTCCCCAATTTTTCCCCTATATATGTACAGAATGGTCAGCCTTTTTCCTTTCTTGCATACCAGTTGCCGGTACTTATAGTAAAATACTTATGTTAAACTAAAACTCAAACTGGGAGAGGGAGGGAATAAGTACCCCAATTGCCTTTCTAGTATCCGAGTTTTGAAAAATAGAATTTTCCCCTCACCCAAACTTGACCCATTTTTTAAACAAAATTAAACCTTTCTCCAAGTAAATATCAATTTCGCCTGTACCATGACCAGATAAAAACAAAGGAATTGGCTTTTTAAATCCATTTTTGAACTAAAAAAGAAAAGAAATTGGTAAAATTAAAATTCGTATCCCCCACCTATTTCTCTCCTCTAAGTGAGTCGGTTCTGACCCAAGGCCTGGGTTTTTCTTTTACCCAGTGGGTTTCCTGGGCCTAAGTTTTTCATGGACTACAGGCCCAAGGTTTCCAAAAATCTCAATCTCTAATACAAACTCCAATTTTACCAGGAAATTTGATGTTTAAAAATTTAAAAACCTTCTCTTCAATTTCCTTGGTCATTGGAAAGTCAAAATCTTCAGCCTTTGTGTTAATCAATTTACGAGGAATTCCATTGAATCCACCAATATCACCCTTAAGAGAAATTTTTACAAAATTAATTAAAAAAGGAATTACAAGACAAATCATAGTAAACTTCTCCTTAGCAAGTTCCCCCTCATATTTATTAACAAAGTCACGCAGATAAACATTTGTTTGTTTGAATGCCAATAATTGTTGATAGCTGAGACGTTTAAAAATGTCAAGCTTCGTTTCAGAAGACAAAGAATAAAGCATCTTTTGAAAGAAAATTTAAATAAATAAAATACTAAAAAATTTTAAAAAATGTTTAATTTTTAGATTATTTAAGTACGTAAGAATAAATTGTCTTTAAACGGCTGAAAAAGGAGCAGAATAATTTATTCAGTCTGGGTCCCTCCCGGTCAACTTTCAGAACCTGTTTCCCGGACCCGGTTTTTTCAAAATTCCGATCTCTAATGAAAATAAAAGGCAAGACTCAATTATCCCAATAAATACCAAAATGAAAAAATTAAGTGTGTTTACATTTCGTAAAATATAAAGTCAATATTTTCAAAATACAACTACTCAGAATATTTTCAAAACAACAAAATTAGGATTGTCTAAAAGAAAATTAGTCATAAGAATAAATATTTTAGCAAATTATGTCTTCGATTCGCAAAAAACTTCTGGTAACAAGAGGGGATATTACAAAATTAGCTGTTGATGTTATTGTAAATGCTGCGAATTCATCCCTGCTTGGAGGTTTCACTTAAATTCCTTAATTTAAATTTTATAAAAAAGGTGGGGGAGTAGATGGTGCTATACATGCTGCAGCTGGTCCGGAATTGTTAGAAGAATGTAAACAACTTAACGGGTGTAAAACTGGTGAAGTTAAGATGACTAAAGCTTATAATATTAAAGATGTTAAAGGTTTATTTTTAAAGGCTTTTTTGTCCTTATCAATTTATTTTTAGCAATTATTCACACTGTTGGTCCAATTATTAATTTGGGGGTTAGTGATTCGGATAAGCAACTTCTTAGTAATTGCTATAAGAATTCGATGGATCTGACACATCAAAATAAACTAAAGAGCATTGTAAAATAAATATTTGATTTAAAAATATTTTAAATTATTTTAGGCATTCCCTTGCATTTCCACCGGTATTTATCACTTTCCGAAAGATGAAGCTTGTCAAATTGCGTTGACAACTATTGTAATTTTTTAAAATAATTTTAGTGTTCGATTTTTTTTGAATTTTTAGAAGAATTGGTTCAAAGAAAATGGAGATTCTTCAATTGACAAAATTATCTTTTGCGTGTTCAACGAGCAAGACGAGGAAATTTATAAGGAAAATATTCCTAATATTATTGGAGAATAAATAGAAATTAGAAGACAAAAGTATGGTTAAACCTACTTAATTTTTAGATTGTATCCAAATTGGATTTTATTTTGGTATTCTATAATTTATTAAATTATAATTTTGCAATTTTTGAAATAAATATTTAAAGACAAAAAATGAAGACCAAAAAATTAAGAAAAAATTAAGATTAAAATTATTTATAAAATTAAGACCAGTTAAATATCCCGTATTCTCCTCAGAAATTTTAAAAATTATTCTGAAATATGTAATCCATTAGAATGGATTTACTCTAAAAATCATCTAAATATGTCTCTTCAATATTTTCATCGCAAACTTCATTTGCTTGCAAAAATGTGAGGGCAGAATTCAATGAATACATTAAACGTTTGAATTCTTCCAACTGTTCATTAAGTTGGCTTTGTTTGAGTGCTAAAAGTCTTGCCAAAGATTCATCTTTTGCTTTTAAAGCTAATTTTTGTTCATTTTTGCATTTAATTACTTCTGAATGAATTTTATTAAATACAGAGTCAAACCAATTAAGTGAATTGAAAAAGAATTGTTGATTAAGTAAAGTAAGCACATACGCGATACCTATAGATAAAAAATGAATTATGAATCTTGTTAATTAAATATTTAAGAAAATACCAATACTAAATCCATCTTCAACAAAAATAAATTGTTCATTAAAACTTCCAGCAACAGCCAAATCTTCATTTAATGACATCTTTTTGTTACTTAAACGAGCTCTACATTTAGAGATATATTCAATTTGAACAATCATAAGTGTTGGAATTAAAATAAAAAAATCTCTTAAATGAGCAAATTTATTATTTCCTCGAAATTCTTTGGCAAACATTGAAGTTAAAAGCTTTAGAAAAATATTTTAATTCTTAAAATTTTTTTTTAAAAACCTCAATAGAATCATTATTTGAGGTTAAATAACCAGTAATATTTGAAGATATTTTATCACATAATTTTGCACAATTATTTTGAATTGAATTTTTGTTAAAATTATTTATTAGATCAGACATTAATTCTTTATGTTTAAATCCAAAGGTTATATTTGGTGCAAAAGTTTCCAAAATCCCTGAACGAAACATACGCAAAAGTCCAATCATATTTCCTATCCTATAAAATATTTTTTTTGAATTATTTATAGTACTTTATAAATTCTGCTGTAATTGGAATGACAAAAATTTAAATTTTAATTAATTTGAAAAATTAATGATAGCCATTATGTTCATATTTCTATTTTTAATTATTAAACAACAAACCTTACTATCAAAATCTAAAATTAAAAAAAAATTTTAATTAAAAATTAAAAAGAAAACAAACCCTTAATCTTTCAATAATATTTAAAGAAGGTCCACCACCAATTTTATGGCAATAACGTTTTAAACTATTTGTCATTTTTTCAGCTCTTTCCATTGGATACATTTGTTCTAATTGGTCAATTGAATCTCGATAAAAACAGATTTCACGAATTAATGTTGATTTAAGTTTTTCATCAGAAAGGCAGCGAGAAAGAAGTTGAAATTGAGAACGCATATATTTATATGAAGTATTTATCTAAATATAATGGAATAAATTATAAATGTGGGAGGCTTGAGAATTGTGCATACGTCTATTTGATTAAATTTTACATATTATATTTATTTTGTAGATAAAAAAATTTTTTTACCAAAGGATCTAAAATTCCTATTCCATGGGTTTTGATTGAATTTACAATTTGTTGTACTCTAACAATAGCCAATTGTTTGCTTTGACTTGAGCGTTCAATAAAAAACTTAAAAAAGAATTTTTAAAATTATTCTTCAAAAAATAAAACTTGTTCATCGAGATCATAACAATAATCCTCCAAAAATTTACTCATTCTCTCTTCACTCATTAAAGTAATTAAATCTAGACCTAAAAACAGGAATTTAAAAAAAAAGTTCAAAAAATTAATTAAAAACCTTGATCAACACATCTAGTTGGTAATTGGTAATCCTCTAAATTTAACCCGTATCGATGTTTAGCTAAAATTCTCATTCGATTATAAGCTTCAGAATCGTGTAAAGCAATAACAGAAAAATTATAAAATGTAGAGGATAAATAATTGGTGACATAATCTTTAAAAAAAGATTTTTCAAAAAAATTGTGCTAAAGATTTTTCGCAAAACTGACCAAAAACAACAATTATTCTATTTCCAAGTTTAATTTTTGGAATTTGAAGTAAATTTAACAAAAGTTTATTTAAAGGTTTCTCTTCTTGTTGTAAAGGATTTTGAGAGGAAAACAATTTTTCTAATTGTTCAAAGGAAGAACTTTGCTGTTGATGATAAGAAAGTCTAAGATCATTTTCAATTTCGGTACAAAGTTTTGAAAGAAAATTCTAAAAAAAATAAATTATTTTAAAAATTAAAAAAGAAACACAAACATTTGTAATAATTAAAAACAATTCATTGCTAAATGTATGAAGAAAAATTTGTTGATCACAATGTTTGACAGAAATTATTAAACGGCCACATTCATTTATTGCGCTGAAAAAGTCCTTAAAAATAAGAATATTTAAATAATTTAAAATTTTTAACAGTTATAGTTCTAGGCAAATCTTCATTTGGAAAATCAATTGATTGTTCCTGAATTAAATCTTCGCAAAAAGCTTGCATAAGTGAAAGTCGATGCCAATACAAAAAGGAAAGATCAGTAGAATTTGAAAGTACATGACCAAAATTGCAGAGAATATCGAGTTTTTTCAGTGTTTCGTCTATTTGGACGTCATTTCCTCGAAGTGTTTTCTTAAATATTTTAAACAATTATTTTAAGAAATCTCAATCCGTTGCCCCAAAATATTAAAAAAATCAAACAAACTTGATAATTTGCCAATTCCAAAGACACTCCAGCAACAATTAATGCCTTTCTACCAACTGGCTGACTCAGTGAAAGAGCAGAATTTAAAATTGAATTAGCAAAGAATGGCTGTTTAGATTCTCCATTTGATTGAATAATTGATTGTAAAATTGAAAGAATAGAAGTAGAAAGATAAACACAACCATAATTAATTGCTTCGATTATAAAATTCCAATTAGAGGTAAAAGTATTTGAAATAGTCTAAAAACGAATGAAAAGAAATTTAAAAATTATAAAAACCTTAACAAATTGAATAAGCACAAATATTTGCCTAACATTAGCCTTCGAAATTGGTTTTTGTTCAGCCAAATGAATATTTAAAATATATTTAAGTAATCTATTCAACTTTTCTCCCATATGAATACCTTCAATTAATAAATCACAAAATTTTAAATAATCAGAGGCAGATCCATTTTCTTCGTCTTGCATTCTCTTTTGCCAATCATTTAAATTTAGTGAAAACTAAAAAGTAAAAAAATTAGTTCGTTTCTCTCCAAAACACAATTCTGATTACACATATATTTAAGCAAAAAATATATAAATTAACCGTTTGAACATATTTGTAAAGATTTTCCAAAAGTTTGTTTAATTGACATCCTTTTGCAATTTCTATTGTAGAAAAAACTTTTCTGTCCACAACTTTACTAGCACCAGGTATTTCTTTTAAAATAAAATCAAAAGGTATAAACAACAAATCAGCAAATAAATGGAAAGAAATTAAATTTTTGTTTATTCCCAATAACTTTGAAATAATTTTTTTGTCAGGTTTTTGTCGTTCAGGTAATAAATGATGAAATAATTTGGATAATGTTAATAAACAGATAAGTCGCTTTTTATCTGGAATTGCATTTTCTGAAGAATTTATATGTTTTTCCCAATTAGTTAACATTTGCATTATTGCTAGACGAAAACGTTCCATAAATTGACGATCTGACGAAAGTTGGTCGAATCGTGTAAGTTTAATAGAAGTATTCTAAATTAAAAAAATAATACTCGTAGTTTTCACTGATGAATAAAATTTGTAATTTTTCTCAGTTATTCTGTTCAAATTACCAAATAAAATATAATTACCGTTAAAATCTTTCCATTCATTAAAACTAAATCTAGCCTTTCAATTAAAGCATTTAAGTGTTGTAAACGACCAGAAGAAAGTCCTTCCAAATCAAATTGAGCTGGATTAAATTGTACCAAACGAACAGAACGTAATAAAACAGCCCAATGTTCACGAAGAAAAGGATGTGATAAAATCAATGCATCAAGAACTAGAAAATTTTTATAAGAAAATAATTTCAAAAGAAAACCAGCAAATGTTGATAAAAGTTCGCCAAGTGTTCTCCACATTCTTGTTAGTGGCAATTGATCTGCCCGATGATTTTTGATTTCATTTCGACCAAAAGTTAAAAATCCATGGATTTGAAGTAGTAAATTTTTAGTTAATTCACTCGTAGTATAGACAAACTGCTCAAGTTTTTGTAAAAATGGTAGAAACTCAACAATTGTTTCGAGAACTGAACTGCCCTCATTATCTACTGAAAAAGGAAATGAAAGTAAAATATCATAAAAATAGGAACAAAAAGCTATATATAAAATTATAGGTTATGATGTCCTTAACTAATTTTACAAACCTTCATCATACATAGAAATTGATTCAAACAATTTCTGAGACGTTTGAATCAAATTATTAGCTGAAAGGAGAATGTCAGAAAAAATTGTAGTTATTGAATCTGTTAGCTGATCACCAGATAAGTCGAATGAAATGTTATCGAAAGTATCATCCGAACCACCCTAAATTTAACAGTACATTGAGCTTACCAAAATAATTTACCTGACATTTCACATAATTATTCCCAATAAATTTATCCTTCCGTGAGTTTAGATCATTCAGTAAACTTTCAAAATCCTGCAAAACAATTGCTCTAGAGCGAGCGTGTTGCATAGTTTCCATTTTCCAAACTTCGATTAAATCCTATTCCTAACTAAAAATGATTGTTTTGAATTCAATAAAAGATGTAATTATTCAACAGTTAAGGAAATAAAAAAGCCAGATTAGTCAGCTGAAATATTTTAATTTAGTAAATTTATTATATTCAACATGAAAATTCAACAAAAAGGATCTAACAAATAATTATTCATCATCCATAAATTCATCCCATCTTACTTTGTCCTTCTTTCCTGACCATTCTTCTTCTAATATATCATCTGCTTCATCAGAAATGCAAAATTGTTTTCCTTTAGTTTCGGCATTATATGTCCATTTTGGAAAAACTCTTTTGTATAAATTCATTAAAACTGAGTCTTGCACACTCAATGGACGATCAAAAACACATTTCATCAAGCCATGAGTACCTAATGGTTGTTTAATACGTCCATGCCTTCCACTATGTGTGTATAACTCAACAGGTTTAAACCACTCTATATCTTCTAAAAAACAAAAAATAAATAATAAAATAGATAAAAAACAAACCTCTATTAAAGAACATATACCTCACAACCGCTGTCCGTTTATTTACTTTGAATGGATGACCAGAGAGTCGGACACGTTTGAGAATAATTCTGTCTGGATTTGAATCAAGAACAATTCCTTTTGCTATTAATTGAAGTTTTTCAGGAGAACATTGCCGGAAAACTAATACATTTGAGGGTGGAAAGGTGATTGGAGCAAAAACAGTAGCACAAAATGATCCAGATGAAGGCATAAAACGTTCCATCTTATGTTTGTAAAAATATATTCCACATTAAAAATTAAACAGAAAACAAACCTTAAACTTCTGTCCATTTGTATGTTGTGAAAATACCGGATTTGCAGTAAAAAGACGACATCCAACTTGAAAGAGTAATTCCTCCTTATTCTTGACTGGCTTATTGAATGTTGGATATCGATGTAAAATCATATTTAAGGTAGACATTCTATGTTCATTTTTGAGTAGACCAAAAACAATTAAAGGAGGATGTGTGGAAGAAATATGGTTTTCTAAAAATAAAGAATGAATAAATCTCTCAATAGTTTTGAGAAAACTGTAAACTTAAAACAATACATTTAATCTATTTATCTAACCGAATGAACGGGGCACATCTTTGACATACAATGTAATGTAAACACCAGGAGTACAAAACTGTTCGTCACACTCATCAGCTGACTGAAACGATTGTTTTGCTGCCTCAAGCGCAAGTTTCCTCGTTCTTTTGAAATTTACAATTTTATATATCCGTGCATAATCCTTTGTTAAATTCTCTTTTGGATTCCACGGACTTGTCCTAAAATAAAAAGTTGATGATCATTATTATTCAAATAAAACCTAAAACTTTTCAGTCCTCGATAACGTTTAAACCTATCACGTGCACTCATTCCCTCAGGAGCCTCAACCTCATCAGGCCATTGACGATTCTCACGTTCCTTTTTAAATAACTCTTTCTGATGATCATCATTAATATCAATGTCGTTCAAATCTATTGATTCGTCCATTGTGGCACTCTCAACGACTGAATGAGAATCACCTCCATTTTGAGAAAAATTTTCTTCCTCCATCTGCGCACAGAAACCATTTTCCGTTCCATGCAAGTCGTTTCCATTGTCTTCGTCTTCAACAAAATCACTCTCATCAGATTCTTCTTCCTCCTCACCATTCTCATCATAATCATCATCGATTAACCAACTAGCCTGGTACTCTGAAGTCCCTTCTGGAAGCTTTACCTTCGGAACTTCGACTGGAAATTTTTTAATAGTTATAAAAAATATTTAGTCCATACATTTTTCCTCATTTTCATCCATTTCCGGTTGATCAGTATTCATTTGATCCTGAATAATTTCACTATCAAGCTGTGTTTGCTTTAAAGGATCGGCTTTAATAGCTCTGAGTATTTCCATTGATTCTGCCTTCTAAATATTTAAGAATTAAATAAAATTATTTAAATAATACCTTGGATTGTTTTAATGGATGCGGATCATTCTCAAATACAACCTGACTCAATTGGAAATCACCACAACCAGAAATATGAACCAACCCATTAACATTTAAAGGAGCACCATTTAAATAACCAGAAATAAGAAGGGAGAAAGAATCTGAATTATCCTTAAATTTAAACAAAAGTATTGAATAATTAAATTATGCATTAACCCACTTCAGTTTTAATTATTTGAACATTTTCAGCAATTAAGTAAGGCTTCAATTTTTGTAGATTCGAGCGGATCTTGCGTGTAGTGGAAATTTGTCGAAGAATTTGAAGAGGACTGCCGCCTTGTAAATCGTAAATTCGAGAGTCTTTTGCCCTAAATGAATTTTTTAAATCATCAGAAATGTATTAATGTAAATAAGGAATAGATTTATTGGTAGGAAAATTTTTAAAATAGTGTACAAAAAATATATTAAAAATTACCAAGGCGCCATAAGCTTCTCAAGCGCTTTTCGTGTTGAATCACGTTGTTTTCCAGAAGCGGGAAGTGTTGAGACCAAATTAAATGTTGGTGGGAATCCATGTGCAGTAATAACATCCAATAAGCGACTGTGTGCAATATGTAGATCTGTTGTTTCAATTGGCCATAAAATGACTAAAATATCAGAAACTCTTAAAAAATCAAGCGTAGAAATAATTGAAGTAGTATCAGGGCAAAAGAAAGTGTAGCGTTGCTTGAAGCGAGGGACACTAAAAACAAAAATGAATATAGAAATTAGAGTAAAAAGTACGCTAGATGAGAAATATTTCTTTTTTCATTCACATGTATAATTGCATCCTCGTCGGCAAGATTAAAAATCTCGACAATTTTACGTGATGTGAAGGCCTCGTCAAGTGAAATTATTGTCTAAAAACAAAAATGTCTAGATAAGAAAAACGAATCCAAAAAATCCCAACAAAACAAGAGTAAAATAACATACAATGTTGATTGGTGACTGCCCTTCTTTTCGCTTCTCTTCTGATATTTTTCCAACTTTATTGGCTCGGATCTGCGAAGAACGATTTTTTCGAGCCAGCTTCTTCAAATTCTTAAACTTTGGTTGAGATTTTGATTTGATACCAACCTTCCCTAAAATAGAAAATTTAAAACGACTTGAGTGTAGTGTCCCAACAAAAGTACTAACGAAACAAAAACTATACAAAACTCTGCTGACTTTTTGCGGGTTTCAAAGATAATAAAATTTAAGCAAACAATAAAATTTAACCTTTTTGTTCTTTGGCAATTGCATGCTTACTGCGATGCCGTCCTGACGAATGCTTCTTTGGAGGTAATTTGAAAAGACCAGTCCTATGAACTGTCGCTTCTGTATCTTTTGCCATTTCTTTGAAATAAGTTTAAAATAATAAAAAATAAAAAAAGAAAATATAACTTGTATTTACAAATTAATAAAGTGAATTATAAAATTACAAAATATTCAACAACAATTTATATTTTAATTAACAAGCCAAATCCCAAAAGATAAATAGAAATTACAATAATACGGATCACAGTGGGTAGAAAGGAAAGTGCAACAGGAGCAATTTTATCTGTCAACAATTCTATAGGATTTTAATATACCTAATTATTTCCCCATTAAAATTTAACTATTTTTGCACACAATGAAGTGTATTTAAAATAAGAATAACAAAAACAAATTTATCGTTCAAAAACATCTCGCAACAGTCAATATGTATCTACAATTCACTGCCTGTGAAGTCACCATATCGCCAAATGTTGAGATGCGCTTTACGAGCTTTTGTTTCCTGCTCCACATAATCATCAACCTTAAATATTATTTATTTAAAAACTCAAAACTTCTTTATATATATATATAATAATAAGCAGAAAATCATGCAAGATAAATAAGTACGCTCAAATTGCCAAAACTAACTACACTTTTACATAAATCTATTCCTCTTAATATTTAATAAATACCAATTGCTGAAAACGTGCTTCTCGTCGTTTTTCAACAAGAGCATAACCATCAGTGATAAGTTTTTTTGCAAGATCACGCTTCTCTCCCTTATTATCATCTGCAAACACTGTAACAGCCTCTAATCCACCGATTCGATATTCGACATTCAAATATAGATAAGGTTTCGAGAAACAGAGGCGCTTAAATGCTAGCATTGAATCCTCAGCGTATGAAGGATCAGGAGGAGCTGAGAAAGAAATAAAGAAATATTTTGATCAAAAATTTACCTGATACTAAAGCTAGCTGATATTCTTTCGCAAAAGGTGCTTGAGATTGAAATTGAGGAGGAAGTGGAGCGATTCGGCTCATTGACAAAGTCTCCCTCTGAAAATAATAATTTGTGTGACTGAAAGTGAAAATTAAAATAAAGAAAAAATACATTTCCGAAATCAATGTACAGCCTAAAATGAAGTTAAGATTAAATAAAATAGCAAAAATCTAATAAAGCCTACACATCAACGTTGTCTCCCTTCACACCTTCAACACGTGCACGATGCCATAAATTCCCATCTGTATATTTAGCAGCACAAAGTTGATTTCGCTTTGGAATAAATTTAATGATAGACGGTGTTTTAAGTTCAAGCTGTAAGGCATTCATTAATTTCTCGATTGAAAGACCTACAATTTAATAAGTTAGTAATTTGCGAAAAATCCTTAACTAACCATCATCAAATGTTTGCGCAGCGAAACGAAACCCTGTATAAACTTCTGTGAGCAAAATCTTCTTCAACTCTAATTTTCGTTCAGTTGTATCGTTGCCTTGTTTTTGATTATCGTCAATAAGTTGTTGCTCTTCCTCAACATGATGCTTCCATATACCTAGTTTTGCAGCTTTTGCAATTCTCTCCGCGTTCGTTAAAAGAGTATAATATGAAGAACGCTCAGCAGTAAAATGTACACTTGCAAGCCCATTCTCTACTAATAACTCGGAAAGGTTCTTCCAAACTCCTCGTTCTACTTGCACAAATAAATAACCAATAAATCCACCAGCTTTATCCATAGTCTCAACCTCGATTTGAACCTATAATATTAAAGTATAAAACGAATTGAAGAAAAATATAACATCATGCTGGAGACATTTATAGCGAGTAAAGTTCATTGCTTGCACTGCAAAAGGTTCATCACTTCCAATTTGCTGTCCATTTGGTCCAATCCTTGCCGTTCGAGGTGCATTTATCCCCGAGAGGAGAAATGTTATTAAGCAAGATTCTTTTGGCACATAAACGCGAAGACGTGAGGCGCTTGCCACAAATTCAACTAGTCCATCAATACGCTGCGAACGCTGTAGATAGGGAAGAAATTGCTTGGAACGTTGAGCATCTCCCTGGAGTTCTTGAACACGAAGAGTATTAGATTGGTCTGTTTTATCTGCCCAAAGTCCTTTTTTCTCGCCTTCAGCTTTAGTTTCTGCAGCAATAAGTTGATCATACTGCTGAGATCGATTATCGTCATCATTTCGATGTCTGATAACCTATAATAAAATGCAAGTAAAAAAGTCAAACAAGTTTAGAGAACCTTAGCGTATCCACGTTCTATCATCATAATAGCAACATTTTGACCATTGAATAATATTGTGCAGCAAGTTTTCTCGGGAAATTGGTTTTGCTTTGGTTGCACATAATCAATCATGACGGTGACACGTTTATCAATAAGCCGTTTTCGTAAATATTCCCTAGCCTCAAACATAAAAGGAACGTCATAAAGAGGCCGTGGTTGTGTTCTAACGGCTGTTTGAATAGGAAGAGTGCCGTCTGCGCCTTCTCGCCTGTATTAAACAAAGTCTAAGAACAAATTAAGTAAAAACCTAGGAGGTCTCAAAGAGGAGAAATAAACTTTCAATTCCTCCCCATTGTCCTTCAAGACAGAAAGTGAATCGCAAAGACCAATTTCAACAACTTTTGCAGAAAATCCGCTCTTATTGATAGAAGGTGCCGATGTCGTTTGAGCATTAAAATTTTTCCTTAAAAAGTGAATAATGTATAAGTTAACATAAAAATACCAAATGCGTAGGCGTCGTTGCTTTGCGAAGTTCTCTGCTTCACGTAGTTTCTCACCACCGCCAGTTACCAGACCCATTGTCCAGTCAAGACATTTTGCCAAACCGTCTTTTAGCAAAAATTCAGCAATATTCCCTCGTGGATGAAGCACGCTACCAATGAAGTTTTGATTCGAAGTACTTTCTAGAACGACTTTCACATCTCGCTGAAGAAGTCGAATCTCAACAAAAAACTTAGCTTCTTCTCCAAATTCTTCAGGCTTTCCTTCAGTTCCAACACGCACTCCCGGTGTCTTAAATAATGAGAATGAAAAATTTTAATTTATAATTCTATAACCTTTACTCCACTGAAACCAATTGTGACATAATCAAAGGAAGGTAACAAAAATGCTCTGACAGTGCTTCCATCACGGACCTAAAATTCTATTAAAAATAAAAAAATTCAAAGAACCTGTTCGATTACTGCATCAACAGGCTTTCCACCATATTTAGTAACCAAAGATCGGGGATCATCAAAAGTCCATTGGATACTTCTTACGTGCTTTGTTGGTTCATCGCCAGACCAACGACCTTTCTTTGCCTCTTTTGCTTGTTCTTGTAATTCCAACAATTTTTTTGTAGACTCACTAAGAAAAAATTATAAATGATTACAACAAATCTAAACTAACTCAATTTGTTTTCCTGGACGAACTTCCAAAAGACCGGCAGAAACTCCTGATTCCGTAACGTTCTCTGCGCTCTCGAGCCCTTTAATGGATAAAAAACAATGGTAAAACATATGTGGAAGTTTAAAATGATCAGATTAAACCTGTGCCACCAATGTAAATGTGCCCATGCTCGCGTCCTGAGGTAGCAGTAAACTCCCGCACAAAAGTAACTGTTTGACCAACCAACTTTTTACGAATAAATTCTCGAGCTTCCCAGGCATATGGCTTAAAAAATTTGTCCTTTCTATGATTATTTAAAAATAACCTCATCCGGCGTAGCAGCCGTATTTTCTGTTGGACGTTTAGCCAACCTTGGAGCAACGACATTGCATAAATAAACAGTAGTTTCATTGGGAGGACTTCCAGGCGCTACAGAAAATTGCAATACAACAGAATCTCCACTCAAGACCTAAAATAAAAATTCAAAATAAAATTAAAAAAACTAGAGAACCTGTTTGACAAAACCACGTTTCATATTGTTTTCGAGAACAGGTTTTACAGGACCTTCAACCATCGTTTAAAAAACGTATTTAGTCTTTAAATAAAAATCTAAAATTTTTGAAGGTTCATAATAATTAAATGTGTGTAATAATTTAAGGAATTTTATTTAGAATAAGTTTTCAAAGATATTTTTTGTTTTAGCTTTTCCAAGATATTCGGATAACCTTCTTATACATTTAAGAAGGTATATTAAGTTATTAAGTTCATTAAGCCGATTTAAAGACATTTGTTTTACTATCGAATTTAATCTCTGTCGAAATTAAATAGCACCAAAATTTTGTTGTTAAATGCAATAAATATTTTAAAAGTTCGAACTTATGAATGCCAAATAATTATTTATGGCATTATGACTTTATTTATATGTAAAATCGATTTTTCCGGACCCGGATTCCGATTTGTACCTTGAGCCGGACTGGATCCGGCCGGATTTTTCCGGATAAATCGTGCGGGAAAAAAATTCGGAAATCGCAAAAAACCCCGTATTTGGGACCCGGACTCCGGAAAATCCGGCCGGAGTCCGATCCGGCCCCGGCCACTAGGAGTAGGAGAGCATTGACCCCCCTCCCATCGCTACGGGCCTGGCATCTAGATAAGTGCACGCAATCGTGATTTGATCTTACCCTTTTTTTAATACAAAATTTGATTCATTTATAGTTTTTATTGTTAAATTTATTGATGGAAATTATTACTGAACCTGATTCCATCGCATTTCCAAAGCAACAACTAGATGACTTACTTGAAGGGATTATACGGATGAATACTTCACCTATTCAACAACCTAAAAGACATGGAGTTAATGGTGCACATAAAAAGGTAACTAAATTTCTTTGAGTTTTGCATAATTTGCGAGACTTTTTCCGTTTTAGAAGCACCATTCCACACGACTTGAATGCGGACAGAAGCTCTTTTCAAAAATACCGGCTGATCATGTTGTTGATCTTTTCATTGCTGCGTTAAAACATGTTCAATCGATCAAGTCCGAAACTGATATGGCTAGTCAGCTGCGAAATTCCACTCTGTTGAATTCTGCAAGTGTTGAGCAAATTCTTATTCAGGTTATAATTTTACCTTTATATCGATACTCAGTTTTTTACAATAATTTTTCGATCATGCGTTCAATAGTATGTCTTATAGATAAATATTGCGGACTTTAATTACTGACTGGAACCTAAATTTTCTTAGCAATTTTTGTTTAATACAAAATATCAATGGGTCTAAAGCCCCCCCTCCCCCCGAAATGGGGGAAAACATTGGGAGAAGGATGGCCGAAAATTTGAATTTTTTCGCCTTCTATCTTCCAAATTCAAAAGCGGCGCTGAAACTAGAAGAAATTTGCCTTCTTGATCTCCTTAATTCAAAAAAATTACGTTTAAACGGCAAAGTAAAGGCCAAAATTTTGGCGCCCCTAATGTTAGCCCCTCGAAACCGACACCCTAGATACGCCATTGTCAATACATTAATACTCTACCATTTTCATTTAGAGTTTCTTTGTGTGGGTGCAAAGTTACAATAAGCAGGCACAAAAGAACAAAGCAAGGCTCAATGCCGACCAAAATATTAAGCAGCGTATTGTGTTCTATCCACCAAAACGTGAAAAATTGCTCGATTTGATTATTCCCATTGATTTAATTTGCAAGGGTTGTTCTTATTCATGGAAAACTATTGCTAGTGTTTTAGACCTCCAACAATCAAAACAATCTCTTTCTTTTGTTTCAAAAGTTTTTGATTTTTTGAATTTGGGACAGGCTAGGTAATTTTTTTGATTATTTTTTATATTAATATTTAAGATCCATTATTTTTCTTCTTTTTTAGTTTTAGTGTTCTTCAATTTTGCTTGCTGAATCACAGCGTCGCATACCAGTTGGCATTTCCTAAAGTTATAATTATTGCACTATTACTTGGACCTCTTGATGCGCGGACTGTAGAGGCATTTGTTGGTAATCGAACGGGTGAATTTCGTTCTGAAGTTCGACAATTGCTTGAAACGGTAAATAGTATTCTTGTTTTAATTGTAAATCTTCTTTTCAGGCAGAGAAATGGACTAAAGACGAGTCTGATTGGCGTAAAGCTGTTTTGGAATTTACTCATAAGAATCCTGACCATTTGCCTCCTTTTTCTCAATTTTGCAAAACAATTACTTCTTTATTGGCTGATCTGAGAAATGGTTTATTTATTTTTTACTTCTTCATTTTTTTATTTTTTAAAGAGTTATCAGAACATGAGAATATTATCAGCGATAATTGGTCTTGTTCTCTTATTCGCAAAGCTGCTCATAAATTTTATCTAGAAAAAACTTGGAGTAAAGACCAATTCAACGACATTCTTCATACGTTGCTTGTACAAAAACCAACACTAAAAGCATTTTTACTAAATGTTTTACTAAAAGATCACAATGACAAAGTGGCTTTTGATAGATGGAAGAATTTTGTTTCTGCTGATCGAATTCACATGTCAAAGTATTTTTAACATTTTTTAAATTTTCACAAATAATTTAAGAAATTTCGAAAAGGTGGATTTATGCTCAAAAGAGGAGTGCCCAGAGTTTTTACATTTAAGCCGAAAAGTGGATGTTTTTGTGATTTCAAACATTCATCAATTCAAAGTTTTTGAGAAGCAATTTTCTGACTATGAGCGTAAAAAAACTTCACGGATTATAATTGGCTTTGATTCTGAGTGGAATTCTTTTGTAATGAAAAGCAGGTGTTGCGGACTCTCATTTACAATTAAATATTCTATTTAAGGGCCTCACTTCTACAGCTTGCATTGTCTCATTCTGTATATCTGCTTGATTTGGATAGTCTACACTCACAAAAAGAACTGGTTGATTTTATTGATCGTATCTTTATGAGCCGCGAAATCGTCAAGCTCGGTTATCATTTTTCTGACGATCTTGTTCAACTTCGAGCTCGACTGCATGATTGTTTGGGGCTGTATAGGCCAAACAGTTTATATTGTGTTGGGAAAATCGTGGAAGAGGTAAGAAATTAATTTCTGTTTTTCAAATACAAGGCTATCCTTAGACATTTTAATCATTATGTTAAACATTTTTTGGTTCAGTTAATTCGGCGAAGCTCAGGACCTACTGTTCATATCCAATTGGATCAATTCGTTCTGCCTGTTACAGAAAAAGAAGAGGAAGATATGAAGGAACACACAAGAAAAGTGAAGCCTACATATTTTGTGAAGAGTCCTGAAAATTTTAAAAATCAAAACCTCAATTCTAGCCTTTCTGATAAGGAAGCCTCAGATGAAGAGAATGTTACAAATCCTTATGAAGTAGAAAGTCTGTTTTTGTATTTGTTAGACTTAATCTCTTATTTTTTCAGTGTCTGAAGTGAGTACAAGAAGTAGCAGGCAGAGCACGAAAATATTTACTCCTCCACAGGAACCCAAATCAACTAAGTTTTCTGAGCAAGGCCTTTCCTATATTTGTCGAAGAGTATTAGGCAAGCCGTTAAATAAACAAGAACAGTGTTCAGTTTGGGATAGACGCCCTTTAAGAACTAGTCAGGTTTGACAAAACTAATATTAACAAATAGTTTTCTCTCATTATTAGATAAGATATGCAGCTCTTGATGCACATTGTATTGTTCAAATCTATCATCGTTGTCGTGAATGGGCTGAGAAAATTGGTGTTGGAGGAATGGAGCCTTTCGAACTTGTTCCATCAAGTTATCTTCATTCACCACTTCCTTTATTTTGGGACAAACCTTTGCCTCCTGATCTCTTTAATGAAAAAGCTTCGGCTGAATGGACAGCGACGGGGACAAATGGAGGTGGATGGGATTGACAAGTGCCTTTATTTATTTTCATTTTGAATGCTATGACCATTTCGACTAATTTATGAAAAGATATTCCACTTCTTTAAAAACCGCATTCTTTATATAATCTGTGTTAACTTTTCCCAATTATGTATTCATTCGTAAATATAATCTTTATTTTTTCTATTGCATATATTCTTTGATTGTCAATAGCATACCTATTACTTATATACTAATATCTTTTTAGCGTATAAAATATTTAGAAATTAGTCAGAAATGAGCTCTCGAAAATTCTTTGTTGGTGGAAATTGGAAAATGAATGGATCGTTCTCGTCCATTAACGAATTGATTTCTTTGCTCAACAATTCGTCTGGAAATGCATCCGCTGATATTGTTGTGGCTCCACCTGGTGAATTAAATTAGAAATTATTTTTAAAAGATTTTCTTTAATATTCTAGTTCCATATTTACATCATGTGGCACAGAATATCAAAAATGGAATACAAGTTGCTGCTCAAAATTGCTATAAGGTTAAATTTTTTAGTCCGTTAATTTTTAAATGTTCTTAAGGTTCCGAGTGGTGCTTTTACTGGTGAGATTAGCCCATCAATGATTAAGGATCTCGGTGTTGCTTATGTAATTCTTGGACACTCTGAACGACGCCATATATTTGAAGAGAAGGATGTTTTGATTGCTGAAAAGGCAGCTCACGCTCTAGAATCTGGACTTAATGTGATTTATTGCATTGGAGAGAAGCTTGAAGAACGTGAGGCCAACCAAACTAAAGAAGTATTTGAATCATTTTTTTGCATAAATTTGTAATTAATTTATTTAAGGTGAATTTTCGTCAATTAGATGCTTTGCTTAAAGTTCCAAATATCGACTGGAAAAAGATTGTTATCGCTTATGAGCCGGTCTGGGCCATTGGAACAGGCAAGACTGCGAGTCCTGAGCAGGCTGAAGAAGTGCATAAATGGATTCGTGATTATCTCGAGGAAAAAGTTTCGAAAGAAATTGGACAAACGACGCGTATAATTTATGGAGGTATATTGTTTCTACAATAAAATCTATGGAAAGATAGCTCCCGCCCATAAGAATAATTATAAAACCCTAAGGAAAGTAGTGAAAGGCCGGACCCTTATTAAACGATATTGAAATTTTTAATTTTGCGTTATTTATAGGATCTGTTACTGCTGGTAATTGTGATGAATTGGCAAAACAACCAGATGTTGATGGCTTTCTTGTTGGAGGAGCTTCATTGAAACCTGATTTCATAAAGATCTTCAATGCCAAGCAATAGATTGTATTCTTTTGATGATTTAGGATTAATGATGAAAAAAACGAATAATTATCTTAATTTATAGAAGATTATTAATAAATTGAATGAAAATTATATTGATTTATTTAAATATATGTATTTATGTCTTTTAATATCTATCACTAAATAATTTTAGACAATTATTTTTTATTAACACAGAAATGTCTTCAGCTTATATTTCTGAACCAAAAACTAAGGGAAAGGTTCGCATTTATTTTATATTTCTGTTTCAATTTAACTTTTAGGTGTGTCTAGAAACAACATTAGGGCCGATTGACATTGAATTATGGAGCAGGGAATGCCCTCTAGCTTGTCGCAATTTTGTTCACCTTTGTGCAGAAGGATACTATAATGGCTGCATATTCCATCGTCTTGTACGTGACTTTATTGTGCAGACAGGTGACCCAACAGGAACAGGGCATGGAGGAACTTCAATTTATGGAGATGTTTTTAAGGTTAATTTTAGTTTATTAGAATAAATGGAGAAGATAAGGAAATTTTCTGTTGTGGGTTAGATCTGATTATATTTTTGGAAAAGATTTTTGGATTATTTTTGTAAATATAATATAAATTCTAGAGTGAATTCCATCAACGTTTAAAATTCTACAGACGCGGATTGGTGGGAATGGCATCAGATAAGAAGGATCAAAATGGTTCACAATTTTTCTTCACACTTGGTGCAGCATCAGATCTTAACGGCAAACACACACTTTTTGGAAGGGTTTTAATTAATTTTTAAATAAAAATTTTTTGTATTTTGAAGGTTGGTGGCGACACTATTTTTAATTTACTCAAAATGAACGATTATGAAGTTGATGCAAATGAACGTCCCTCCAGAATACACAAAATTACAGGGGTTAAAATTCTGGAAAATCCCTTTTCTGATTTAAAAATACGTTCTAAAAGTGAAAAAGAAGAAAAGATTGGGAAAAGAAAATTAAAAGAAGAAAAAATTGAACAAATTCAACCAAAGAAGAATACTGCATTATTATCTTTTGGAGATGAGATGGATGAATATGATGAAGAAGCTTCCAAGTTTCAACTAAAAGGAAAGAGTGCTCATGATGTGCTGGTTGATGATATTTCTCTGAGCAAACAAGCGGCAGTTGGGCCAGAGGAAATTAATTATAAGAGTGAAAATAGTAAA
This sequence comes from Meloidogyne arenaria, assembly GCA_036172955.1. Lineage (NCBI taxonomy): Eukaryota > Metazoa > Nematoda > Chromadorea > Rhabditida > Meloidogynidae > Meloidogyne > Meloidogyne arenaria. The sequence continues at coordinate 1,982,999 of JARQAB010000046.1, read as the reverse complement.
AAAGTGGACATTGATGATAAAGAGGTATAATATTTTTAACGATTTAACTGGGAGTTAAATAGTTCTGAGTTTTAAATAGTTATGAGACAATTAGATTTTTTAAAATAATTCGGCCATTTTCTGTAATTAACAAATATTAATTAGGATTCTATGGAAGAACAGGCGAGAGAAGAAAGAATGGATCGAATTAAAAATAAATTTAAAAGTAACAAAAAAGTTGTGCAATTTGATGAAAGTAATAAGAATGAAGAGGAAGATGATATTGAAAAAATTGTTGAAGACTATAAAGAAGCGGGGAAGAGGAATGAAATGTAATTAATTTTAGAAAATAATTTTTTGAATAAAGATTTTTAGGGAGCGAATTAAATCAGAATTAAAGGAACTTCAGAAGGAATATAAAAAATCGTTGCGTGGGCAAAAGGAAGAGAAGCTAGTTGATGGTTTGTTTTGATTTTATTCGGAAAAAATGAAAAATTGTCCTTTAAAGAAGAGGCTAGCACATCAACTGGTATGAAAATGTATAACAAATTAAAGCTAAATTTCAAGTCTGGAACAAAAGGTGTTGTTAAAACTATAGATCCGAGAAGAGAGGAACAGGTTTTTAATGAAATAATATTTTCTGGTTTAATTTAATTTTTAGACGATTGCTTTGCTTGGACGTTTTCAAACGAGATTACAACGTGCCTCAGTACAAGGTGTTTTATTTGATAAAAAGGTGGATATGAGTGATCAAAAAAGTCGAGAGGATATTATTTTGGCTACTTCAGAAGATCAAGGAAAAATTGATTTTGATGCAGAGGATATACAAGGAGAGGATTGGTTAGAGAAAATTTTTATTTTTGGAATAAATTAAATAATTTTAGGATGACTCATGAATTAATAGCACCAGAAGATACTTCTGGTGTTACAAAAGCAAAAGATGCAAATATGAAAGAAGAAAACGATGACTGGTATTTAAAATTTAGATAAAAATATTCATAAAATTCTTTTTAGGTATCCTATCAATGATCCAAGGAACAAAATGAATGTACGAAAGAGAACTCAAGGAGGAAAAGTTCCTGATCTGTTCGCTAGTGCTGATCCGATGGCATTACCTTAATGGATTTGAAAATCTTTATTTCTAACTTTTCAAGCGTTTAAGTCTGTATTTCAAGCGTTTTTAAAATATGTTTACGGTAAAATTACAAACGAATAAAAATTCAAATATCATGTAAAACATTTTATCAGAAATATATTTATTTAATATAATAATATCATAAATGTTATATATAGATTTTTAAATCAAAAAAGATCAGTTTTTTGTAAGCATTCATTGTTTTTATATCATTGCACTCTGGAATTTATTAAATATTTGCAACAATGCGTGAAAAGTTGTTTTCCATTTAATGTCTTCTGATTTGAATCTCTTAAATAAAAACTTAAATGTTTTTTAAAATTAAATTCTCACCTCGTATATAATTCAAGTCCGTATTGGCCTTCATCCGGAAATTCTAAACTTATTAAAATTTCATTTTCATAAACGCTGCATTGAACACAACGCTGTAATCGTTTACTGTCCACTCCATTTCTGTGTAAATTAGCGACAAATTCGTTCAACGGTCTGAGCATCCTAAATTAAGTTATTAGTACGATTTACTCTCAGTTTTTTGATATACCTGAAGCGAATGTCACAGTATTGACCGCAGTTAATTATTGGATCTTCATGAGTTATTGGTATCAGTCCAAACAATCGCGTAGCTTTATACGGTCCCCACTCACCACTAGCACATTCAGGTAATGGGACCATTACATGACAGAGATGTTCGCAAATAATCTAAGAATTTAATTTTTGATTAAAAACAGTTTATAGTATGACTATTCGAGATAGGTACAGGCTAATATATGGGAATATCCACTATAGACAAATTAATTTTCCAAAGAAATGATATGAGAAAATTTACAGGGATAATGAAGAAAAAGAGAAATTATTAAAGTTTGAGTTGTGATGAAGCCTAAAGAGTAATCCTCTAATTCCCCTTACAAAACTATAGTCCCTCTTAAAAAATGAATCTTTAAAGGTTAATTTCCATCCTTCCCAAAAAAAACAAAATTTTAAATAAAAATCTTCAAACCTTAAATTTACAAACACTTTTGAATTTAACTGGTTGTCCTGTCAAATAATGTTCTGCCGAAACTGAATTTGCAAAAATATCAAGTAGTAAAGGTTCACTTGTTGGAACATGTACTCGAAAAAGTACAACGTCATTTTTTGTATTCATTGATTGCATAACATAACGTTTTAAACTACAACCATTTTGTAATGTTTCCGAATTTTCTGTGCCATCAAAGAAACGAAGATAATAATGAAAAATTAAATTTTTTGTTGATTCTGGCCCCATAGATAAAGATATTCCAACAGCACCAGATCTGTCAGCTTTAAGTATTGCTTGTAATCGAGGATCGGTAAAATGAAGGCCAAAACGGAAAAATAAAGATCGGACAAAAGGTAATTGTTCAAATTGTTTTAATGTTATTGGACGAGGCAAACTTAGAAAATATTTTTAAATAAAAGAAAAATTAATTATATACTTACAGTTGCCATTGAGCATCATCAGGGAAGAATTCATAAATCATTTCTTCCTAAAAAATAATTAAAAATAAATTGTACGTATTTTTAAGAAAATTTTTAAAGATTTTTGTTCAAAGAATAATAGTTTTTAAAAGTCAGAAATTTTCGTTAAAAATCAAAATTTAAAATGAAATTTAAAATTCCTTTTGCCTTTTTAATCTCAAATTTAAAAAATGTTACCGGATCTGTCATAAAGTAATGATCATCATATTCATATCGAAGATTAGCATCTCCCTCAATTTCATTTTTATCTTCAATTGACCTTCTATCCCCATTTTTAACACCCAAATCCTTTGCATTAACTAAATGTCTTGCACCCCAATTACATTGAACAAAACGCCAAGAACCATCCAAAAAAGCAGCATTCCAAGTATTTCGAAAACGATTATCTGGAAAAGGAATGCCTGGTTGATATCCAGCAGATTTACTAAATCCTTTAATTACATCACAATGAAGACCAGCATAACTAAAGAAAATAAATTTATAAAACCTTAGGAATTCTAACTAAGAAGAATTTAAGAAACTAATAATATAATGATGTAAATGTATAAAATACAAAACGATTATGATCGTTACTTATTCAAAAAAGGGAAATAGTAAGGGAAATTTTTTTTAAATAGTAAGGGAAATCGTTCAAAAAGGAACAGGCTCTTAGGATTCCTTTAAAATCTCAATAGATTTAAACTGACTAAATAATTCAAAACTTAAATAAAAATTTTAAACCTGCAAAGACGTTTAAACAAAACATGATAACTTTCTGTTCCATATTTAATACCTCTCAAAAGGCTCATAGGATTACTAAAAAATAAAAAACTAATTATATTTAAAATTTAATTTAACTCTTTATCCAAATTTGGATCAAAAGTCATCACATTTAAATTTTTAACAGTAATCCAACGATATATAGCTCTCGCCTAAATTTTAAATTTAAAAATAAAATAAATTTAATAAAAACTTTGTCAACATCAGAACGTGCCCCAGCTGTAAGCGAACGAACTAATTCTGTAAATGTCTGCATTTCTTGACTCGCAACACTTACAGCAAGTTGATCAATTTGTGTAAAAACAGAAGTATCTGTATAAATATGTCTAAAAAATAAAAATTAATTTTTAAAATTTTGTTAATCAAAATAAAACCTTTTACTGCAAGATGGAGGCATTGGAGGTGGGGGAGTTGTTGGGTAAGATGATGGAACACCAGTGCTACTACAACTACTTGTAGTCTCATCAACATCATAATCACGTTGTTGGTAGCGAGCTTGACGCCATAGATCCAACTTTGAGAGAATATTTTTAATTTTAAAAAATCAGAAAAAAACATTCTAAATTTTATAAATTCAAATCCCTCTAAAATAATTATGTCTCAACAAACTAAAAAATATATGTATAAATTACTATTTAAATTTAGGATATATTCGAAGAGAAAATAAAATGATTTGTTGATGTTGAAACTCAAAAAATGCCTTGAGTTACAAGAGGACCACCTCCAAACTATCTGACTTATGTAAGGCATATAGATCGGGAGGTTCCTGTTGGATAAAATTCTAGTCTTATCTTGTGCTCCTTAAATAAATTTTTTCATCAGAAAAGACATTTTTCTGTTCCCCTTTTCCAATTATTTAACTCCCCATTTCCATTTTCCCCTATTTTTTAAACAATTTATTTAAAAAATATTTTTTTACCATTTCCTTAGCTTGTTGATCAACCATTTCATGTGTTTTAGTTCTTTCCCGTTCTTTTAATTTAAAATTAATTGTTTCGAGTTTTTTATCTTTTTTAATTGTTAATTCTTTAAGTAATTCTGAATTTTTAACATTTCCATATTTTTTTTTGGAAATTTCCATTAAATTTCTTTCCCATTCCTCTTTAAATTCTTTTTCAACTTTTTGAAATTCTTTTTCTCGTTCAGCTTCAAATTCTTCATAAAGTTTGTCTTCTTTTTGACGATGAAGTAATTCTAGACGAGATTGAGTATCATAATCAACTGAAAAATGGAAAAAGGGTTAAAAATAAATTATTTTGTAAATTAAAAAAATATTTAAAAGTCAAAAAAAGTTTTCCAAAATAATATATTATTCCCCAATATAAAACAAAATGATTATTCATCCTTAGATAAAAATTCAATAAAAATAGTAGAAACTAAATAAACTAAAATTCGGAAAATTGCTAAATTTGAAAAAAGAAAAACTTTAAAAGTTTAAAAACGAAAAAAAAATTAAATTGAGGAAAAGGAGAAGAGTTATTAAAATATAAAATTAATTTGAAACCTAAAGGTCAAAAGAAGATTTTAATAACCATTTTTAATACAAAATTTAAAAAAAAAGATATAAAAATAAATAATCTTACCAATATATTTAGCTCCTCCATGTTGAATTTTTGGATAAGGCTTTCTAACTTGTGTTACTTTCATTGCATGCTATTAAAATTATTTTTTTTAATTTTTTAAATAAATTATTTACAGCAATTTTTAAATCTTGTAATCCAGCATCCAATTGCCTTTGACGATTATTGTGGTGTTCTACTCCATTATTATTTCCATTCAAATAATCAGCTGGAGAAGGCAAAGGTGGAGGCAATGTTGGATCGTGAGGTTTTGCTATTGGAACGTGGCTTCGACAATAAACTTCTCTGTCATCTATTGACCTTTTAAAATTAAAAAATGATTTTTTTAATTAAAAAAACTTACTCTCTATTGTTGCAATAAGTTTTGAGAGCAAGTCTTGACCCACACAAATAACTAAAAAATAATTAAAAATATTTCCATTAAAATCTTACTACTTAAAAAAGGGGGAGGATATTTCTCTAAATACAGCCAGCTTCCTTTTATTGTTAGTAATAAATTTTTGCCGAAAAATTTAAAAAGATATATTTTCAAAGGAAACGGATGAATAATCTTAAGACAACAAAAAAACACTAATTTAATCCAACTCGTTTAAAAATTAAAATTCCTATATCCCCAAAATTCCCCAAAATTTCCAATAATATCAAAAAAAGCACAAACCATTTAAAACATCCCTGATGGAAAAAAGTGCCATCCTTTAAAGGACCAATTTTATCTGTTGGGTAGACTGGTTTACTACAACGATGACAAACATCTTTTGACATCTAAAAATAATTAAAATTAATTTTAAAAAATTTATTTAAACTAAAAAATAGGTAAAGGGGGAAATACTTGAAAATTATTAGTTTTTTGGTGTTGGCGCAATCCACTCAAAAAAAGAGTGGACACTTGTAGGGTAAAAATATAAAAGAAAATTGGACAACAACAACAATATATAGTTATTATTATACTACATAAATGCTCTATTTTCTCGTCTCTCAAAAAATAGGAAATATATTAGTCCTTGACTTTAGTCAATAAATATAATATGAACATGTTTGCGTGGACAAAAACAAAAGAATTATTTTTAAAAACAAAAAAATTGAAAAAATACAGAAAAATCAAAATCTTCTTTAAAAAACTAAAGAAATTCCAATTCTGGGAAAATAATTTTTATTTAATAAAAAATGGCATTTTTCCAAAAATATGTATGATTCAAAAATATTTAAAATCAAGGTCATATTATTTGAATGAATAATCTCTGAAGGAGATATAGTCTCTACATTAAATTTATTTTTGGATTGATTAAAAAAATATTTTATGAAAATAATATTTTATTTTTGAGGATTTTTAAGGATTTAAAAAAATCAAAAAAGAAAAATTTTCAAAATATTATTTTATTGTAATAAAAGAGAAGAGAAGGATTAATAATAACAAAAATTTGTAAAAAGAGAAAGCACAGTTGGAGAAAAAGGAAGAATTGATGACCAGTATGTAATAAAAAGAATCTAAAAATTGTTTTGAATGATTGAAATAAAAGATTAATAAATAAAAAGAAAATAATTTTTAAAAAAGAAAGTTCAATCAGATTTAAAAATATAACAACCAAACAAATTTATTTTTAGAAAAAATATTTTTAAAAAATAATTTAAAATAAAAATTTAAATTAAATTTTAGATTTTTTGAGTTCAAAAAAATTAAAAAAACTAACCAATGGAGGAATAAATGGTGTCATTGTTTCCAAGTTAAGATAAATAAAATAAATATATATATGTAGGTATGTTAAATCGAAATTGTCGTCTTTTCGATTGAAGCTTTCAATTTCTCTGAAAAATTAAAAAAAAAATTAATTTTTGATTAATAAAAATAAATACTTAAAGTTCAAATTTGTAATAATGATAAAAGATTTTATTTGATGAAATTAACTAAATGAAACAAAATTATTAAGAAAAGGGTTACATAAAAAGCTAAAAAAAAGTCATGTAAACATTTCCGTTCGACGAAATGGCTAATTTTATTCTTTGTAACATTTTTGATTGACGCCAAAACATTTTATATTTTTGAATTAAAAATTAACGCCAAAATTTAAAATTAGCGGAAAAATGAAAAATTAAAAAATTATTAAAAAGTAAAAGGAAATTTTTAATTTATTAAGAAAATAAATTTATTAAAAGAAATTGAGTGAATTCTTTTGTTGTCCTGTATATTCTCACCTTTCTTGTCAGATTTTCTCTTTAATATTAAAATACAATTCGGGTCAATGTGTGTTGTAAGAGAGTGAATTTAGAAGAGAAAGGAGGGGGAACCACCCAACAAATTTTAATGTGGAGAAAAAAGTTCATCCAATCCCCCTCCATTCCTCTCTTTTTTTACTACTCAACAACAACAACATCTCGTAAATATATCCTCATTTAGAGAAAAACTCTCAATGAGCACAACTCCGAAGGGGGGGGGGGGAGGAGGGGAGGGGGGATTTGTTTTTGCGCGAATTCATGAATGTTTGAGGGGGAGACACAAATAAAATAATTGAGGGAAGAAGATTTGAAAAGAATTTTATGAGAAAATTTTTTTCTAAGAAGATTTAGTGCAAGGTAAAGGGGTAAATAAAGAAATAAAAAAACGGGGGGAGAAGCGCAAAGCATAGTTCCGCCGCCAGTCGACTGACTGGACTGTTTTTTACGATTGGATCGACTAATAAAAACGCGAGAAAAAAATAAATTGAAGGAAAAAAAAGTATTATTGAACATATATAAAAGTAGAAGAGAATGAATAAATAAAAGAAGAAAAAATTGTAAAAAAAAATAAAAATTCTTTGGCTGGATGAATGCCATTTTTGTGGGTGGTAAAGAAGGAAAAGAATATATTTATATATTTTTTGTTAGACGAGAATATAAAAATAATGGGGAATTAAAGGAAAAAGAAATGTAAAAAGAACTACTAAAAAAGGCAAAGGAAGTGTTAAAGAAAAAAAATTATAAGGGGGAAGGGAGGGGGGATTTTAGTAAATAAAAAAAGGAAGAAATTCTTTTCTCTACTGGTTTTTGGAGGACCGCCATTTTTAACTAATCTTTTAATTTTTTAATCAAATTATTTTTGGAAAGGAAGAGAATTTTATTTTCTTTTATAAAAGCTTTTAAGTAAATATTTTTTTGTTTTTCTTTCAGTTTCAATTTTTAATTAATTAAAGAATAAATTTAAAAAATGATTATTGATATTAGCTGGTTTCTTTAAAATTTTTCCCCGTAAATTCGAATTGTTTAAATTAAAATAAAATTAAAAAAGAGTTTTATAGATTTTCGCCCATTTTCCATTAAAAAATATACACAAAAATACATTAAAAAATAAACACGTAAACCAAAGAAAATGATTAAGAAAATATTTTTTTAAAAAAAACCTAAATATTATAGTAGAAAAGAATGAAATCATTCGCCCACTATAAAAAGTAGAGCAAAAAGAAGAATCCAAAAACTTTTTTTAAAAAAATAAAAAATAAACAATTACAAAAGTAAAATTGAATATTTTCGAATGTTTTTAATAAAAAAATAAAATTATTAAAAGTAAAATAACAATAGGCAAAAATCAAATACTAATTAATTATTTTTAAATATTTTCCACAAAAAATATAGTTATTAGACGCCAAAAACCGACATTGCGTAAAAAGATGGGATAATGCTGGATGGGGTACTCTTTGTGGGATGGGTACTACTATGGCATTACTTCCCATCACGTCCGCAACTGTTTGTCCGCAATGTTGAAGATGCCAATCTGTTGTAAATGTGTTGACCGCCTTAGACGTAAGTGTGAGATTTTTTCAGGTCTTTTATATGTGTTATTTATCGGAGGTGAGGCAATCCGGATGCCTGGTTTCACGACCGAGTATAGGTATGTATAAAAGGATAAGATTTTCACTGATAGTTACCACTCCACTTTCTTCACAACAGCGCCCATCATCCTTCTCTACTATCAACAGTGTGCCTGCTGCTCGTCGACCAATTTACAACCAACACTGCCGTTCGTTCTTCTTCGCAATCAGTTCGCTGCTCGCCGACAACTTCGTTGCAATGTCAGTCCGTCCCAGGGAAGGCGATCTGAATGTCCGCGCAGGCTTCACCTTCGAGTCAGAGAGGTACACCTACAAGCTGGAGGAGCTGATTGGCGATGGCGGCTATGGACAAGTGTATGAGGCAGACGCCATCTCAAAGGGAAAAAAGCAGGACACAAAGCGACTCGCGGTCAAGCTGGAGCGACGTTCAGGAGCAACAGACATCGAGGCCCGCGTGCTCGAAACAGCAAAGGATAAGAACTGCCGCCACATTCCAAAGATTTTTGACCATGTAAGTTATATCGTGTTTTTAATTTTGATTAATTTATCTGATTGTAATTTAGGGCGTCATTCAGAGTAGAGGCTGCTCATTCATTGCGATGGAGCTCAAGGGACGCGACCTGTACAGACTGCGGAAGGATCGGAACAATGGCAGTTTCACCCTCGGGACAGCTGTGCGTGTTGCTCTTGTCACTCTTGAGGTAGAAAATTTTGCCTTTAGAAATAACCTTAATTGAATTATTTTTTATTTTGTAGGCCATCAGAGAACTCCATGAAGTATGCGGCTTCATTTCAAGGGATATCAAGGCGGGGAATTTTGTCACAGGACAAACGACAAGCGACGACATACGCAACATCTATCTGATTGACTTTGGCCTGTGTCGGAAGTACAAGGACGCGGTGTGTGCCTCGCAGATTTTTCTTTCAATAATTTCTTTTTGCAGAATAACAACATTGTCGCCGCAAGACCGGATGTTGGCTGGAGAGGAACGACTCGATATGGCTCGCGGAGTGCTCATCTACACCAGGACCTGGCGCGGAGGGATGACGTCGAGAGTTGGTTCTACATGATTGTTGAGATGACAAAGGGATCGCTCCCATGGTCAGCAGAGAGAGGTGAGAGAATTTTCGTTAATGATTTATAGGCAAATTCGAAAAACTTCAAATTTTTAGATCGGGCCGCAGTCTACAAATCAAAACTGGCAGCACTCAGCAACCTGGACGACTTCCTTAACGGCTGCCCGCAAGGCTACAGGGAACTGATCGGGCCCATCATCAAACTCAACTTCGGGGATGCACCTGCCTATAAGGAGATGGGCAGGGTGCTTGAGAGGGTAATTTATGGGGCAAATAAACAGTTTAATTAATTCATTTTGAAGATAATCACTGAACAGGGAATCGACAAGAAAGGCAAGATGGACTGGGAACTTGCCGAGGAACCAGAGATGGTGGCAACAGGCGATCAGATGGACTCGTTTCCGACTTCAACTACTCAACGCCGTGTTTAGAACCAGATGAATCGAGATGCTAATTAGATGAACCTGTTGATATTTTTCTTGATTCTATATTTGTTTGTTGTATTCCCTTAATTTTTTGTCGCCTACATATTTAAATTTGTATTGCTTTTGTATGTAAATAAATTTTTAAAACTGTGTCGATTTTCTTTGCTTGAATTAGGATAAGTTTTCATTTAGCTTGAGCTTTAGCTTGAGCTTCAGAGCTTCATTTAGCTTGAGCTTCAGAAGCTTCATTTAGCTTGAGCTTCATTTAGCTTGAGCTTCAGAAACTTCGAAAAGTTCTTTCCCAAAACATTTAAAAAGGTCTGCAGAAAGCTGTAATCAAATAAAAAATGAAAAGTGGACTTTAAATTTTTAAAAGAAATTAAAATTTTTAATAATGGGGGATATTGTGTAATAAAAGTGAGGAGGATATTTGTGTTCATTTGACAGAGGATAATCTAATCTAGAAGTTCTTTTTAAAAGGACAATTTGTGGAAAAGAAAAGTTATGCGTTTGGCTCTATCTTCTCTTCCGGCATTGTAAGTGTCCTTATATCATTCGAAAACTCTTAATGACTGGAATCTTTTAACAGACTGGAACTATCAAATTCATGGGGTCATCCCTAACAAATCTTTTAATTTTTTAATCAAAAATACATTAAAAAATAAACACGTAAACCAAAGAAAATTATTAAGAAAATATTTTTTTAAAAACTCTAAATATTATAGTAGAAAAGAATGAAATCATTCGCCCACTATAAAAAATAGAGCAAAAAAACAATCCAAAAACTTTTTTTAAAGAATAAAAAATAAATAATTACAAAAGTAAAATTAATATTTTCTTATGTTTTTAATAAAATTAAAATAATAAAAAGTAAAATAACAATAGGCAACAATCAAATACTAATTAATTATTTTTAAATATTTTTCACAAAAATATATTTATTAGATCATACATATTATTTTTTATTATGTACATACTACATAATCTCAATAATTTATATTTAAATTTTAAAGGAAAGGAAAATATAAAATAAAATAAAAATTAATTACATTTACAGAATTGCAACATTTTTACTCGTTTTTAGCACAAGCTTATTTAATTACTCAATCTATTCCCTTCATCCACTTGAATATTTTTTAGATAAAAAAGTACTTCAAAAAATATTATGTGATCATCTCTTCCTAAGAATATGCCCAAAAATTTTTTGGTTAATAAAAATAATAAACAAAGAAAACAACTCAAAGCTTTTTTTCTTTTAATTTGTGGTAAAGAATAATTATAAAGAGAATTACCCTAAAGCAATTTTTGGATATTATATAGTAGATGAGCTTTATATAAATAATAAAAAGAACAAAGAAAGGCCACTAATGGGTGTTTTAAATAAATAATTTAATGAACTAGTAAATGGTGAGAAAAATATATTTTGATTATTTATATATTCCCTTCCTTTCTCTTTTTTTTAAATATAAATTTCCTGTTTTTGTATTAAAAAGCAACTAAATAAAATAATACGATTAGATAGAAAAAATGGAAGAAATGTGGTTAAAAACTTTTTGTGAATTAAAAATTAGCTTACAATTAAATATTTAAGTTTGATAAAATATGTAATTAGCTAAAAAATTAATTGAAATAGGTAATTTTAAAAATTAAATACGTTGAAAAAACAATTATTTTATAGTATATTATTGATGATTTATTTTTAAAATAAATTTACTAACAAAAAATATTTTTTCTCACTTCCCCACTGACCTTGGACTTTTTTAGTAATCAAAAATTATTTAAATGGAGGTATATTAAATAAATCAAGGACCAGTTAACACAAATCTCTCACCTCCCCCTAATAATTTTGTAAAAGAAAACAAAACATTTTTTTAAATAAAAATTTAATTTATGTATTTTTAATAAAACAATAATTAAATAAAATTATTCACAAATATTTAAATTCATTTCTTTTTCCTCACAAATTGTCGAAGAATTAATTTTTGCTAAACAAAAATTATTTTAATTTTTATTTATTTATTTAAACCTTTTTTGGGTATTTTCTGTTTTGGAGTAATAATACACATAGAAATATTTACTTGTTCTCCAATTTGTGAATTATTTAAAATTATTGAATTTTTAATATTTGCTCTTAAAAATAATTTTAAAAAAATTTTAAATTAAAAATTACCCATCAAGTATTTTAACATCAGACAAAACTAAACAATTATCTATTTTTACATTATCTCCAATAATACATCGTTCATTTATTACAGAACGTTTTAATTGAAATTTTGTGCCAATTTGAGTATTTTCTGCAATCCAACTTTCTGATTGATTTTGATTTGTTTGTTTTCCCAAAAATTTTGAATCCAAATTGTCACAAAGTTTTGGCAGAAATTTTTTAATCTAAAAGAGAAAAACTTGTTAAAACAAGAAATAAAATACAAAATTATTTGTAGAATATATTTTTTTTATTAATTGTCAAATTTTGGTTCGAATCCACTATAGATCCAGATTTTTGAACAGCCTGGGCCCGTTCCTAGACTGGGTTTGATTTATTGACCTGGGCCAGAGTCCTGGGCCTGTAGTCCAGGAAAAGCCCAATGCATGGGCCTGGACTCTGGGTACAGGAAAAGCCCAGGCCTTGGTCCAGACCCAGTTCGATCTCTAGAGTCCACAACAACCCCTGCTAATAAATGTCTTTAACATTGCAACAAAGTGATAACCAAAAAATATTTTTAGAATTCATAATATTTATTAAAAAACAAACAATTTTATTTGCCTCAAAATAAGCCCCCAAATTATTACATTGAGCCAAAAAAGAGCAATCATTTGAATTACCAAAATAAGCAAAACATTTATATTTTTGTTGTTCATTAAATCCAAGTGAACGTCTTTTTGATTTAGAAAATTGTCCACAAATTAAATTTGAAATGAAATCAGCTTTTAATGAAGAAAATGATAATCTTTTAAATAAATATTTAAATTAAATTAAATAATTAAAAAATACTTGGAATTTTTCAGAGAATTTAAAGCATCTCTTTTAATGGCATATAAATGTATATCTTTATATTTGGCACTTGTTTGGATATGTGGAGAGCTTAAAAATTATAAAACAATTAATAAACTTAAAAAATTATGGATTAATTTTAATAAGAAGCAAGAGAATAAGAGGAGAATTACAGAAACACAAAACAATTGATTCTGACACCAAATCCGTCCAATTTTATTTAATTTTTAAATTTAATCCAAAAATCATATTTCAATTTCAAAGAAAAAAACCTTTTAAAAAGAGAAGCAGGAAACTTCTCGTCATCGCCAAAATCATCCTCGTCAATAAGATAAAGTAATTGATTAGTTTCTGGAGAAAACATAACAAAATCTCTATCTTTAAATTTTCCAAAAATTATTTTTAAAATATTTAAAAACATTTTTTAGGCCTTTCATTAGTTCCAGGTATTGCACCAGAAAGTGGAGAATCAGTTAAAAGACATGTTAAAATTGAATTTTCTTTTTCATGAAATTTAAGCATCCCTTCCAATGTCAAATCGGTAATTAAATCTCCACTTACAATTAAAACGTTTTTCTTCTAAAAGTTTTTATTAGTAAAATTCTTTTAAAAAATAAACCTTCAATTTATCCAAATTTTGTAAAAGAACATCAGCTGTGCCAAATTCTTCAGCTCCTTCTTCTTCATCATCAAATGATAAGATTGTTACTTTAAGTTGATCAAGACTTGGTAAACTTCCATCAGAAAGTAATTTATTTACAAAAGAACTTTTTGTTTTTGGAAAGATTAGAAGGCATTCTAAGCATAATTAATGTTATTTAAATATATAAGAACATTTTAAGGGTATTCCTACAACTATAAGCAGAAAGGGATTTTATTAAGGTCTTTAAACTAATTGTAAGAAGCGGGATATTTAAGTGATAATAAAATAAAACTAGGAAAAATTAAACCTTTAAATCCATTTCTCTGCAGCAAATTGAGAGGGAACCAAAATAATGGAATATTAATTATTGGCAACAAATGTTTAGGAATATGTTCAGTAATAGACAACATTCGATTACCTCTACCTCCAGCAAAAACAACAGCAACATAATCCTCAACAATATTCATGGAAATTTAAAATTCTTAATTTAAACTAAAATAGTATTAAAAGACAAAAAGCGGCTTATATTTTCCTTTCAGATAACAAGATAATCAAAATAAAATCAACTCAAAAAATATATTTAAGAGAAAACAAAACTCAAATAAAAAAAATACAATTATTTATCTCTAGCGGATATTCTATATAAAATACCGGGAGTATTCTAACATTTATTACAATGAGCATTTCAAATTAAGTCTACAAAATTTAAATATCTACAAAATCAATAAGTATTGCAATTACTTTGTGACTTCATTTATTGCGTTTGCAACATAATTAATATTACCAGAAGTAACACCAGCCATTGAAATACGTCCATCTTTTGTCAAATAAATACTAAATTCATTAGTCAAACGATCAACCTAGAAATAATTTTTAAAAATAAATTTTATTTCATTTTTCAATTAAAAACCTGTTCTGGATTAAGTCCAGTATAGCAAAACATTCCAATTTGGTCAACAATATGATTCCAGTTACGTTGAGACCCAGCATTAATCAAAAGCTCTTTAAGTTGAACACGCATAGAAATAATTCGATCTGCCATACTTTTAACATCAGCGAGCCTTTTAAAACAAAAATACTCTTAAATTTTATTTTTTTCTAACCATTTTTGTCGAAGGTCAGAATCTCCAAGTATTTTAGCAGCAATTCTAGCTCCATGAATAGGTGGATTCGAAATCATTGGACGAATAATTATTTTAAGTTGGGAAAGTACTCTTTCTGCTTCTTCCTGAGTAGAACAAATAACAGTAAAAGCACCAACTCTCTCACCTAAATAAATTTTTTTTAATTAAAAATTAATAAAAAAAATATACAAAAACCATAAAGTCCCATATTTTTAGCAAAAGATTGTGCCAAACAAATATCATGACCAGCCTCCACAAAACGACGAACAGCAAAAGAATCTCTATCAACATCGCCTGAAGCAAATCCTTGATAGGCCATATCGAAGAAACAAAAAAGTTTGCGTTGCTTACAAGCATTGGATAATTTTTCCCATTGCTCTACCTAAAAACTTTTTAAAATAAAAAACATATTTTAAACAAACATTTGGATCAACACCAGTTGGATTGTGTGCACAAGCATGGAAAAGAATTATAGAATTTTCAGGCATTGCCAAAATATCTTGCAAACAGCCTTCCTCATCAAAACCACAAGTTTTCGGGTCATAATAGCGATAACGTTTAACTTCAATCCCCGCAAATTTAAAAACATTTAGATGATTGGCCCAAGTTGGTGAAGGCAAATAAACAACTTTAGAAGGTAAATACCATTTGGACTGAAAAGGAAAAACTTTCAAGAGAATTTTACAAGGAGAATTTGTATATCCAATAAAAGAAAAAAGGTTTTGGGAATCAGAACACCCTATTATTACATGACCAGTTACTTAAAATACTCCAAAAATACATATTCTCTAAATTATCAGAAAATTTACCAAAAATTCAGATCCAGTACGCAATGCCCCAGTGCCAGAAACAGATTGAACAGTAGCATTCCTCTTTTCCTTGAGAACTGCAGAGTCGTCACCAAGTGCTAAAATTATCGGAAAATTAAAAAAATAATCTCTCTCAAAAATAAACCTAATTGAATAGCTCTCGAAGTAAATTCTTGTATTCTGCAAAATAATTTAAATAAAAAATCTGAATAATTAAAACCCGGCAATTCCTGCATACTCTTTATCTAAATTTGCAGCAAGCAATTGAGCTTCAGCCTCTCGAACACTTGGCAAAACATAGGGTTTTCCTTGATCATCACGATATGCTCCAACACCCAAATTGACTTTTTTTGGATTTGTGTCACGCTTAAAAGCTTCAGTTACACCCAAAATTGCATCAGGCGGTCCCATCTCGACATTGGAAAATGTGCTCATTTTTCTTAAAAAATATCAATTAAAAATCATAAATTAGGCAAAATTTGCCAAGAAAAAAGTCCAAAAACGAAAAAAATAAAACTTGACTAGCATTCTTTTGCCATGACTCAAAAGACAGAAAACGTTAATTCTTGGCAAAGACTTTTCATCGCCGTTTATTTAGAGTTTCACAAATTTATTTTTTAAAAACGTATTGAAATCTGGCGTATTTACTATTAAAAATTTGTTATTTGCACAAGATCATTCTGTTGAAGCACAAAAAAATGTTTAGACAAAGTGTCGAGAAAATTAAGAACAAAGGAAGAATAAGAGTTTAAAATCAAAGTTTTCTAATTTTAAAAGAACATCTATTTAACAAAGGAAATCAAATACAGTATATATTAAGAAAGGAGATACCGACTGGCAATAACGTCTTTTTCTCCAAAGTTTTCTCCAATCTTTTAAATATTTTTTTAAATTTTCTTTATTTAAATGAAAAAAATATTTTTCCCAAAAGTTTATCTTAAGAACTTGTTTACATTTAATAAATGCACTTTCTTTGGCCATATTTTGTTATTGTTCACTAAAAATTGTGTATACCTACCTATATATTTATTTACTACTTCTCAATAAAATTTCCTTTAGAAAAATAGTCAAAATGCACTCTAAAAATAAAAAGAGAAAAATAATTCTTTTTTGTTGTAATTCACGTGTCTTTCAGAAGAATATCATTTTTATTCATTTTCTTCCTTCCCTCTTCTTCCCTTCCTTCCTTCCTTCCCTTCCCCGCCCTCATCGCTCATAAAATTTATTTGCCCGTTACCTACCTAAATTACTCTTCTCATTTCATCATTCTGCTTTTATTTAAGAGACAAATGTGGGTAAGGAAAGGAAAGTCATTTAGATAAAACTACTATTTATTTAAAAGGAAAAGGATTTTTTATCAGAAGATTTTCTCTTAAAAGAAGACATTTGGCAGTTTTTCTGCTCTTTTTTATTTAAAAAAAGTTTTTTGAAATCTTTCAAAAATAACACAAATTTAACAATTAACAACAACAAATGTTTTTTAAACAAAAGCCCCTCTTTCCCTTGCCCTAATTTAAGAAGATTTTTCTAAATCTTTCAAATAAATGTGTGTCTTTAAATAATTATTTAAAAGAAAAATTACTTTTTTTTCGATTTATCGCCGCCCGTTCTTTTTTAAAATAAAAGGAGGAACCAAATTTCCTTCTCTCATTTACACAATTTCTTCTCTTATTAAAAATAAAGAGAAAAATAAATTTCCTTAATTTTTAAAGAAAAATAAAATTTTTTTATTTTTTTCTAAAACAATTTTTGTTTAAAATTTTTAAAAATTTTTTAGAAATTTCTTTTTGTGAAAATTTTATATTTCAAATCAACAAAAAAAAGAAATGATTGGTTTAATAGCTTCAGCAGTTGAATGCAGTTATCTTACAGTAGCTACCTTCTCTGCTTTATTTTCAATTCTTCAACCAAAAATTAAATCTTCCCTTATTTTAATTTCAATTCCAATTTTAGCAGCATTAGCCCCAACTACTTTAGCTGCTAATAAAATTGTTTCTGAGGATGGAGAGGGTGATGGACTTGATATGTCTAAAAGCATTTTAAATTGAATGAAGGAAAAAAGATCAGAAGCATTTTTAAAGAAAAAATTAGATGAAATGCTGAAGAAAAAGAAGGAAAAAAATTATTTATTTTTAACGGGTTTACAAAACCAATTATTTTTTTAAAAATAATTAGACTTTTGTTTTTTTTATTTTGCTACAAATAAATTTTAAATATATTTTGAATGGTAAAATTAATTTTTTAAATAATTTGTTCAAGAATATTTTGGAGAACAATAGCCAACAAAATTATTTTTAAAATTTTTAAATTTACTAAAAAAATTTTTTTGAAAAATATTAAATTATTTTTTTTATTTTTTATCTCCCAAAAAACCTGTTTATGTAATAAATAGTTTATTGTTATTTTGTGTCTTTGGCCTTCAAGAAAAGGAAAGAATTTTAGGTACATTCTTTTTCAAATATAGTTTTGATATGTATTTAATTTTGAATTAAACTAAGATGAACATTTAAGAATGATATAAACAATTTGGTTTTGCTCATAAAAAGTATATTAACTTTAATGTGATTAAATACAAACCCCCCGTATTTTATTTAACAAAATATTTTTTTCTTTTTGTTTATTATCATTGTAAATATTTATCAAATACTTCCTTTAAAGCTTTACACAAACAAATATATTTAGTAAATGTTATTCACGTGCAATTCAGCGGAAAAGATAGAAAAAGAAATATAAGCGACAGCCTTCGCCATTTTCTTGTTTTTATTTTTTTGTGTATATATTCACATCTAAGCACTCGCCCATTAAATCGTCCCATTTCTTGCATTGATTCGTCCATTTTTTCTTTAAATAATATTTTTTATTTTGTATTTTTGGACCACACAGTTGCTTAAACAAAAATTAAAATTAATGTATTGCTTAAAACTAGGAATCCTCAAACCATCTACATTAACCAAAAAAAATTTTTTAACTGGGGAATATTTTAAAAAGTACTGGGGGAGGGGTGGGGGGTGTTTTTAAAACATAACTTATCAAAGAGAGAGCATTTTTCATTTAATAATAAAATTTTTTATTTTTTTTCTCGAGATACCTACTGTTTTTTAAAAAATTAGTTTCGTCAGTGTAAAAACAACTCATTTTTAAATTTGTTCAAAATAATCTAGAAAAAAAAATAAAGTTAGACAACAATAGAATCCATAATTTAATCAAAAATATAATTTAGAAAATTAAAAAATTTTCTGTTTATCATTTACTTCTTCTTTAACACTAACAAGAATTTTCTTTTGTTTTTAAACGTTAATCTATTAAATTATCTTTACAATTAATATACTTTTATAACATTACCTTAGACTAATTCAACATTTAATTTTTGATTTGTCTAGAATCACGCGGCAATGATTCTCTATATTATTTGTATATTAACAAACAAATTAGAGCGCATTAATTTTTTTATCATTTTCTTTTAATGACAGACTAAATAACAAATGATTAAATAAACACACAAATACACATACACATATTATATTATTTTTATGTAAAAAACAAAAATTTTAGAGAATTTAATTAACTAGAAAAAATATAAAAATGTGATTATTTTATCAATGAAATTGATAAAAAGTACTCAAATGACATTTTCTCGAATAAACAATTAATCTTATCATTTTATTATTCGAAATAATTTAGAAAAATTCTTTTTTTTTTACTAATTTATTTTTGCAAAAATTCGCGAGATAAATAAAATTCAAATTTCTTTTAATTAAATTTTTCCATGTCCAAATACTATTCTTTTTCCTATTCTTTTGGGTGATTTGAACTTTATAAGCCCACATGCATTTCAAAATTTAATTCAGAAGACTGGTTATAGATCAGTTTTCTTTGGGCACACCCCAATGTACCGTCGAGCTATAGCTTCGTTCAAAGTGATCGAATCTGGAATACCCTGATATGGTTGGGTCAGCTCGTTTTCTTTATAGAAATCTTTCTAAATCTTTGAAGGTCATAATGAACATATACTAGAAGGGATCAGAGGGAATACTTTTATGTTGACTTGTTGAATCGTCGTTGATAAATATAACTGTATCCTAATTTTAACAAATATTCTCCAATCTTTATTTTAATTTCTTCCATCTGTCCACAAACATATTTTCCAATATGTGTAAAATTATGAACATAAAAATCACGAGGAAAAGATAGAAAAAAGGCCACGAGGATTGAACACGCCACTATAAATCGGCGAAGAAACACGCGGCAAAAATAAATTATTTCGACGAATCCTTTCTAAACGTTCGGAAATTCCCTTTTTCATCACTTTTATTTTTGTCCTTCCTTCTCCCTCCTAAATATATAAAATGCTCGTTTGGTTTTCACGTGTTCTCGACCAACAAACAGCACAAAATTATACATTCTTTTTAATGACAACCTAATATTTTCTTGCAAAATATCACACGTTTTCTACAAAAAATATTTTTTTCTCGAGAAAAATGATAAAAGAAAAATGACAGAAAAAGTGACTAAAAATGTAATATATAATTTTGAATTTATTTTTCGATTTTCAGTCGGTTCTTTTTGAAATTTCGTTTGTTATATTTTATTCCCCTTTCCAACCTATTTATACAATAAATGTGAGTGACAGTCCGTACTTATCCGATAATTTAACTGAAAAATATTTTGATCTTCTAGTCAGTTTTAATTTCTGTCATTTACATAAGTATATGTAGGAGATATAAACATTATTGAGAAACAAAAACGTGAGCTCAAATGCTGAAAATTTATTTCACAATTAAACATGAAAACATTATATCCCGTTCACGAGTGTTAAAAAAGCTTAAGTTGTTTATTTTAGATTGCTTTAGACAAAGTAGCTTCAAAGCACAAACAAATCCTTTTTTTCTTTCTCTTTGTTTTCCCAGTCATCCTAACTCTTGTTTCCATTTTAGTAAACAAACTATGTTACGACAATTGCGAATGTAAAACTTAAAGATAAAACAAAAAATCATTAGTGGCAGTCTGTTTTGGAGCGCCAGCTGTTGGCCGGAATGACAACCGAACTCCGAACAATTTTCTGGATTGATACAGCGCTGAAAACTTGAATAAAATTTCTTTGAAATTTCATATCCGCAAATGTCGCATTCACAAATGTCATCCGCTAAACAAACAAGTCTCCCTCGTGCTTTTATAAATATTATTTCATTTCATAATGTGAAGGTGTAAAAATACATAAAATAACAATTTTAACAGGGATTAGCTGTATCACTCCACCCCCATCGCTAATACGAACTCACTATTCATATTTCAACTATAAAATTAATGAAAAAACCTTAAATTAAAAAAAATAACTACAATTAAAATGTGCCTTCGCCCACTACCCGATATTACACCCGAACGCCAGTCCCAACATTTTGTTGGTCATCAGTGGCAAGATGACCATCAACAACACCAAAGACAACAAAATCGAAATTTGAATCGACCATGGAATTTATTTGAACATTTACAAAAAGTACCTTTTTTTACTAAAAGAATTTGAAATAATTTTAAAATTATAGGCTAAAATAGGAGAATCAGAATTTCCCAAAATTACACCATTGGAACGAAAAATGATTGGAATGGCTACAACAATATTTGAATGCAGTTATTTATTTGTTGCCACATTTTCAGCACTTTTCTCTATTTTGCGGCTAAAAATGAAAGGAAAACTTGCAACAATGCCAGTTATTTCTTATTTTCTACCAAACGAGAATACTTAATTAAAATTAAATCAACACCAAAAGATTAAAACAAATCTGGAAAAGAAATTTAATCCTATTATAATTTAAAATTTACACATTTCACGGGTTATATTTATAAATATATTCCCCATTCCTCTCCCTCCAATTTATAGTATTTGATTATATATAGTTTTTACCTTTATTTATTTTTAATATTTGGAGTAGAATTGGATAAAAACAAATAAATGTACAATTGAAAACAAAATATATTTGAATATTCTATCAGTTAAAAACGCTGCTTTTTGAGTATTTCAGGTCTCCACATTAGTGGATGTGTTTCTTCTGTCTGAAAAGAAATAAATGAAATTGTTAATTTTAAAACTTTAAGTAAATTATCGAAAATTGTTTGGACAGTTTTTTCAGTTGTTACAAAATAATTTTTAAAAAAAACTTTCACTCACCGCATCCAAATCTTCTTTCCACATTTTTATAGATTTATCTGCTTCAGCACTTATCAAACGCGATCCTGATTTGTCAAAACAAAGCGCAAAAATCCCACGTTCCGAATCGATTGATCCAGGCTGTGGAGGTGGATGTTCTTTTTGAAAACAAAATCCGGACTTGAAGTCCCAAAAATGCATTGTGCCGACATCACCTTTTTTGAAAATATATTAAATATGCTTTAGAAGTCAGATCATCCCACTGCATAAAAAAGCACTGCTCTTCCCTACATTTAAACTAAATATTACCTCCAGAAACAAGAACACCATCCTCATTTATCACCAAAGAATTAATCATTGTATTATGGCCACTAAGATTTTGCATAAAATCACCATTTGGAAATTTCCATAATTTTATGTTGTCTGTAGAGCCAGATGCAAACATATTAAGAGTTGGATGAAGTGCTAGAGAACGAACACTTTTCTAAAAGTTAAAAATTAAAAAAAATAATTTTATGAAAAAGTTAACTTTATGATTAGTTAAAGAGCAAACACTTTGCCCGCTAGCTAAATCCCACAACCGAATAGTTGAATCGTGGCTGCCAGTAACAACTTGTGGATTCGAGCTCTGACAGATAACTGAAGCAACTGTGTCACGATGACCGCTCAAACAAAATATTTGGGCTTTAGTACGCATATCCCAAACCTTAATTTTTAAACAAGCTAAATGATAAATTATTTTGTAAATCAAACTCTAGCAGTAGAATCACGAGCACAAGTAACCAAAATATCAAGAGTTGGGTGAAGAGCCAAATCTTGAACAGCACTCAAATGACCGTGATAATGGCGAACAACTTTGTTTTGTTCCAAATCCCAACATTTAACCTGAATTAAAAAATAGAAAATATTTTCTAAGAAATTAAAAACCTGTTTATCTTCACCAGCACTAAACAAATAAGGATGTCTTGGCGAAACTTTTACTGCTCTCACTGCACTAATATGACCAGTTAAGGAAAGTTTCAATTGACCACTGGCAAGATCCCAAATCTAAAAATTTTTTTATTAAATTAGAAATAAAAAAAACTCTAGCATGGTATAAAAGTAAAGAAATAAACCTTAGGAATACTACAAATTCAAATCAAAAAATATTTTAGTAATAAATTTTAGTAAAGAATGAAAGAATCTCTTAATAACAAAATAAAAACCTTAATAATTCTATCAGCACCACCAGTAGCAAACCACTCATTGTTTGGTTCAACATCTACAGCTCTAACCCAACCTGTGTGACCAGAAATCACTCTATATAATTTCCAAGGGGCATGCCATTTTGGTTTTGTAATTAAATTTGTACGAGAAGGGAGTAAAGCGCGAAAAGTTCCGTCATTTGATTTTTGTTCGATCAGTGAAATTTGTTTTTCTCCTTTTGATGAACCGTCGGTGATCGCTAGAGGTACATCTGAAAAATTAAGAATACTTAAATTGTTGTAATCTTTTTAGTAAGACTTTTGGTTTGAAAAAAAACTTGCATTCATAATTAAATAATTAAAAATGTTTACAAACTAATCTAGATAAATCGTTTAATAATTTTTTTTCAAAACAAACTTTCATTTGCTACAACAGCAGCAATTCCTTCTTTGTTGCTTTTTGGTAGACGAAGTACTTCTTCAGCTCTACGTCTTTTATTTTCTTCAACTGCTTTAATTACATGTGAGAAACTGCTTCTAATTTTCGTGTTTCTCCAAATTTTTTCACTAAAAAACAAATTCTTACCTATGTAGAAGTAAAATAAATAGAAACAAACGCTTTTTCACTGTTTTCTGGAAAAACATCATAATCATACAAAAACATATCATGTGCTCTCTTCATTGATCTGAAAACATAATTGTGTAAAGCTTTTTCTTTAGCACTGAGTTGTTCCTTGTTGGAAGATGAACTGCCATCTACGGGAACATCAAGTTTGTCGGTCGATGTAGAAGTCATTTTAATCAAAATGAGAAAATATCTAAAAGATTTTTATTTATAATTGGATTTTGTTTAAATTTTCGTAAAATATAAATGTTCAGAGATTATTTGATTTAATTGAAATAACAAAATTTTTTTCACTAATGACTATTTTGTAACTTTTTCTAAAGTGACCATTATTTATTTCCAATTCGTAATAAAGAGGGGAAAAAGTAAGAAATAGTGTATAAATTTTGAGTTAGCGCTTCTTTGGCGCAATTTATAAATAATATATTTCGCCAGATTTTTTTCCGGATTCTGATTGGATCTCGAGAACTTAATCCGGAGATCGTGAAAGTTGCCGGATCCCATACTGGATGATCAATAATGTAAATTACTCTTTTACTACATTTTATATAGACTCGTAAAGTGTTTTCTATTTATAATTTTTATATAGTTATGAACGAAAGTTTTAAACGTTATTTTCCTTCTGCATCTGTACCTCTCCCTACCCATAATCCTTTACAATTATTACATTGGAAGGATCAAGAGCGTCAACATAATACTTGGTATTTGGAAAAATATAATCGTCTTCAAGATTCTCGCAAGCAGCCTTTGGTTATTTATATTCAAATCTCTTAACAATTTTTATTTTTAGTCTGTTGATTGTGGTCCGGATGATCGTCTTATTATTCAATTCAAAGAGCAAGTCAACAAAATGATTTGTATTTACCACAATTACCGAGAACTTGAGACTTTTTGCATTCATCCGCTACTTTTTTCTCACGATCTCATTAGTAAGGAGACCAGGCTGCTTTTCTGTATCAAGGATCAGGTTTAGAATTTATTTAAAGTAATTAAGTTTCACCGTTTAAGCGTGTACAGATTTATGATAAAAATATAATTTAGATTGATGGTTCAATTCGTTACAAATTCCGTGTAAAGTTTGTCTCTCAAGATGAAGTAATTGCTTTTTGTTCTGCTGTGGCTGGATATGTTACAATTAAATCTTATGAGGAATGGTCAAAACAATCGGAAGGTGCGAGAACTCCAACATTTTCTGAAAGGGGAAGAACTCCAATGTCAGAGAAAGGGAATATTACTCCATTGGAGCAAACTTTTGACACGACCATTGTAAACGAGACTGATGCCAGCGAAAGTGTTTCTGCAAATCGTGCTCCTGCTGAAGATAAAACTGGGACAAATGGGCAGAATATAATAAATGGTATATTTTTGTTTTATTCAACATGTTGTTTTTCAAAAAATTTATTTTTATTTTAGTGCACATTGAGAATCTGATATCTGTTGAGGCTATGCGCGAATTTGGAAATATTTTACTTCAAATAGTCGACAAATGTATTTCTTCCAATAAGAAGGAACGCAACAAGAAGAACCAGATACAACGAGAAGGACCAAATATTCAATCTACTTCGGCAATTCAGCCTGCTCTTCCATCTACTACAAAATTACCGGCGAAGCGTGGTCGTAAATCCAATCCAGAAAATAATGAGGTATTTCTGAAATACTTTGATGACAGAGAATAAAAATTTTTAGAACAAGTCACCAAAGCCTGCAGCAAAGAAGAGGAGAGATATGAATCCCTCTAAATGGCGAATTTATGATTTTGAGCGTCAATTGCTTCAAATGGTGAAGGAGGAAAAGGCGGAGATTCACAGAGCGAGGTAATTAAATTTGATTATTTAAGTGATATTTATATTCACGATTTTTTTTGTTATTTCTAATTTAATTATTAGGAAGTTTTGAGCCACTACAAAATTGGAATACCATTTTCTAAATTAATTTTCGATCTTTATTTTTTAGAACTCCTGGGACTCGATACAATTTTCGTGGCGTTACAGATGAGAATGAGTGAATTAAGTTAATGATTTAAGAATTAAATATTTAAATATAGTCGAAAATCTCTTGTGTTAAAATATTTTAATTTAATTTTTTTGCCTTAATTTCCTGCCATATTCTTTTCCTCTTTTTCTATTTTTCCCATTTATTCTCATTTTGATTTATCTTGTCAATGCTTTAATTTGGATTTAATTTAAATTTTGCTTTAAATAAAATGATTATTTAGAAATTTTAAAATTGTATAGAATGGATTTATTTTTTTCCTTGAATTTTTGTTTTTATTTATTAGGTTTGGGGAAGGTTATTGTAAAAGTAATCCAATTAAAAATTTTTGGTTGTGCCTCTGAAATTGTTTATTCTCCCAATTTTATTTTTCTATAATTTTTCCAAATATTTTAGGAAAAATGAGTTTAAAATTAAAACGTTTTACTGAAGCTATTTTGCGACACAAAAAGAAATCAATTTTTGCTCTTGTTGTGGCCATCTCAGGTGGAAATGCACTTAATTCAAAAATAAAGTTTTAATTTAGAAAATTATTTTTTTCTATTATTTTCTTAGAGATGATGAAGTTAGACGTTTTTATGGAGAAAAAGCAAAACAATTTGGAGCAGTACCAATTCATCCAAATCAAAAATTGAGAAAGGTTATTGTTCTTATTAATAGTGAAGCTAAAAGACAACATGCTGCTCGAATATTTAATAAAAATGGATTGCCTCTACTTAATTTGGCTGGACTTGATATTAATATTTTAAATGTAAGTCAACTTTTAATTTTTGATTTAAATGTTACTTGTAGGAAAGTTTGAATGAGCTTTAAGTTTTTAAATTTTTTCAAAGATTAGCTTGAATTTCTTTAAACTTTGTCACTTTAACAGAAAAAACCATTTGCATTTTTGACTATTTTTAAATTTAAAAGGTTTCCTCCCAATCAGAAATTGAAAATATTTCTCGGACAATTGATTACAAAGAAGCTGATTGCATTTTTATTGTTGGTGGTGATGGCACTATTTGTCATGCTCTCAACGGGATTTTACAAAAAACAAAAATTGAGGACCAACCACCAATTGGAATATTTCCTGGTGGCAACAGAAATAAAACATTTTCAATTCTTGGATTTATTAAAGAAAGTGTAGGTAAAATTAAATATTAAATAAAAAAATAATAATTTTTTAATTAAAAAAAGATCCGAAAAGTAATGTTCGTCTTTGCTGTGAAAGTGTGATGGCTTTAATTGAAGGAAAACAAAAACAATTTTATCCAATTTGTTGTAAATTAGAGAATATTTTTGATAAAGAATTGAAAGAAAAAAAGGAAAATACTTCGTCAACAATTCCTTCACCTTCTGTCAATTATTTTTTGTCAGAAATTGCTTTGGGGTGGTTTGAACATTGCGAACTTAAAATACCCAAATTCTGGTGGATGGGTCCGTTGAGTGGTTATTTTACTTATTTTTGGGAATTTTTTAAGGTTTTTTAAAATTTTAAAATAATTTTTAACAATTTAAAGATTTCACCAAAAGCACCAATTAGAGTAGAAATTGCTTATGAAAAGTTTTGTCCTGGTTGCCGTAAATGTATTGAAATACCTAAAGACAATGAAAGTTTTTTGACTTGGATATTTGGGACTTCTAATAAAGTAAAAGGTACTTAATATTTTTTTTGAGAAAAAATAAGTGAATTAAGGGGTTTCTTTTTAAATAATTTTTGAATATTTAATGGAAATGGACTTTATTTTAATTTATAAAATTTTCTCCAAAATATTTTTTTGGTAAAAATTTGTTGTACAAACTTAACTTTAATTCGATTGATAATTTATAATTTTTTGGAAGTTTTTTGTTAGATTATTGTAAAACCGTTTTGTTAAATTATTGTTTAATCAAATAATTTTCTATGATAGAAAATTAATTTTCTTTAAATATAGATCCAAAATTGACAAAATTAACTGAAAAGGAAAATCCATCCTGTGATGAAATTAATTCAATTGCTGTAAGTGGAACAGATTTTCGTTTAAATGCTGAACAATCAGAGGTTTTTTAGATTATTTTTTAAATTAAAAATAAATATTTATTTTAAAAAAGAATTCAAGTAAATTAAAATTAAAAATATTTACAACAATTGGAATGTTGGGAACTTTAAGGGAAGCTTTGAAAAGGACAAATTTTACTAAAAATAATTTTGATGGAGATTCTATTGTTGATAATTTTGAGACAAATATTGAAGCAAAAAGAATTGTTTTGCGTTTTACTGATATTCCGGTAATTTTTTAGAAATTAAAAGAATATTTAAATTAATTTTAAGCCAAAATTACGTAAATTAACAATTTCTGGTGATTCTGTGGATTTCTATGATTATGCAGAAAAAGAGTTAATTGTAGAAACAATGAGTCAACCATTAAATTTTTTTGTTCCAAATGTGAAAGAAAATGAAGAGAAGCAAGGAAATATTTGAAAATAAATTTAAAATATATATTTTTTTCAACTTTTAAATTTTTTACAAAATATTTTAATAATTCTAATTTATAAAAATAAATTATATAAATTAAATTATTTGTATTAAACAAATTTGCAAAAATTGTTTTTGAGAGTTTAATTTGTTGAATTAACTGAGTATAGTAGGAAAAAATTAAGTATAGGAAACTGCTAAATGTACAGAAATAATTTAAAAAAACTTTTAAAGCTTTAGTATAATTATAGAATTAGATCAAGTAATGTTTAATATTTGTGATAGGAAAGTGAGAGAGTTGTGGCGATGTGAATTTGAGAAGGCATAAATGTTGAGCTATGAATTTAAAAGTATGTATAAGAATTTCTTTTCATTTACAGACAAAATTCCGATAAAAAATAGTCTTTTACAGAAAGATTAAAAGCCTTTTAGAATTTTTATTAAGTTAAATCAAATTTATGGGCAATTACGAACTTTCATTTAAATTTCAAAAAATTCAAATTTATGAGATAAACTAACTATTTTTGAGGAGTTTCGAATAGAATCTATTCGAAATAATAAACGAAATACTTTATACTTTGTCTAAATAGAGCCGAAATGAACTTTATATGAGATAAACTAACTATTTTTGAGGAGTTTCGAATAGAATCTATTCGAGAAAAAATTTTTTTGAGGAGTATAAAAGCCAAATTTATAATTATTTATTATTTATCAACAAAGTTTCTGTCTTTATTTTGCTCCATGTCATATATTCTTTGTCCACTTCCTGGTGAAATGACGTCAAACAATAATACTACTCCATTTATCAAGGTAGATCTCTCTTTTGCTTATGCAAATATTACTAATTAAAAATTATTTTTTTGATAGGCCTTCAACAAGCTCAAGGATGCTTCAGTGTTAATTAAGAGGGGTGTAACTCTTTTGGACGAAGGAACTGTAGAGCTTGAAAATGCTTACTATGCCATGCTTAAGCCCAAGAATCAATTAGTTCAAATTCCTGACGAAAAAGATGTCATTTTTTCTGAGGATGGGACTATAATTCAGACAAAAGGCAAGAATTTCATTTTTAATTAAATAAAAATAAATTTTTTTTTAAATTCTCACATCAAATTTTTCATAAGATTATTTTTTTAATTAAAGCTATGCAACTTGCTATTACGTTTCGAGGGAAAAATAAAATGGTTGAAGGGGACTACTTTGAAGTTCATTTTGAAAAGATTAGGTATTTTATGGAGCTCTTCTATTTTCTTATACCTTAAAATTAAGTTATGGTGCTGTTGGCATGGGGCCTTTACAATTTAACAAAAACCAGAATATTGGCGAAATGGTTGGATCTTTTGTTTATGCGTCAAACTGGAAACTGTTTTCTAATGGAAAGCAAAACAAAAAATATCAATCGGTTTTTGGCTCTAATGATGTTATTGGCTGCGGATTAAAGAAGAGTAAAGGCTTAATCAAGAAGTGCTTGCCTGGCGATGATTTCCGCATTTTCTGGACATTAAACGGTGCAAAACTTGGTAGGAAAATGAAATTTCTCTTTAATTCTGATGTTGTCAATTTTCAGATTACTCTTGTTCGATCAAGGATGTTGACAACCTTTATCCTATTGTAAGCATTTTTGGAGAGGATTCCAAGGTGGTTGTCAATTTTGGTACGAAAGAATTCTTGTTTAAGAAGTAATTATTAGGAAGAAAGAAGAGTATAATAATATATAAATATGGTTATAGTTAGTTGATATTATTTATTGCGAGTTTGTTTTGATTGCAAATATTTATTGTATCTGTTTTTTGTAAAATATGTAGTTACGCAATATAAAAAAATAAAGCAAAAAATCAAGACAGATTTTGTTTTTAAGAGTTTATTTAGGTGAAACAATATTTTTTGAAATTTTTGAGCTTAGAATTAAACAAAATTCCAAATTTACCACGAGGTACTATTATTTAGTGATTTTGAAAGATGACGAAGGTACTTTTTTAGGTTAGGTCCACCAAAAATTTCGCAAATTTTTTTATGTTTTTGGGAAAAATTAGCCATTAAATTTTTTTGTTCCAAGTGTGAAAGAAAAACAATATTTTATCACAGTCAGATTCCATTCAAATGTCTCCAGGCCTTTAGTGATTTAAATTATTGCCACGCTTTACTTTATTTTATCTGAATTCACGTTTTATACGTATAAATTGAATTGAAAATAAAAAAAACCATTTTAATTATAATTAAAAATTTTTAAAAATATTAAAATAATAATATGTAAAGATTCATTTTAGAATTTAAATTTTTAAAATTTTGTACTTAAAACATTTAAAATTCAATATATATTAATTGGAATATATTATTAAACTATTATATATTATAATTAAAAAAGAAAAGGAATGAAAATTAAAAAAAAATAAAACAGAATTTCTGATTATCTTTTGTTTATTTGTTTTTCTGAGGTGCACACTTCTTTTTGGGAGAAGGAAAAAAACAGAATTTTTGTATTATGTCGAGAAAGAACAGAAGCAACAACATTTAGAAGAGAGTGAATAAGTATGTACATAAAATATTTTTGTTTGTGAGGAAGAGAAGGTTAAATTGTTTTTGAAGTTTTCATTCTTCTGCTCTAAAATATTAAAAAAAATATATTTTTTTTCGAATTATTTTTCAACTATTTACCAATTAAATCTATCCTTCCAACAAATTTTTTGTTAAATTTTATTATCTTCTCCTCCGTCGAACATCTTCAACAAATTGCCACGATGGAAGTGCTTCATCACCTCCCACAGATCCAGGTGCACAATAATTATTCCGAATATAATTTAAAGAACATTTATTTGTGCTGAAAAAGAAATAAATAAATTTTATTAAACTTATCTCTCAGTCCCTAATAATATTTTTTTATAAAATAATTTGAAAATAAAATATTTAAGGCTTCAATTAAACTTTTAATTTTCAATTAAAAATTTTTTAACAATTCCTATTTTTGTTCAATTTTTATTTAAAAGTGCAGCGGATTTAAATATAAATTTAATTAAAATCTCTCCAAATAAGGAGACATTTTATAAATTAAAGTGAAGGTGAAAAACAAAAATTTTTAGGTTTCTTTTATTCAAAAATTTTTTTTGTTTATATTAAATATTTTAAAAAATAATTTTTTGTTCTTTTAAAAATCGGATTAAATTTAATTGTTAATTTTAAAAATAAAAGGACAAAATAAATAAATTTATTTACCAGCATTCCCAAATAATTCCTCGTCTCTTTCTTGAAGTTCCCCCACCAACAATTTCAGAAATTGAAGAAGAACCTCGTCTTGCACGAAATACCATTCCAGTATTTTTGTAGTAATTATCGTAAAGTTGTTCTAAAAATGAAGAGAAATTATTTTTATTTATTTTTAGATTATGAACCCCCAAATTTAATTTAAAAATTAATTTTTGTTTTTTCTTAAATTTTTTGTTTTTCAACGATCATTACTTTCTTTTTTGTTTTTTCCTTTCTTAACTTCCGTTCACCTTTCTTTTATCAAGGCCTTTTTATTTTCCCATTAAAAAGAAGTAAAGAATTTAGAAGTGCAATATTTAATATAGAAAATCGCCAACAAAAAAAATAAATTTTTGTGACCAATCTAGAAGGGAAAGGGAAGGGAGGGGGGGGGGAGAGGGGATACTTTTGTTTTCTCTCATTTTGTTTTTCTATCAATGCCACCAACGGGGAAATAATTTTTTTAAAAAGAAAAACACCAAAAAATGTCATTTATTTACTTAAAAACAAAAACTTTTTTATATGCCATTCTTTGAATACCCACACTTTTTGGAGGAAAAAAATATTATTTAGAGAATGGCACGACCTGCCTATTAATTTATTTTTATATACCTATGTCCTATTAATAAAAAAAAGAAAAGAAAAAGAAAAAATATTTGGACTTGATGAACTTATTAAATTTAAATAGAGTAAGTACATATTTAGTATATAAAAATTTAAATAATTTTATTAACGTGTATTTAATTTAATATTTATTTAAATGTAACAATTTAAATAAATATTAAATTAAATATATATTTTAAATTACGTAATAAATTAAAATTTTGTTAAATTGGTAGTTCTCAAAAAAATTATTTTTAAATTATTTCATTTAAATTACTTCCTATTTTTTATTAAAGATGGAATTTAGAATATATTTAAATTGTTATCTTTAAAAATCAAAAATTAAAAATAAAAATCAAACCTCGAGTAGGTTGTAGATATTGATGATTACATACAGTCTTTAATGCATTAATTAAGAGACGTCCACTAAAAATAAATAAATAAATTTATTTTTTCAAAAATTTTTTAAAAAATATTTTCTTACAAAAAATATTTTTTATTATTTTTCTAAAAATAATTTCTTCCAAGTTCCAAAATAGAAAGAAAATAATTTTCTAAATTAAGAAATAAATATTTTGCAAAAAAAACTTTCCCAAAAAGATTTTAAAAATAAATTTAAAATTCGTCATTTTATTTTAATGGAAAATAAAAAAAATAAATACCAAATTCGGTGTTCTTCAAAATCATTTGGGAAAGGATTTTCAGTCTCCGCATTTGCCATCATCGGAATAATCAAAGCTGCAATAATTATTTGAAGAAATAAAAATGTTGGAGGAGGGAAATAATTAATTCGTTGAAGATTTTTTTGGGGAATTTTAAAAGAATTAAAACAAGAAGGAGAGGAAGAAAGGAAGGGGGAGGAAGTTGGGGAAGAATAAAAGGAAGAAGATTGTTTTTGATTTAAATTGTTGTTGAATGATGTTGAAGAATTAAAGGAAGATGTTGAAGAAGAAGAAAATAGAGAAGAACGTAAATATTGGGGAATTGAAGGGAACGAGGGGAAGTTAATTTTGGAGAAAAACATTTATTTTTTAATATTAAATATATTCCCTGTTAAAAAAATTAAAAATTAAAAAATGATTTACAGGTTCGAGTGTTATATATTTTGTTAAAATTTAAATATTTTTAAATAAAGGGAATTGATAGAAATGATTATGAAATTAAAGTAGAGAATTAATACAAAAAATATTTAACATATAAATTAAACAAGCCTTTGAATAATGAAAAAAATAAAAAAAATTTTTTTTCCAATATTTCAAAATTTTTTTAAAAATCATTTCCGGTATTTGTTATAAACTCTAAAGAATATTTTAGACTATAGTTTATACTAAATTGCGTGAACACAAAATATTCGTGTAAAAGGGCTTCGAAGAAATAAAAGGTAAAAAAGAAAATAGTCTGTAGAGGTAATGATTAAATAAATTAATTGTGAAGACTTTTTAAAAATAATTTCTTTCTTTTTTTAGTAAAAAAATTAAAATAAAAGTGACAATTCTTTTTAAGTTTAATTATTTTTTATTAGATTAAAGATCGCGTCATTTACATATAAAATAAATATATACTTTTATATATTGGTTAATTGTCTTTTTAATTTAATAAAAATACTTCCAAGTCTTTTTTAAATTTAATTAATAAATTTACATAAATTAATTTATATATTTTATTTATTTAAATTATTTTATGCAAAAGAGACAAATAAATATGCAAATAAATATATAATATATATTTTTTGTTAAAAAATTATTTTCTCAAAATTTAATACATAGTATAGGTAAAGCTAAAAGAGAGAGGGGAATAATTTTAAAATTGTAAAAAAATTTAGAAAAAATAATAATTTTAAAAATTAATTTATTTTTTAAATTAATTACCTATGGAAGTAATGAATTATTTAATTAATTAAATAATTAATTAATTAAAAATATAAACAAAATTTAATTTTCAAAAATATTTTTATTAAAAATGATTGTCGTCACTAAAAATTAAAGAAACAAGGCGCGGGAAAAAGAAATTTTAAAAATTATATGGAGGCGTAACTAGCTCTCCAGGTATGTTTGGATATATTTCTTTTGTTTTAAATTTGTGGGAAATTTTTTTGAAAAATTAAAAAAAAAGTCTGTCAAAAATTTAAAAAATAAAATTAAAATTTTGTTTTAAAAAATAAAAATAATTTAAAATTGATAAATGAGAATACACGCAAAGTTTTAATTATATTAAAATGTTAAATTAAAAAAAGGAAAGAAAAGACCTTTGCAAAAAAAGAGAACATTTTTGTCAACGGAAATAGAAATTGTAGCGGAAATGTGTTAAATAAATAAATGTTTTTGTTTTCAAAATAATTTTTAAAAACATTTTTATTTATTTAAAATAAAACTTTAAAAACAAACTTGTTTAGAAAAACATTTTAAAATTCCAAAACATGTCAAGTTTATTTAAATGTTTTCTTATTTAAAACTTGTTTGGATTATGTTCGGAAATTAAAATGTTTGGAAACGTTGTTTTTATAATTGTTTGGATTTTGATGAAAATGTTTTTGGTAATAAGAAAAGATGTAAAGAATAAGAGGAGGACTTTATAGAAAAGGAATGTTTTGGATAAAGTTGGCGAAAAGTCCAGTTTCTTGAAATTTTCGGTTAGGATATCGGTTCCATTTCCTGATATTCGAAGATTTCCCAGGAACTTCCAATATTAGTTGTGGAATAACTCTGTTGAATAAAAAAATGAAATTTAGATAAAAAATTAAACAAATCTCTTATAAAATTAATTTTCAAAAATTTAAATATATTAATTATTTTTAATTAAAAGAAAAGGAGAGGTAAAAAGGAGAGTCAAATAAATGGGTAAAAGAGAATTGAATGAACGGTGCGCAATGTCCCGTCGCTGTGTTACATTGCGCGCTTTTGAATGCCAAACATAAGCTAATGGGCGGAGTTAAAAAATAAGTATTAAATGCCAAAAAATTATTTGAGAGAGTGAGAATATAAAAGAAAAAAATGGTAAAAAATAAAAAAAATTATTAAAATAAAAATATTTAAAAAATTATTGTCTCCAATATATATTTGATATTTAAAAAAATAAAAGAAAAAATAAAAGTAAACATAACATTCTTGTGACTAAAAACATTATTTTTTTATTAAGAAACAAAAAGTATATTTTACATATTTTTTATATAAACTTTTATTTTTATTTTAATTAAATACCAAAAATGTTTTTGGCAACAAAAGTTGGCAAACAAAAAATTATTTTTAAAGAGAGAAAAGTTAAAGGTCATTCGAGAAGGTTACGAGGAATTTTATAGTTTGTAAAAAATATTTGGTCGGTGATAGGCTATACGAAATCAGAAAAAATTTTTATAGCCAAAAGTTAGCAGCAATTAAAGTAATCAGTAGTTACAGACCTAGTCTAAATTCTTTTATTTTCAATTTTTAAAAAGAAATTTCTTTAAAAAAACTACAAAATACCAATTTAAACAATTAAAATAACAAGAATAGAATCTTGACATTTAAAAGAACTTTATTTAGAAAATAATATTCCAAAAATGGAATCTAAAAATTTTATTTAAAATTGTCAGGTAATTTTGAACTAAAAATAAAAAAAAGAATTTTTTTAATAAAAGTTTTGCATAAATATTTAATTTAAAAAAGGTTTATTTCGTTAAGAAAACTTTAAACTGAAATTGTTTGCAAGTTAGCAACCTCAAAAATAGAGTCTGAATTTTTAAAATTAATTTAAAATAGTTCTGAGGAATTTTTATTTGTCTTGGAGAAAGGGAGAAATAGACACAAAACTCAACATAAACACTAAATGGTCATTCCTTGATATTTTATTAAAATTCAGTCAAAATTATCTTTAAAAAATAGCTAAAATATATGTATGGGTGACATTCACATGCAAACCCTCAAAAAATATTTATTTTATTAAATACCAAAAATAGAAATTATTAAAAAATATTTTGTTTTAATTCCCAAGAAAATTAGTAGGTAATTGAAGGCATGATGAATTTAAATATAGAAATTGAGACAAAGAAAGGCAAAAAGAGAGGTTTTTTTGCAATTGCAACATTTTAAATATAATTATTTTTGTATATGTTTTTTGACGCAAAAATTAAAAAAAAAGCAAAACACAAATAAAAATAAATAATTTAAAAGCTTATTTTAGATAAAATTAATTTTTAAATAAAGCTTAAATAACGTAATTAAATGGTAAAAATAAATAAATAGGTATGTAGATTTAAAAATAATTTTTAAAAAATTGTTAGAATTAAAGGTATATTATTTATATTTTAATTTTTAATTTTAGGTTATTTAAAGTTATAATTAAACTAAAATTATGGAGGAGTTGTTAAGGAGACAGGAAAGAAAGAAGATCTAATTTTATTTTTAAAATTAATAATTTAAAATTAATTTTATTTAATCTATTCCTACTTTATGTCTTTTACACGATAAAATTTTTAGATTGTGCCAGTCCACCTTAGCAATCCACGGTCATAACTCGACAACAGTAAAAACGAATTGTAGTGTATGTTTCCCTAAATTCGTCATTCTAACCCAAAACTAAGGGTTGCTGGTTCCTGAAGAATCACTGGTTCTGGGTATCCGGAAATATCAAAAATCTAAACAAGGCAGAAATTTTATCTAAATGAATAAAAATGTAATTTTGACCAAAAACCCTTTCCAATCTTCCCATACCCTAATTTTTATGTACTTTCTTTATTATAATAATGTTAAAAATTTATTAAAGGCATTATGTATATCATTTTTAAACAAAAATCTTTTTAAATTTCAATTAAATATTTTTAATGTAAATATTTTCAGATACTCAAATTTCAATAAAAATATTTTAAACAATAAAAAGGCATTCTCCCAATTTTTTTAAAATCTTGTACTGTCTCGACAAAAGAAAAAAATATTCTTATATAAAATAAATAATAATTATAATACCAAAATTGGATATATAAAACACGTGATAAATTTAAAATAAAATAAAAAGAATCAAATTTCTTTAAATTAAGGTAAGAATAAAAATAAATATTTTCAAAAATAAATTTAAAAAAAATAAAAAAATTGGGATCAATTTATCGGAAATTGTTTTGAATCATTATATAATAAATTAGGTATTTATAGAAATTATCTTTTTATGCGCAAATTCCCTAGGGCAGAAATAACTGGAAATTGAAGACAAAATGACGAGGATAATGACGAAAAAAACATAAAAACAACTAAAAAATGAAATTAAAATAATTATTTTTTTAGAAAAGTTTACAGAGAAGGAATATGGAAATGGGCTTTGCAAGGAAAGGATTTCACTTGTTTAATTAAGACCAGACGGAAATCCGAATAGCAACTTGCGACTTTGGAAATTTGCTAAAAAATTTCTGAACTTTTTGAATTATTTTTTCGAGTACAAAATTTGTTTAAAAAGTTTTTCGCATAAATTTCAAAGAAAAAGTATATTAAAGAAATACTCTTAATTTAATTCTTTGTAACTTCCTCGATGTAATAAGATGTTGGGATTTAATTCACAGAGATCCTTTAGACATAA
This sequence comes from Meloidogyne arenaria, assembly GCA_036172955.1. Taxonomy (NCBI): domain Eukaryota; kingdom Metazoa; phylum Nematoda; class Chromadorea; order Rhabditida; family Meloidogynidae; genus Meloidogyne; species Meloidogyne arenaria. Next base: position 1,945,421 of record JARQAB010000046.1, on the reverse strand, counting down.
AGAGATAACGGGATCGGTAATCGGGATGGTAAGATACCTTGTTTGATATAAGGGTTGTTCCTCGACGGGGGTTGGGGGACGAGGACGGGGTAAAACCCATTTGACACTACTCAAGTTTGTGTTGATAAAATTAGTATTTATATAAAATATTTTTTATTGAAATTTGTGTAAATATTAATTAATTTTTTATAAAAACATTTTCTATGTCAGCCAAAACATTTAATAATTACAATAACAATTTTTTGTTTAAAAAAATTTAATAAAAACTATACAGACTTTCTCACAAAAATATAAATTTTAAAGAAAATGGCAAAATAAATAAATATATTCCAAAATTCCCACCAAATCTATTATGACCTTTACTTTTGAATTTTAATAAAAAAATATTTGAAAAATATTGAAAAGTTTGACGTTTTTATTTTAAAAAGGAGGAGGCGGGAGAGTGGGTTTTATTACTAGAATTAAAAATAAAAAGTTAAATTTTTGGAAAGGGGTGGGTGGGTGGGTGGTAGGTACTTTTTTGTGGACAGTGAACTTTTTATTGAATTACTCCATCAAGAAAAAAAAGATTAAATTGCTTTAGTTTCCACTAAAACACCTGAAAAATTCCATTGTCCACAAAAAGTACCCCTTTATTTACAAGCGCCAATTTTTGCTATTGTATTTTAATTTAGCCGTAAAAATAAATACATAAATAAATATTTAAACAAAACAAAGTAATTGAGAATTAAAGTTTTGAATAAAATATTTTAAATATTTTAAATTTCTTTAATTTAAATAAATAAATATATTTAACTCGCGCAAATATTTTAATAAACATTCCATCGGACAAAATATTTTAATTCCCTTTCTTTTGCCAAGGATATGGAAAAAGGAAGAAAATAAGCGGTCAGTAAAATTTGTAAAATTATTTTTAAAAATATTATATATTTACAAACAGCTGACTTAAAAAGAGAGGAAAGAAAGAGAGAGGTTGTTGAAAGTTTTTTTTGTGAAAAAATTTTTAAAAGTGCTTTTTGTCGGTCAAAAGTGCATAAGCGCAAAATAAGTGGAGGGATATATATTACATAAATGGGTGGATATATATATATATAGTCTTGTAAAGAAAAAAAGAAAAGCAGGAAGAAGAAAATGAAAAGAAAAATAATAATAGATTAGCCAAAATGCCAATATTTAAAGTGATGGCTAGACTTTAAGACAAAAATAAACAAATTTATGAAAATATTTTTGAAGAAAAAAACAAAAATAACGGAAGGGAAAAAAGAGAGAAATAAATATTTCCTTATTTAAATTCTTAACATTTTGACACTTGGCTATTCCCCTCTCTTACATAAATATTTTTTTTATTTATAACCAGCTGACCGCTTTTATTATTACCCAACTAAAAGTAGACAGACAAGAAAGAGAAAAATAAATAAAATAAAAATTGTTTTTGCTTCCGTTGGTCACTCAAAAAGGACTGAGAGACTTTAAAAAAAATATTTTTTTTTCCAATTTTTTTTCAAAGCCAAACAAACAAATTTTATATTTAAGCTAATGTTTGGAGTTAGAAGTGGATGAGAAAAGCACGTTGTTTTGAAATAAATAAATATTTAAAGGATTATTAAAATAATTATTTTAAGAAAATATGTAGAATAACCAAAAAAAATCAGAAAAATTCTTATAAAAGTTCAAATAAAGTACATTCATAAAAATAATCCAAAACTAATTTTATTTTAAATGTTAATCCAAAATAATGTTAAAATCATTATCTACATACTTCCTTTCTTTTAATGGAAATATTTTTAAAAACAAAGTTTTGTTTTTAATTAAAAAAATTTTATATAAATTATTTTAAATACATATGTCCTTATATTGAAAGCTTTCTTTTTATTTAAATGTTTAAAATAATTGAGGATTTTCAAATAATTTTTATGTCCGAGACTTGACAGACGTAGATGAACAGAAACTTTATTGCACGTGGAAATAACCAAGAAGATGCAGGTTTTGGTCTTTAGTTGATTGTACTATATATTTTTGTTTTATAATTCTAAAGAGTCAAAAACGTCAGTTTTTTTTACAAAAATACAAATGAATATTTTCTTAAATAAAAATATTTATATTTAAAAATATTTTCTTTTAATTTCCAAATAATTTATAAAAATGGAAAAAAAAGTAAAAAAAGATTTAAGGATAAATAAGGAACGGGAAAAGATTAAAAAAATGTTTTTCATCAAGTTTTTTTACGTTTATAATTTGGAAAGGAATCTTAATCAACAACAAAAACAATCTATTTTTAAAAATAGTTCATAAATAAATTTCAAAAAATATTTTCCTATAAAAATTTCTGGCTTCTTTGATGGATAACATAAAATTTAGAGAATCTACATTAATTTTAGTATTGAAAATTTAAACAAAAAATTTAAAAACAAAAAATAAAATAAATTTAAAAAAATAAATAAACATATATCTGCTACAAAAAGATTTCCAAGTTAAGTGACCTGTAAATAAATAAATAATAAATTTATTAGAATGCACTTTAAAATAAAAAAGTCTCTCCAATTTAAGAAATATGCGTGATTCAAATAGAATAATTATTTTGTTTTTTTTATTTTCATAATTTATTTATAAATGTTTTTGAGTAAAAAATATATTTTTTTGTTTTTGTTTTTAATATATATTATTTTTCTACTTGGAAAGTGAGTGCCGAAAATAACTAAAAAAATATTGGGGGTGGAAATAAATGGAAGGAATTAATTTATATATATTACGTATATATTTATTTATTTGTTTTTATTAAATAATTAATTAGGTAAATATTTAAAAATAATTATTTAAATAAGAAAAAATAATTAATGTTTTTCTAAATAAAATAGGAAATACTAGAAATTTTAGAGAATAATTTAAAGTAAAATTATCTGAATAAAAATATGTTAATTTAGCAATTTTAAGCCCAGACATTATTTAAAATTAAATAAAATAATAAATATTTAATTAAAGATTTAAAACAAATATTTTTTAAAATGTGAGAAGTAATTAAAAATTAAATTTAAAAAATATTTTAAATAAAAAAGTGGTCTTTGAATAAAATTTAAGTTTGCGTGGGAATTATTTGAAAAATAAAAGAAACGATGATGATCAATTTTAAACAATTCTTTGCATATTAAAAGATAAAAGAAATAGCAAAAAGAAGAGAATAAAATTTTAAATAAAATTTTAAAATTATTGTAAAAAATAAAAGAGAAAAGCACTCAATTAAAAAAAAGAAAAGCTCCAATAAATGTGTAAGGACAAAGATTAAATAAATTAAAATTAAAACAGAAAAATTATTCTCATAAAATTTTTTACAATAAATATGCAGAAGCAAATGATTTCCGGTATTTATTGCGTAAGTTTTTAAGTTTGTGGTATTTATTTAAAATATACATACAATTAATAAAGAAAATAAATACTTTTGGAGGCTTAAAATGAGGGGTGTACTTAAAATTGGAGGGTTGGGGGGGCATGCACCTCGTCATAATATGTATGTGGCAAAACAAATTCAAAAAAATTTACCTAAAATTGAGGTTTATCTATTTATTATTATTAAATCGAGATCCGAAAATATTCAAAAAAATGTTTATAAAAATACCTATACCTATTTATAAAATTCCGAAGTAAAAATTTTATTAACCTAAATTAAAAGTAAATTTAAGAATACTATTTTATTTCTGCAAATAATTTTCTAGTTCATTAATAAATAATAATTAATTTATTTAATTAAAAAATAATTTTATTTAGAAAAAAATATTTTGAATTTCAAAGATGACAAAGTAGAAAAGAAGCCGAAAAGGGGAAAAGAATATTGTTGTTTTTAAATATTTTTTAAAATAAATTTTAATCAGACAAAAAATATTTTGTATTTTTTATTTAAAATATTTTCTTTAACCTTTATTTTTTTAAAGTTTGTTGCTATAGTATCAAAAAATATTTATTTGTCATTAAAAATCTAGGATTTGTAAATAAATTTGCAAAAATTTTTAAATTATATTAAATAACTTTGATCAAATTTTTGAAAAAAAATCTGATTAACAGATGAAAAAATAAAAGTATTCTATTTGTGATATTATTTAAATTCTTTTTATTAGTTTCATCCAAAAAATTAGTTAAATCCTAAAATTGCAAAGAAATATATTTACGAATATTTAAAGGTTTTTCAAATTAATGACAGTTTTAATCAAATTCACTCACATAAATAAACTTTTAAGATTTGTACCTAAATACATATATATTTATTTATCCAACTTTAACTACTCTGATTTTTCTGACAAAAAATGTAAAATTTAAAACGTAATTATTTATTTAAAAATTATATGAATTTATTTATTAATTAAAAACACAAAGAAATACATTAAATTTTAGTTATACTTAAAATTAAATAAAAATATAAAATAAAAAATCTAAAATAATTGAAGATAAAAAAGCTCTTATATTGGCAATATCTGACAGTCTTTCTATTTAATTAATTAATTAAATTTATTTTTCTTTAAAATCTTTAATTGATTTTTCCATTTTTTGTCGATGTGCAATTCTTGTAACCCCCAAAGCTGTATATTTTGAACGATCAAAATATAATAAATCTATCCCTTTAATTTCACAAAATGAGGAACAATGTTCTGACAATTCTAAATATTCAAGCCATTCACAAACATCCAAACAAGTCCATTCTTTTATTGCTTTCTTTAAATAATTAAATTAATTAAATTAAATTAATTTTTACTTGTTTAAATTCTCCTGTATTTTGTTTTTTAAACTCTTTTTTAATTTCAGATTCTAAAAAAATAAATTAATTAAAATAAATATTTCAAATTTATTACTATATTTTTCTCCTTTAGGAGTAGATTGATTAGAAGAAGAAGAAGAAGGTTGCTGTTCTTCTACTAAATGATTATTTGAATTTATAGAAGAATTTTCTGATTGGTCATCATAATCTACAGCTGGTATTCGTAAAAAAGAGCCGATATTGTTGTTGTCTCTTTCTTGACAAAACTGTAAATAAAAAAGAAAGAATTTTGGAGATTTTCAAAATTATTCTCAACAAAAAAATTAATTAAAAAAGCCTTTCAAAATATTTTTTCCTTACAGATTTATTATTATTTCCTGTTAACAAAGGTGATTGTGTCGATGTTTGTTGATCAATTAATTGTTGACTCAAAACATTAACTCTGTGTTTAACAGGTAAAGAATGTTGTGTATTAACTAAAGAAGATGCTACAATTGTTGCCCCATTTCCATTATTATTTTCACAATCTCCACATTCACTAGGCTCTAAAGATGTTCTCGAAGAAGTATATCTTTTTAAAAAAATTAAATTATAGAAGAAAATATTTATTAAAATTTTACCCGCTATCCTTTTTTGTTCCAATAAATCCTCCTGGTGGAGAATGTGAAGAAGTATTTGTTGCCATTTTACCTCCAACATGTCCACATTTGGCTGCAGCTCCGCTAACATTTTCTAAAACAGATTCGCGAAGACTAAGACCTCCATTATATCGACTAATAATTTAAAAAATTTAACATAAAATAAACATAAAGGGGGAATGTTATTGGGACACCCCAAAAACAAAAAAAAAGTTAATACAAGAGATCAGACCGAGACGAGATCTAAAAAATTTTTTGATTATCGGGAATATTCGAGATATCGATCTCGATTCCCGTGTGACACTCCCAGAACCGTGACACTCCCATATCCATCCAAATACCTCTATACTTTACTAGAAACATTTTTAAAATTATTACCCAGTTAATACTCCTCCTCCTCCTCCATTATTATTTATCCCTCCATTTCCAACATTTTGTTGTTGTCCTTTTCCATTATTATTTTCAATATTATTAACAACAATTTTATTATTTTTTAAATTATTATCTTCATTCCCACTTCCCCCACTTTCACTTGTTTCTTCAACAATTCTTACTTTAGAACGCCTTCTAGCTAAAGCAGAACGTAAATCAGAATTAAAATCAATTGGAGGGGCTATTTTGCCTCCTTCATTTCCTTCATTTAAAGAAGTTTTTAAATTTTGTTGAATATTTTTATTTTCGTTTTTTGTCGGGGAAGTTTGTTTAACTGGTCTTAAACGAACAGAACGAAGTGTTTCAGCGCTTATTCCACTAGCTGGGGCAGAATTTGTAGTTTCTGGTTGCTTTTTTGGTTGCAAAGGTTTAGTAGGTGCTATTGAAGATGTACTTGGTTGTGAATGTTTTTGTAATAAATTAGCAGGGGGCGGGGGTGGAGGGGCTGGTGGTGGTCCTCCTCCTAAAAATATTATTTCTTTAAAAAATTAAATTTTAAATTAATTACCAGATTTATTATTTTGTTGGGGCAAAGAAGGGACAACAACAACAGTAGAGGCATAAATTGGAGCAGAAGTGTTAGAATTTTGTGAAGGAAGTTGTGAAGGAGGAGGTAATTGCTGTTGTTCCCCTTCTTCTTCTTTTCCTCGTAAATTAATAGAATTTTTCCACAAACTTTGTGGAGGTGGGGGTGGGGGAGTTTTTGGTCTTAAAATTATTTTGTTTTTATTTTCAGAATAAATATTATTTTCATTTCCTTCTGCTGCTTGTAAATCTGGTGTTGAAATTGAACTTTTCATTAATTGATTTTGATCATTATTATTATTTGAATTACGAACACTTTGTTGTTTACGTCTTTTCATTTCAGCTACTTTAAATTTGAAAAAAAGATTTTTTTATATATGTTTTGGAGCTCTAGGGAAATTAAAAAAGGAGAGAATAAAAAATTAACTTTTTTTCCTAATTAATACGCATTATTAAATATTTTTTAAAATAATTTTACACCAAATCCTTATAAATATATATTTTACCTGAAGTAAACTTTTTTGGTATTCCAACATTATTATTCTGTTGTTCAACAATTTGTTGCTGTTGTTTTTGTTGATCAGAAGAATTACTACTTCCTTGTTGTACCATTAAATGTTCTAATTCTGCAGCAGAAATACGACGAACAGATTTGGTTAATTTAACAGAAGCACAACGAGTTTGTTGTTCTATTGGTACAAAAGTTAATTGTTGTTGAGGAAAAGTAACGGAAGAGTTTGGGAGAACATCACAAGGAAGTGTTGAATTATTTGGAGAATAATTATGGACATCTACTGCTATTTAAATAAATAAATATTTAAAGATATTTAGAAAAAAATTTTTCTTTTACCAGCAGTAAATTGTGAAGCTGCAAATGAACGACGACCAAAAGAAAGAGTTGTTGATGGATCACGTTGTGGAGGAGGAGGAGGCGGAGGGGGTAAATTTGTTGGATTTTCTGATGTAGAAGAACCGTTAAGTCTTGGTACTAAAGTTTAATTATAATTATTCTATGGTCTTTATTGGTTTTTAGAAATTAAACATGGATTAATTAATGTAAGAGTTAATTGTCTAGATTTTTAAATATTTCACAAATTTTTAAAAAATTTTAAAATAATTTTACCAGAATGATTTCTTCTCCCAACAGTCGCATAATTAATACCCGAACTACTAGCATATATTTGTTGCTGTAAATGTTGAGTATTTTGTAATTGTTGTTCTCTTGCCAAAAGATCAACATCTATCGTCACAACTTTTAACTAAAATATTTTTTTTTAATTTTTTCTCTAAATATTATTTTTAACTGTAATTGTATCTCCACATTGATGTATCAATTCAACAACTTGTTCATGACTTGCTGCCCTAACATCCACTCCATTAATTTCAAGTAAAAAATCTCCAGGTCTAAGGCCAGCACGCATTGCCATTCCTTGCATATCTACACCTTCAAAGAATTGAAGTGCCGGAATTGTTAATGTTGGGCGAAAATCTAATTGCATTGAATCTGCATCTGAAATAGCATTGATAATACAATATTTTCTAAAAATCTCTTTACATCTAGCTCCACGGAGAATAAATCCAAAACCTTTAGGCCCTCTTGGAATAACTAGAATACGTGGAGTATTTGGTTCAAATCCCGGCTGTTGATGTTGAAATGTATTTGCAGGGATTCTTCTTAAAGTGCCATATTCGCTTGTTGAGCTTGTCATAGATGGGTTTTGATTATTTATTGGATTAATCTTTAAAAATAAAATATGTATATTTAAAAATTCTATCAAATAATTACTTGTTGTTGTTCTTGAAGTTGTTGATTAACAGTAACAGAAGAATATCTATGTGGATGGCTAGAAGCAATTGTAGATGAAGAAGAACAATGTGAAAGTGAACGTCTTCGAGACATACTAATAATACTTCCATCTTGGGATTGACGGGTAGAAAGTCGACGTCGAGTGTTAAGTCTTGGAGGTTCAAGGAAAGGAACTGAAAAGTAAAATTTTAAAAATTTCAGATAAAGCCCAGTTTCTTTTAAAATTTTGATTTTAGAATTTTTAAAATTTATATTTTAAACCTCCTCCTCTTATATTTAATAAATTATTATTATGCTGTATTAATCCATAATAACAAATTGGTTGATAATTATTGTTAAGATAAGATGAAGAATTATTATTTGATGAAAGAAAAACAAACATTGAGGAAGTAGTAGAGGAATTGGAAGAATTTAAATGTTGTTGCCAATAAGGCAAATAAGAGGGGAGAAACGAGGGGGAGATATATTGAGAAGAGGAGGAAAACATAATTAATGATAAATCCTTATAAAGATTTAATTTTATATGTAATTTATATGGGATAACCAAAAATAATTATATTATAGAAAATGGTGTCACTTCCATCCAGAAAATTTGTGTTTTTAGATGGAACACAAAGTAGTAACTTAATTAAAGTGGTCAGTCAACACAACTAAATCCACTAAAATATCCCAATAAATGTTAATTTTTAGACACACATTTATGTACTCTCTCTATATATTATAAACACTTTTTTAAGAAAAATAAATTTATTTTCACCCAAATTTACTTAAAAATATATTTCTTCTCTTTCTCATTCGGTGAATTAGTGGGGGCTGTTCGGCTTACTTGCTTTTGCACTAATTAATCCAATTTTCCTCAAATCATGGCTACTAACAAAAAAATAAGAGAAAATTAGAGATTGAAGGAACGTCATTAATCCGCGCAAAGATTTCTTTAAAAAAAGTAATGGAATAAAATAAATGAACAAAAAATTTGTCGCGGCACCGGAAAATCGGCTGAAGAGAAATTATTGAAGTAGTAGTGAAGAAAATTTTATTTTTGTAAAAAGTATTGGAGAACGAGAAGAGTTTGGGGAAAAGAATAGTACAAGTAAATTAAAGTAAATAATTTAAATAAAAATTTAATTTAATAAATTATTTTTTAAAATAAGAAAGCGGATATTTCTCATAAAATCACAACTAATTAGATCTCTCTTTATATTTGATTGGTCATTAAATTAGAATTTGGGATTAATTATTTAGTGGAACACGGAGATGGCATAAAAAATAAATTGGGAAAATTAAGAAGAAATCAAGGATCTGGAAATAAATAGTGTCAAATTAAAAGTAAGAGATTGACATAATTAATAATTCAATTATTAAATCAGAAAGAGGATGTAAAAATTTAAAAATATTTTTAAAAATTTTTGAAAAATAATGCTAAAAATTTATAAAAAAACTTTGGATTGACTTTTGAACAATTCTAAAAATATAAAAAAATATTTCCTCTTACCAACACTCTGAGGGGAATGACCAAGAATAACATTAGCTACAGCCATATTTCCAACAATTTGGGCAACTTGGACAGCAGTTTGATTATTTCCATTAATTAAAGAAGGATCAGCACCTCTATATAACAATAATTGAGCACATTCTACACGTCCATTAACTGCACAAACGTGAAGAGGAGTATTCCCGTTAATATTGCGGGCATCAATATTTGCCCCATAATAAATTAATTGTTCTGTATGTTTACAAAGTCCGTTTTTACAAGCCTTTAAAAATAAATTTTTGGAAAAAAATTTTTTGAAAATATTGCCTGATGTAATGCTGTATTTCCATGCATATCAACAATATCTAAATCAGCTGCCTCAGCTAACAACATTTCTGTCACTTCTGCATTAGATTCAGCATTAAGCATATTATAATAAAGAGGCTAAAAAATAAGAAAAGAAAAAATAACATTAGTAATTTAAAAGAAAAAATATTAATTAACAACAAAAACTAACAGTTAATCCAATTAAATCTTTATAATTTGGAGAAGCACCCAATTCAAGCAAAACACGAACATTTTCAGCAACAGAGAGAAATGCTGCTTTATGCATTCCTGTCTATAATTTTTAATAAAAAATTAGAAAAATAAAAACTGTTTATTTTTTCGTTTTTTTACTAAATTAGGGTTTGAAAAGATAACTCTTTAAATTTAAAATAAAGAGCCAAAGCCTGGCCTGTCTTTGAAATAATTCAAGAGTTATACTTTCAAACATAAAATAACACATTCATTTACCTGCCCCTCAGTATTTCTAAAATCTAAATGAGCACCACCACCAACCAACTGAACAATTACTTGCTGACTTCCTGGAATTCCAGAAGCCAAAGTAAGAGGAGTTTCTCCATGAGAATCGTGGAAGTTTGGATCTAATCCTTGTTGACATAAACGATCCAATTTTTGAATATTTTTATTTTGTACAGCCTCAGAGAATTTACGTAAATTACTTTTTGAATGAACAGAACGAAGTGTTTTTTCATCTAATCGTAACATTTTATAAACTCTTTTCTTGAATTTTAACTGAAATTTATATAAAATTAAGAACAAAAAATATCAACAGAAAAATACCTCAACATAAGGAGCACAATCATGAAAAGGATAATCGCGTAAAGGTCTATCATCTAACAAAAATTTTCCAGCCCTGCCATCACAGGGAGGAAGAAAAAGTCCATAATTAAAATACTGATTTAATTGTTGAGGTAATGATTCAAATAAACGCTGTTTTATATCCCAAACAAATTCATCTAATGGCACTGACAAACATTTCTATACAAATATATTTAAAAGAATAGAATTTAAAGTGTTGTGTTTGGAAGCTCATATTTAAATTAATACTTGCAATCGTGACTGTGTACAAGTACGAAAAAATAAGCCCTATTCAAATACAAGCATAACAAAAATCGAACTTTCCAAAAACTGGCCAATAAATTTTAAAAAATAATTTAAAAAATCCGAGTTTATAAACCAATCAATTGCTTACAAATTTTACGAATTTAAAGCCACAAGGATTCTTACTTTTGGCTTTTTTGGTTTTAGGGTTTGTTATAAAATTCTGGAAAATCTCCGAATATCCGGACCTGAAATCCGAACCAAAAATTTCTCGATATCCTTTTTCGAACCCGGATATCCGAATCAGCCACACTTAGCTTGTTATACATAATTATGTAGTACATAGATATTTTATATTTTTGTTTTTTAGGTTAAAGAATCAAGTTTTTTATTATTTAAATTAGCAAAGAAATATAATACACAGATGGCTAAAGATTAAAGTTATAAAAAATAAAAAGTCAGTACATTAATAATCAAACAATTATTTACTCAAAGTATATTTTTGAATTAATATTTTTTGCATCTTAAATATTATTATTTTCCTAAAAAATAAATAAAAAAAGGTTAAAGCAAAATAAAGGAAGTATCTGCAAGTTCACGGTTACCTCAAAAAGCTACACAAAGCACTTTTAATATAAGCTGAGAAAATTAGATAAAATTTCGTAAAAATGTGCAAAAAACTAAAAAAAGGAGACTAAAACTTAATTAAAGTTTAAAAGAAAATATTAGCTAATATTTAAATGTTTTTCTTTTTTTTTAATTTTTAAAAGGTTAAAAATAAATTAAATTGTTGCTTATAAAAAGAGGAAAATAAATAATTTGTACTATAAAAATTTCCAGAATATATAAATATATATTTAGTTGGTTGTTGTTGTTGATTAACTTAAATTTATGAGTAAGCCCTCCGGCGGCCAAAAGTAATGAAGAAAAAATAAAATAAATGCTAAGTATTAATTGGAGGTATTTGGGAAGGAGGAATGAAAAAAAAATGAGGAAGAAAGGAGAGGAAAAAAATAAAATAAGATACATATCATTACAACATAGCAAGTACAAAACACTTGATTGGTGGCCGAAAGAATTAATTTATAATACCACACAAAAAGTCAGAAAAAAATCAAGTAAAGAATGATACTAGGTAAGTTTAAAATAAATAAATAAATAAATATTTATATGTACGTTAAATAAATTCATAGAAAATCTAGAAGATCATTTAAATAAGGAAGGCTTAAAAGGCATAAAAGATTGGATTCAGTTAGAAAAATTCTTTCAAAGCTATTTAGTCTCATTAAAGCGGTTAATTAAAATAAGTAAACAATTGACGCTCAAATACAGATTTAAGGGTTTGAAATCTGTCAATCCTTCTTTGGGAATATTTTTACTTAAATGGAAAACTAACAAAAATTATTACCATATTTTTTTTCAAAAAAAATTAATTTTACCTGCATTTGAAGTTCGGGAACAAAAATTTGTAAATTTATAGGTCCATCATTTACACCCAAAGTAGAGGCTGTATCCGTTCCAGCAGCCATTTGCATAATTCTCTGATTTTCTATTGTACTTAGAGAATCATCGGCCGTCCCAGTTTGTAATGACAATGAGGGGGATTCGCTACCAGAGGATGAAAATGATGAATCAATGGCTAAAGAAGAAGGAATTGTTGTTGTTGCGAGAGGAGGAAGAAGATTGTTATTATTAAGTCCAACACCGGAAACAGCCGCCGAATTTAGTGCTGCCTTAAATGAGTGGGAATGTGGAGGATTTTGTTGTTGTTGTTGTTGTGAGTGCATTCAAAAATAAAAGAGAATTATAATTGAATTGAATTTAAATTAAGTATAGAGTAAATTTATTCTAAAAAATTAGTAAAAAAATTTATCTGACATCAATTCATAGATAATAAATATACAAGAATTTTTGTGTTTTTTTATTTTAAAAAGTTTTTTTCTAAATTTATTTCTAAATTATTTTAGTAAAAGTTTGGAATTTATTGAATAAAAAAAAAGAATAATTAGAGAAAAAGCTACTTTATAGTAGAAAAAGGGTTAAAGAATTAAAAAAATATTTTTTTTATTTATGAGAAAGATCCGAATAAACTGATAAGGCGTTGGGAAAGAAAATAAAAAAGGGAAACAAAAGATAAATAAATTGAAAAAGAATTCTTTTCTAGAATTAGAAAAAAATATTAAAAGATTTTTTAATTTTATTAAGTTGTATTTTTATTAAATAAATTTAAAATAAAAAAATTAGTTCCAAATTTCTAATATTTATTTTAATTTCCAAATAAAAACGTTGTGCGCATTAAAGAGAAACGAACGGGGAAACTGAATAATAAATTAATTCCAAATATTTATTTGTGCGGGAAAAGAGAAACGAAAATGACTGAAACACTGACTTTTCAAAAAAAAGCGATAAAAATCTGTTTCTGAGGGAATATTTTTGAGGAACTGAAAAAAAAATATTAAAAAAATTATTTTAAATTATTAAATAAAAGTAATAACTATTATTTTAACAGAAAAAAGTTTTACAATTTTATTTATTTATTTCCTTATTTTAATAGATTAGATATTAAAGATTATTGTAAATTATTAAATATTTATTATGTGAAAGTAAATAAAAAAATTGAAAAGATTTTTCAAAATTATTTATATTTATTTATTTAAAAAGAAAAATTAAATTAAGTATAATTTCTGTTTGAATTTTTGATTAAAGATATTAAAAATAAATATAAAAATAATTAAAATATTTATTTAAAATTAAATAATTATTTTTTAGTCTCTCCCTCTCTTTCAATTAAAAAGCTCTCTATTAATGACGGTTGTTGCCTGTCCAGGTTTACAATTACCAGAATTTTTTTGCGATAAAGCAAAGGTAGTAAAATAATATATTTATTATCAACACGCGCCTATAAAATTAGAAAAAAAGCCGCTCATTTAAAGAAAAAGAGAATATATTAAGTAAATATTTGGCTAATTTTGGACGGGGAATATATTAAAAGATTAATTAATTTTTTCATTAAACAAAATATGTTTCGGGAAAAAGGATTTAAAAAAGATATGTGTGGCCAGAATTGTTGCATTTTTTGTGGGGATATGGGTATGAATGAGGGGTTTAATTATTTTTAAATTTTAAAATAAAATATAAAAAAATTTGTTTTGTAATTTATATTTTTAATTTATTTTCTAAAATATAAAAACGATTAAAATACTTGCAACTTAAGAAGGAGAAAGGAAAAAAGGAGAAGGAACATGTTTCTGGATGAAAAAATACAGCGAAAAGGACATGTGTAATTATAAAACGATAATTGTTATAGAGGTGGTGGTGGTGGTGGCCCTTCTTAAAAAATATTTTTTAGAGCTTGATTACTTTCAATTGATTTGAAAGGAAAAATAATTAAAATTTATTTTACTTTTTAAAATTAAAAGAAAATAATTAATTAATTAATTATATTTAAAGATTATTTTTGTTGTAAAATTAAATAAAAATTTACAAAAAAAATTACAGAGAATATATACTAAAATAAATAATTTTTCAAAAATTTATTTGTCTGTCTAAAACTAGAAATATTTTTAAAAATTTCTTCCTTCATTATGCAAATTTAAAAAAAATCAATTTAAAAAAGCAAATTTTCTTTTGTCCATTTTTACTAAAAATTTATGTATTTATTTAGAGGGAAAAAAGTTTTTCTTAAAAATTAATTTAAAATTCCAAAAATTTATTTTTATTTTATTTATTTATTTATTTATTTATTTTTTCTCTCATTTTTTCTCAATTAATTTTCTACAAAAATTCTCTTTTATTTATAAAAACAACCAAAAATGGTAGAACAGTGTCAGAAACTGTTTTAAATTAATGTACGTAAATTGGCCAAAAATAAATAAAAATAAATTGCTACAAAATAAAAAGAAAATAAAAAAAGCAGTTATTAATAAATTAAAGAAGAAAGAAGCACTTTTTTAAAAATAATAATAAACCTGTTTTTTTGTTTTTATTATTAAATGGAAATTATTAAAAATAAAGAGAGGGAAAATGAAATTTAAATTAGTTAATTTTAGCATTAAATTAACTAAATTAAAAATTAAAAGAATTAAAAATTAAGTTTTTTTTAATTTCAAAAATTGTTAGCCTGCCTATAAATTTTGAAAAATTGTGTTTTGATATTTAAAATAATTAAATAAATAAATCTTTTAATTAAAGAAAAACAAACAAATAAAAAATTAAAGTTTTAAAATAATTAATAAAAAAAGATTTTATTAGATTTTAATAGGAGTTTTTTTGATATAAAAAATATTTTTTAAATTAATTTGTATCCCTTTTATTTAACAAAAATTAATTTTAATTAATTAATTTTTATAAAAAATATGTAAATTTTTTATATTTAAAAATGACAATTTTAATTAATTAATTAATTAATTAGTTAAAGCTATAATCGATTATTGAGCGATGGCGCAACGGCGAGATTTAAATAAATAAACACAATAAATAAATAAAATTAAGAAAATGGGGCAACCAATAAATAAATACTTTTTTTTATATTTAATTTATTTGTTGTTGTTGAAGGGCTACGGGAAGTTAGTGGGGGGAGGGGGATATAAAGAAAAGAAAATAAAAAGTATTGCGTGGAAGTTTTGTTAAATATATTTAATATTTATTTATTTATTAGTTTTTAAAAGAAGAAAATTTTAGAGTGGACAAAGACCGGTCAGGCGCTCACATATTTGAGGAGAGGAAAAAGACGAAAAAATTATTTATTTTGGGGGAAAAGAAGTGATCGGGGCCTAAAGACTTTAAAGAAAAGAGAGCACCAATCGAGTGCTTTTTGCGGTAAAGAAAAAATTATTTTGGCAAGAGGACCCCCTCTCCCCCCCCCCCTCCCTCCACTCTTGCGTAAATATTAAATATATATTTTAACTTTTCTTTTGCTTTTTATTTTTGTATTTTTTAAAGCATTTTGTGTGATTGCTTGTATTTTTGAGGGATTTTCTTTTGGTCAGTGGAGCGAGTTTACTTGCGCATTCGGCAGGAAAACATTGAAGACGGTGATTTGGGGAAAGAAGAGGAAAAACTGGAAAAAAGAAAGAAATAATTTAAAATTTAAAATTAAATAGTTAAAAGAAGAACGTTAGTGATTATTTAATGCTAAAATTAATTAGAGTAATTTGACTAAATTAAAATAAATAAAGAGGAAGATAAATTATTAATGAAAATTACTCAAATATTACGCCCTACTTATTATTTATAATTACCCCCTCCCGGTTTACACAATAATTTCTTGAAATCTAATAAAATAAACGAGTCAAGGAAATATGAGGATACATTACTTTTAAATTTAAAAAGTATTTTTGATGGCTAATTGAGATGCTTCAAATGATATGGAGGGTAATGAAAAAAGTACAACTTGGGGATGATAAAGTGCGGATCATGAAGATAAAAGTAAACAATATCGACTGTCATATTTTAAGTAAATTTTAATTTAAGTAAAGGCTTTTCTGACTGGCCATCATCAATAAAGTAATTCTTCTGTCCATTCCTCCTCCAACTAAAAAGCAAACCATCCCCGCGCAAGTCTTTGCTCTGTTATAGTTGCTGTAAAGGGGCCCTTTCTCAGGGGAAAATAGGAGACCGACCTTCTAACTCATCGATCGGTTTTGTAGGGAAATGCAAATAATTGTACATAAAACTGCTAAAAGAATGAAAAAAAGGTAATATTTTGAAGGTGGAAAGGTTGGGGTGATTTATTTAAAATTTAAAAAATTAAATTAATTATTAAAGTTTTGGTAAAAAACCAAAATAAAACAGAAAATTATCAGAGAGATTAATTAAATTTTAGAGAATAAAAAATATTAGTAATGTAATATATGTAGTAAAAATGACCTTGACAATACTCAAGGTATATTTAAAAGGATAAAGAGTGAGATTAGAAACAAATCTAAGATAACTAAATAATTTTAAATAATATTTAATTAAATCGGTAATTTCTTTTAAAAATAAAATTTAAATTAAGAGTTGAGTGATTAAAATTAAACGGGTGAGGGGCAAAACAAGGTTTTTTTCAAACAATAATTATTCCTCTGAACCGTGTTTTGGTCATTCCTTGTTTTGTCCGTTCCGTGTTTTCGCCCGACACGTATTAAACTGTTGATAATTAAGGAATGTTTGATAAAAGAAATTCTAAATTTAGATTTGAAAAATAAAAGTTGTTAAGACAATAAATTTAAAAAATAATTATTTTAGATTTTTATTTTCGGTTTTTTTCCTGGATATCGTTATTAAAACATAGTTATTCAACTAATTTCTAAAAACGATTCACCACACAAATAATTAATTAAAAATAAAATTAATTTTTATTAAAAAAATTTTTAAGAAAATATTTTTAGAAAATAAAATATTTAAAAATTAATAAAATTTAAATTTTAAAGGTTAAAAAAAGGAAAGAAAAATAAATCTAAAATGCAAAGAATTATTTGACATTTTTTGTTTGTTGGAGGTTATAAAAATGGCAATGATTTTTGAGAAAAAAATAATTTTTAGGTTTTAAAAGGTTTTTTTCGTTGAAGAAAAATATTAAAAAATGATGACTGTATGTATATATTTTTGGGAGAAAGAAAATATTTTTTGGGGAAAAGCTTAAAAATTTAGAGAAGGAAAAGGTGATTAAGTTTAAAAATATTTTTAAAAAGAGGTTGTGAAGGGAGGGACTTTTTTTAAATATTTTTTGTCTTTTTCCTAGAAGAAATAGTCAAATGTCACAAAAATTTAGTGAATGAATCAAAAGAATTATTTTTTTGTGAATTTTTTTTTTAAAAAAATTATTAAAATTTAATGATGAATTTTGAAGAGATAAAGAGCTTTATTTATTTGTTATGTTTGTTTAAATGTGGGGGCGATATTTTGATTGAGATATTTTTTAAATTAAGAAATGGAAGGATTTTGTTTTTAAAAACTATTTAAAATTTTGTTTGGATTAAAAGAAAATAAAATTTAATAAAAGATTCGACAAACAAATTTCCTCTCAATTTTAGTACATAATAAAAAATGTTTTGATGAAAATTTGCACTCAATTTATACCTTTTAAATTGAGTTATCCAAAATTTGTTTAAAATTATATATTTTTCTAGCAAAATAGCCAATGGCTACAACAATAAAATTTATTTTAAAAGAAAAGTAAAAATATAGAAAATAAATGTAAAAATTATTAAAATTAAAATAAAATTTCTTTATTTAAAAAGCAAAAATATTTAAATATATATAGTCCTAACTATTTATTTTTAGTTTAAAAGAATGTTGCTTGCTGTTCCTTGGCAACTACCTAAACAAATTTTTTGTCCATTTATGTTTAGCTATTACATATAAAATATTTTTATTTTTATTGTCAAAATATTTTTAAAGTAAAATTAATGGAAAGTTTTCTGAGAGAGGGGGAGATAATTGATTTGGAGAAGGATATTCTTAAAATTAAATAAATATTTTTTTGAAAATTGATTTTAAGGGGATTGTTTCCATTTATTGGCAAACAAAAACCCCAAAAAAGGTAGGTGGGTGGGTACATACATAAAAAGCCTTTATTTGGTTTATATATTTTTAAATCTCAAATTACATATATACACTTTTTCCTTTTCTAAAAAATTCAAGTTTTTTATACCCAACAAACAATCGCAACAGGAAATGGCACAAACCTCAACGGTGGTGGGATAACAAAAAATAAATAAATAATAATTAATTAGATTTATTTGTTTAAATTAATTGATAAAACTTTTTTCCAAAATTTAGTTTCGGATTAAAATTATTGTGAAAAGAAAATATTTTTAATAATTGAAAAATGAAATATTATCATTCTAATCGTATTTAATTTTAAAAAATTAAAAAAATATTTTTTAATTTATTTTTAAAGAAAACTGACCGAATTTAAATTTCTCTCAATCGATGGGAGGAGAAAGAATAAGCGGATATAATAAAGAGAATAAAGAAAGCTAACTCTTACTAAAAAATAAAGAAATATAAGTGGAATCAGGAATTTTATTTGGAGTTGCAAATATTATAATTTGGATTCTTTTTGAATATTTTTTCAATATTTTTGTTGATTTTTAATCTGAATGAAAGAAAAAACAAAATTAAAATTTGATTTCCTTCTCGAAACTTGTAAAAATTTATTTTTTTTAATTTATTGGGTTAATTAATGGAATTTTAAGGAATAATTAAATTTAGATTTAATTATAAATATTTACTAATTATTTACTAATTAATGAAATAGTGTTGTCAGTTTGGTAATTAACTGAAGAACCGATTAAAAGCAACGAAAACTCTTCAAGAATTATTGAATTACTGTCAAATAAGACGTCGCTCTTGAAAATATGATATCAATAGTCAAATCTCACTAAAACACATCCCTCATTTTTCAATCTGATCAACACCATTCTGCATATGTATAACTAATAAAATATCCATAATGCTTAACAACAAAAACATATTTTTTAAGAAATATCAACGAGAAAAAAATATTCCTTTAAATTAAAAAATTATTAAAATTTTTATTTAAAAAAGATAAATGAAAAAATGTGTGAAAAGAATACAGCAACACATCCTGAAAAGCTTATTATGTACTAAAGTCTCTCCCGATAGGTGATGGATGCCAATTAGTTGAATTGACTTTAAATAAGAAGCTAAAAAATAAAATAAAGAAAAGAAGATTTGTGCTTATTAAAAAATAAAAAAATATTTATTTATTTATTACTTTATTTTATTTTGAATTTTTTAGTAAAAATTACTGTAATTTATTTATATTTATGAAAAAAATATATGCATATCTATTAAATTTAAAAAAATACGGAAAAGAATAATTAGTGTACTAAATATTATAATATTTTCTATTTATCAAGTAAAGATTTTGCTATTTCCGAGGGTCTGTCCGAGATATGCCAAAGTCGACGAGCTCGAGAATGTTTGTATTTCTATTTTATCTAAAGTTGAAATACTTTGTAGATGAAGGCGGGAGTGACTGAACCAGACGAAGGTGATCGGGGCCTAGCAGGGCTAGTGCTGACACTGACTTCTATGCTATCATAAGCCGGCTTCTTTACGCAGCAACTTTAACTAATAAATAAAAAGGACTTTTACGCTTTTTAGATTTAATATACGATTTTTTCAATCCCAATTGCATAAGGTGTTTTGACTTATTAAATTAACATAAATAATTACACATAATTTTTAAAAATCATTGTGAATATTATTTTTTATTTAAAATGTGTAGGTGTAAATAAATTAATAAAAAAATTATTTTTTTGTTAATTTATTTATTTGAAATTAAAAATAGATTTAAAAGAAAATTTGAACTTAAAAATTAAATTAAGCTTGGAAAGTTTTAAATATTTGATAACGTAATTTAAAGTTAATTTAGATTTAATATATTTACAATTTATTTACATTTATTTACATAAAATAATTTATTATTTTTAAATTTTAAATTAAAATTAAAAAATAATTTTTTCCTATTAAATTTAGTATTTACAATTTATTTACATAAAATAATTAATTTCACATAATTATCAAATAAATATAAAATTATTTTCTAAAAAATATTTAATAAAACCTTCATTTTATACCTTCAAAGTTACCCTGCTGTGAAAATAATTTAATCAATTGAAGGTGGTTAAAATATTTTTTTAAAATATTTTTCTGACTTTGTGAATTTTTATAAAATATTTTTATTTAATAAAGAATTTTATTAAATTGTCTCAAAAAATATTTATTTATTTTCTCTTTTTTCTCATTATTATCTTTTAATTAATTTTACATTTAAAAAAATATTTATTTAATTTTTTCATTCAAGCTTTGTATGTCAATTAACTCCTTGGCAACGCTTTTATATTTTATATATCTAACATACATATATCCCCTCTCCCAAGTCATTTACTACTTCCATATACCCTAACTTTATTTCTTTTATTTAAAAAATTTTTTGTTAAATTTCTAAATAATTTTTTTTCATTAAAATATTTAAATAATTAATTTCTGATTATTTAAATAAATAACAAATAAACATTAATTTTGTTTTAAATTCAAAGAATCTTTCAAATAAAAGACTAAAAAATTTTTTTAGAATTTTTAAAGAAAAAATATCAAAAGACTATTAAATATTTATTTAGAATTTAATTCTTTTGAAAAATAATCTTTAAAAATATTCTTTTAATTTTTCATTTGTTTAAAGAAAAATTTAAAATGTTTTACAAATAAAAGTGATTGGAAGGTTATTCCAAAATTCATACAAACTCCAAGAGAAATAAATATATATTTCAACTCCCCAATCTCTTCCAACAATTCTTTTTTTAAATTTAATAATCGTTAATCCTTCCTTTTTCTTATTTTATTTTAAAATTACATTTTTTTAAGTTTTACTTTAAATATATTTTAATTTAATTTATCTAAAATATAATTCCGAGAAAATAAAAAAATTGGAAATAAATTTTTTGAATAAATTTAGAAAAAAAATTATTTTTGTATTTTATTTTAAATACAATTGCTTTTATTTAAAAAAGTTTGTTTAATTTAAATAAAAAATTTTTTAAATAAATTTATGGAAAGATCATTAAATTATTTTAATTTCTTCCTTTTCAAATTTTTCTTCCTTCTAGTATGAAGAAGAAAACTTTTCCTTCCAACTTCCATTAACTTTTTCTTTAATTTATTTTTGCTCAATTAATTTTTAAATATTTAAAATCTCCTCCTCATTTTTATTTTTCTGCACATTTAATCTCAATTTTTGTTTTACGTCATTTATTTTAAGTACACTTTAAGGCAAATATTTAGTACTTTTTTTTTTAAAATTAAGTAAAATATTGCTCAATCATTTTATTTATTTATTTTAAGAAAAACAAAAACAGCTTTTAATACTTTTTGACTTTATTTATTTTTCAAAGGAATTAGTATTCCAAAAATATATATTTAAAGATTAATCATCATTTTGTTTTGATAAAAATAAAATTTCTTTCTATTTTCTCTAAAAGAATAAAAAAATTGAATTTTAATTGAGGAAATAATTAATTAATAAAAAATATATTTTTTTTCTAAAAATTTAATATCCCTTCCTAATTAAATAGTTAATTGGTGATCCTTAAAAGAATTGGTTGGGATGATTAATAATTACAAAAATTATTTATCTACATATTAACCAAACATTCTAAATATAAATTTAAAATTATTTAAAGAATCACCGTTATCATATTATAATTTTTGTCAATTTCCTGATTTTAATTCTATTCGCTAAATTCCGCGATTTAAATTAAATTATAAATGTGTAGTTTTAATGTCTATTCGTTTGACGTAATCAATCCTCGAACATTCAAATCTGGCGGAACTATACTATGTTTATATATAAATATTAGTTAATATTTTAATTATTGTTTATAATATTTTTTGAAATTTATTTTGATATTAAACTTAAAGATACAATATTATCTGTCTTTAGTTAGGTAACCATTAATTACCCTACTTATTGTCTGACATTTATAAAAACTATAGATCACGCTGTTATTTCCTAAAATTTAAATAAATTTTTACTTTAAACTACATACATATTTCAAGTAATTACTGACTTTAATCTCTTTTTTTAAATTATTTTTTTATAAATAAATTAAATTTAGAAGAATTATTTTTCTTTTTTGTTTTGAAGTATTCCCCCAAATTAAATATTTGTTTTGCTTATTTTATGCATCATATATTATAAACAATCCAAATCCAATTTTGTATAAGTGGCTTGCTTACTCTCTTTTTTTCCCTTCTTTCCCTTTTTAAATTTCTTCATTTTAGCTTCCACTTAAATATTTTATTAAATTTTTGGTTAAATATATGTATTGTTTCTTTTATTTTTTAATTTAATTTTTAAAAAATAAATTGTATTTTTTTGTAATTTTAATTAATTTTTTATTAAATAAAAAGATATAGAAGCCAGAAACAGTAAAAACACTGGAAGCCATTAATCTGTAACAATTAATTAATTGTCTGTATCAAATTCAATCAATATTAAATATATTTAAAAAGCAATTTATTTATTTAAAATAAGAACTAATTTAATTAATTAACTGAAAAATTAATTGATAATTAATTATTTATTTTATCTTTTTATCAAAAAATGTCCTAAACCTCTAAAATTTCCTTTCAATTAAAATTCCACTAAAATTCTTGATTTAATCTTTTTTTATAAATTTACTCGTAAATTCTTTTAATTCAAAAAACTACAAAAATTATATGTAGCCGAACACAAACTAGTGTATATGTAATTTAATTTAAATTTATCCAAAAATCTCACAATTTAAAAATAAAATAAATAAACATGCTTGTACAAGCAGATATCCGCAGGCATCTTGATATTATCTGTATCCATATCCGTATCCATGTGCAAGTCTGTAAATAAATTTATTTTTTTATTTAAATTAATGATATCATTTTATTTATTTATATACTATTAATAGAACTACAACAAGCATTGCTTATATTAAATTTAGAATATATCTACATACATGTTTTTTGTATATTATCCCCCACAAAATTATTAATATAATACACCTGCTTCTCAAATATTATTTAAAAAAAGAAACAAATAAATAAATATACAAATCTTTATTTACTTTTAAATGTTTATTTTACTCCTAAAATAAATAACTTTAAATAACTTTTTTTAATTTTCTGATATTTATTTTTAAATTTAAATGTACTCAACAATTTAAAGATAAAATTATTTAAAAGGATAATCAAAATACTTTAAATAAATTTAGATATTAATAAAATAACGGGAATTTGTATCTTTTTCCAAAAAATTTTTTTTAATTTCTTAATTTTTTTTCAATTTATTTTTATTTTTTAAATTTTATTTACGTAATTTTTTAGTATTTGAATAAAAAAATTTTCAAACAGAAATTTTAATTTTAAAAATATAAATTAACCACTAATTTCTATTTATCTACTACATAATTATTTATTAAACTAAATTTAATGTAATTAAATGTCTGGACTTTTACAAACCGGCTCAACATTGTGCAGTTCTCAACGATCAACAAACTCTGCACTTCCACAATTAAAACCTATTTTAATGGCTAGAAATTCTTCTCTTGGAGAAAATGTACCTCCTTCTAATGGCTCTTCTGAGGTTTTTAAATAAATTAATTTTTTGAGAAATTTTGATTAAATTTTTATTTAATTATGAGGAGTTTAAAAAAGTATTGTTGAATTTATTAAATTAATTTAAAGAATCGATCACAACAACAACAACAAAACCATCTTGCCCCTCCACCAGTTGCTCCAGACAGTCCTCGACCACAAAAAAGTGATCGTAAGTTTCTTTACTGATATTTAATTATTTATTTGTAATTTTTAAAAAAGAATCTCCATTGGCCTCTGTTGGTTTAACAGTCCCTCTGCCAAGTACTGGTGGTAGTACAACCAAAAAATGATTTTGAAAAATAAATTTTGATATTTAAAAATTTTTTAATTATAAATATATATTCATTTAGTTATTTTAAATAAAACAATTTATCACATAATTTTTATTGTTAAATAAAATGTATTTTTCTATAACAATTAGACCATACCAGAGCGCCACGGGTTTGGCAATTTTGAACAAAGTTATAGCTCGGCGGTACATTGGGCTCGCGGTATACTGACCGGCTCCATTAATTTTTCTAGTTTAATATATTGCAAACTATTTTCTATTTTGATTAAATGGATCTCTTCCATATAAATTTAAAATTCGCAATTAAAATTAATATCTTTTTAATTAGTTAATCTTAAAAAATAAATTTAATTTTCAAAGAAAAAAATAAATATTTTTAAAATTAGATACGAAATTATGGTTACTTTTTGTATTTCCTATAGGTTCTGATTTCCAATCAGTTTTTTTATTTTAAGCATAATCTAATGTGTAATTTAAATAAAATTTTTGTAAATTCAAAATAAATTAAAAATTAAAATTTGTGAATAAATCTTAATAATTAAAAAAAACTTCAATTAGACTCGTTATTTTTTTCTTTCAAAAAATGCTTTTCAAAAACTAATTGACCTTTTGTTTGATTGAATTATTTAAATAATTCTTAGAATATTTTTAGAAAACTTTTTTTTGTTATTTGGCGCCCAATTGTTGAATTTTCTTTAAAAGGAGAGGAAAATAAATAAATATTTTGTACAGAAATATTTATTTAAATATTCCAATAATTAAAGAAAAATAAATTTGTTTTTTACAAAAATTAATTAGAAAATTAAATTAAATTTCTGTTTAGGCTGACACAAAATTTATTTTATTGAATTGACCCAAATTTTAAATTTTTAAATAAAAATAAATTACATACAATTTATGTAAATTAAAATAAAAAATATTTGTTACAAAAATTCTTTTTTAATTTTAAATTTTATTTTATAAAAATTTTAATTAATTTTATTTTGTTTACATTTTTCTATCCCCAGATGTTTTTTAATTTATTTTTTAATTTAAAGACACAATTTAATTATAAAATGATCAGAAAATAAAAAAAATAAATTCTTTAAAGATGTTTTTTAGTAATAAAATAAAATAAAAAAGTTATTTACTAAAATAAAAAAAACTTTCTTTTTTAAATAAAAACAGGTGGCTGCAATCTGAAACATTAGTATTCTTACTTAAATAAATAAATAAATATATATTTATTTTTTTAGTTTATGTCTGGGCAAAAATTACTAAACTATATATATTTAAATATACATATATTCTTTAAATAATTTATTTATTAATTTATTTTTAAAAGGATTATTCTGTCACAAAATTTTTATTTTTTTTTACCCAATCTTCTGTTTTTGACATTCTTTAGCAAAAAAAGAATTAGTAGCTAATATATATTTTTTTGACAATAGCAGCCAATTTTTAGAAAAAAAATTCAAAAAAAATATTTCTGTAGTTGATTCTCTTAATTCTTTAAATTTTTGTTTTATTCATAAAATTCCTTTTAAATTTTTTTCCTTTTTTTGACAAAAAAAAATAAAAAAGGATTTTCTTCGTTAAGACTGAATACTTTAATTTTTTAGTTATTTTTTGGTTTTAAATTTTGTCTATTAAATTATTGAAAATTTTTTCTTCTTTTCTTTAGAAATCTAAAATTTACTAATTAAAACTGATAAAATTTTAAATAAATTAATTGTACAAAATAATGTATTTATTTTATTAGTTTTTTTTTATTTTAAGGAAAATAATTATTCAAATTTATTTATTTTATAATTTTCATACAAAACAATTTTTCGAATATTTAAATTTAAAAACCAAAAAATCAATCTATAAATTAAATTAAAATTTTTCCAAATTTAGACTAAAAATAAATTAAATATGTAAAGCAAATCAATTCGAAAAAGGAACACAAAAATAATTTAATTTTGTAAATATTTATTTAAAATTCCCAAAATTTCCTTCTACAAAAACCTAAAAAGCATAAAAAGGCAGCAATTTTGGGTGAAAATAAAATAAAATAAAGCAAATTAACAGTAAAAATAAATGGGGGAAAAGCGACAGGAAAAAGGAAAAGAAAAAAATTTTTGTTGGTTAGTTAGTTAGTGGTTGCGAGAATTTTTAAATAAAAATTTTTTGTGTCAATTAAAGAAAAGAAAAAGATTTTTTAACCAAAATTCTATTTAAATTTATTTAAAGTTAATTAGTATATTTTTAAAAATTAAATTTTTCATTTTTTTCCTTCTTTGAAAAATTAAAATATGTAAATGTTTTTTTATCTACTTGTTTTCCTCTAAATATTTTTTATTTATTTCAATCACTCCTTCCTTCTCCCTCCTCCACCTCTCCAAATAACTTTCAAGGTTGAGAATGAAAAACAAATAAATTTATTGCGGGAAAGAAGCTTTGGTAATTCTTCGGTTGTCGCCCCCCCCCCTTTTTTTATGTTCTATTTTTTCCATTTCCTATGAAATTTCTATGAATTTTTATATACATTCGAAAGAGCTCTTCGAGCTGAGTCGATCGGGATCCCGGAAAATCCCGTCGGGATCCCGTCCCGCGCCGGTCTCTAGTATCAATCCACCCAGCTCGGATAGCTCTTTCTCTTTCGAAATTATATGTCAAGCAAAAAAGCTCGAAATGGTCAGGGAAACATAAAAAAAAGGGGGGCGACAACCGAAGAATTACCGAAGCTTTTATTTTAATAAAATAAAAATAACTAATTAATTTTTTATTCTTTCCCCCCTTTTAAAAAAAACGAACATAAAGAAACAACCAAATATTTTCTTCTTTTTCATTCCATTTTTTATTCATTTAATATTTTTGTGCCACTTCACACTTCCATTTTAAAATAATTTCTAACAAATTCTTTTTTTTTATTTAAAAAATGCTAAAACAATTTTTTATTTAATTTTTCTTCTTTTTAATGATTTTTTGGCCAAAAATATGAAGAACAGAAAAATGACAAAAAATTTGTTTTTTTCCTTATTTGATAAAAAGCACATTTTTTTGTTTGTTTTCTTTTAACTTTTCCTTTTTATCAAAGAAAAAATAAATTTATTAATTTTTTATCAAAAATTATTTTCAAATTATCAATAAAAACAAAATTCTTTTATTCCCCTTATTCAATACCAACAATTTTAACTTTTATTTTCTCAATTTAGAGACATCCAATTTTGTTTTCCTCCCACTCATCCAAACAAGAAAATCTAATTTTATTTATTTTATTTTATTTATTTCTGGCAAATTCAATTTATTTATTTAATTAATTTTGGGGTTTTACAAACAAAAAATAAAATTGGAAAATTTAATTTAAAAATAGTAAATGCTTTAGACTAAAGAATTTTTATATTTTTTTTTAAATTATTTTTTAATTGAAACCTTTTTTCATTATCTTTTTGTCAAATAAATAAAAGTATTTAATTATTATGAAAAATTTAAAAAATACATATAAACTTCTTGTTTAAGAAATAAGTTTTGTGTTATGTTAAACTTATTTTTTTATTTAAAAAAACTTTGGAAAAATTTTTTAAATAATTATTTTATTTAAATAAAACCCTTATACTTTAAAAAGAAATTCTTTTTTTTTCTTCTATTAATTTTATTTAAATAAATTTCTTCAAAAAAAATTCTTTTTCTTATTTTTTTGCAATAAATAATCTTCGTTTTTATAAAAATAAATTTTTCTTTTTTGATCGTAAAGTCCAAATGAAGAATTGCCTTAGCGATGAATTTCTTTGTTTGTTTTTGTGCGTGCCTTCATATTTTTTTTATTTATTTTAATGTTGAGTCAGCCGGTGGTGGTTGGTAGATTTGCTTTTTCTTTTATTTTTTCAATTCCTTTTCTTTCCCTTTTTTTCCATTTTCATTGCCTTGCTTTTCGTCTGCTGCTCGATCCCCAAAGGATGTTTTTGCTCTAGAAGGTTTTCACATCTTTTATATGCTTTATACTTAAACAAATATATAGGGGAATATATATACCAAGTCAATCCTTATATTGACTTGGTTTTTTAGCTCATTTATGTGGCTATATTATTATTACAATTTTTGCATTTTTCTACATATTTAGAATATTTTTTTATATTTAAAAATGTTTAAATAAAAATAATGGGGATATAAAGATTAGGACTTGATGGGATGTGAAGAAGTTTTAATTATAAAAAGGAAGAGGGAAGGAGGAATATTTCTGAGAATCCAAAACTTTTAAAATTTTATATTCTCGATCATTATTTAAATATTTAAATATCATCTCAATAATACTGTTTTTAATAATTTCTCCAAAAAATATTTTTATTTTTAATTAAATCCAAATTACTATAATTTTTAAAAATTAATTTAAATACCTAACAAATCTTTCCCGTCACACATCGTTCTACTTTGTTGTTCTTATTTTTATTTATTAATTTTATTAAAAATATAACCTGTTTATTAAAAGAAATACTTTTAAATTTATTAAATTAAACGTGTTTTATTTTAAAATTTATCAAAAAAATTTTTAATTAAAATAAATAAATATATATTTTTATTTAAAATTATTAATTAATTATTTTAAATTTTAACACAAATTCTCTCTTTTAACTTTGTAAATCCCTTAAAATAAAATATTTTTCATTTTCTCTTTTCTCTTTAATTTTCCACTATTTGCACCCCCAATTGGTCCTTTTTCGCATGATCGCGCTTATTTAGTTAGTCGTAAATTAATTTTGTAAAATTAAATTGTTAAGAAATATATGTGTTAAATTATTGCCTAATTCTTTCCAGTTGGTGATTCTCGTAAATTTATTTTTGTTTTTTTGTCTTAAAATTGTCTAAAGAAAAAAGAATATTTATTTAATCAGCCAGTTTTACATATTTATTTATTATTATTATTTGCTTGTATATACAATTGCACTTTTCGCTTGGTTGAGATTGTTTTAGACAGCTTTTGTTTTGTTATACTATTTAATAATATTTTTAGTGAAAGAAATTATTAAATAAATAATTAAATAAATTAATTGTTGGGGGGTGATTGAATAAGAAAAAATTTACATCGTTTACCTCTTCTAAATCTCTATGTCATAATTCTGATCGAGATTTTCTTCAAAAAGTATTTTCATTTATTATTCTTTTAATTTAAATAATAATTAAATCTTTTAATTAATTTTTACATTTTCCCCAAAATTATTTATTTTTAATTTAATTTTTAATTAAATATATTTATTGGCTAAAACAAAAAATTTATTAAAATTAAATATTTTTATTTATAAATATTTTTTCCATTTTCATTTACATATTAACTTTTAACACCTTAACTTGACATCATTAATTTGTCATTATTATTAATCCTTTAATCCTTTATTTACGTTTTTATTTTTTAAAATTAATTCACTCTTTTTATTATTTTTAAATATTATTTAATTTAAATAATTATTTTTTTTAACTTTTTAAATAAATTTTTTCAAAAGAAATTATTAAAACTTAATAAGAGATAAAGAAAATTATAAAAAATATAAAAAAGCGATAGAAATGAAATTTAAAAAATTAAAAAAATAAAAATGTCTCCCTTTAATTTTAAAAATTTTAAGTAAAAAATCTTTGGTTTTTTTTACCGTAATCAACTTCGTAATTACAATTTCAAAAAATATTTTTGATTACAACAAATTTCTGATGATCAGATAATTTGTTTGATAGTTTTGGATATTTAAATAAAATCTAAAAATTATTTTATTTAAAAAAATATTTACCTATTTCCTGTAAATCTTTAAATTAAAAAAAACTTTTTTAATGCCTCATTAAACAATTTTTTTATTATTCTCCACATCCACAACTAATTTTTACCTCATTATTATTATTAACATCAAAGAGCATTCATTCTTTAATACCTACATACAAATTTTCTAAGCCCTCAATTAGGCTAATTATTTAAAAGAAAATTGTGTAAATACAAATTTAACACAAATATTATTTTTCTTATTCAAATAAAATTTTTTTAAATTAATTTTAGCATAAAAATATAGTTAAATTATTTTAAACAAAAAAATATTGTTTATTATTTTTTGGTATTTAATTTAAAATAAAGGATTCTTAATTAATATTTAAGTCTGTAAATCCAATCTTTTTAATATTAAAAATCTTCTCTATCATCTAAATTATTCTTTCCCTAAGCTTAACTCGAATTTTAATTAAAATAATTCTTTCAATCCTTTACTCAGAAACGAAGACTGTGAAGGCTGAATTCTTGATTTTTACTTAAGTTTCTTGGTAAAACAAAAAAATTTTTAATAAGGAAGAGGATAAATGAAAAAAGGGTAAACCAACTATGTATGTTTTCAGTATAGTATTTTGTACCAAAGGTTTGTCAAATTTGAATAAGGAGTCGGAAGACTTTGAATTTCATTCAATCCATTAAGTATCTTATTTCGATATTTATTTTTAAAATGTTTCTTTTTTTCTTTTTATTTTTACTTTTCTCCAATATATTTATTTTTATATATATTTAATTTCACAATTTCATGTTTAAATTTCTTTAACTGACCAAAGCTCATTATTTCCATTTTAGACTAAATTAGCTTTTTCCTAGTCAGAAACACACATTTTAGATAAAAAAAAGGTTGGGGGAAAGGATATTTTATATTTAATTTCAGGAAAGGAGAAATGGAAATACTCCTCCCTCCCCTACCTCCTTTCATTAAATAGTTTTAGACCAAAACTAAAATTAATCTTCCTTTTTAAAAATAAATTTTAATTTAATTTATAATTACCAATTTTATATATTTTTGTAAATCTAAATGTAATTGTATAGTTTTTTTGCAAAAAATAATTTACTATTATGTATTTTCTCAAAAAAAAAAATAATTATTTCTAAATTATTTTTAAATTCCATTTATTTTTTTTATTGTCAAGACTTTTTGCCCGCTTTCCATATTAAATTAATTTCCTGACATTTTTTTCAGAAATAATACTATAGTAGGTAGTAAAGTACTTTTATTATGTTAAAAACTCCCCCCCCCCTCAATTCTCATTTCCTCCTTTCCTCACTCTTTGTATAATTAATTTTCTTTTTTTTTATTTTTTACTATTTTTAACCCAAAAAAAGTCGCGCCAAAGTTTTTTTTACTTTTTATATACCCAAAGGGATCGTTTTGTCAAACCTTTGTGTTGAGTGCAATTTTGCCTAATTATTTTTCTGGCTTTTTTTACTATTTTATTTTCTACAAGTTGGCTATATAATAACTGGCTTGCTATATATTTTTGTTTTTCTCAAATATTTTTGTGGTTGGCATTTAAAAAATAGAAAGGAATTGGAAAAAAAATAATTTAGTAGTAAAATATATAAACTTTCTTGCTTCTTTGAAGTTTTAAAATAATTTTTATATTTTTATTTTTAAATAATTTTCTAAATATTTTTAAATATTACTTATAAAATCCATTTAATAATCTAAATAAAAAAATATTTTAATTAAATTAAATATTTAAATATCTAACCCTTTTCAAAAATTAAATTTTTAAAAATTATTTTCTAAAATCCCTCCACTCCCATTTTTCCTTCCCTCCCCAATCCCGGCCATTTCCAATTTCCCCCACTCATTTTTAGCTAAAACCACTTCAATCCACTTTGATTACTTTTAATACTTGTTGACATTTTGCTTTAAACACAAAACAATTCACGCGGTAAAGGCAATCCAAACAAACAAATAAGTAGCGTTTTTACTTAAGATATTAAAGTACTTTTAAGTTTTAAAAAGCTTTTCTTATTTTTTAATTTAATTTTAATATATTTATTTTTATCTAAATTTATCTGTTATCTTTAATTTCTAATCAATTAAATTTTTAATTTAATTACATGAAAAGTTTAATTCTACTTTGTATACTTTTTTTGCCTTTTTCTAAAATAAAAATAAACCTTTATTTAAATTAACTAAATATCCTTTACTTTTTTTGAAAAAAAATTTATTTAAAGAAATATTTCTAAGAATACAATTAAATATTTCAAAGAACACATAAAAATATATAAGTAGGCCAAAGATTTTCTTTAAATTCTTTTTTCTTCTTTTGAAAAAAAATCCAACAATTTGCAGCAATCTTCTCCCAGGATGAATTTAATTAAATAGATAAAAGACTAAAATAAAATATTCTAAAATATTTTTTAAATTTTTATAGAAAAAATCTTTTTAAAAATTCTTTAAAGAATTTTTAACATTTTAATATTTTTTTAATAAATACTTAGCTAATGATTCTAAGAATTTTTTTGAAATTTTAGCAATTTTTGCTAGTAATATTTTTATTTTAGCACGCAAATTATTTATCTACATATCAGTTATCTTTTTTATTTGTATTTCTTTATTGGAGATTTAATTTTCATTAAAGTTTTGTGCAGAAAATTTAATTGCGCGAAACAATTTAAGCAATGAATTCTTTAAATTTGTAGGCACTTGTGCTAAAAAATTATATTTTAGGGTGTACCTAGGGTTGTCGATTAGGCCGCAAAAAATACCGTAAATTGAGAATGTACCTAGAATTAGATCGTATCTCATCTTTACCTACATAGAGTTGAAACTTAGAAGGATTGAACGTATGAAAATACTTTTTTCAATTAGATCTTAAATTCTTTGAAAAATTCTTTTTCCTTGCTCTACATTTAAAAAAAAATTCGTTTTATTGCCAATCCGACAAGGACCGATCTCAATTTTTGTCCCCATTTTGGCTTCTTTCCTTCCCTTTTTTCAATATTTTTTCATTCCACACGGGTTGCCGTTGGCAACGACCACTAGCGCGATTTCATTCTTTTTGGCTGTCCAAAGCTTTTTGGCTTTTTCTCTGTTTGCCAAATACAAATAAGAGGCACATTTGTATATATTTTAGCTGTCAATAATAAAGCTGCGCCTTTTCTCCCTTTACCCTTCATTTTTTCAATATTTAAATATTTTTTAGGATTGAAAAAATTAAGAGAGAAAAGGAATAAATATTTATTTTAACCAAAAACTTTATTTAAATAAAATATTATTTTTTATTTACTCAATAAAATCCTTAAAATATCATTTTTCTTAAAAGTTTCCCATAAAAGTATTGGCAAAAATAAAACTAAAAAATAATGGGTTAACATAAAATTGGCCTCAAGCTTTTTTTTGTTTGTGTGCCCCAGCTGTGTTTCTCTATAAAATATATTTTAATCTCCCTTAAAAATATGGCCAAAGGGGGCTTCTAATCTGGGCAACTATTTAAAATAAAAAAGGAAAAAATATTTATATATTGAGGGTTTTGTCATTCCCCTCCTCCCCCCCCCCCCTTCACTGTTGGCAGTCTTCGCAATTTCCTTTCTATTCACCACTTTTTACCTCTTCCTGTTTTAAATTGGCACAACCTGTGCCTAGGCATTTTTATTTTTGTGTCATTAAATATTATTTTTTAAACGTTTTTATGTTCAATATTTAAATGTAAAATTACTAAAAAATAAATGAACACAAAAAGGATTTCCTTTGAATTTTTATCTTCAATCATTTAATCCTCAATCACAATTTTTCCCCCTCAATCTATCGAAAATAATTCATAGATTATTTAAAATAATTTAATATACTTCCCCCACACTTTTAATTTAAATTTAAAAAATAAATATCAACAGGAAATTAATAAAGATAATTGATATATATTCTTTAAAATATCTAATCCTTTTATTTAATATTTATATTCTTTATATTTAATAATAATATACTTTTTTTTAATTTTCTTTATATTTTAATTATTTTTTTCTCACATTTTTGTGGCATATTTTAGTTTTATATGGAATTCCTTCTTTTCTTCTTTTTTTTCTTCCTGTCATTATCATCCCTTACTTTTTTTTCTGTTTGTTCTTGATATCTAATACTAAGAACACATCTATTTATTCATAAATATTCAATCCTCCAAAACTTTCCCATACTTTTTTTATTTGAAGATGTTTTAATAAAAATATATTTTTAATAATCTTCTTTAAAAATTTTTTATATATTTTTTTCTATTTACCAAAAAACTCTTAGTTTACTTATTTTCCAATTTTGTGCCGCCATTAATCATTTTAAATGAACTTGAGGACTGAACATAAATTATATACTTATTGTTTATATCCCTTTACTATCCCACTCTAACAACCAATGTTTTCTTATAAAGAGAGTAGTATACATATAGCGTTCTCGTTTATTAGAAAAATGATAGTGAATTTATCAATTTGGAGCCAAATCTAATACAATCTGCCTTGTGATTTCCATTCAAAAATTGACTGACACTTTAGAAACCGCTGGTTTTGGCGTAAAAATGAGAGTGGAGTGCAAAATACTTAGGCATTTCCTGACTGACGTTAACGGAAGAGTAATATTCAAATGGGATGGAGTACAATGAGATTTAACTATATCTCTTGCGCAGTAAAAATTTTAGTTTTTTTAGCTAAAACAAAAAATTCTTTTTGCGCAAATAAACATAAAATATTTAGAGAAAGAAAGCGAATTTATTTAAGCAAGTGCTCTACACAAGAGAATTACTATATAGATTAGAAAACCGCGGAACAACGCGCAAGCATACATTGGGGGAAGGTAAAGTTTTTAAAGTCGAGAGAGGGAACACATTCTTGTAAAATGAAAAAAAGAGGCCATTTACTTTCCAGGGTTATTTTCTTGGATTGACAAGGCCGTTGAAAAGCTGTCGAACGGCTGGCAGCTTTGTGAAAATATTTAGATATATACTAGCTACTCTTGTATGTGTAGACTTTTCTATATAATATTTGTAGTAGGCAAATTCCATGAATGAACACATTTCCATAATGTGAAAAAAATTCTTTGCCTCTGTGCTTAACCAACACTTTTGTGTGTTGAGAGAGACAAAAATGTGTGTAAAAAATATATTTAAAGTTATGTCTTCCATAATTTTGTTATCTTAAAAGAAACGTCAATTTGGCATATGAACTTTTTTGTTGGCCATAACTCATGAGCGTATGAAGTACAAATTTTTTCATTTACTAAATGTCATTTATGATATTTATTTGTAAAATTAAAAATAATAGCTTCATTATATTTTTAATTTTTTGTTAAATTATACTTTAATTTTTAAAGAAATATACCTAACTACAAACTTTACTTAAAAGTTTAATATTTAATTATTTAATTAATTATCAATTAAATAATCAATTTATCAATTTAATAATCAATTCTTTCAATTCTTGTTTTTGCGCAATCTTTAGCTCTTCTTTTTATTTTTTTTATTTCAATTAGACAATCACTTCAATTTTTATTTTATTTTTCTTTTTTCCAATCATTTCTTATATGACTAAACACAATATTAATGCATTAAATGACTCACAAGAAATTTTAAGAAAAATATTTTTTTAAAGCATTTTCTTTTTAGAATTTTTATTTTATTTGCCATTTTCTTATCTAAAAAACAATATTAAAATTATAGTTTATTTGTTTTTTAAAAATATTTTTTATTTTTATCTTTAAATAATCTACATACACTTTTTTAAATATTAAATTATTTTTTAGTACCCAAAATTTAATTAGAAATGGGTGGTATTCCTCATTTATTCAATACCTTTATTTTATTTCTCTTAACAATTTCTTCTTTTTGTTTTGGACGACATAAACATTTTCATTCTCGAGTACCAATAATTGATTTAAATGGAGCTGAAGAATTAATTGGAACAATTCGAGAAGATGAACATTTAGTTAATGTTTCCCCTCAATTACGAATATTACACGGAACTGGTGAAATTTTTTGAAAAGAAAAAAAAGGAAATAAAATTTTAAATTAATTCTTTTAAAGGTCCAATATGTCGTTATGAATTAAATTGGGCTGATGATTCTTTAACTGAGCCAATTCCTTTTGAAGTTAAAATACTTGATGCTTCAGAAGGTTTAGCACAAATTCGTCGTTTAAATATTCCTTCTTCCTCCTTTACTCCACTTGATTGTGCTCATCGTTCAGATTATTTGTTGAGGCTAGAGGCTGTTAAATGTGGAGATGAACCTCCAGCAAAGAGTGAAATAACTAAATTAAAAATTATTGTACAAGATGTTAATGACCATTCCCCTGAATTTGATGCTCCTTGGTATTCCTTTGATGTAGATGAAGGAAGGGAAGCACCTTTTGAGATTGCTCGATTATTAGCGACTGATTTAGATTGTGGACATCCTTATGGAAAGGTAATGAAAATTAAAAAAATATTTTGAAAAATTATTGCTATTGGGGTATCAGAATTTAATTTAGAAAACAAAAAGAAATTTGTAAAATATTTTCTGATTAAAATTTAATATTTTCCCATTTCTCAATACAAATATTCCACATTTTCTAAAAAAATATTTTTTTTAAAACAGGTTTGCCGTTATGAACTAACAAATACACTTTCGGACAATCCATTTCATATAGACGATAGAGGAGTTCTTTCAGCTATTCGTCCATTAAATCGTTCACAAGCACAATCACATATTTTGACTGTTATAGCTGAAGATTGTGGAATGGTAATATTTTTGTGGGGTTTTTAAATAAACATTTCTTTAAGCGTCGTTCTAAATCAGTACTTGTAACAGTCAATATTCGTCCAAAATGTGTTGATTCTATTAATTCTGTAACAGCAAAAATTCCAATTAATTTCGTTCAAGGAGATAATCCAAAATATTTACTTCCAGACGCTGAAATAAATATTTGTGATAATTTAAATGAAAAATGTCAGATAGAAACTGAATTAAAGATTTTATCAGAACATTCAAATTCTTTAAATAAAGAATTGTTTAATGAATGTGGAATGGATGAGGGATTAATTGAATTATTGTCTGAAGACAGTAATTGGCCTGTTTTTAAAAATAAAACAAAAAAAGAAGAATCTTCAGAGGAAGAAGATAATGAGGAGGATGAAGAGGAGGATTTAAATGAAATTAATGAAAAAGTAAATGAAGACAAAAATACTCTTTTTGATGGAAAAAGAAGTGTAAGCATTTTTGAAAATTTAAAAAAAATTTAGAAAATTAGTAGTTCTGTTTCCCTATATTTGTCTTTGGCATCTACAGTACCTTCCTTTTTAGCGAATTTAAGGTTGTTCAACTAATACTCTCATTTTCCAAATTCCCTTTTTTCTCCTTTCTACGAATATAAATATATTTTTAAATTCAAGTTAAATTAAAATTTAAAAATTAATTTCATTGTAGATTGATATTGTCGAATCACGATTACCACAAGCAATTCCAGAAAGATTTAGCCTTCTCTTTTCAATGAAGGCAAATCACGGGACAGAAGAACAACAACGTTTAAAACAAAATATTCTTTGTGAATCTGATGCTGATGGATTAAATAGACATCATTTTTCTGTTTATTTACGTCATTGCAAATTGGAACTTTTACTTCGTAGAGAACCGGAAGATGCTAGTGCAGAATTTCGAGCTGCTGAATGGCGCTGGAATGATGAACGTATTTGTGATGGAAATTGGCATTCTTATGGACTTTTGTTTAATGATTTGGATAATGTCCAATTAGTTATTGATGGAAAAGTTTTTAATTCAACACAAAGAAATCCAGAAATTCTTGATGATTGGCCTTTACATCAAGTTAAAGATAAGGTGGGGGAGAAAGTTTGGAAATATATTTAATTTTTGATTACTTCTTTATATGTAGTGGAAACAATTTAAAATACTCCCCTCGCCTCTTATTTTTTAATAAATAATATTTTTATTAGAAAACTCGTCTCGTTGTTGGCGCCTGCTGGCATGGCCGTCAAAAACAGATGGTTCAACACTTTAATGGACATCTTGCCTCAATGCGTATTTGGATTAATCGTGTACAAAGCTTTGAGGCTGTCAATTGTGTACATGGGAAACATGAAGGATTATTAATTAATGGAAAAGTAAAAAATAATAATTATTTTTAATTTAAAAAATAAATGTTTATTTATTTAGAATATCCAGTCTTCTTCTCTTCATTTACAAGCACAATCACCAACAGAAATGGAACATCTTTTACGTTCTGTACAATTTAATATTGACCAATTATTTTCTGGAAATACAAGAATTTCTCCTTCATCAAATTCTGGCAAACGAAAAATTGAAATTTCTGGAACTTTAAAATGCCCAAATAATTTAAATAAACCCTTAAATCCAATATATTCTATTGTGAGTTGGAATTTTGGATTTAATAAATTAAAAATTAAATTTATTAGATTGATGTTAGTAAAGGACAATTTCATCCACAATTAATTATTACTGGTAAACATATAGTTTTTGCTGACAGGCAAAGTATGAGAAATGGAGCAGCTCTTTTACCTGATGTTAAAATTACTGTTACTGAAGGTAATGGGCTCTTTTAATAAAAACGAGTTTAATTAGAGAGGAAAAGAGAGAATTTTCATTTTAATATTTTAATTTCAAAATTTTCAGGTAATGCAGACAAATCTTTCTTCCATAAATTATCTTGGTGTCGTGTGCATATGCGCCCTGCTCGTGATATGGATTTGGAACTATTTTCCTCTCCAACTCTTCTCTTAGAAAAATTAGAATTGCAATTTGTACATGATAAACAAGGATTTGTTTTGAGAGGGGCTGAACACCCTTCTGCCTATGCAGAAGTTTTGGAACATATTAGATATTTTAATTTACGTCCAGAATCGTTTCCACATCGCTCCTATACTCTTCAGGCAAATTTTTTATTAATTTTAACAAAAAATTCTTTTATTCTAATAATGTATTTGGAATGAAAGTTTGTTTGGATTTCCTTTCCTCTTATTTCCTTTTTTCAGAGAATATCCAATATATATTTTTTAATAAAAGAAAAACAGAATTATTTATTAAAAAAACTAAACAACAAAATTTGATTCCATCTCATTTTTATGAAAAAAAATTATTTTTTTTCTTTATAGTGTTCCCTACTTGACGGTAAAATTCTTTCAAATGAGCTCTTTACCACAATGAGCATTGACACCACTCCTGTGTCAGTAAATAATGGCAAAAATAATGAAGAACTTGACGAGGCTGTACAAAAATTAGTTCAAATTTCTGACAAATTAGATAAAGATATTTTGCCTAAAGAGAAGGGAGAAAATAATTTAATTGAGGAAGAATCTCCTTCTATTGTTACTCATCATTTGGGAGGAGTTCCTAGTTACGACCAACTTGGAGCTAATCGACTTCAAAATATTCTGGAAATGGATATGCCTAGACCTAAAGCATTGCTTGGACATCATAGTTATGAAGTCGGTCAGGGAGCTGTTGCTGGTTAGTTTTTGATTTTTTTAAGTAAAATATTCCTTAACGGAGTTGAGGAAACCTATCGAAATTTCTAATTTTCCTTTTAATAATTTAATAATTTAGGTGGTGCCGTAGCTGTTGTTGTGGTTGTTTGTGTTGCTGTTCTACTTGTACTTTTAGTAATTGGAGTACTTAGAATGCGAGATCATCCACTTACAGCAAAACGGCGTCGTTCACGTCGTGATTCTATGGTAACATTTAAAGGAAATTTCATTTACAAAAATTTTTTTAAATTATGTAGTTGGAATGGGATGACAGTGGTTTAATGAATATTACAGTAAATCCATTAGAAGAAATTGGAGGAAAACAATTTTCCACCGATGGACTTGAATATGAGGAGGATGATGATGAAGACGATGATGAAGATGATGATAGTGGTTCTGAAGATGGAGGGGAAGGGTTAGAAAATTTTAAATAAAATTAGAAAATTGTTATTAATTTTTAGTTATAGAGGAGTAGAGCATAGTGATGATGAGGGTGGTGATGAAGAGAAATTAGTCTTGCCTCATGCTGATGAAGGGTCTCGTAAAGGAGGTGCTAACAAAAATTAGATTTTTTATTTAAAAAAATATTTTTTTAGTTGGTTTGGAATGGGATGACAGTACTTTAGATGGACCTTCTTCTCCTGGACCTTCAAATGGTCACACAAAAAAGGGTGGAGCACATCGAGTTTAAAATAAAAATTTTTTATTGAAAAATATCTATTTTTGATATATAAATATGTGAAGAGTTTTTAAATACACGCAATTGGTTATTAAACGATCTCACATTTAATTAAATTGAATCCGAACCCATCAAAAATACTATTATCAAATTTTAATATATTTTTTATAGTCATTTTTATTTAAAAAAAAGATTGCTAAATAATTTAAATAATCTAAAAATTAATCCCCAAATTCCTTCAGTTTTAATTCTCTTTTACCTCAGTCTTGGCACAATTTATTTTTGACCCCTTATATTATTTTCAAAAATATTTACTGTTTTCTATTTAGCAATCTTTTTGAATATTTAATTTTATTTTCATTTATTTTATATATTTAATATACCACAACTTTATTTAAACAGGGCTAGGATTAGAATTTTATGAAATTGCTGTAATTTAAAATCAGATCTCAAACTAGAAATTGTACTTTAATTAGTTATTTGGAAAATTATTTTATATTTTAATTTTGCTTTTTTATGTTAATCCAAGCCCTGATTCAAAGCATTTCTCTAATATTTTTAAATATAACCACCACAACATAAAAAACTGCGAAACTTTTTTCGAAATTGTAGCCATAACTTTCTTTTATACCAAAAAATGAGCACAGAATTTATTATCCTTAAAAATCTATGAAATCTGGATTAAATCTTATACAAGTACTGTACTCAAGACACTCTTTTACTCATTTAACCACATATACTTATATAAAAATAAAATCCATAAAATATAGTAATTGTATCGGGAATATCTAAAATATTTTTAAAAATTTTTATAAGATAAAAAATATTCTTGATACAAATAATTTTCTTTCAGACTTTTTTTTCAACTTTTCTTTTGTAAAAATCTTATTTCGAATAAAAATTATCTATCACAGTTATCTATTGTTAAATGGCAAACTAAAAATCTGTAAAGGCCACACAACCTTTGAAAGTCAAAAAATATTCTTGATACCCCTTCCTATTGCAGAATTTCAGTTACACAATTTTTTTCTTTATCAGAATATTAAATAATTAAAAAATAACAAAGGAATGTTCTTGCACGACAAAAAATAAAATAAACTTTTCAAATTATCCACTCAAATTATTTTTGTAAGCAATTGCCAAATCCACTTCAGAACCAGTTGGGCTAGGCGGTGGACTTGAACGTGGCTTCTTGATATATTTAACGCATTCAATTTCTTCTAAATCATCGCTCTCATCATCAGCATCATTATTGGTGCGAGAATACTTGCTGGTTGTTTGAAAAGTTGGAGTAGCTGTAAATTAAAAATTTGTAAAATATGGAATTAAATTCTAAAAAACAAACATCTTTCGGTTCCAATATAGACGCTCCTTTCACGCGAACGGCTATTCTTAAGAATTGATTTGAGACCGCTTGGTTGATTGGAAGGCGGCAAATAACCGTAATGTAAACGTGGAGCTTAAAAATTTAAATAAATATTTTCATGTTACACAAAAGCAAATTACTTGTACAAATTTGTGAACTACTCGGAAGGTTATTCACAACATTTTCTTCTTCGTGATTATAGCTCTCATCTTCCTCATTGTTATTTCCTTCATTGCTTTCCTCATTCTCTTCAAAATTATCATTCTCTTCATCGCTTACATATTCGAGTGGAATTGTTTTCATCTCGCGCTCGTCATTTTGAAATTCCTCATCAGGCTCCAGTACTTCAAAGTTACTAAATATAAAAAATAAAGACTAAAGTTCAACAAATGTAAAAACCCCCTACCGTTCTCTCTCCAATTCGACCAATTTTGATTGGCTATATCGACCATGAATGACCTGAGGCAATTCAATTTCAACAGGAAACAAGTTATATACTATTCGTAAAGAATTCATTTATAAAAAATCACTAAAATTTATTTAGAAACATAAATGTGAAAAAGTGATGGCGAAAAGTGGTAGGTAGTATTTATGTAAAAATTCCTTTATTAAAATTTGATACAAGCTTCCAAATGCAACTTAACAATAAACTCAAATTTACGTACGAGACAAAGAAGATTAGTAAACATTTTGGACAAATGTGTTATTGGGCACAACGCCAAGCAAGCCACTTCGCTACGGTCGCCGCGAGCGAAGCGGTTTGAATTTGGAAGCTCGGCTCAAATTTGTCAACGCTAATTTTTGTATCATTCGATTCACAAGGAACCCTCACGAATTGTATGTGAAAATTTTGTATTTTACTTTACAACATCGTGTAAAGCAGGATCGCTTTTCTGGCCCTGATCCCAAAATTAAAGTTATAGGGGCTCTTGTCCAGTTTATGCGTCCCATGGAGATTTACGCGTCCCATGGAGATTTATGCGTCCCATCACGATTTATGCGTCCCATGGCGATTTATGCGTCCCATAAAAATTTTATGCGTCCCATGACGATTTATGCGTCCCATAACGATTTATGCGTCCTATGAAATAAATTTAAAAAATTTGAACAAATATTGGTCCCATGGATGGGGGCAGTTCGACTGGAGAAAGTTGTTCCATGGCTCGGAAAATTTGTTCCAACATTTGAGAACAAATGGTGATTTTGTTCCAAGAACTGGGAACTACAGATCAAGTCATGCGAGAACAGGAAGTCTGTTCCGACAAACATGAGAGTGTTGCAAGAACCGGGGAAAGTTGATCACAGATCAGGAAATGTTATTAAACTAACGGGGTTT
Source organism: Meloidogyne arenaria (assembly GCA_036172955.1). NCBI lineage: Eukaryota > Metazoa > Nematoda > Chromadorea > Rhabditida > Meloidogynidae > Meloidogyne > Meloidogyne arenaria. The sequence goes on along the minus strand of JARQAB010000046.1, from coordinate 1,902,373 downwards.
GTTCCATGAAGGCTTTGGTAAAGTTGTTCCTCATCACCCTTGTTTAACATTATCAGAATTTGAATAAATTTTTGTCGCGGTACCTTGGGCTCGAGGTACCTTGGGCGGCGGTACCTTGGGCTGCGGTACCTTGGCCTGCTCCCGGTCCCATCACGATTTATGAGTCCCTATGTTCTTCCATTGTTATTTTTTAATTTCTAATATTTTTTTTTAATTTTTTCAATTCATTTCATGGGACGCATAAATTCTCATAGGACGCATAAAATTTTTATGGGACGCATAAATCGTCATGGGACGCATAAAATTTTCATGGGACGCATAAATCGTGATGGGACGCATAAATCTCCATGGGACGCGTAAATCTCCATGGGACGCATAAACTGGACAAGAGCCGTTATAGGGCCTCAAAGTTTTGGAGCGGCTTAGTCCCCTTCATCTTTCATATTAGTTTTACAAAATTTTCATGTACATTTCGTGAGTCCCGTTAGCTCTTTCGATTGACATATAAATTGTCCAAATCTAAAATCGCCCGGTAAAGTGCACTCGGCCGAATATCTTCGTCCCTCAAAGCTCTCCTCGACGTGAAGACAAAGAATGTTTTTTATTTAATAAAAAACATTTGCAACAAAATATTCCTACTTTAAAGTCATAACTTGGCTAAAGAGCGAAGTTAGCCACTCGGAAAATGAAAAAGAAATATTTTAAAAAAGTGTCCTCTCTTTTCAAAAACATTTATTTTCGTAAAATCATTAACAGTACAAAAAAAATCATTTACACAGAAACAATATATAAATTATTTACTTATTAGAAATACGAATTCATATGGACAAAAGATGATGATAACAGAAAATTATAAAATGGGAAATGATATGTAAAGTTATTTACTGAAATATTCGGTTAAACATCTCTAGTGTCCATAGAAATCTGAAAACTTGAAGGAGAAAGCATCTAGAATAAAATATGTATTATGGATTCACAACTAATTCAGGCTGAAGAAACGGTCTTTGAGCGCTCCACTGGTTTTCGTTCCTTTTGGGCGTGATTTATCTGATAATAATAGTAAAAATTAATTTTGTTAAAAAATTAAATTACCTTGTCTCCAAGTGAAAGCGCCATTCCTTGCGATTTTGCTCGTATGCGAATATGTCCAATAATTGGACTATTAGTATCCAATGGGTCAGATTTCTCAATGCTTACATTCGCCAACGCGTCTTCACCAAAAATTGAATGAGCACAGAAATTGGCAGCAAGGAAACCACAATCACCCTCTTAAAATAAAATACAAGGAATGAAGTTTATTAAGAACCTAATGCCGCATCTGTAGTTAATAACTTCATGTTTGTTTGCGCTGATAAATGCTCCAAATATTGTCGTAAATCGATTATTGGAGTGATAACACCGACCTTAAACTTGAAAGTTAGACAAGATATTCTTTCAAATTACTTTATTTTCCCATTCAAAGTCGGCCCACATCTTTCTAAACTCAGTGTCAGTACAAGTCCCTGGCACGATGTAATCCTAATGAAAAATTATATTTATTAAAATAGGAAAATAAAACCATAATGTCAATGTGGATATCTTCTAAATAAACACAATTTCTATCTGATGTTGAGCCGCGCACATCATAAGCAATTGTAGAGAAAATTACACCATTTTCAGTTGAAGATACTTTTACAGTTGCCTTAAAATTATAATTTAGAGTAAAATTAATCATGAATAATTATTTCAATAAAAATAATACCTTTATATTAGTAAAGTCATGTGGTGCTAACGTTACTGGCGACGGTTTGTCAACCAGTTTAAGATCTCCAACAGTGGAAAGCTCTAATGATAAATTTTGAAGCGTGTCGGCAGTCTGATTCACTATTAGCACGTCAAGAACGATATCATATTGATTAACATTGACGTAAGCCTCCGCATAAACTGAAAAAAGTTGTTTTTTCCAAACTTGTTATTTTGTCAAAACCTGGGTCTGAGAAGCCAGCAAGCTGGATGACTTTACCAAGTTTTGAGGTAGCAAAATCAAATTTAGAGGGTTTTGGTGCCGTTCCCAGTGCTTGGGATAAAGATAAATCAAAAAGGTTTGTCCCAGTCACGCCTTCAGAAACACGTGTAGATAATTGAGTAAACATAATTGTTTTGTCAGGCTTAAATGAGAACGAATGATCAGCAAAACAAATAGGATCACCTGAATCACTTTCTTTTTGGCATTTTTCATTTCAGCATTCTCGTGGCGATCAACATCTCCCTTCGCCTGTAGCATTTGCTCTAATGAGAACCGACATTCCTCAAGGAAGCCATTGACAGCCTCGGGCCACTGTTCCACTATTAATCGAATAGTTGTTGACAAACGATCAAGATCGTCTTCTGTGATTTGTTGTTTACATTGGCCAGACTTGCCCAAATGAATTATGTTAGCAGTTAATAAAAGCGCCTGCCCAGCAATTTTGTTAACAGTTGTAGGCACTCCTATGGAAATGAATTAAAATGTTTTGAATCTTTTTAAACAAAACCTTTGTTCAATTCTGAATAACGAAGTACTAATTTGGCCAAATCGTTAGCCACAGCTGAAGCAATAAAGAAATTTCCATCTAGTAACAGTTTTTTAAAGGCTGGCTTATCGTTGTCACCAACATTTTGAGTCGTAGTCGAAAACATAGCTGTTTGAGTTGCATAAGTTCCATCAGCAGTAATTAATTGGCGAGGCTAAAAGTTTAAAAATTAAAGAAAAAAATAACTAATGAACCTTATTTTCACCCATCTGTTTAGTAATACTCGTTTTTTGCTTGTTATCATCTGATTCTAGTTCTGAGGTACCTGTGCCATCAATTAGAATCTCGCCTAATGATTCTTGGACCAATTCAAAGACCTTTGATATTGTTTCAGATTGATCACTATATTCACCCAAAATCCAAAGAGTAGAGCGGAAAATATTGGCATTTCGAATTGATGGAAAAACATCCTAAAAATTAACATAGAATTTTGTTTGAGTACGTTAAATAAAAGAAAAATCAAATAAAAATAAATTAACCAAAAGTAACTGAAGAATATGTTGTCGTAAATGTGGTAATCGCTGTATTGCCTCTCTAATAAACAAAAGAACATCCATTGCTGCTGCTTCAGATTGATCTGAAAGAAATTCCACGAGTACAGGAAAGATTTGTTGTGCAACATCAGGAAATTTAATTGTAGCACTATGAAGAGTTCGGACAAGCAATTGCCTATAACGACCAGTATCTTCCAATTGATCATTATTTGTCTTATCAATTTCCTTTTTCATAAACATAACCATCTCATTAACGTTACGTGATGAAACTAATTCCAAAGCAAGTTGCAAAATTTTGCGGCGAACTTCATAATCTGTCGTAGAAAGCACACGAAGAATGTCCATAACTAATTCCTGGAGAACTTTGTCATTTGGTAATACTTCACGAAGGCCAACTAAGCGGTCAAGGACAATTAGCTAATAATACATAAAATATGAGATTTATGTTAGTTTTAATAAAAAATACTTTAACATTGTTGTCAGATTCTTTTACAATTAAATCAATATAAGTTGTAGCCGCCGCTTTGATAGCAGCTGGTGCAGAACTTAAAGTAACCAAAGTCCCAGCAGCCTCATAACGAACAGATGGAGACTGGGATTGAAGCAAATTGTATACACAACGAATGAAGCGGTTCCTCTCAGCAGGATCATTATGACAAACCTGAAAAAAACATAAAATAATCATTTTTAAAAATTAAATAAAAAACCTTATAAATTAACTCGACAATAACAAGTTGAAGAATATCACCAAAGTGTTGGACTTGATCAATACAAACTGACAAATAATCAAGTGCGCGTTGTTGATCAACATGAAGAAGCATTATAAATGCATTACGCTTGCAAGAAGCATCCTGCTCAGATTCCAAAAGCTGAGAAATAACTTCAGGCGCATTAGGAACAAGAAATTCAAAATTTTCTGAATATTTTAAGATATTATTGTAAATAGACTAATTGTAAGATATACTGTAGATTGTAAATAAAGCCAGAATAGCATTTCTACGAACATAAGAATGTTTATGTTCAAGGCATTTGAGAATAGAAGGCATTAAAGGCTCCAAAAGTTCAGGTTCACGCAATTTACAAAGGAAACTAAAAAAGATAAAAATATTTAAAAACAACAAATTACCGTAAAGTAGATCCACGAACATACTCATTTGGATGTAACAAATCTTTACGATAAGCATCACAGACGAGAATCATTTCTTGCAATAATTTTCCGTCTTGGTTCGTCTAGAAATTATTTCTACAATTAGCAATTAAATAAAATAACCTTTGGCAATACTTCCCAAAAATGAAGCAATAGCTTTTTAAGAAAATGATCGGTTGATGGTAGGCAAAAACGAATAACATACATCATCAAACTTTGACTTATCTTTTCCCCAGATTGAATCATTAAAATTAATTTTTTCAAAGCCTCAGTCTTCGCTTTCGTATCACCTAAATTCTAAAAGTAAAAACTTAATAATAACTAAACCATGTTCAAATTTATCTTTCAATTGAGCCTCGGAAGGAAATTCAACATCATTAGGCACGTTAATTAACGAATAACAAGGTTGCTCACCAGAGGTCATCATTTTCGAAATAAAATTTTAATATATTCTTTTAATATAAATCAACAATAAGTGCTAAAAAAGTTAATAATTATTTTATGTCAGCCACGTCAACAAAATAAATGAAAAGTTTCATCTGCAAACGCAAAAAGAGAATAAAAAATTATGACCAAAATTACATTCATTGGCAAAAGATAATTTTGGCGAATTGAAATATTTCCTACAATTTTACTCTAAAAATTTTCAAAATCGCAACAACGCGTTATGAAAAAAAATCTCCAAGTTCTATTTCGCTTTTAATTTTTTTGTCATCATTGGTGTTATTTTTTATTTTTAGTGATAAATATGGATAAAATAAAAATAAAAAGTTCATTTCTTATAATTTCTGGTTATGAATTCAAAATTGCTGCTGAAAAGCAAATTGAATTGTCAAGCGAATTTTTAATGTTACCTGTTGATACTGGGAGAGAAACCATTCTTGCGTCACTTTCCTTTAAACATGTCATCAATGTGGAGGTATATTTTTCTTTTTTATTTTCAAGTTGTTTAAAATTAGTTAATGGATAATTCTGAACAAAAAGGAGCTGGTTTGACTCTTCATGTCAATAATTTTATGATGCAAAAGCTTCAACATTATTTGGTAGTGGAAGGCAATAAATTGATGGATTATAAATGTTCATATTCACGACATAAGTAAGCCTATGATTTAATTTAGTCTTTGTTAGAACACTAAATATTGCTTGAACTTTTACGCTATTCTAAACATGATGAAATACCTATGTTTAGGCTCATTGTATTGGACATTCTTAACTGCGACTATGAGAATATGCATCATATTCGTCAAATTCTTAGCAATGCAAGCCTTTTTCATCACAATTATGTTGTGCAACAAATGAATAAAAATAAAAAATCTAAATTAGAAATTGCTGTTCAATTTGTCGGTATGTTATCGCAATCTTCGGTTTTCTTATTATTGTTAATTTAAGGACTAATTTCACACAATCAATGGTCAGTTCTTCTGAGTATGCTGAGTGATACAGGTTTCTATAAACTACTAGATACTTATTCCCTTCCCCTCCATGCACATTTATTGATGTACAAAATGGTCAGCCATTTCTTATTTGCATAATTTCATAAAATTGACCTGTGAATTCAATCACTCTTCCTTTAATTCGGACATCTGTTTTTGGATGTTTGTCTCACACATTTTGTCCTTCCTATTAGTAAATGACTGAATAAATCGATGTTTATTTTTATATTTAAAAACGATTACAAATAAAAAGCGAAATTATTCAAGGAAGAGTGATTGAATTAATGATGCCAAGGGTCAATTTTTTGAAATTATGCAATTAATAAATGACTGACCATTTTGTACAGCAATAAAAGATTGTTCAGGAGGTAAGGGAATAATTACCAATGACTTCATATTCTAAATTCAAATCTCAGGGCTTGTTGTTCCCATAAAATATGATCGACACTCCCAACGTATTCCGATAATTCCAATAACGCAAAACGATCATGGATACATGTCTGACCCAAGAAGATTAAATAACAATCATAGCAATATTATTCAACAACATCAACAAACTTATCTCATACAGCAGCGCCCACCTACACCTCCACAATCGATTGTACTGAAAGCGACTACATATTCTGCTCCAGGATTTATTACTGAAAATAAGCTTGTTCCTCAACATTTGCTTTCTAAAAAAGTGTTGAATGACCATATCTTCAATGGTAATAATCATCTGCAGCTAATTGATGTTCAGCAACCTCATTCGAGTTTTCAGCATCCATCAGTCTATCAAGTGCAGCAAACGGGTTCTCAACAGCAACAATCATCTCGTCAACATCAGCAATCAGGTTATTAACGGCATCTTTTAGTTTATTATTAACTTATTTAGATAATCAGCAGCCACAACCAAGTTATCTGCTTCAGGACGGAATTATTACTACACCAGAGAAACCATTGCGCGTTCATATAAAACAGCAACAAAAAAACAAGAAGCAGAAGCCAACAGAAGAAATTCATTTGTCTGATGATGAACCGGAATTGGTAAATTATTTGTATAACTTCATCATTTATATTGCCTGCTTTTTTTGTGATTTTGGTTTACATTTTTTTTCTTTTAGGGATTGAAACCTTGTTCATCAAAATATCTCAATGATGTTTTGTTTCGTTATCCACAAAATGCTAATGATTCCTGCTCGGTACATAAATCTGATCTTAAACATCTTGCTCTTGATGTGATGTTGAATGATACCATCATTTACTTTTACCTTAAATATATTCATTATAGGTTTCATTTACCTTTAAAATTTAGTCTCATCCTTTTATCTTTATAGTCTTGTCCCCGAAGACAGGAGGGATCGGATATACATTTTTAACTCATTTCTCTTTGAAAGGCTTACACAGGCTCCTGCTCATGGAAAAACGCAGGTTACACTGGCAACGAGAATAAAGCGGGTATCTTTTTTATTTCTATCTTTAATCCTTTAATTTTAGTAGTCTTTTAGGTTGTGTTCAATTTTCAAGCAGTTAAGAATTGGACAAAAAGAGTTGATATCTTTTCTAAGGATTATGTCGTCGTACCCATAAATGAAGAAATTCACTGGTAATAGCTTTTTTTTATATTTACACCTATTTATACTATTTCAGGTATTTGGCTATTATTGTCAATCCTCATGCTGGCGTTTTTGATATGGATGGCGAGGCAAAGTATAATCCATCTGATAGCTCCGGACCTTTTCTTATTGTTTTCAATTCGGTATTTTTATTTCCTTTTGTATTTAATATTTTTAAGTTAATCGATCCGGCACTGGATAAACATCTCGATGTTAGGCAACAACTGAGTGAGTACTTACACTTAGAATATGCTGACAAACATAAGAAGGATGGAAAATACTTTAAAAGGGAGTCACTACAGGTCATCCAGCCTACTCTTATTCCTCAACAAAAAGGATATATCGATTGTGGATTATTTTTGTTGCATTTTGCAGAGCTTTTTCTTGTCAATCCTCCAACGGTAAGAAAAATTATTTAAAAAATTTATTTATTTTTTAGTCGATTTCGAATCGTGCTTCATTTCGATGCTGGTTTCGTGATTTCCAGATTCAGCATAAACGGAATCAAATTCAACAAGTAATTCGCCAGGTGGCACCTCATGTGAAACCTTCAATGTTTATCTATCAGCCAACGCCTAATATTAACACAAAAAAGACTAGAAAATCGAAGAGACAACAACCCCTTATGGAAGGTTAATACTTTCTTTATGTATTTAGTTTTTTATTTTTTACATTTAGCATTCCCTTTGATTGGTAGAGATCGGCGTCAAAGCGAATCTAGAGTTAGTGAGATTGCACGTGATCCTCGTTTTTCAGTTTTATATCGTCCCAGATCTTGTGATTCTCTTATCGCAGAGAATAAAGAGAGGTTATATTTCATTTAATATTTTTATATATTTTAACCTTTCAGGCCTTTAGTTCTTCAGCCTCCAACTATTTCGGAAATGAAACGTTACAAAAAGATCAGGAACCCTTTAATAGATGGGATAATTTAGTAAATGAGTTATTTTTTAATTTTATTGTTCAATTCCTCAGTTTTTATTTATATAAAACATTTTTTACTAATTCTTTTATCATTTTACATATTTATTGTTATAAACTACCTATATCAATATTTTTAATTTTTCTTTAATTTTTTAGCAATTGGATTTTAATTTAGAAATGTCAGATCCTTATTCTTTGCATGGAGGTACTGTCGTTGCAATGCGTGGAAAGGACTGTTTTTGCATTGCCAATGATTTGAGATTGGGCAGTCAAATGAGTACTATTGCAACTAACGTTCAAAAGGTTCTTAAGGCTTTTGATTTAAAATTTAACTGTTAAATTTAGGCCCATCTTATTGGGGACAAGCTTTTTGTTGGTCTAACTGGTTTTAATTGTGACACTGCTACGTTTGTGGATAAGATTAAGCAAGCTAAGACGTTGTATGAACTTGAAGAGGATCGCCCAATGAAGCCAAAGGTTTAGAGTGATTCATTTAGAATGTAAGATTTTAGGTCTTGGCACATCTTATTTCAAATATGCAATATCAACGACGTTTTGGTCCATATTTAATTAATGTCTTGGTCGCTGGCATTGATCTAACATCAAAAAAACCATTTATTGCTGGCTCGGACGCTGTTGGCGGCATGTCAGAGTTCAAAGATTTTGTATGTGTAGGTGCAGGTGACGAATTTGCATTGGCCTCCTGCGAAAGTAAGAATTTAAATATTTTAATTAAAATCTCTTAAATTATTTTAAGCTTTTTGGCGTCCTGATCTAACCGCTGAACAGTTAACTGAGGCGACTGCACAAGTAATGCTCGGAGTCATTGAGCGTGATGCGGCAACTGGATGGGGTGCTATTGTTTATACGGTCACACAGAGTGGAATTACTTCTCACGCACTCAAATGCCGACTTGATTGATTTATTATGAAGAATCAAGAATAATTTTTTGTTGATCAAATAAATGATATATAATGACCATTCAATATTTGATTATATATTTCAGAGTAAATTTTTTTGAATATATTTGCTGTTTATTATATGTAAGGTTATACAGGAATTTATCTACGTATACATATTTATTTTCAATTGAAAAATTTAAAGTAATGTTCAAAATTGTGCAGCGAGGTTCTGAACATGGGAGTGATCAAGAGCAGCCTTATCCCTCTAAACGGTTACAAGGGTCGACGAAACAAGGTTCTGATAGCGTCAAGAAGGATTCTGGGCACGAAGGACAAAAATTGACTTCAACTGAGCAAATTAAGAAGAGTTCGCCTCAAAGTTCGTACTATAATACATCAATAAAATTTTTTTATGTTAGCGCCGTCATCTGTTTTAGGATCCCCACAGATGGAGGCTTCAATTCAATTAATTGACGATGAACTTGAATTGCTCGACTCGATTAAGGTTGGATTAATTTATTGGTAATTTAATCTCGGTACTTATTAGGAATTTATTTGTGATGGGAACAAGAGATATACAGTCGTTGGAGCGATTGGATCTCAAGGTTTGATTCATTTATTATTTTAGTTTTCATTCTTTTATTTTAGGAACTGGAAAATCTACATTTCTAAGTTTTTGAGAAGTTTAATTTTCATTATATTATTTTCCAAGGCATGTTGGCTGGTAATGATACGATGGATATGTACAGGTGTCTAACATAAGTTTAATTAAAATGGATCACGTAATATGTTTACAGGCAGTATATTTTCCGCCCCTGTGCACGAGAAGCCGTAGAATCCTGTAGATACCAGACAACAAAAATTTCCGTTTATATTGCTCCTAAGACTAGAGTATTTTTTCTAGACTGTCAGGTAACTTTGCTTTCATTAAAACTAAAAATATCCTTCAAGCCATTGAACTGTGCGCCGTTATTAGAGGATACCAGTCATTCCTATAGAAGTAGAGCTGGACCAATGGAGAGCTTAGAGCTCGAGGTGAATTTCGAAAGTTTGCCGGCTAAAATTACGTTCAAAAACATTTAAGTCGCTTCAATTTCTGCTTCTAATTGCAAATGTCTGTCACACTATTTTTCTTTGTGTTGATTGGTTTATTGATATGAGTATAATTCGGCGACTAATGCGAGTTGAACTTTTCCCTCAATTTTTGAATGTCAGTGAAAGCGTCAATTTAGGTAATTTACTTTATAATTAACTCTGGCATCGAGTGCTTGCAAAATTTAGTCATTCTACATCAAAGAGTAAGGCAACAAGACTGTCATCCTCTATTGGTCAATGAAAGGATGAGATTATTAAATGGTATATTTGCCGGAACTATTTTCAATGTAAATGGTGGATTGACACTTGCTAATTTGGGGTTTGATGTTTATCAACAAATTGAATCAAACGTGAATTATATTCTAATGGAAGAAATTAAACCAAGAACAAGAACCGAAATTTATTCACCAGGTGAATTAAAAGATAAAAACTAAACTGATGAAATGCACCTTCTCTACTTCCAGATACATTTTCTCAAAAAACTAATTCATTGGAATACGCAACTGTTTTAAATCGGTTGCGCATAAAATTGCACTCCTTACCAAAACGTGAACTTGCAACGACCGAAGGAAAATGGTTTTCTTATTTGGTTGAATGCTGGGCTAAAATAAAGTTAGAACTTCTTTCAATAACTGAAGATGGATGTACAATCAAACCGAATTACCTAAAGGTGGATTTTTAAACAATTAGTTTTTGAAGGAATTGTTTAATTATAGGCCCAATCCGATAGTGTCAGATTAGCATCTGATAGAGATTACTCAACAGAGGACAGGGAAATAAGAAATGATGATGTTATCGAAAGATATTTGGCCGTGAAATACCAATATAACAAATACAACGAAATCCCAATTAAGAGCTCTCAACACCAACAAAGAGAAAGGGAATGGAAAAACAGAGTATTTGAAAAAACTAGATCCTCTAAATAAAAATACAACAATGTACTGGATTAAAATTTATTTTAATTTACAAATAAATTTATGTTTATAAATCAATCGAGCAGGACGTGATATAATATAATTATTTTTTGTAGATTATGGTCGTTTGCTACATAAATATATAACAAGGCCATAATATAATTAAATTGCTTAAAAATATATACATTTATGTAGCAGTCCATAAAATGATCGCAAAAATTCGAGTCTAAAAGCTGAACAAAATCCCGCTTAAGAACTTGCCCACGCCTCCAACTCAGCCATATCATCGTCCTCTTTAGTCTTAGCCTTGGCTTTTGGTTTGTCTTTTGGCGCATCTGGAAGTTTATCGGTCACACTACTAGCAGGGATTGTACCAACATCAAGAAGTTTTTCATTAATCTCCTCCTGAAAAATATAAAAATGTATTCTATTAGTTCCAGCAAGGTTATTTTTTCATATTTTATTTTCAACTCGACATAGGGAAAATTTTAAGCTAATTAAATCTGAACCTCTTGTATATCCTCAAGTTCCTTGAGCAGCTCGTCGTCATCTATATCATTTTGTAGTCCGGCCGGATTGGAAATTGCTTGAGTAATTTCATTAGTTACTTCCTGACTCTCTGCAATATCCTCCATAATATCGTGAACCTTAAAAATTCATTCATAACAATATATTAATCAGGAAAAAACAAGCCTTGTCAACATCCATTCCTTTATTTATATTTTTCAAAGCTGCAGAAGTAGATGTCAAGACACCAAAAACTTCGGAATGCAAAGATGCATTCTCCAAAGAGCTTTTTTGATGATGGATCGTATTTAAGATACCCTCAATTTCTTCCAGCTTTTTCTCATGAAATTTCTTCTCCTTAAGAGCCTTCAGAGCCGCCCGTTTATTAGTGGTGGCATGCTTCTTTGCAGTCGCGATAGACTAAAAATACGACGAGAATTAAATTTTAAAAAATTTGGTACTTTCAACTAACGCCTAACATTTTACTTTCCCATTCGACTTTTCGTACTCCAAATATCAAAAATGATAAAAGGGATTAAATGGAAATAATTTTAAAGGCCAAACAAGATAAAACACACACTATTTACAAAAATTTAATGTTCTGGTATTTTTATTTTTTGAGTTGGAAAACAAGTGGAAAGTTTACTAATTTACATGAGCTTATAGTAATAACCTAGTCATTCCCCAGGAAAGCTCAAGGTTCAACAAACATAATTTTACAAACCTCTTCAATTTTTTTTCCCAAAAATTCTTGTTTCTTAATTAACATTTCTTCCATATTAGCAATCTTCTGAAGAGCTTCAGGTGTTGTCATTTCCGGCTTTTTATTCTTTTCACCAAATATTTTGCCAAACAAACTCATTTTTTGATTAAATATTTAAATGGTCAACAAGTAGAATCAACTAAAAACTAAAAAGATGACTAATTAAGGTAGATTTAAATACATAAACAAAAGAAAATAATTTTTCGATAACTTACGTAATATACTCAAATTATAATTACCATTTTTAAAAATAACCATTTCGACATGTCCACCAAATGTTTCCATTTTGAAGAACCTAATCATTTTGGTAATTTCCGGTTTTTTAGTTTCCGTTTCCGGAAAAATCCGTTTGTTTTAGAAAATCAATTTAACAGAGTAAAATACATTCTTCTTTTTACTTCTGAATAATTATTATGACAGAAAAAACTTCACGTGAGCAAAGCATTACAATTCAAGGTTTGCTAACAGATTTTTATTTACATTTTTGATTAATTTTTTAGTTATGCGTCTTGCAAAACCAATCCCCAGTCAACCAATTTCATCATTTTGTGGTCCTTCCGATGTAGATTTTTTAAATTCTGGTAACCAATTAATCGATCTTCCATCAGGCCAATACCCAATAGTGCCACATGTGACGAGTTATCTAAATTTATTTTTAATTTTTAAAGAGCTATTCTATACAATTTTAGTGATGTGTTTTTGGGTGAATGTTTTACTTTTTATGTTGCAATTATTAACACAACTTTATTTAAATGTGAACAAATAAATATGAAGGTTTATTTTTAATTATTTATTTTTAATTTTTTTAAAGTTTAGGTTGATATTCAAACTCAATTACAGAGAATTTCCATTGCTGAAACTTCTTTCAGTAATGTTAGTTTGGTACATAAACAACAAGTTGGACAAATATTTTCTCATGAAATAAATGAACTTGGACAGCATATGTTGGTAGATTATTGGGTTATATAGTACAGGCCCGTAACCAGGGGGGGGGGTGGGGGGGGGGAATTCCCCCCCCCCCCCCCCCCCCCGAAATGGGAAAAAGGAAAAAATTTGGGGAAGGGCTGGGGCAAAAAAAGTGAATTTTTTTGGCCTACGGCCTCTGAAATTTAAAAAATTTTCGCCTGCGGCGCTAAAAAAGGACGAAATCTGGCTTCTTGAGGTCCAAAATTCAAAAAATTTTCGCCTGCGGCGCTGAAAATCAAAATTTTTGGCGCCGAAGGCGCCAAAAATTTGGCGCAAAAAATTTTCCTCCCCCTTTCTCCCCCCCGAAAAAAAATCCTGGTTACGGGCCTGATATAGTAGATTATATAAATAATTGGATTATTTTTAACCGTCATTATAGAGTTCTCCGGTTTATATTTATGATCTGACCATTCTTATTTTCATTTAATATCATCTTTAAAATACAGAAATAATTCAGATTGGTTTGCAGTGTTTCTTACATTGGAGGGAATGAGGAGAAATTAAATCTTCGAAAATTCTTCAAATTTTCTGTTAATAAACCTGTTGATTTGCTTAATCAAACATTTTATGAATTAAACGTAAAAATTTTTTATAAAATTAATAATTTTATTCATTCAGGATAAAACAACATTTTATGAGTTCCAAATAAAAAATTTAACTCCTAATCCTATTTTTATCGAGTCTTTGGCTTTTGAAGATTGTGGCAATAATTTACCTTATAATTGTGAATTAACTGGTTCTCCTTCGTTAAACACGTTAATATATAAATTTTTAATATTTTAATTTTGTTTTCAAATTTATGCAGCGATTCAGAACCTTTGGGTCTACAAAATATTCATCAATATATTTTTCGACTAACACATAATGAACAATTCGATGCTGAAAATTGGAGGAAAATTCTTAATTTTGGGAGATTAAAAATTGTGTGGCGATCAACAACGGGTGATAATGGTCGAACATTTTTTAATACCATCGAGAGGTCTCAATTTATATGCAAGGATTTGAGACTTACTGTTGACAGGGCACCGAAAAAAGCAAAAGTAAATGGAATGCTGACTGTTGTTTGTAATCTTAGAAATTGGAGGTAAATAAAATTTTATTTAAAGATTTCTATTTCCTCTAATTCAATTTATTTCGTTTTGTAATCCCTCTTTTTCTTTGAATAACGGACTTTTAAGTTCGCACATTTTTTTACAAATTATATATTTTTTGCAAAAATAGCAACCAACAGATTAATCCCGGGAATTTAAGGCAAATTGGTTAGGTTTGATTGGAAATTTATGTTTTTTTGGTTTTAATATTTCAAATTAGTAAAACATTTTAAGTGATCATCCTATGGATTTGTTATTAAATTTTGATCAAAACGTTGGCCCAATTATTCATTGTTCGGTCAGTGGCCAACGACTGCCAACAATTCTACCTGGGCATAATATACAAATTTCATTTGAAATTTTGCCTTATGTAAAAGGGTTACAGGTTCAATTTGTTGTTATGCTGTTTAATTTCTTTTTTAGAGCATTTCTGGAGTATTTTTAACAGATTTATTGCTAAAAAGAACTTTTGAGTTTAATAATATTTTTGATATATTTATTGAATAATTTGTTAATAAATGTTTCATTATTATTTAATTTTATTTAAATACAGTTGACATACATACTGTTGACATATTTCTTTTATTTTTTTACTTTTATTTTTAATTAAATTTTTAACCTTTAGACTATTTCCTGTTCGTTTAATGCAGCAATCCAATCCTTTCATGGTCGTGCGTGAAGTTCTCCCGTTTTGTTTCATAGCGTAGCCTAACAATCCGGTTTAACCTCTTCCGTCCCCAACGGCAGCAGCTTTAGGCGAGAAGAGGGTTTGTTTAATCTGTCTTCTTTTGGGGTAAGGGTGTCATCATCATCTAGTCAGTTATTTTGCTAACGTTTAATTACAAATGGTAGTTCCATGAAAAAGATCCACAATAGGAAGATAGATACATAGTTGATTTTCTTCCTTTATATGAGAAAAGCAGGAAAATAAATTAGCTTTGATACAACGAATAATTTCGTGGAGCAGTCAATAACAAGTGAAGCGGAAAAATGATAAGGCTAAATTATTTTTTGGAGGACGTTTAAAAAATATAATTAATAGAGAGGAGCATTTAAGGATGGGTAAAAAGTTGTGAAAGAGAGAACTGGTGGTCACGGGTGAAGCGGAAGATTGTCGGGGGAAGGTGGTGTAGATAACCCGATTCGCTGCTGCAAAAACTGCTGTTGCTTGTTTTTGCCCTTGCCAAACGGTTTTCAGGCGCGATTTTCCCGCTTTTCTTTGATAAGCTGCCAGGCTTAATGTGCAAAATGCGATGGAAGATAGAATCAGTCATTCCTTTTAATTGGACGGATAGGAATATTAAACGGCTGCTATTACTGATTATTTTGGATGCTTATGTTGGGGACGAAGAAAGGCGACCTTCTCGCCAGCCGCCGGTTATGTTCGTTCAACTGATACCCATTTCCTCTTCCTCCGATAAAGCAAAACATTAAATCAGAATGAATGAGGCAGGCGTTTAACTACTATTTACTACCAGAATTAGCAAATAACTAGCTATCCGTTAAAGCCTTCATATTTATTGGTTGCGCTTTTGCATTGCCACTTGTATTTCTGTTATTATTTACCAGAAAACACTTTTTAACTATAAAGCTACTGAATATTTTTTTCTTATTATTTTTAGCTTTAAAAATATTTTTATTAAATTTTAGATTTAATTCTAATTAATATACTATATAATAGTTTTAATTAAATTACTCTTTAATATGCAACAATCACAACAGCAAAGACCTGAACATCCTGCAACATTTAACGAATTGCTAATTAATGAAGTTATTTTAATTTAATATTTTTGTATGATCTGTAATATTTGAAATTTCAGGTTAGAGCCCACCCTCAACTTTACAATCAACAGCACCGTGTTTGCACTGATAATGGCGAGAGAAACGTTATTTGGGTAAATTTATTGTTTATTTTTACTTAAGTGAAAACGTTTAGGAGGTTATTGCCCAAAGAATTGACGAAACTGTAAACGGCGAATTTGCGAAAAAACGTTGGCTTCAAATGCGTGATCGTTATAGAAAGGAACTGAAGATGGCACTCCGAACCTCTGTTCAACCGAAATGGCCATATTTTGCTAAACTTTCGTGGCTCGATCCTTATTTGAAAGGAGCAAAGTAATGACAATTTAATTATTTAAATTAATTTTTTATTTAAAGAAAAGTTGATTCTGCGTCTAATTCGCCGTTAGGACAACAAAACAATTTAATTGCTGAGTTTGGGATCGCTTCTAAGCAACAAGACTTTAATGGACTGAATGGAATTTTTGGTGGGACCGAAAATAATAATGGTAACTATTAAAATACTTGAACCATCCACTTTATTAGTTTTAATATTCTTTTGGGCATTAATTAATAATGTAAATAGATCACCAACTCCAATTCCCTTCACCAACCGTTAATCTGTTAGAAACATTGATGGCAGCAAGTCGTGAATTTTTAGAGAGACAACAACGGGAAAAACAAGAAAATGTCTCTACAAGTTCCGCAATTTCTAATAATGATTTGAATATTCAACAATTACATAATGATTTATTATCTGATAATGCTACAATTGCTTCCTCTTCAGCAAACAGTGATGAGAGTATTGGGGATCAACAAAATAATAATAGTTATTTAAATGATGGAAATGAAGATATTGAAGGAATTGTGTTGAATGGAGGTGAGAATACTGATTTTGCTAATATTCGAAATGGTAATAATGGAGAGGCAACAGATAAGGTGAGAAAAATATTTTTTATTTCTTTTTTATTTCATATGACAAGTACTTGAATTCAGTTTGGTTCGAAATCCTTAATTTTGACTTTTGAGCGTTTTTTTTTTATTTTTAAGAAAGAAAAAAAAGCAAGGAATTTGAAAGGAAAACCCGTGAAATAGTCGGATAGTACTGTTAAAAATTTAAATCATATTTTTAAATTAGAAACAATCCGAACTTCAATCACGTTCTCGTCTTCGCAATTCGCCATTTATGATCCGTCGTGGTTTTGTCGGGGATAGCAAAGTTACTAAAAATCAACAACGTGGCAGATCCAAATTTACTATTAACTGCAACAATAAATTATCAAAAATTAAAAAATTCGATATTGCTTCTTTTTGCATGAATGGAAATAATAATAGCAATGGTGTTGAAGATAAAGCATGTTTAGAAGAAATTGAGACGGCAACAATGTTAGATGAAGATGAAGACGAGGATTGCCTTTTTGCACGTCTTGTTGTGGCTAGACTTAAAAAGTTTAATCCAAAGAAACGAAGAGAGGTGAAAATAAAAATTTAAATTGAATTGTTTAATTTTAATTTAGATGCGTTCGCGTATACATCATTGGTTGGATCAAGAGGAAGATAAAATTGAAATGGCAACAATTGGTGAGGGAAAGGATGTCGATACGGCACAATCAAATGAAGACAATAATGATGATTTAATAAGATTATAAATTAAAATTAATTAAAATTCTCATTCTTTCCATTTTATTCACTTTAATTTAATGTTATGTTTTTGGAGATTGGACTTAAATTAATTGTTTACATATGAAGAAAAATCCAAATTTAATTCTTTTTTTTCTAGTCCGATCTCTAATTCTTTTTCCTCACTCTTCCACTACCCCAATCTGAAAGCCGGAATTTTGTGCTTTTAAAAAACCACCAGGACTTGAAAGGGTTCTATAAATAATTACCTTAATTTTCCCATATATCATTAACACATTTGAAATGTTTATTAAGTTTACATTACACAAAATTCCGAGCCTATTTAATTGCTCAACAAACACCTTGTGATTGCCATTTTATCTGTACTATTCATTTTGTCTCTAATATTTTGTCTATATATTTGATTGTTTTTGCTTTTCTTCGATAAATTAATTATAAAAATATAACACGGGTTTTAAAATATTTTTTAGAAACATTTTCCAAAATTTTACAAAATTTATTTTCTAATTGAAAAAGTGGGTAATATTTTAGAAAAATATAATTTTCTTATTTGATTACTTTTTCACATTTTGTAATTTTATCCATCTTTTGTTTAATAATAATGTTTTAGAAGGGAAAAAGTTGGCCGTCGAGAGTTAAATAATACTTGAGTGGGAAGCAGCAAATTAAATAGGGGGGGGGGGGGGGGGTATACAAAGAGGAAATGATGGCAACTGAATAAAAAAAGAGAATTTTTGTGTTGACTTTGAATGAGTTTTTGTGTTGTTTTTAATTTTCACACCAATCATCCTCCGCCTTTTTACATATACAAAATAAAAGCAAATAATATACTTATAATCATCAGCTTCTTTAAAGACTTTTTTGAATTGTACATATATTTTCTAGGCTTTTAAAAAAAAAATTGTTGAATTGTGTTTGAAGTGGGAACGATAAAATGTTATATAAAACAAAATAATATTATATAATTATTTTTTAGTTATCGTAGAATTTATTAGGATAACGACAAGGAAATTCATAATAAGAGAATTTAAGTTATATTTATTTAGTTTATTTTCAAAAATTATTTAAAAAAAGTTTTTATAAAAAAAAATTTTTTTTACAGAAATGTAAATGAATGGACTTTGACTAAAATTATGTAATTAAAGTTTGGTATTATTTTTGTTATAAATACTTAGTATATATTTGTTTGGCAACAGATGTTTATTGTTTTATATTTAGAATATGTAAATAGTAAAATATATTGAAAAAATAATTTTTAAAATTTTGGACATATTTTCTTTATTTTTAAAAATTAAAAAAGGATAAACGATAAATGTAGGGGCGGGTTATGTATATTTATTTAATATTTTCCTTCCCACCCAAATCTTTTCTTCCTCATTTTTTCTTAAAATTTTAATTTAAGTATTTAATTAATTGTGTAGAAAGTATTATTTAATTAATTTATTTTTTAAATTAAGAAATGAAAGAAGAAAATGAAAACGGAATTAATTATTTACAAAAATGCTCTCAAAACAACTTAAATAATTCAACAAAAAATATTTCTAATAATTCAGTAGTTAATAGTACAGAATTAGAACGTTTAATTCGTTTACGTGCTGAACGTGTTCAAAGAACCCCAAAATGTGCTCGGGTATATAGAAAAGTTGTTTTGTTTAAATTAATTTTTAGTGTCGCAACCATGGGGCTGTTTCTGTACTTAAAGGTAATTTTTTAAAGAAATAACAAGAATTCTCTGACTTTCCTCTATTAATTTAAAACTTCTAAAATATGTAAAATTAAAGAGAAATTTTAAAAGGCCATAAACGTAGCTGTCCATGGAAGGATTGTACATGTGCTAAATGTACACTTATTGCAGAACGTCAAAGAGTGATGGCTGCTCAAGTAGCTTTAAGAAGACAACAATCACAAGAAGAAAAAGAAGCTGTAAAAAAGAATACAGGGTGTAGAAAATTAGCGGCCGTTTTCTCTATAACTTTTTCGATTTTGAACGAAATTCAATAATTTTCTTTTTCATGGATTCACGACACTCTGAGAAATTTTTTGATACCAAAAGAAAAGCGGCCACTAATTTACCGCATCTTTTAATTCTTTTTTCAGATTTAAATATTTATTTTTATTTTTTAGCAAGAATTAGGTTTAATTCTTGGTGTTGAATCTGCTTCTGAAATTCTTGAATTAATTAGACGTACAAAAGCAGAAGCATCTTCAACAACAACAACAAAAGAATTTAACAATAATAATGCTTTAATAAAGGAAGGGGAAAAAGAAAAGATAAATAAAAAGTATGGCTTAAATAATGGTAAGGAAAATATTTAAAAAAATTATTAAAAAATAAATGTTTATATTTAAGGGTAAATCAAAAATTAAATTATTCATTAAATTTATTGAAAATTTTTGGACTTTTATTTCCTCCTATTTTTTAATTTTTATTGTTTAAAGGAAGAGGGAGAAAATATTGGAGGGAGAAAAGGATTACTGTATAGCCACTTTCTTAATAATTAAATTTTTCCTTTTTTCACATTTTGCCTTTTTAAGTACCAATTAAAAATCAAAAATATTATTTTTAAATATTTAAAAAGCCTTTCTTTTTTTAATCTTTAAATATATATTTTTGAATAAATAATCCCCAATTGACCGAGATTAGTTAGTTAATATTTTAGTTAAATAAATAAAAATAGCAATTTGGATTAACCAAAAACTCTTATATTTTTTTATTAAATTAATTAATTTTGAGACAAAAAATAATTTTTTTAAATTAAAATTTTAGAGCCTGAAACCCAGAAAAAATATAGTAACAATAATTTAACAAGACTTCAAGTAAATAAAAGAAAGAAAAAGGCAACATTAATAAATGAAGGAGAAAATAATAAAAAGGTATTAAAAAATAAATAATTTAAATTTAAAAATTAAAAAAAATTTTCTAAAGGAAAAAGAACAAAATTTAACAGAACAACAAACAATTAAAGAAAGTTCAACACCATCATCTTCTTCAAATAATTTACTAAATAATCATTCAATTATTTTACCTCCTTTTCCTTTTTTTACTAATCCATTTTTACGTTTTCCTTTCTTTTCTTCATTTCCATTTAATTATTCCCCAATAAATTCTTTGTCTTCAAATACTAATTCTTCTTCTATTTTATTTCAAAATGAAACAGATCAACAAAATTTTCAATTTAGAGAAGGAGAAAGTTCATCAGAAACAATACCTGCACAACAAACAGATTTTTGATTTAAAGGATTTTTTAAATGAATTTAATAGAAAATTATTTTGTGAAATTGAAAAATTATTTAATATGTATGAATTAATATAGTACACTCTTTACATACAGTAGTGGTCAAAAAGTAAATGAATTCTGTCTATAACAACTAACGAAACCCTTTACACCTAGTCAAAATATTTTTTCTGAAAATGAGAGTTGACAAATTTTAAGAACTTTTGAATAGGCCTAAAATAAAATTTCAAAACAATCCACAAGGGGTCTAAAATATTTTGTGAGAAACTCCTATTTTATGTTGATTTTCGGGGTATCGATAACTCGATACTGAAATTAGATATGGGCCTAGTTGTTTTTTATCGATCAATGTGCTTGCCTGAATTTTTGTAGAAGATTAGATTAGCACAACTTTATTATTTCAGTCTGTGCTGATTATTAAAAAATATTAATCCAGAAAACTCATTAAATAGAGAATTAAATGAAGTATCAATCAAACAAAAAATTTCCTAAAATTGATTTTTATCTGAGAAAATAGTGAATTTTTATTTCTTGTATTTTTGTCCCCATCTTTTAGACCACTACTGTATATCAATAAATTTGTTTGACCCAATAAATTAAAATGAATTCAAGATTTTTTATAAATAGGTTATGTGTGGAAGCACTGAAATCCATATTTTTCTGAATTGGTAAGGAGATAAACGTTATTTATTTTAACTTTTTGTATTTCAATACTTCATCCATTTTTTAAATATTTTATTCAAAATAAACGATTTTCCTTATTTTCGGTAAATTTTTTAATTTTTCGACATAAATTTCGTCCACATTTTTAACCATATTTATTTTGTTTTTTAAATTCCATTTCATTCGAAATTTTATATATTTTCAAAATTATCACATAAATTTCATAATTCAATTTTTTTGATAGTTTCGAACTATTTTGATTTTTCAACTCATATGTATTATTAGGCTGTGAGGAAAAACAGTATAACTACTCTAAGAATAAATTTAATAAATTTTAGCCCACTACAATTTAAAACAAAAGCAAATACAAAAAACTTAGGAAGTCTGAGAACTAATGAATTTTTGGATCGAAAAAAATAAACCACATAAATCAAATAATATTTATTTACATTCAACAAAACAATTATACAGAAAATGAATCTACAGTAAATACAAATTTGGAACAATAGAAAGGGGAAAAATATTACAACAATGTGGGAATATCACTATCCTATGAGTTTTTACAGCTTGGTCCATATTATTCGTCGAACTTCTGTCCTGGCTTCGGTTTGCGGCAGAGCACGAGGAACTTATGCACAGCGGGTCCTTCGAATCGCTCGTCCTTGCCTGCGACCACGGCCGATGCACGCTCATTGCGAATGTCAGCCTTGCCAAGTGCCTCCTTGCCATTTGGAAGAGTTAGCAGGCATGGCGAGATGTTTCCTGAAATTGATTAAAAATTTATTTTTAGATTATCAAACGTAGATGATAAAACACACCTTTCACTTGATCGACGTGAACAGGATAGAAGACTCGGGCGTTCTTGTCAAAGACAGCTGCATCACTCCATGGGCGCCAATGATAGTCGTAGCCACGGACACGTTCTGGGAGGTCGACCAGAACCTGAATGGAGCCGATGTTGTCGACGAAGGCCTTCCCATTCCAGCCGAACGCTGCAGCGACCTGTGAAAAAAGTTAATCAGTTACACGCTAAAATATAATGTGGTGCTGTCACCTTGCCATTGTTGTTCCAGATCCGTCCCATTACCGGCTCACCATGCACATACCACAGGGCTACATGCTGCTCACTAGAGTCTCCAGGTGCCGCATTCAACGTCTTGTCGCCTGCTCTGATCGTCTTGTAGGTTGGCCAAGCGTCTCCCATCCTGATGTCTGCCCACTCATTCAGCATTATGAGTGGTGGTGGCACTGGCGGCGGAGGAGCTTTGAAGCAGATGTTGCACACGCAGCCCAACGGCCCTCCCTTCAAATTCCTGTGAAATTAAAATTTAAGGAAGTCAGAATTTTAAATAGATCAAGGGCTCACCTCATTATGATCTTCATTTCCGAGAGCGGCTTCCCTACAATGCATTCTGCCTTCCCTCCCTGTGAGAAGAAGGCTTCCTCCGTCTTCATGTTCAAGTAGCCGAGCAGCGTACCACCAGTCCGTCCCTCCCAGAGAATCGGCATAGAGTCGCCACATCGAACAAGCTGTCGTTCGTCGGTTTTCTCGAAGCGGTCCTTGTATTTGATCCACTCGTACCAGTAGCCGAGCGTGTTGTGGTCACCCTTGTACTGTAGCACCTTTGAAATTTAATATTACGTATTTGTGTAAAAAAGATTCTAAAGATTAACTCACTTGAATCATGCCGCCCAGATCTTCCTTTCCGGTGAGCTCCGCCTTGCCATACGGGAACGAAGCCTGTACAACGCCACCATCATTCCATGCGTAGCCGTGCACTGGCTTTCCGTTCTTGTACCAAAGCGCGACGTACATGTTCTGCTGGCCCAGCACCTTGACAGGATTTTCCGGAAATGGTGAACCGATCGGATTGAACGCCCAAGTGTCCTCCTTCGGGGCTGGATTCGGCATTGCGTTGACGTGAAGATTGACGAGGAGTTGCTGCTGATGGTGAGCAAGACGAGTTGATGTTGACGGTGACGAGTCTGAAAAACGAGCTGCTTTTATAGTAAAATTCAGAGGTTATACCGAAATTATACCGAAATTACTATAAAAGCAGCTCGTTTTTCAGACTCGTCACCGTCAACATCAACTCGTCTTGCTCACCATCAGCAGCAACTCCTCGTCAATCTTCACGTCAACGCAATGCCGAATCCAGCCCCGAAGGAGGACACTTGGGCGTTCAATCCGATCGGTTCACCATTTCCGGAAAATCCTGTCAAGGTGCTGGGCCAGCAGAACATGTACGTCGCGCTTTGGTACAAGAACGGAAAGCCAGTGCACGGCTACGCATGGAATGATGGTGGCGTTGTACAGGCTTCGTTCCCGTATGGCAAGGCGGAGCTCACCGGAAAGGAAGATCTGGGCGGCATGATTCAAGTGAGTTAATCTTTAGAATCTTTTTTACACAAATACGTAATATTAAATTTCAAAGGTGCTACAGTACAAGGGTGACCACAACACGCTCGGCTACTGGTACGAGTGGATCAAATACAAGGACCGCTTCGAGAAAACCGACGAACGACAGCTTGTTCGATGTGGCGACTCTATGCCGATTCTCTGGGAGGGACGGACTGGTGGTACGCTGCTCGGCTACTTGAACATGAAGACGGAGGAAGCCTTCTTCTCACAGGGAGGGAAGGCAGAATGCATTGTAGGGAAGCCGCTCTCGGAAATGAAGATCATAATGAGGTGAGCCCTTGATCTATTTAAAATTCTGACTTCCTTAAATTTTAATTTCACAGGAATTTGAAGGGAGGGCCGTTGGGCTGCGTGTGCAACATCTGCTTCAAAGCTCCTCCGCCGCCAGTGCCACCACCACTCATAATGCTGAATGAGTGGGCAGACATCAGGATGGGAGACGCTTGGCCAACCTACAAGACGATCAGAGCAGGCGACAAGACGTTGAATGCGGCACCTGGAGACTCTAGTGAGCAGCATGTAGCCCTGTGGTATGTGCATGGTGAGCCGGTAATGGGACGGATCTGGAACAACAATGGCAAGGTGACAGCACCACATTATATTTTAGCGTGTAACTGATTAACTTTTTTCACAGGTCGCTGCAGCGTTCGGCTGGAATGGGAAGGCCTTCGTCGACAACATCGGCTCCATTCAGGTTCTGGTCGACCTCCCAGAACGTGTCCGTGGCTACGACTATCATTGGCGCCCATGGAGTGATGCAGCTGTCTTTGACAAGAACGCCCGAGTCTTCTATCCTGTTCACGTCGATCAAGTGAAAGGTGTGTTTTATCATCTACGTTTGATAATCTAAAAATAAATTTTTAATCAATTTCAGGAAACATCTCGCCATGCCTGCTAACTCTTCCAAATGGCAAGGAGGCACTTGGCAAGGCTGACATTCGCAATGAGCGTGCATCGGCCGTGGTCGCAGGCAAGGACGAGCGATTCGAAGGACCCGCTGTGCATAAGTTCCTCGTGCTCTGCCGCAAACCGAAGCCAGGACAGAAGTTCGACGAATAATATGGACCAAGCTGTAAAAACTCATAGGATAGTGATATTCCCACATTGTTGTAATATTTTTCCCCTTTCTATTGTTCCAAATTTGTATTTACTGTAGATTCATTTTCTGTATAATTGTTTTGTTGAATGTAAATAAATATTATTTGATTTATGTGGTTTATTTTTTTCGATCCAAAAATTCATTAGTTCTCAGACTTCCTAAGTTTTTTGTATTTGCTTTTGTTTTAAATTGTAGTGGTCTAAAATTTATTAAATTTATTCTTAGAGTAGTTATACTGTTTTTCATCACAGCCTAATAATACATATGAGTTGAAAAATCAAAATAGTTCGAAACTATCAAAAAAATTGAATTATGAAATTTATGTGATAATTTTGAAAATATATAAAATTTCGAATGAAATGGAATTTAAAAAACAAAATAAATATGGTTAAAAATGTGGACGAAATTTATGTCGAAAAATTAAAAAATTTACCGAAAATAAGGAAAATCGTTTATTTTGAATAAAATATTTAAAAAATGGATGAAGTATTGAAATACAAAAAGTTAAAATAAATAACGTTTATCTCCTTACCAATTCAGAAAAATATGGATTTCAGTGCTTCCACACATAACCTATTTATAAAAAATCTTGAATTCATTTTAATTTATTAGGGATGTTGATAAAAATTTGTATTCATTAGAAAGATTATTCATTAATTATTCATTAATCTATCATCCCAAAAAATTAGACTTATATGTTAAAGGCTTCCCAAGTCATACTTAATTGTTAAAAATATTATCAAGTTTGCATAAACTTATGCACTACAGTGTATTCAATTTTGATAGGTGAATTAAAAGTAAAAAAGGTCATTTAAATTTTCTGTTACATATAATTAAAGAAATATTTAAAAAACTTAAAACATATAATTTTAAATAAGAGTACAAAGCAAATATTCTTAAATTAATAACAAATATCATCACATTATTAAAACATCTGTGCGAGCATTCCAACCCCAATCTGCTTATTTAAAAAATATAAAAAAATAAATTTGTAAAAACAAATAGCTATTTATTGGAGGGAAGGTTCGCATGATTTTAATTTTCTTTAAAATTTTATTGCCAAATTTGTCTGCTTTTTTGACAGACTTGACACCTCGAAATTCTGTCCTTAAGTCCACCAGCTTTTAATGTTTGAGGCATTGGCTTTCGGAATTGATTTTGCTAAAAATTATGGTTTTTTAATTATTTTTTTTTTCAAAATTACTTGTCCAACAACTGCCAACCAAAAGCCATGATTTGTAGCATAGTAATTGCAAGTGCCCTTTCCATGACATTCAATGAAAGGAACAGAATAAAATTCCTCTAGACAACTTCCGGGAGATTCAAAATTTTGACCAGTTCCTTCAGCCCCGGCGGCGGTGTGCTTTAAATTTATTTAGTAAATTAGTCGAGTTAAGTTTTGTAGACATAAAGGGATAATTAAAAAAGAAAGGTGTTAAACTAAATAATTTCTAATCAAAATTAACATGACCGGAAGCGTCAGGGGTTTTTTCAATTAAAAATTAAAAAATTCAAATCAAGCCGGACTCTAGGTATAAATTTATTTTACTAACATATGCAAGATAAATTTATAAAACAAAATATTTAAAAGAAACCATAGCAAAGCTATAGCCTTTCCATAAAGGTTGCCATCCAGATGGGCATTCAGGCACGTAATTATCTTGTGAATGAACAGCCATTGACTGCGTAGGACTTTCACAAACTGAACAACGAGAAACATGTTCTCTTAAAGCTTCACCTGTCATCTTAAAAATTAAAAAAATTTTCATTCAATAAATAAAATAAATTGACAGGTGTCATCATTTGATTCATTGGTTTTCCAGTTCCCAACCAAAATGAATAATCATTACGGCTGCTAAAATGGCAAATTTCCTTTAAATTGCAGAATACAAATGGCATTGTTGAAAATTTGGGTAAACACGAGCCTTAAGAATTTTTCAGTTTTAATTAAGGCAAGTTTATAATTACTCACCTGGCGTACCCAAATCTTGACCAGCAGCCCTTCCATTCCCTTGAACATACAAAAGTGAATAACCACTCCAAAGTTGTTGCATTCCGTCTGGACATGATGGAACTTGTGTGCTTTGAGAATGTCTGGTTATTGTAAAGCCACGAGATGGAGCCAACCCGCTGAAAATTAACTTATGAACTATTTTTAACAAAATATTCAAATAATTTAAACATTTCATTTACCCAGGTGGCCCGTGAAATCCTGCAGGTCCAGGTGCCCCAGGCCGGCCTTCGCGTCCAACAATTCCAGGTATGCCATTTATTCCAGCTTCTCCTTTTGGTCCCAGATAACCTGGAGGTCCATGTTCTCCAACTTCTCCTTTTCTGCCTGGATAGCCAGCTGGTCCTGGTGGACCAGGAAGACCAGTAATGCCTTGCTGGCCTCTTAGGCCTGAAATACCAGGATGACCATATTCTCCGCGTAAACCACGTGGTGAATGTTCTTCCTGTTTTCAGTTAAAAATTAAAAAAATTTTTATTAAGAAAACCAGGCTAAATGGTGCTTGAATTCCAGGCAAGCCAGGAAACCCTTGATCGCCAGGCAAACCTCTAGGACCTTGTAGTCCTTGAAGACCCTGCATTCCTCTTTCGCCTTTAATTCCATCAATACCAGGTAAGCCATCAGGGCCTTTATCTCCTGGAAATCCGCGAATTCCCTCAGGGCCAATATCTCCCTTTAAATTAATTTTAATTAAATTAAGATTTTGTGGATTTTTAACTCTCTGTCCAGGAAATCCAGGACCGCCAGGTCCTCCTGGAAAGCCAGTTTGCCCATCCAAATTTGGCTGACCTTTAGGTCCTGGAGAGCCTTGTGGACCAGTTAGACCAGGCAATCCATCTTGGCCTCTACGACCTAAAATTAATTTAAATATAATAATATATATTTACTATTAAATACATAATGTACAAAAAAACACTAAATATACACATATTATAAACTAATTACCAGGTTTTCCATCAATACCACGAAGTCCATGTTCTCCCAATATTCCATCAAGTCCAGGTTCGCCTCTCTCTCCTTGAAATCCAGGAGCCCCAGGATATCCAACTTCACCAGGCATGCCACGTGGCCCAACTTGACCAGGAGATCCATCATGGCCAGGAACGCCATCATCTCCCCTTTCTCCAATTATTCCAATCATTCCACTTCCGTCCAAGCCAGGAAGGCCAGTATCACCTGGAGGGCCTTCAGGACCAGGCAGCCCATCCTTTCCAGGTAATCCTGGAAAGCCTGGCACACCAGCCTCGCCACAAATTCCTTTAATTCCAGGTAAACCATCTAGACCAACGTCGCCGGGTGAACCAGAAATACCAATAGGGCCGGCATCGCCCTATAAATTAGAAATACGGAATCGAAATTAACCCTAAATTATTAGAGCTACTAACAAATGTTTGGTTCGCTAAAGGCATCTCTTCTTCCTCTTTCCCTTAATTTCCCTCAGATTATGTGGGAAATTAATTTCCCTCAATTTGTGTATTCTGAAAATGGCATATCCTTAAATATTTTTATTTGGTCTGATAACCTGAGGGAAATTAAGTAAGAGAAGGAAGTTTTGCAGAATGCCTAAATAATTACCACATTTACATAAATAATTTTTTAAAGTAATTTAAAAAAAAATAAACAGACAGGCATTCCTATAGGTCCTGGCGGTCCATTTAATCCTGGATAGCCAGCTTCTCCAGGCAGGCCTGCAAATCCTTGAGATCCAGGAATTCCTTGAAGTCCAGGTATTCCAACATCACCACGTGGACCTTTTTCGCCTTTAATACCAGGTAATCCCTTAATTAAAATAACAGAATATTTAAAATATTTTAAATAAATATTGCATAAATATTGCACCCTCGACAAATTAATATTTCAATCTACAGGAAAGCTTAAACCTAACTTAAATGTACTGAACTTTCCACTGTGGAATTGTTCGTGCGGCAACAGTCTAACGGAATGCAATAAAACTTGTGAAAAACAGAGGAGTGAAAATTTGCCGGATATTATTTATAAAAGATTTACATCAATTCCATTTATTCCATCGAGTCCACGTAACCCAGCATCTCCCATATCTCCTTTAGGTCCAGGGACTCCTGGCAAGCCATCCAATCCAGATTTTCCCACCAATCCAGACAATCCTATTTCGCCTTTTATTCCAGGCAAACCAGTGAGACCAGGAAGACCAGGCAAACCAGGTTGACCAGGAATTCCTTCGAAGCCGTATTCGCCAGGTTGGCCTTTGGGCCCTGGAAGGCCCTGAAAAAAATATTAGCATATAAATAAAAGAGCAAAATATTTACAGGAGAGCTCGCTCCAGGCACACCCGGCCCTCCTTTTAGTCCTATTAATCCTCTTTCACCCATAGGACCAATCATTCCATCAAGTCCAGGCACTCCATCATCTCCCTTCAATCCAGTTTGTCCAGGCAAACCATCACCACCTCTTAATCCAGCAACTCCAGGTAATCCTGCATCTCCACGATCACCAGGCATGCCGGGGATGCCATCTTTTCCAGGAAGTCCAGGATATCCTTTAAATGTTGAACTAGTATTTTGTTTTTATTTTCCTTGTATTACCATCTTCCCCAGTCAACCCTTCTGGTCCTAGAAATCCATCTCTTCCTGGAAGGCCTTGAAGACCCATTGGACCATCAATTCCTGGCATTCCAAGTTCGCCACGTTCTCCATTTAGACCAGGAAAGCCAATAGATCCATCTTCACCATCCTGGCCCGATTTACCAGGGAAGCCAGCTTTGCCCTTAATAGAATACATAATTATATTCAATGTTTATTTAATATTCGATAATATTTATTTATATTTAGCTAGTATAATTATTTATCATCTAATACTTATTTGCAACTAACAGGAATTCCAGGCAATCCAGCATCTCCAATTTCTCCTTTTTCTCCAAAACGACCCGGGATTCCAGGCTGGCCTGCTGCTCCTTTTTGACCATCTAATCCTGGTACCCCTGGAGCACCGCGACGACCGTCTTTGCCAGGTATACCGGCAAGCCCTGTTTTCAATTTTTCTTGAATTGAAAAATTATAAACTTCGACTAACCCTTCTCTCCTTTTTCCCCAGGCATTCCAATAATTCCTTCACGACCCGGTTCTCCTCGTCTTCCTTCTAATCCCTGGGGTCCTGGCCGACCATCAGAACCTGGTAGGCCAGATTCGCCTTTTCTTCCTGGGTAGCCCGCCAATCCTGTCAATCCATATCCGGGTTCGCCTGTGGCACCTAAATTAAATTATAGCGCAGATTCAAAACTATTAGAAAGAATAAAAACCTTGCATGCCAGGCTGACCATCAGGCCCATCTGCTCCAATTCCTCCTTTTATTCCTTCCAATCCAGGCGATCCTTGACGTCCAGGCAACCCTCGAGGTCCTGGAGGTCCCGCACGTCCATTCTTTCCAGGAATTCCCTCCAATCCTATTTCTCCAAGCATTCCAGGGATTCCTTCAGCACCAGGACGACCTTGCATGCCTGGCTGACCGGGAAAACCACGTTCGCCTTTCTCACCAGGAATTCCAGAAAGACCTTGACGTCCATGTTTTTCTGACATGTCAAATAGTTCTTCAATAATCGGTGGCATCTCCCCTGGGCTGCCTTAAAATTGAATTAAAATTTTATTAAGATAAAGAATTAATCACCTTGTAGTCCTGGCAATCCTGGCAGGCCAGCATCACCTTGCATTCCTTGAAATCCTTGTGCACCTGGTGGGCCTGGAAATGAATCTCCTGGTGGTCCAGGTGGACCGGGCAATCCTAACAGTCCATCACGGCCTCGTTTTCCAGGTATGCCGGCAACACCTTTCTCACCAGCTGGACCAATGACTCCCATCGCTCCAAGCTGCCCCGGCCATCCATCTTTGCCAGGAAGACCAACAAGTCCAGGCAGACCCGACATTCCACGCTCTCCTTTCTCTCCTGGTACACCTGGTGGATTCTCAAGAGGGCCAATAACATCACCAGCTTCGCCTTTTAGTCCGGGATATCCAGGAAGTCCAGGTAGACCTTCAGAGCCCTATTAAATAAATTAATACCACATATAGTTATCATAATTATGGATTGCCTAATAACACCTCAAGATCAGGTGCCCACCTTCCTTTTTGTTTAATTTTTGACCTTTTTCTGTCAAAAAATGTTTATATTATTTTAGGCCATTTAAAAATAATTTTAAATAAAATATTTTGCTTAACAAATATTTTTATTCCTAAGGTTATTTTTCGTAGTTTTGGGGTTCCCTTTTACTGAAATTTGGATTATAAAAGTTTAATAAGATTACAGGTAAACCCATTGGGCCAGGCAATCCTGATTTTCCAGGCGCTCCTTTTGGTCCTTGTTGTCCAATAACTCCATTAGGACCCGGCTGCCCTCGCCAACCATCCTGCCCACGATCGCCTTGATCTCCCTTTTCGCCAGGTATTCCATCCTGACAAAATCCACAATCATCGCCACGAAATCCTGGCAATCCAGGCGGACCAGGTTTGCCAGCAAGTCCAATTCGTCCATTATCGCCAGGTGAACCAGGCATTCCTGGTTGACCGATAGGGCCGACTTTGTTCACTCCAGTTCCTGGAAATCCTTTCGGGCCAGTTGGGCCAGTAGAACCAACATCTCCAGGAAAACCTGGCAGTCCATCTAAGCCTGGCAAACCATCAGAGCCTAAAATAAAGTTGAAATATAAAGTTACTTTTTAAATAAAAATCAAAAATATTTTTTGAATTTAACTCTCAGATTTATAATTTAATTTATTATATAATTTGTTTTTCACGGTCCAATAAGGCCCATTTCGGTTCTAAAATTCTTTGGAACGACAAATATTTCTTGCAAAAAGTTGCAAATACAATTACGATAATTGAAAAAATTTTTGAGTCAGTACAATTTCCCATAATAGGTAATTCAACTGGGTGATAATAGATTTTGTAGTGCTTCATAGATTTTCCTTAACCTGCGTGAACTTCAAATAATTTGGGATATGTCAACATTAAAACCAATTTAGGAAGAAACTGAATATAACCTAAGATGAATTAATTTAAATTTGTTTTAGTACCTGGCGGCCCTTGAATATCATAACCAGGCAGTCCTTGTTCGCCGGGTTTTCCAACTGAACCAGGCTCTCCAGGTCTTCCCGGTTCGCCAAAATAGCCAGCAAAACCGTCAACACCTCGTTCACCCTTCTCACTAAATCCAATTTGTCCGGGGAAACCGGGCGTGCCCGGCGGTCCAGGCTCCCCTACAGGACCTCTTGAACCGACTGCACCCATTAGACCATTATTTCCTTAAAATAATTAATCAAGTACTTATTAAATTGTTTAGTCAACCTGGTGGGCCTTTTTCTCCTGGTATGCCGTCAGCGCCTTGAACTCCACGTGGTCCTGGCGCCCCATGTCCAACGCCGAAAGGCCCTGGTGGGCCAGCATCTCCTTCCGGGCCATGTCTTCCGGGATGACCAAGGTCACCAGCACTTCCTTTCTCCCCAGGATATCCAGGCATTCTTGAATATTTAATTTATTCCAAGAATATTATTGAAACTACCCTGCCAATCCTGCTGTGCCTCTCTCTCCTTTTATGCCCATTGAGCCAAAATCTCCATCTTTGCCTTTTTTACCCTTTAATTAATATTTATTTTAAATCCATATCTACCAATTATTTACTTACTCTATTTCCTGCATCACCAAAGTCACCTTTTTGGCCTTTAAGGCCCGGATAACCAGGAAGGCCATCAAAACCGCGCATTCCTGGCGGGCCAACCGGACCAACTCGACCTTTCTCCCCCTTCTCTCCTGGTTGACCAGCAGGTCCTTGCACTATTTCACTTTCCTCGGGACTTGTTAAAGAGCTTGCCAAAAATCCTGGGGGCCCAGGTGGACCTGAACAATGGTATAGAAATGCAATATTTATTAAATTATATAAACTTGCCTGGCAATCCTTGTTTGCCCTTTTCTCCTTTAAGTCCAGGTGTTCGTATTCCCAGTCTACCTTTCTCTCCCGGTGGACCTTGAAAACCAGGCGGTCCATATGGACCCAAATCACCACGATAGCCTTTCAATCCAGGAACTCCTTCTTTGCCAGGATATCCTTTGAATTATTTTTATTAAAAATAAAAAAAATTTGAGATCGAATTTTCGGATCTCAGTAAAATTGAGATCCGACTCGCATATACAGTCAGATCTCAATTGAGATTGAGTCAGATCCCAATTAAGATTTGCCTCACATATACCGTCGGATCTCAATTTTAAATCAACTCCTGGGGATAATAAATGTATGTAAAATAAATCTTATTATATCGCTTACCTGGTTTTCCAGGTATTCCAGGTTCTCCACGTGCTCCTTTTACTCCTTCAGAATTTATTCCTCCTTCTCCAGGAGGCCCTGGATATCCATAACGACCGGGTTCACCAGGAGGGCCTCGATATCCTGCAACTCCTGTCATTCCTGGAATTCCATGTTTTCCCTGAAAAGAGATAATAATTGGAATATTCTTTAACAATTTACATCTGTTCCATTACAGCCAGGTGGCCCCATTTCTCCAGGCAGACCAGGTAACCCGTCTAATCCAGGCATTCCTTCACGACCATGCGCCCCAGGCAGTCCTCTATCACCACGCAAGCCTTTAGGGCCAACATCGCCGAAATCTCCTTCAGATCCTTGCATTCCCTCCACTCCATTAGATCCTTCTGGTCCATCAATGCCATGTGCTCCATGAAAGCCTTGTTTGCCTGGGAAACCAGGGAGGCCCTAATAATAATTTAAAAGTATTTTTTTCATATTTTATTAATTTATTCATTTAAGTCCTTCTCTACCTGTTCCCCTTTTTGTCCAGGGCATATACATGGAGGAGAACAACCTTGGCATGCTGTAAATAATTCTACTTCTTTTATCCTTTCAATTAAAATAATTGTAGAAAAAATAAAAATTAAATAATTTTTTGTTGTTTTATTTAAAATATTATTATAAAAATATTTTTTTCTTTTCCTAATTTTCTTTAAATTATTTTTGTTTTTTATTTGGAATATTTTTGTTGTTATTCCAATACTGTTCATTTGCATTTTTATTTAATTAATCGTTTCAGACATTCTTTTAATGTATAAAATTACAAAAAATAAAACTAAAAATAAAAAATAAATAATAAAAAAAAAATAAAACTAAAAATATTGAGTAGATCGCTATAAATGGATAAATAATACTGATTTACACTTTAATTTAAACTTTCTTAAAGAATAATTATTTTGGAGTGGCATAAATAGTTTCTCGCCAATTACATCTCTTTTTCCCCAATTTTCCTCTATTTCCTTAATTTGTAAATTCCTTTACAAATTTTTTGGTGGAAAAGTTAATGGAATAATTGTTTTAATTAAAAATTAATTTTAAAACCAAAAATATTAAAAAGATTAAAACAAAATAGCCAGAGGAGGATATATATTTGTAGTCGAGAGGAGAGAAGAAATAAATGATTCACAAAATATATACTATAAATATTAAACAGCCTGCAGACTTTTAAAAGAAATTTGGCCATCAAAAGAAATCGAATTCTGGAAGGATTTTTGCTTTAAAAGTAGAAGAGTAACATTTGCACATCAAAAAAAGAAAATGATTAGTGGAAAAACTAAACAACAATCGATCTTTGGATAAATTACTAAATATATATTTAAACAAAATATATTTTGGAGATTTGGAGACAAAAAATTAAAAAAAATTAGATTAAAAAAAGGAGTAGAATAATTTTATAAAATCTAAAAAATCTTTAATTATTTAATTAAAACTTTTAAATCTCAAAATTAAATAAAAGAATTTTACAAATAAAAAAAAGTATTTTTTTGATATTTATATAAATCTGCAATAATTTAGCAGCTGTGTGATTCCCTCTTCCCTTTAAATACCTAATGCAAAATCTTAAACTATAGGATTATTTAGATATAGTAAATTAAAAATATTTTCTTTTATTATTTTTTAACTAAAAAAATAAAAAATAGATTTATTTAAACACTATTTCTAATAAAAATAAAAAAAATTTTTTTTATTAATTTTTAATCAAAACTAACAATAAATTTATTTAAATATTTCAACAATTTATTTAAAAATAAGACAGACTAGAAGCTTTGAATTTAATTAAATCATTTTTTAATTAACTACTTAATTTTTATATTAATATTTATTATGGCAGAGATAATACTAGAAAAATTAATTTAAGAAAAAAGGGCAGTATTTTTTTTTCTGAAAAAGGCAGTTTTTTTTTCTTCTTCTTCTATTTAAAATAAATTTCATTTCCATTTTTTGTTTTCCATTCATCTTTATTAAATAAAGGTTGTTGTTGTTGATATACAATTCTTTCCTCTTCTTCCTCTTCTTTTCTTCCATTATCTTCAATTTGATAATTATTATTATTTTTCTTTTTAATTTCCATATATTGTTGCTGATTATCTTTAACTTCTTCTTCTTCACCAAATTCTTCCCCTTCTGTCGATGACGAAAATGAGAATTTAAAGAATTTAAATATTTTTTGATAATTTTTATATTTTTTATGGACTTTTGTTTATTTTTTAGTGACTCAGTGAGTCAATTTCCATTTTTGTCAAATTTTATGTATTTTTTTGCAATATACTTTTATTGCATCATTTTTAATATTGAAATTTTTGCCTATAAAAATAGGCAGAAATTTCACTTTTTAATGTCCTTGGTGATATTCATTTTTTATAATATTCTATGTGAATATTTATTTTTTAAAGATAAAGATTTTTTGTGTTAATTATATTTGAGTTTTTATTAATTATTCTGAGAGAATAATTAATCTAAGATAAATTTTCCCTATTAATTAAATAGGAAGGTAAATCAAATTCCTCTTTGAGGAATAATTTTTACATTTGGTGCCACGACCCTTAAAAAGAGGGGGATAAAAAAAAAGTTAAAAGAATTGTTTTAAGAGCTATAGGCTCAATTTAACTTATTGGAAGAGCCGTGAAATTGAGGCTCGGTAAAAAATAAATTGGAAGAGCTGTACTTTCTGAAAGCTCGGTAAGATAAAGAAAATATTTTAAATTGAAAATTAAAAGAAATAAGAAAAATGTCGGGAACTATAAGGCAAGCCATGACGCCGGCTATAACCCGTTTACGTGAACATTTCGAAGAAATTCGCCCCGTTTTAGACGCCGAAGAGCGTACAGCTGAAGGAATAGAAATGTTAAGGACGAGGTTGGTCAAAGTAAAACGCATAATAACTCGTTTGGAAGAAAAAGCCAATCAATGGCAAGAGTATATTCGAGGACTTCCAGCAAATGAAAGGCAAGCAGAAGAACAGATTTTAGCTAATTTCGCCCCATTAGAGCACCATTATGCAGCATGGATAGAGGATGGGCATGAAATTGTGGCGGATATTGAAATTTTGTTAACTAATGAGTCCGAAGAAGGTAGTACCCAGTCTGATTTATCAGTAGAATTGGGCGTTGGTCAAAATAGAATGAATCAATCCAGAAGACCAGAAATGCCTGAAGGTCAGATACCAGTAAATAATCAATTTGTTAGAAAAAATGAAAATTTTGTACCCACGTATTTGCCAAAGACGAGATTGCCAGAATTTTATGGAGACCCATTAAGATGGCCTGAATTTTGGCAAGCCTTTGAGCGCACTGTGGATTGTTTAAATATTGATTTTGGACTCAAGGCACATTATTTAATACAATGCCTTAGAGGAAAGGCCAAAAGAGCAGTTTTAGGCTATAGGCCAATAGAGGAGCATTATGAGCCGCTAAAGGATGCTCTTAAACGCCAATTTGGAAATGAAAAAGCAATTATGGATACTTTACATGCCGAATTAATCAGTTTACCAGTAGCCAATGAATCAATAGTATCTTTACGTTCGTATATTGAGGAGGTTGAGAGGATTTGTAGATCTTTATTGGCTATGGGAAATTTGGAAAATGAGGCTATCGTTATAATGGCTATTAAAAATAAGTTACCGAGAAGTATTGTTTTAGAGCTATTAAAAATGGAGAAATTAGAAAAAGTAAATTGGAATGTAACGAGATTAAGAGAAGGACTTTCAGAAATTGTGACCTTAAGAGAAGAGGCTCAAAGGTGCACAAGGTCGTTATCATATAAAAATAATTCGCAAAATGTGCCGAATTTTAATAATCAAAGGAGATTTATGGGGAACTCAAATAATCAGAGACGAACAGAGCCTGCGCGTGTGTTTACAGCGCCTAAGAATCAAAGAAAGGATATTTCATGTTTATTTTGTAATGGTCCACATTTAGCCGGAAATTGTAAACAATTCAAACTTATTGGGCAGAGAATGAGCATTTTATCTGAACAGAATAGATGTTTAAAATGCCTAAAAAAGGGGCACGCAAAAATAAATTGTAATCAGAAATATAGTTGTGGTATTTGTAATGGAGATCATAATAGAATAATATGCCCTAAAATAGTTGAAAAAGAAAAGAAAGTACAGATCAAAGAAAATGAAAGTATAAATATAGGCCAAATAAAAGAAAATGTACTAAATGTTGAAGATGACCGTGAAGGAAACATTATTTTAATGAAGGCAGATTTAACTTTGAAAGAAAGAAATAATAAGTTAAATGCAAAATGTTTCTTTGATTCTGGAGCAACTGTTAATTTTCTATGCAATGAACTTGTAGAGAAATTAAAATTAAAAAAGATAAAAAGAATGGAATTAGGGGTTGTACCATTTTTCAAAAAGAACCAGTAAAATTAAAAACGTCTTGTTATTCTTTAAAAATTCTCCTTAATAATGGTGATTTTGAAGAAATATTAGTTTATAGTATCAATAGAAATATGATGCCAAGATTCAGGTGTGCAGATTTAAAAACAAATGAAATAGTATGTGCAAACATAATTCCGGATATGCTTATAGGAATGAAACATTTCTGGAGGTTCTTCAAGGGAATAGAACCATTATCGGATTATTTATTTAAAGTGGAAACTACGATTGGTCCAATTATTTGTGGCGAAATTCAGAACGATAAAAGGACTTCAAGTAGGAAAGAAAATTTATGTACAATCCTAGGTGGCAATATAACAGAAAGTGAAGAATTTAATAATTATTGGTCATTAGAGACTATAGGAGTCAGGGATGACCCAATATGCAAAGATGATAAAGTGGCTTTAGATATCTTTAATAATACGATTAAAAGAAAAGGAAATGGAAGTTATATTGTAAAATGGCCCTGGAAAGTTGAAAGAGAAAGTTTGCCATCAAATTTTTCATTAGCTTATAAAAGATTTCTAAATCTTATGGATAAATTAAATAAAAATCAAGATTTGTTAAATAAATATGAAGAAATAATTAAAAATGATTTAGTAAGAGGAGTAATTGAAAAGGCTGATAAAAAGAAAGTTGGAATAGAACACTTTCTCCCCCACCATCCAGTTGTTAATACGAAAAAGGTGCGCATAGTTTTCGACGCTTCAGCAAAAATGAGAGAAGGGAAAAGCTTAAATGAATGCTTATATCGTGGGCCAATAATCATGCCGGATTTAGCAGGATTATTAATACGTTTTAGAGTGCCAAAGGTTGCCATGTGGGCAGATATTGAGAAAGCGTTCCACACGTTAGAATTAGAAGAGGATGACAGAGAAGTTACTAAGTTTATATGGGTAAAAGATATACAGAAGCCCATATCAACTCAAAATATTCAATATTTTAGATTTGCAAAAGTACCCTTTGGGGTAATTTCGAGTCCATTTTTGCTTTCAGCAACGGTCAGAAATCATTTAGAGAAATGTGACGACCCGGTTGCAAAAATTGCTAAAGAAAATTCTTATGTAGATAATATTTTCATTGGAGTTGAATCAACTAATGAAGCATGGCTTGCATATAAAAGATTAAAAGAGATATTTAAAGATGCCCAAATGAACTTAAGAGAGTTCATTAGCAATGATATGGAACTTAACGGACAGTTTCCTATTGAAGACAGGTTGGAGAAAAATAATCCTAAAATTTTAGGAATACCATGGGATATATCTACTGATATAATTAATATTGTATTTCCAGTAGTGAATTTTAGTGAAAAAGTAACGAAGAGAATTGTTTTACGTCAATTAGCAAGTATTTTCGATCCTTTGGGACTTGCTTCTCCAAGTCTTTTAGCAGCAAAATTATTTTTTCAGTCATTATGGACTAAGGAGAATAAATGGGATGATAAGATTAGTGAAGAAAATGTGATAAAATGGAAAGAAATTACGGAATCATGGCAAATAAATCCCATTGAAATTAAAAGAAGGGTTACTGAAATTAAAAGCGAAAAACAATTACATGTTTTTTCTGACGCTTCTAAATATGCATATGCTGCTTGTGTGTATATTAAATCGCAATTTAAAGGTAAAATATACACACAAATTTTATATGCAAGGAACCGATTAAAACCAAGAAAAGCTGAAGTAACAATACCGCGCATGGAACTTTTAGGTGCGGTAATTGCTAAAAGAGCTCTAGAATTTGTAGAGAAACAAATTGGTGTTGAAATAAAGGATAAATTTCTGTGGTGTGATTCTAAACCGGTACTGAGCTGGATAAAGGCCGGAGGTAAAAATGAAAAATTTGTAGAAAATAGAATAAAAGAAATACGAAAGAATAATGGAATTAAATTTGGTTATGTAAATACGAGTGAAAATCCGGCGGATATAGCCACTCGTGGAATAGTGGCATCAGATTTAGGAAAATGCCATATTTGGTGGGAAGGCCCAGAATGGTTGCAGAAACCAGAGGTAAAATGGCCAAATGAATTTAATTTTGAGATCGAGAAAGAGGAAAATGAAGAAGATAATTCAGAATTAATATTAAATTGTGAAGCAAAAAATGCAGCAAATTCATTTAATTTTAATAATTGGAATTCGTGGAATAGACTAATTAAATGTTTTATGTTTGTATCTATAGCAGCTCGAATTTGGTTAGCAAAGAACAAAAAAAATATAAAAGGAAAATTTCTTTGTGAAATAAATTTAGAAAATCGCATGTCCGCAAATAATTTCAAAAAAGTTGAAATATTTATTTTAAAAATTGCGCAAAGTTTATATAGAGAAGAAAAGAAAGAAAATATACGAAAAATAATAGACGAAAATGGATTAATAAGATTAGAAACACGAATAAGTAATTGTGAAGGTGAAGAATATTTTAAGCATCCAATTCTTTTGCCTAAGGGATGTTTCGCTATCAAACTAATTTTAAGAAAAATACATGAAGAATTAAATCATTCGGGTGTTGATTCCACACTTGCAAATTTTTTATTGAAATTTTGGGCACCATGCGCACGAAGAGTTGCCAAAATCGTTATAAAAGAATGCAAAAAGTGCCAAAAAATAATTTCGCCAAAATTTGCGCTCCCAGAAATGCCTTCATTACCAAAAGAAAGGGTAAGGCAGTCCCGTCCATTCGAATTTGTTGGAGTGGATTATCTGGGCCCTTCTGTTTGCAAGATAGAAGGAGGAAAGGTTAAGTTTTGGATTGCGCTCTTTACATGTTTGTCGACAAGAGGAATCCATTTAGATCTAGTTACAGACCTTTCCGCATTTTCATTCTTAAATATTCTAAGAAGATTTGTCGCGCAAAGGGGTGCACCAGTAAAGATAATATCAGATAATGGCAATCAGTTTGTAGTTATTTCTAAAGTAATAAATGCCAATATTGAGGGTAAATGGAAAAAAGAAAAATCAAAAAATGATGAAAAAGTATTTAATAATTTTTTAGTAGAAAATAAAATTGAATGGAAATTCATACCCGCTCTGTCCCCGTGGCAGGGTGGGGTTTATGAAAGATTAGTAAAATTAGTTAAGGATTGTTTTAAGAGATCTTTAGGAAGTCTTATATTAAATATGGAAGAATTAAGGACATTTATTAAAGAAGTGGAAATGTCAATAAATTGCAGACCTATTAGTCATATATCCGTAGAAAAGGATGGACAAATGTGCCTAAGACCGATAGATTTCATGATTCCAAGTGTGAAAATTGCTCAAAAATTTTTAACAGTTGATGACGAAGATTTTAGATTAGGAAAAATAAGTACCGCAGACCAAGTCCATGAACGATGGATGACCACATTAAAAACGCTCCAAAAATTTTGGGATGCCTGGAAGCGTGATTATCTCATAATGTTAAGAGATAAAGCAAAGTGGGTCCATCATAATCAAAGAAGTGACTTAAAAAGAGGACCAAAAATTGGTGAAATTGTTATTGTCCATCAGGAGGGACAACCTCGTAATGTTTGGCCCTTAGGGAAAATAATAGAATTGGATGGTACTCCTGCAAGGAGTGCAAAAATAAAAATAGGAAATAAAACTTTTATACGTCCTATTAATAAAATCTCTCCTCTAGAGATTGAAGATAAGAATATAATTGAAGAAAATTTAAATAATGAAAATGAAAAAGAAAAAGAAGTAGATTTGAATAAAAAGGAACCTGAAAGATTAGAGAATAAAAATAAAAATACTCATCCGATGGTTACAAGATCGAAAGCGGCTTTGTGCTTACAATTTATACAATTAATATATTTAATCACAGTTGCATTTGCTCAACCATCGAGATATATAAATTGTAAAGGTTGTTTTATGAAGTGTAGAACTTTCGGCGTTGAAGCTAACGCAGTTGATTATATAAATAAAATTGAATTATGTTGTGCAGGAAGCTGCCTTTTAGAAATAAATGGTCCATCAAGATTAAAATTTACTATTCCAAAAGATAAAACAGCATTAGATTATAAATGTCGAGCCACTTATTGGGGCAAAAGATACATGTACAAAGACTGGATTTCATGTCCAGCAGTTGATCCATGTATAAGAATATCAGGCTTACGTGAAAGAATATTTAATCCACAATGTGAATCAATAGAAAGCTTAATATTAATTGGTATCGTTATGGGTCTTATTCTAGTAGTTACTCTAGCCGTTGGATTATTTGTCTTTAAAATTTTGTCGATATTTGGAAATTTATTTAAATTAATTTGGTATACTTTAAAAATGGCCTTTAGAATATTCTTCGTACAGAAGAAACACAAACAAAAAGATGTATCAGAAAAATTGTTATTTAATAAAAATAAAGTCGATAACAAGAAAAAGATAAAGAGAAATCGTAGATTAAATAAATTAAGTTTATTGACAACATTGACTATTTTTTTCAATTTAATTCAATTAATTAGTACAGAAGTTGAAGTTGTAGTTATACAAGCTAAATCTGAAGATTGCCAAAGAAAAGGAGGCATTTCGACTTGTAAAATGAATGCCGTAAATACTGTGACACTTTTACCAAATGAGCAAATAAATTCGCTCTCGTTAAAAAATAATAAAGGAATAATAATGGGAGAATTAGAATTGTCAATGCATGGATTACAAATTCAATGTAATCAAAAAATATTAAGATATTTAAGATCTTATGAGATTAAAGTCCAATCAATCAAAAGATGTCCAGCAGCGGGTACATGTAAAGCGGGGAGATGTAATCATATCAGGACAAAAGATTATGTTGAAGAATTATCAGAATGGAATGATTATCCCGGTAATTCATTTTGTATAGAAGGAAAGTCCCTTTGGGGATATGGATGTTCACTACCAGGTGCTGATTGTTATTTTTATAGAGTATATGCAGTTCCAAAATCCGATGAGATTTTTAAACTTGTCTCATGTCCTACTTGGGATTATAGTATTGAATTAGATATAGGACTTGTTTCAAATGGAACTGTTACAAAAAAGAGATTTACACTTAATTCAGGAATGACATTTCAATGGAAAGATATAAAATTTACATTATTAGATATTACACCTCCAATGGCTCCTATTTTAAATAGCGAGTTTATTATTGGAGAAAAGGGGATCGCAATTTCAGAAAATAGTATTTCCCATTTGGAATGCCAAGAAAATGCCGGAAATTTTTCAAAATGTGAACTAGAATTAAGAGCATGCAACGAATGTTGGCTCGAACAAGAAATTGAAAAAATACGATGCGCATGTACAGATTTTATTGTAGAAAGATTAATAAAAGATCCGCAAAAATCATTACCATTAGAAATAAATCGGATTAGATTAAGAAGGAAAGAGGATAAAATTATTAGTGAGTCAAACTATTTGCCTATTCTTCTGATGATTCGTTTTGAGGATTGGTCAATATCCAGCAATATTGACATTACAAATTGTAAGATAAATCCTGAATATTTAAAAGGTTGTTATAGCTGTATGGGCGCTATATTTAAATTTAATTGTTCTACTGAATATGGATCAGCTTATGCCGAGATTAAATGCCCTGGGGGTAATACTTTCACGGCAAATTGTAATGAAAAGGGAATTGATCAAAAAATTGCTCTTTCCTTCGATCATTCGGAAATAAATGAAATTTGTCATGTATATTGTTCAGGAGGTACTTCTAATTTTACCCTAAAAGGCCAATTAGAATTCATTTTACCAGAAAAGGCCAAAGTTATTGTAAAAGAAGGATCATCTAAAATATTTATCGAAAATAATGAAAATTGGTTTACAAATCCATTCTCTAATTTACAGTTTTTAGATTGGAAAAACATACTTTGGGAATTAATAAATTTGCAAATGATCTTAATTATT
Organism: Meloidogyne arenaria; assembly: GCA_036172955.1. NCBI lineage: Eukaryota > Metazoa > Nematoda > Chromadorea > Rhabditida > Meloidogynidae > Meloidogyne > Meloidogyne arenaria. The sequence continues at coordinate 1,858,591 of JARQAB010000046.1, read as the reverse complement.
GTTTTTTCGTTTGGACTTATTATTTTTGCATTTAAAATGTTTTTAAAATTTAATCCATTATTCAAAGGATATAAGTTAGCTACGTCATTTATCATTTTTTATTTCTTTCTTTTGGCCGGATGTTCTATACATTGTTCATGTATAGAGTACATTAAAAAAGAAACGATTCAAAATAAATATTCTTTTGTTGAAAAAGTAAAAATAGAAAGAAATTTAATTAATCATACAAAAATAACAATGTCAATTAAATTCAGCCTTTTATTTTCTTTAAAAAATGATGTGATTAGAAAAATGTCGATGAATCGAAAAGTTCAGATAAATTATTATATAAACAAGCAGATTTCCTTTCATTTATCTTTTTTTGAACAAAAAATTTACTTTTTAAAAAGAATGCTTTCTCTACCTAAGATTGCTGCGGATTTGTTCCGCTGTAATGAATTGGAAGCCGTATGGCTACTCTTTGTGAGTGAAAGCCAACGTAAAAAATTGCGAGAATATGTTGATAAAGCAATGGATCGTGGAGACAAACTTTTGGTAAGTAATGGGAAAAATAAAGATTTAGTTGAATTAGATATAATGGAAGATTGGGAAATTGTAGAAAATACAACCTATTTATCGGAAAAACCTAAGGAGTTTGAATCTAGTGAATGGGTTAAATATTGTGATAAGATAACAGAATATATAAGAGAATATATGACCGATGAGGAAGCACTCGATAGTGGTATAGGTCCAGGATTAATAATAAATAAAAAGTGGGGTCAAGAGTTTTATCCTTTAAATTGTGTATTTCTAAGTAAACACTGGGAGGAAGGAGCAAATCCTGATGAGATTAATTTTCAGTTAAACGAGAAAGAAGAATTTAATGAAAACCAAGAAGAAAGTCCAAAAACTGTAATTGAAGTAGAAGTAGACACTCGTGTAGGAGAATTAAAAAAGGTAAAAATTGATTTTAATAAAAATAATGATTGGTTAATTAAGACTGAAGTGAAACCCGAAATTCATTGTGATACTCTAGGAAAAGAATCTAAAACATTTGAGATAAAAGTAAAAGGAAGTATTATGAAAGGAACAAATATGTTATTATTAATTGTACTATTTTTTATAATAATGGGTACCTGTGTGGGAATCCCGGAGAAGAATATTCCAGCACCAAAGAAAGAAATGAAAGAAAAGGAAGACTCTCCTAGTTCTCGAGGAACGTCTGTTTTGGAAAGCGATGGAGAAGAGGAGAAGCCTCCTCTCATCGAAAAGAAAAAAGAAATTAAAATAGAACAATTACAGGAAGTCATGCGCACCACCCTGCAAGACTTTATCTCATCTCAACAATCTACATCTGGAACTTGCACCCCACTAACTTCTACTACTCGTATTCATCCTGTTTATAGAAAAACTCCATATCATATACCAAAAATACAACAAAATAATCAAAACATATCTTCAGTTATTCAACAACAATTAAAGGAAATGTTCAATGAAGGCCCAATTCGTCATACAAACAAGAAATGTTATAATTGTCAAACATATGGGCACACGGCACACCAATGTCCACTTAAAAATAATGACAATAGTTCTTCATCTAGATCATTGCCAATTACAACACCTTCTGTAAATCAAAATGCTTTTAGAATGGCCTCCCATGAACTTGCGGAAATGAGTCGTCGTTTTTCGTCATATTCAACAATTGCTCAACTATTGATACAATTATCTATTTTTTTCAAATCTACTGCTGACAACATGAAAAGATGAGAGAAGTCCTGCAGGGGGAATGTCGATGACGAAAATGAGAATTTAAAGAATTTAAATATTTTTTGATAATTTTTATATTTTTTATGGACTTTTGTTTATTTTTTAGTGACTCAGTGAGTCAATTTCCATTTTTGTCAAATTTTATGTATTTTTTTGCAATATACTTTTATTGCATCATTTTTAATATTGAAATTTTTGCCTATAAAAATAGGCAGAAATTTCACTTTTTAATGTCCTTGGTGATATTCATTTTTTATAATATTCTATGTGAATATTTATTTTTTAAAGATAAAGATTTTTTGTGTTAATTATATTTGAGTTTTTATTAATTATTCTGAGAGAATAATTAATCTAAGATAAATTTTCCCTATTAATTAAATAGGAAGGTAAATCAAATTCCTCTTTGAGGAATAATTTTTACACCTTCCTCCTCCCCTTCTTCTTCAATTATATTTTGTTTTTCTTTATTATTTAATAATTTATCACCCTAAAAGTTTTTTTATTTTTAAATAAAAAATAATTATTATTTTTTTACAGAAATTTCCACATTTCCATCAGCAGCCAAATAAGCACGTACAGAATGTAAATCCACATCTTCAGCCAACTTCCAACGTCTATTTAATTTTTTAACTGTAACTGTCCCATTTTTATTATCCTCAACATGCTCTCCATCCAAAGCCAAAACTCTATAACTGTCTATATAAACCTTTATTTAATTTTAATTAAAAATTAATTTTTAATTTAATTTTAAAAAACTCTAAAATCGCTGTCATTAAAATCTTTAGCTTCTACACGAATTCTAAAACCATTTTGTTCATTAATTACTTCTTGTTCTGGTTCTGTTATTATTTTAGTATTTATTTTATTTTTTTCTTCTTCTTCTTCTTCTTCTAATAAAGGTTGTTGCTTTTCTTTAATTTCTTTATTTTTAATTTTTTCTTCTTTATCTTCTTTTATTATTTGATGATTTTTACTTTCAACAAATATTGGATGTTTTTGATGTTGTTGATATATTTGTTTCTTCTGTTGTTGAGGAAATTTTTGCTTAAAAAATTATTTTAAAATTAAATATTGTTGCCCCCAACAAAAATATATTAACAAAAAATATTTCTTTAACGTAAATATAAAAATAATTTAATTTCCACATACAACACTACGTAAAGAAGAATTTGTAGATGAACTATTACTATTACTTCCTCTTCTACCAATTTTTTGTGTATCTGTATATTCATATAAAATATTTTGTTTTGGAAGAGGAAGAGGAGGATATTCTTCTTCTCTTTGTTTTGAAGGAGGTCGAAGTTGTTGTCGAATTTTGTGTTGACGTTGATTTGAAGGTAAAGAATATTTAGTATTTTCAATTGGATGAGTATATTGTTCTATTGGTAATTCTCTATAAATTAATTTAAATTTTATTTTAAAAAATATTTTTTCTTATACCTCAAAGTTATTACTAATTTCCTTTTTCCTTCATAACTTCGACAAAGCATTGTTGAATTTAAACGGCTATTATTACTGTTATTACGCTTTTCCCATTCTTCATAATTTTGTTCTTCTAATATTCGTTCACTAAATAATTATACAAAATTAGAATTAAATTAGAAAAATCCTTCCTTCCTCCCCTTCCCCTTTCTCTCCCTCCTTTCCGTCCTCAATTTATTTAAAAAAAACTTAACTATCTATTATTTTCCAAAGGATAAACCATTGGTGGTGCAATAGGCCGATAAAATTGTGGAGATGTTGTCGATGTCCATTTTTGTTCTCTAAAAGCTCTATACCGCCATTCCTGCGTTCTAACAAATTCCCGACGTGACATAAATAATTAAATTATTTAATTAAAAACAATTATTTTTAAAAAAGGTTTTTATTTATTTATTGAATGGAAAGAGAAAAGTGTTTTTATTTGAGGAAAAATAAAGCCTTTTTTAGGGTTCTCGTCGAGAATGAAAGGATGAGGAGGTGAATAATCCACGACAATACCTCCCCTCCCTCCCTCCCTCCCCTTCCCTCTCCTTTAACATTTACCTCAATATTTTTTTATTTTTGTTTGCATTTTCTTTTTATTTTGTGATTATATTCCTTTTTATTTTTAATTTTGATTCATTAATTTATAAAATTAATTTGTAAAAAAATCTTTGAGCCATTAACATTTAAAAATTAATTAAATATAAATAGTTCATTTATTTAATCATTTTATGAATCAAAATATTTTAAAAATAAAAGAAATTATTTATTTTAATTTTAAAAATTTTCTCTAAGCTTTTCCTTTTGACTTTTCTCGTTTTTTAAATCTTTGTGACTCATTAAAAATAAAATAATCAGTCAAAATAGAAAAAAATTTAGAGATTTTTAAAAGAAAATATTTAAAAAAAAATAATTTTTATTAATTTAAAGAAGTAAACTAAATATGAAAATAAAACAAAAATTTATTTTTTAGTAAATCATACATTTAATTAATTTAAAAAAATATTGCAAAACAAACATTTAAATATAAATTCAATTTAAATATAATATCGATAAATTCTTTGGCCGATTACAAAAAACATTCAAATATAAAAATGTAATAGACCAGGAAAATAAAAAATTGTTGAATGAATTTATTTTAAATTAAAGTCAAGAAAAAATATAAGTAGTTTTATTGTTAAATATTTTAAAGTTAAAAAAATTAGATTAGTCTAGGCCGAAATTGAAAAGTCTTCTGAAATTTTGATTCTTTTAAAAGACAACTATAATTTAAAGCTTTTTATTTTGAAAAAAAACCCAATTTGGCCAGACTTTATAATTAAATATTAACCCGTTTAGGTACTAATATTTTATTTTCTTTTATTTATAATATTTTTTATTTAAAAATTAAATATATATGTAAATAGAGATGCTTTTTTGTTTTGTTATTTTAAAGAGAATCAAAAAAATATTTAAAAATAAAAATAGTAAAATTTTTATTTTTCAACGGTCAACAACAGCAGAAGTTCCAGAGCCATCTGCAGGTGAATGGGAATATTGATGTGTCAATCTAGGTCTAGCACTATAACCACCAATTGAATCTGAACGAACAATTCCACTTCCATTCCCATTACTTCCAAATAATGAAAGAGAAGAACCCTCAGCAGAATGCTTCTGAAAAAAGGAATTAAAAGTTGGTGGTTGTTAATTTAAATGAAGAGAAATTAATTTGAAAATATTTTTAAGGAAATCATAATTATAAATTTAAATTTGATATATTTTCAGTTTACGAAAAGTCCCGAAACAAATTCAGCGTTTCGATTCTCAAAGTTTCTGATCAGTTTTAGACACTTTATTTCATTAATTTTGAAGAAATAGAATTTAGATAATCTTCAATTAATGCCAACACTTTTATTTTCAAAGATTTCTTTCACAATTTAATAAAAAAACACCAACTCGACACATTGGTTTAGGTAATTCGTCACAAGAGAAAGTAAATCCTTTAATAGAACTACCACCACAAGAATGACAAGAAGAGACAGAAGTTGTTCTACGTCTAATACCTCCTCCTCCTCCATTTCCCCCTCCAGTTGTGCTTACACTTCCTTTATTTTAAATTAAATTCTTTTTTCAAAAAAAATCTTTTCTTTGTACCATCATTATCGTCATTTCCTCCATCAACGTGTAAAATGTCTTGAAAACGGACAGGTGAAGAAAAGAATCGACCCAAAATAACAATAACTGTAAGCATTGAAGATAAAGTACAGCAAACAACCATTGCTGTTGGAAGTACAACAAACTAGAAAGAGAATGAGGAATTAATTTTTTAAAGAAAATTTACCACAGAAAGAAGAAATTTCTTTCGATGATTTTGCCAGGCATAAGAATAAAATATTGTTATAATCTTTAAATTAATTATAATTATTTTAAAATTAATTATTTATCTACCAAAGTCCAAAGGGCTAATTGAGCTTGGACAATATCCGCTAAAAGTGATTGTCTTTGTCTACCCCCATTATTTTCCGAAGAAGAAGCCTTTAAAAATATATTGTTTAGAATTAAAAATAATTTTTTTCTTACATTATTTAAAACATTCCATAAATTAATTAAATTTTCTCTAGCGGGGGAATTAATATTTGACATTTAAAAAAATAAAATTGTGAGGATACTATTGCAAAAAAATATTCTTAAAAATGAATGGGAAATATAAAAAATAAATGCGGGGACGCCAAAAATTGAAGAAATGAGAAAAGAATATTTTGACCTTAATATGTCAGCAAATATTTAAAAAAAAGAGGGGAATAATAACTAAAGAAATACCCCCCCCCCTCCACCCCTACATCTTTAATTATATTTATTTATTTAAAAGTTTATAATGCTTATTTAATTAATTTAAATTTGCGAGTTAAGGAATAAAATTGGTAATTCTTCGGTTGTCGCCCCCCTTTTTTTTATGTTTCCCTGACCATTTCGAGCTTTTTTGCTTGACATATAATTTCGAAAGAGAAAGAGCTATCCGAGCTGGGTGGATTGATACTATGATCGGTTAGATTTGGCATTTTTGAAAAAAATTACGAAGCTAAATCCTCGATGGACATGCTTCTTGTGTTGTTGAAAGTGATTAAAACGATGATTCTAGTGCCATTCGATGATTCTAGTCCGATGATTCTAGTGCCATTACGATGATTTCTAGTGCCAAAACGATGATTCTAGTGCCATTCGATGATTCTAGTGCCATTCGACTCAGCTCGAAGAGCTCTTTCGAATGTATATAAAAATTCATAGAAATTTCATAGGAAATGGAAAAAATAGAACATAAAAAAAGGGGGGGCGACAACCGAAGAATTACCATAAAATTTAAAAAAATAATAATAAAAAAAATTAAATTGTTAGAAAAAGAAATCAATAGGAATGTTTGTTATTTCTGTTTTAGTTGTCTTTTTTATGAGGAAAAATAATTACAAAATAAATATTTTTTGGTACCTTTTTAAAAAATATTATTAAATAAAAAATATTTAAAAAATATCGATGTAGTACATACAATTAATTTCCCATTTTTTATTTAAAAAATTCGGCTCTTGTCAAGTTTATACGTCCAATCACATATTTTAAGTACCCAGTTCTGCACTATATTACCATAAAATCTATGGGAATAGAAAGCTCCACTCCCCCAGAGTTATAATACACAATATAACCAGACCATAGGTTTTAATACACAAAACCGGGTACATGTAAAAAATGTTATTGGACACATAAAAATCTGCTTGGACGTATAAAGGCTAGATTGGACGTATAAACTGGACAAGAGCCAAAAACTCTCCCCCTTTTTCTCACCTCACTTAAGCACATACTTAATTTATCCAATTCCTCAGAAGAACAAAAATCATCAGAAAGCCATTCCTTAATTAACAATTTTTAAATATAAAAATAAATTTAAAATAACTGGATTTAAAATAGTTTCTGTTTCTCTTCCAGCCGACAAAGAACTGGCACTTCCTACTTTGCCAATTCCATTTACACTTCGTCTCCTCTCAAATTCCTTCATTTTTTATTTAAACTGAAGTTCTTTTTAGAATATTTTTTTAAATTTTTTAAGAATTCTTCTGAAACAAATTTTCACTTTTAATTAATAAATAAAGTATATATAAATAATAAAAAATATTAAATTAATAATGAGAAAAATACAAAAAAATAAATAATCGAATATATGTAGATATATATTAGATAAATAAATGATGAATTAAATGTTTAATAACGCGAAAGTGTTATATTAGAATATGTAAGAAAATTTATTTAATTTACGAGAAAGGGATAAAAACGATTTGTGATGATTTTTGTGGAGATAATTTTTTTGTAGATTTCTAAATAAATTTAAATTAAATATTAGTTCCATATTTAACTCCATAATTTGAGTAAGTTAATTTTTATTTCAAGAAGAGAATTAATTAAAATAGCTTTTGATATTTGTCGGTTTTTTTAAAATTCAGAGTTTAAAAAATTTTAATTATTGGAACATTTTAAGAATCAAAAAAATACACAAATTTCGCCTCCATTTCATTGAGGTCCTCTCAAATCGAATACCCCCTTTCAAATAATTACCCCCTCCAGCGAGAAGCTGAAAAAATAATTACCCAGAGTAATTATTTGAGTGTCTGGAAATGATATAACCACCCTGGATAATTCTGTTTTGGATGGCAGAAAGAGTTCACAAAAATTCTGGTGAGCATACTATCTATTGATATTAATAGAAAAAAAAATATTGAAACACGAAATAAACGGAAAGCCGGCTCAAGAAATGATACTACAAAAATGCAAGTGTATACATCATTTCTGGACACAGTATATTCATATTAATTTATTAATTTTTAAAATATTTAATTAATTAAAAATTAAAAAATTACACAGCTGACAACAAAAATTAATAAAAAAATATTTAATCAATTACCTAATTAATATAGTAAATGTCTTTAAATAATAAAGAAGAAAGCGAGAGAATATTTGCTTGTTTTTGGTTTTATCTGATAAAAAATTATTTTTATGATAAATTCCAATTCATGGAAAAATTAAAAAAAAATTCTTTTAAAAGTGCTGCTTCAGCAAAAATAATTTTTTTTATAAAAAAAAAGATTATATTTTTAATGAAAACAAAAATAGTAGTCTTTTTTTATTATTAAAAAATTGAGAAAAAAAATTTTTTATCAATTTGTTTTTATCAAGGATGGAACCATTTACACATAAATTAATAAAAGAAAATAATATTTTTTTAAATTAAATTAACAAATAAGTAAGAGGTAGAGAGGAGGGATTGATAAATTAAAAAACAGGTTTTTATTTATTTATTAAATTGTAAAGATTTAAAATAAAAATGTTTTTGTTTTTTAATGAGTGACTTTTTTTGTTTACAAAAATAAAAATTTAAGAAAAAAGTGTAAATCTAGAAATATACATATTTTTTTAATTTAAATATTTAAATAAATGAGTGAAATTAATTTTAAATAATATTAAATTAATAGAGTTTAATTGAAAAAAAAAGAATTTTAGTAAACAAAATAATTATTATTTTGTCGGCATTTTATTTTATGATAAAAAAGTAATAAAAAATTTGTTCGGGAAGGGAAGCACTTAATTTAAAGTATTTATTATTATTAAATAAAGTCTCGATAAATTAATTTAAATAAGGAAGGAAATAAAAATATTTTTAGCTAATTCTCCATATCTTTAGGCAAATAATTTTAAAAATATTTAATAAATCCGGACAAAATTTTCGTTCGAAAAATATACTTTCGGATTACATATAGTTTTGCAAAAAAAATGTATGAGAAGTTCAAAGCAATAGGCATCAATAGAATTTCATCTATCAACAATTTAATAAGTCAAAATCACATTTTTGACCTAAAATTAATTTCATGCTATACGGGGATATAGTAGACTTTTCGGTCGTGGGTCAGGTTGCTACCCTACTTTAGATAATTAACAATTTATATCAAAATTTATCAACTAAGTACCAAATATGTACAATTACAATTTTGGAAGTAAGAGGTCGATTTATAAGTACAGTACTACCAAAGTAAATACTGATTACATAAATTACTAAAAGGAAAACTTTTTAAAAATATTTTCAAAAATACTTTTTCCTATTTTCCTTTGTTTTTTTATTAAAAATAGATACCGAATAACTGATAAAAATTTGGAAGCAAAAATATTATGAAAATAATTTCTCTTTAACGAAAAATTATCTCAAAAAATTGTTTTAGAAAAGATTAAAAAAATATTTATTTATTTATGTACTTAAATATTTATTTATTTATATTAGGACATAAAAATGATTTTTTTTTAATTTCGGTTGAGTCTAATAATGAAAAAAAAAGAAAATGAAGGTTCGCTATAGCGAGGAATCAATTGTTTAGCAAAACTTGTTTTTTAATTATTAATTTTAAAGTAAACATTTTTAAATAAAGGAAGAATATTGATATTTAATTATTTTTTGAAGAAATTAAATTAAATAGAAATTTTTAATCACAGTATAATATTAAATCTGTTAATTTTTAATTAATATGAAAAAATTAAAAACAAAAAAATAAATATCATTTTTTAATTAATTTATTATTTTTAGGAATCCCCACCCTCTATTAATTCCCCATGCCACGGATGGGTTGAAAAAATAATTCCTCGGGGGAATTAATCGAGTAAATACGGTATGTATATACTTTACATAATTAACAATTTATATCAAAATTGATCAACTAAAAATAAACCAAAAATATCAAAGCTTTATATACTTCTAATAAAAAGAATAAAGTTTTTCGCATTTTTATTATTTTATTACCAATTTTATGATTTTTTCTTCTTAATACTACTGCAGCAGATTTGCTTAAATTATATAGGTACTATTTGAAAATTAAAATCTTTTGATATATTTAAAAGCAAATTAAATTGATCTACATAAATATTTGATTTTTGTTGGGAAACTCCAAAAAAATATTGTTTAATTAATTCAAAATTTAAAGGATACTAAATATATACATGAAATTAGAACTAAAAAAATCAAAATCAATTTAAATTAAAAATATCTAAAATTATTTTTATAAATATTTTATAACGCTAAAATAAAATATATTAAGTGTTTTACAACTAACCACAAACAAAGTCTACTTAATAAAATATTTGCAAAAGCAACTCAAATATTTTTATATATTTGAGACCTAAATATAAAAAGATAATTAAATAAATATGTACACATTTATAATTCATGTGAATTATTAGTGATTAAAAAGAGTAAAATAAATATATACATATATTTCTCAATATTCTTTTAAATGTTTTATTTGCTTCGAACTTTGTACTCTCTATCTACTAAACAATCAACACCCCCCTCCCCTACCCTCCCCCCCCCTCCATTATTCGGCCAAGAAATACTTTCTTTCCCCGCAAATTTGCCTAATGCAATTGGTGCACCAAAAATGGAAAAAAGTAGACGAACTTTGCTCTCAAAATTAATATTTAAATATATTCTTTGTGTTTGATATAAAGAAAAATAATTTTACTCTTTTGAACATCGTTTGGTTACTTGTACCAAAGTTGGTACTTGTACTCGTAGCTGTATAAGAACGAGTACAAGAAAAAAATAAGCCAAGTATGAAGTACGAGTACGAGAAAATCGTCTTGTACCTCTCATATTTTTTCCTTATATTTTTGATAGAAAAGTCAAAAGAATGTACTTTCAGATTCTTACGAAGGTTTTTACATCCTCTTCTATTTTTAGGCTTCACTCACTTTGATTGTGGTATATGTAGTGTTAAGTTCCAATCCAAAATTGGAAATGAGGTTTCCTCCCAAAAATAAAAAATATAAATTTGTACTAATTTACTTTTAAATATTATCAAAAAACATGAAAAAAGAATTTCAAAATTTGAATTTACTCCAAAAATTTTAAATTATAAATCTTCATGTTCTTTTTGTTGCCAATCATCACTTTCTCTAATTAATACCCAACCTTCATTTCCAACTTTAGCTAATAATTTCCCTTCACTCTCCTCTTCTATTTTTTCATTAAATAATAAAAGTTCAGCTTCTGCTTTCCAAAGTCCAGACAATATTGGATGGGCTAAAGGGTCCTCTAAAGGTAACCAACCATCAAAAGGAAAGAATTTAGAAAGAGGAATTATTTGGCCAATTTTAGCTTTTAATAATATTTTACAAGCATTTGGTAATAAATCACAGAAAAATGGAGAGCTTAAAAAATATTTAAAAAATTGGATATGTACTTATATTACCAAAATTCGTCAGAAATAAAAGAACTTTGACTCTGTCCTCTATCACATATTTTCCCAACAAAAAAACTGTCTTGTTCTAAAGTCAATGATAATTCTAATGTTTTATTTAGATTTCCAAAAGAAGGAAGGGGTTTATTAATAACAACTTCCCCTACAAAAATTTAAAATTTAGTTCAAATTAAATATTAATATTTTTATTTACCAGAAATTAATTTTAACCACCCAGGTAAATGTATTGCTGGTAATTTATTTTTATCATCACAAATTGGTCTTTTTTGTGAGTCAAAACTTTGTAATTGGACATTCCGAAATTGAAGATAATCTTTAAATAAAAATTGTTTTCTAAACCCCCCCCCCCCCCCAAATAATTAAATTTAAAAAACCTTCAGATAATAAATCATTTATTTTCAAAATACAATTATTATTATTTGTAAATTCAAAACATTTAAATGAAAATATAATTAAAAAAATAAAAATTGGAAACATTATTTTTAATAAAAATATTTTGAAAATACATATAAGTGAAAATAAAATCTGATGATTATTTTTAAAAAAACAAAAAATATTTTTAATTATTAAAGTAAATGTCAATTATTTTAAATTGATAAAAATTAATTAATTTTTTTATTAAAATAATTATTTTTAAAAGAAAATTAAAAATATTTTTATGTTAAAATTAAAAATCTTTTATTTTTTTAAATAAAATATAAATAAATATTCAAAGCAAACCGGGAATTTTAAAATTAAAATTAAATAAAAATTAAAAATTCGTTAAATTATTTTTTGGAATGAAAGAAATTTTGCAGACTATTTTTTGTATTCAAAATAAACAACGGGAAAAGTGAAGAAAAAGAAAGAAAAAAAGTGAATTGAAAAAGCGAAAATGGAAATTAAAATTCTAAATAAAAAAATACACCCGTCTAGGTTGATATTAATTAATTAATTAATTCTATCTAATGTCATCATTCTCTAATTTATTTAAATTTATTTTCGAATAAATAACCATGAGAAGAGCCCTAAAAATTAAAAATTTAATTATATTTTTAAAAGAGAATTAAAATTTAAATAAAGCGGTCCCCAACAATTTAACAAATAAGTGAAATTTTTAACAAAAATAGGAGAATATCCTTAATTCCCTAAATTAATTCCCTCCCCCCTCCTCCATTTTTCTTTAATTAATTTTTAATTTAAATTTAAAAATACCAACAATTATTTTTGTTGCTAAAGTTTTTGTATGCCAAACTAAAATTTCTTTAGGTTCTTCATTCCAACCAAAAACTTCAATTTTCTCACGAGGAATATTAAATTGAGAAAGAAAACAAGATTCTGGAGCTCCTCTAATGCATCCCTCATGGAAGCTTGCATTTCCAGCCAAAATTAATTTTAAACTAAAAAAATTTAGATTAATTTAGTTGAAAGTTCTCAATCTCTCCAAAAATAATTTCAAAATAATTTTCAACTTACTTTATAGCAAATCCAGCCATATCAACAGCAAAACGTCTTGAAGGTGCGTAAATAACATCCCAACCAATTAATGTTCCATTTTTATTTACTCTTGGGGCTTCGACTTTTGCAGTCCCAGCCAAAGCTTTAAATTAAAAAAAAATATTTTTCTTAAAAAAACAAAAATATTTCTTTACCTACAGCCCAAACTCCAATTGTTTTTACTTTTTTAATATAATTATTAAATAATCTAATGTCATAAGTATTATCATCATCGGCAAAATAAACAACCTAAAAATTTAAACAATTAATAAAAAGTTGTTTGAATATTATTAATTTAAATATATTTTTTTAATATAATTTAAATATATAAATAATTTAAATATATTTTTATTTTAATCTAATTTTATTTAATTTATAAGGACTTTCTTCTAAATTAAATTTAAATCTTTATAAAGGCAAATAACAATAACATCTATTACTCATTCAATTATTGCCAATTAACTCTCGAAATAAAAATAGAACGAAAGAAGAAGATTACAATTAATTAAAGAATAAAAAAACTAACAGCATTTTTGTTATAATTTTTATAATTTTTCCTAACATATTCTAAAGCAACATTTCTGTGTGTCCAACCACGAAGGGGAAATCCAGGTTTTGTTGTTGTATAAAAATATGTGTAGGGAATTTTAGAACGCTGTAAAATTTTTTCAACAGCTGGAGAAGTATGATTAGCGTCTTCTACAACAACCCTTAAATAAAAAGAAAATTTTTAAAAATAATTTTTAATTAAAAAATAAATAAATTATTTACCAATGTAAATTTTGTACATGCATAAGTGTTTGGGAAAGTCTAAAAAATAAATTTATAAATTATTTTTAATAAGAAAAGAATTAAATAAGAGTTAATTTAAATTAGAATATTTAGGCTAAGACAGAACAATACCCTCCCCCCCCCTCCCTTCCTCTCCTAACCTAGTCATATCAGCAAGCCTTTCATGTCTCTTATATGTTGGAGTAATTAAAATAACAGTAGTTCTTTGTTTAATTTGTTCATTCCAAATATAAACTCTCCAAATAGCAAACAATAAAATAATTGTAATTAAAAAAGAAAATAATTTTGAATTAAATAAACGATTTAAAGGCCAACGTCTCAATAAATATTTTCCATTAAATTTAGAAAATTTTAATTTTGAAGGAGAACATCTTCGATTATTTAATTGTTTTTGGTGGGGAATTAATAAATTTGTCGAATTTGGAGAAGAAAAAGAAGAAGAAGAAAATTTTAAATTTGGAGGAATTGGGGAAAGTGAACCAGAAGAACAAGAATCCCCTCCACCAGAATCTGTTGACCCATCATTTGAGAAACGTCTACATTTGTTATTAAACATTTTTTAAGAATTAAAGAGATTATTTATTAATTTCTAAAAAATTATTTAAATTAAAAAGTTTTTTTCTTTTTATATAAATTAAATTGAGTAAATAATGTGGAAAAAATATGGTGATAATAAATATGTGGATTTAAAAATCACTAAACTCTATTGTATAAAACAAATTTTTTTGGTTAAAGATTGTTTAAAAATAAAAAAAAGTTTTTTTTATTATTTTTTTAATAAAATATTTTTAAACAAAAAGGGGTTTAAATAAATTTTGCTTTTTTATTATTAAAAAATATTTATTTAATAAAAAAATAAAATAAAGATAGAAAGTAAAGATTAATTAAAATTAGCTAATTAAAAAATCAAAAATAAATTCAGATTACTAAAAAATAATTAATTATAATTAATTGTTTAGAGATATTTGTTACTTTTTTTTTAATATTTTAATGAAACATACATATTTATTAATAACATATGTAGTAGGTATGTAATCAAAACTTTATTTCTAGAAATAAAATTTTTTTTTAAAACTGTAGAGGGTAAAAGGAATTTGTTTATTTATTTAAATATATATTTTACATAATTATTTTTTAGTCTTTTTAATAAAAAAATATTTAGAAATTGTTTATTTTCAAAATATTAGCAAGAAATAAATTTTAATTTAAAAAAAAATAAAATGAACCAGATGTTGAAATCTTAAAAATACTTTAAATAAAAAAATACTTCTAACAATGTACTAATATATATTTTTTATTAAAATTCAAATTTTGTTTAAAAACTCTTAAAAATATCAAAAAGTCTGTTTGGATTATCCAAAATTGCTTTTGTTGATTTTGATAAGAGGATTATTTGATTAAAAAATATTTAAAAAAATGATGTAGGTATATTTAATTTTGATTTAATAAAAAATAAATGTTTTTATTTTAAAAAGAAAGGAAAAAGAAAAATATTTTTTCAAAAAATAATCGAAAGACGATCAAGTTTTTTGAAAAAAAAGAAAAAAAATATTTTTGTGTGCAGACAGAAAAATAAATGTTCCAAGTAATTTGGCCCTCCGATTGACCTGTTACACTCAAATAAATAAATATTTTTTTACTTAAAAATTATAAAACGTTGAAGAAAAGAAAAGAAGATCATAAGAAAAATTAGAAAAAGAAATAAAGAAGAAATAACAAAAATATATTTTAAATCGAAAAGTAATTAGTAGAAATTAATTTTTTTATTTATTTAATTAACTAAATATTATTTTACAAAATTTTAAAAATAATTCTTAAATTTATTACGGCATTTTGAGATTAAATAACTCTTAAATTTCATAAAATAAAGGGGATAATTGTTTAAAAGTAATATTTTACTTTAATTAAAAGATTTTTGAAAAACTTCAAAAAAATAAATTTAAATTAACCTAAATATAAATTTAAAATAACTGTATATCTACATATCTATTTAAAAAAATAAAAGGAATGTGTCAATGCATTGCACTAATATTTGCGCAAATGTTTTTTATTAAACTTTTTTTAAACCGAATATAAAAACTAAAATTAAAAGAAGTTATGTTAAAATGGGTCGAGAAAAGAATTGGGCGTTAACTTATGTAATTAAAATCTAATTATTTTTTTTTAAATAAAATGGTTATGTATTTAAAGGGAAGGCATTAAAGGTTTTTGAAAAAATTAATTTTTAAAATAAATATTAAAATAAATGATTATTTAAAATATTAAATAATAATATTTAATTAAAAAATTATTTTTTAAACCAAAAATAAATTTATTTAGAAACGTGGATGGCAATACACATTAAAAATTAAATTTAATTAATTACGTATATATAAATTGCAATAATCTATCTCTATTCTAAAAAGAGAAGGGAGAGAAAAAAGAAAAAATCATTTATTTAAATAAAAGCAAATAATATACCACCCAATTATATCTCAAAGCTGCCTTTTTTATTTAAAAATCATTTATTGACTGAACAAATAAAAAAAGCTTGGCCAGCTTTTCTATTTTAACTCTTTACTCTTTTCTCTTGTAAAGAGGATTTCTGGTTTTTATAAAACATTAAAGTTTTCTTTTTTCTTTGAGAAAAAAATAAGAGAAGAATTTTTTGAAGTATTTAATTTTCTGGAAAAATAAATAAATACAAGAATGTTTGCGCAATATTTTTTTTTAAATATTTAAAAATATTATTTTAAAATTAAAAAAAATCAAAAAATTCCTAAACTTGAGATAATAACTGTGAAATATGTAATATCCATTTTGGAGACCTGAAATAAAAGAAATTAACCAAAAATGTCATCATCCGGAAAGTTAACTTCAAAAAAAAGAATTTTTTCATTGGATTATTAAAATTCAAAAAAGTATCATTTTATTTTCACAGAATTTTATCCTTTTCTCTCCCTCCTTCCCTCTTGTCGCCAAATATGGCGACCTTTTATCAAATTGTCTTTTAGTTAATTGTCCCCCGTTCACTTCTCGTTAATTTTTTAGCCGTTCACCCCTTATTTTTGTGTTGTCCACTCAATTTTTTCCCGCCAAAATTCCTTTCTCTATTTTTTTAGTGACAGCCTACTCCTGTCACCTCATAACTATTGTTTTTTCTGCTTGTTTTCTCTGCCCTATTCTCTCTACACATTTTGTTTTCTATAATTCTGTAGGAATTATTTTCAATTTCGCAATTTTTTGAGTTTTTGTCAAACCACGCCCTTTTTTAATCTCTATTTAAGCCGCTGAACAAGTCCTTAAAATTAGCTCAGTTCTCAATTCCAACTCAATCAACCATCATCAACAGCTAATTTGTGGGCTTGTTCGTGGTCTCCCATCATTGGCTTTTACTGTGCTCAATTTTTTGTTGTGAAATAAATTTTACGTGTTTGGACGGTGCTTAGCTTCTGTGGTGTTTTTTAAGAGTGAACCAATCGTGCTCTGGTTCACTACTCGTTCAACTGAGTCGACTGTTCTAAATCAGTGCTCAGTGTGAATTCTCGTTCTTGGTGGATTTTGCTTGTGGTCAACTGGTCCTTTCTTTGTGTTTTTGGTTGGAAAAAAGGTGAACGGCACTACCGTTCACCACTTCTACTCCTTGGCTAAAGTGACTCGTGCTCCGAGTCACTCTACTGCCCCTTCCTTTGACTGTTGGCACTACCAACAGTCGGTGCCAGTGCCACTACACACTGGCTGGTGCCACGACTCTTCCTCCTCTTCTTCAAACCAATTTGTCGGGAACTCCCGACTCCCGACAAACTGGTGCCACGACCCGGGAAGACGGGGACAACGACAACACTCAACACTACACCACTAACAACAACAACGACCACTACTACACCAACGACAACAACAGTCACCACTACAACAACAACCACTACTACCACCACTACTTTTTTGGTTGAGCTGAGCAACAGCCACCACACTACAACAACAACTACAACTATTTCAACTCTCGTGTGTGAGCTGCACTACAGCCACCACCACTACACCAACTACTTCAACTACTTCAACCTTGTTTGTGAGCGGAACCACCGCCACAACAACTTCAACTACTCGTTCTTATTTTGGCTGAGCTGAACAACAGCCACCACAACTACAACCACTTTTTGTGAAGTGAGCTGAACAACAGCCGTCAATGTCAGCAGTCATCCGGTTACAACTGGCCACCGTTTTGGCAACGCTTAAAGTAAAGGGCCGTGCTGTTCTTAATGGATTAAATGCTCAGGACACCACTGTGGATGACGATGATCGCTTGGAAGCAGATGCCGTTCAACTTAGAGAAGCTGCTGGTCGTGCCCAAGCACTGGTGGATAAATGGTCCGACTTCATTGCCCGACTCATGCCAACGGAACAACAAGACGAGATGGACATACTTCAAGCCTTTCCGCCGCCGAGAGGCGAAGTCAGAGTGGATGATGAACCGACCGCCCTAGGACAAATTGAACATGCTTATGAATTGGTGGATTTGGTCAATGTATGCCTGCAACAACGAAGAACTGGCAATCGTGGTTCAGTCTCCTCCCGAAGAACTGAAAAGTCCGCCACCGTTGGTAAAGAACAAGCTGATAACATTCGTCACCAGGCTCATCACACCATAGTTAATGGTCAACAAAGCGAACCTGAACACCCTGATGGATTCACACGTCGTCCGACTCAAACCCGAACTAATGAACAACAAGCGTGTGGAAATGGAACAAGTGCCCAACACACCAACTCTGCTAGTCAAGCTGGGTTTTCACCATACCAGCAACAAGGAACATATAATGGCGTGCCAATATTTTCAACCTTCAGGCCATTTCGTCTTGAACCGATGAAATTTGCTGGCGACCCAAAGGAGTGGACTGCATTCTGGATGGCTTTCGATCGTGCCGTGAATAGTCAACCACTTCCACCATTTGAAAAACATTTATGTCTTCTTCAAAGTCTGGTACCTGGTTCTGTGGCTCGTCGTGCGATTGAAGGATATCCGATCTCTGATGTTAATTACCCTATGGTGGTCAGCATTCTTCGCCGTCAATTTGGCGATGGAAAAGCCTTGAGGGAAGGACTAATTGCTGAGCTTTTACACCTGCCGTTGGCCAACAATTCACTGTTATCAATGCGCGATCTCCGAGAACATGTTGAGCGAATTTGTCTACAACTCGAATCACCTGAGGGGTCTAATGCAACGCAAGATGAAATAGTTTGTGGAATTATTAGATCTAAACTGCCTCGTGAAGTCTTGGAGACTTTGATTGATTGGGAGCAGGACGACGAGGAATGGACTCTGGCTCACCTCCGTGCTGGCCTGGGACGCATTGTGCAACGAAAAGAGCGTTTGGAAAGAACCATCACGAACTTGCGACCTGCTTTGCCTGAACAAGGACCTTGTGACGAGGACCAATGGCAACCAAGTCAACCACAATATCGAAACTATCAACACCGTCCTCTACAAATATCACGTTCTTTTGTGGCTTCTCAACCGTCTAGTGGAAGTGGTTTACCAACAAATGAAAGTCAACCTCTGGTTACAACGAATATTGGACGACCAACAGAAGCGAACTTACAACCATTGTGTCAATCAACTTGTGAGGTGTCAACAATCAAGCAAGCACCGACTACTCGTACTGGAATGGCAATAGAGGATCTTTCTAGTGATAAAGCAATCAAAATTGGGGAACAACCTCACGACAACCAGGCGACTCAACGAAGTGATCACC
Organism: Meloidogyne arenaria; assembly: GCA_036172955.1. Taxonomy (NCBI): domain Eukaryota; kingdom Metazoa; phylum Nematoda; class Chromadorea; order Rhabditida; family Meloidogynidae; genus Meloidogyne; species Meloidogyne arenaria. The sequence goes on along the minus strand of JARQAB010000046.1, from coordinate 1,839,126 downwards.
ACGAACCAATGGACGACACTCAATCATTTATGACCATGCAATCACCAGACAAGCTTGAGGAACAGCATGAACTACTTGCTCGTCCACTACAATCATCAATCGAAGAACATGGTTGCTCACTCTGCCTTGCTGGACCAACTCACAAGCCAAGCCGTTGCCCAGTGTTCAAGTCACGTCATAGACGCAAAGCTCGTCTTTTGGAACAAGGACGGTGCCTGAACTGCTTATATGATGGCCACATGCTCAACCGATGTCGCGCTGCGAACAAATGCCGTAGTTGTGGAGGCCGACACCACTTCATGCTGTGTATAAAACGTCAACCTAAAAAGCGTGTGTACTACTACAATGGCCACCACTATGGACCGTCTGAAGCCAATTGGAGACAACCTCAATCAAAAAAGCGTGTGTACTACACAGCTGGCCACTACGAAGGAATGTTTGAAGCGAATTGGAGACAACCGACGTCAACGCAACCCGAGGTGTATTACTCTGGTATGGTCATCACTAGCTCACTGAATTTGGACTCAAAATCTAACTTAATGTCGTCATCTAGCTCAACCGTGCATCAAAAAGCAAACAAACGCCACTATCGACGCAAAAGCTGGTTAAATTCAAAGCTGAAGGGTAGTCTGCTCAACTCACAAAATGGTCAAGTTATTTCTCAAACCGGTATATCGTCTAACAGTTCAATCAGTTCCAACAGCACCAACCATAATGTACTGGCTGAAAAGGCAACAACAGCAACAAAAAAGAAGGCCAAACAAGATGAGAAGTTGGATAAACAATCTATTGGTATCGTGAAGGAATTATCGGCTAAATCTGTCCTCGATTCAAAGAGATTCAGCTTACTTCTTACCTTGTTGGGAGCAGTCATCTTGGTGCTACGTCTCATCAAACTCCGTTGTATTCGATTTCCAACCTGTATTTCAACCACTTGCATTTTTTCTGCGAATGATTACCGAATTGCTCGTTCCTTGCTGATCCGATTGTCTCAACGAGAATACAAACTGGAATTAAAAACCGTATGTAGTGTGATCGACTCAGAGGGGATAATTCGAATAGAAACGAGGATTGATAAAAATGCTGAAGCAGATGCTCCTTCTAATCCTATTTGGTTACCACGACATGCCGGAATTACTTTGGTTATTATGGACGTGCCCCAGCGACTCAAACATGCTGTAATGGACGGGACTCTCATCGAACTATTGCGAGAATTTAACTGGCTTAATATATGTGGAACGACCACGGCTGTCACTGATCAATCAAAAACGAGCTTTTTTACCGCTGAAAAATATCCATCAATTCCCCAAGCTGGACCGACCGCGTCTGCCACATCAACGAGCTTTTTGGCCACTCGAAAATGCTTAGGTGTTAGTCAAGCTGGAATTACCGGGGTTGTCACTGATCAACTAAATATGAAGTGCTCTTCAGTCAGAAAAATTAGCACGAATGCACGACAACAAGGCCTGGTAGTGGAGTGCCGCCCCTCACCAAAAGCTCGAAAAAGGGGAATTAGCGAAAGCGCACTTCACCACCATCGTCATCGACTTAAACGCAATCACATGTTTCGACGCAACATGCTGTCAACTGTCTCTGGAATGCGGCGCAACGTCAACACTGGTTGTGATGAATCATGAAGAAGGCAGAAGAATTCGACGGAACTTTTGTTTTTCTTGGGCGGGGGGAGTGTCGCCAAATATGGCGACCTTTTATCAAATTGTCTTTTAGTTAATTGTCCCCCGTTCACTTCTCGTTAATTTTTTAGCCGTTCACCCCTTATTTTTGTGTTGTCCACTCAATTTTTTCCCGCCAAAATTCCTTTCTCTATTTTTTTAGTGACAGCCTACTCCTGTCACCTCATAACTATTGTTTTTTCTGCTTGTTTTCTCTGCCCTATTCTCTCTACACATTTTGTTTTCTATAATTCTGTAGGAATTATTTTCAATTTCGCAATTTTTTGAGTTTTTGTCAAACCACGCCCTTTTTTAATCTCTATTTAAGCCGCTGAACAAGTCCTTAAAATTAGCTCAGTTCTCAATTCCAACTCAATCAACCATCATCAACAGCTAATTTGTGGGCTTGTTCGTGGTCTCCCATCATTGGCTTTTACTGTGCTCAATTTTTTGTTGTGAAATAAATTTTACGTGTTTGGACGGTGCTTAGCTTCTGTGGTGTTTTTTAAGAGTGAACCAATCGTGCTCTGGTTCACTACTCGTTCAACTGAGTCGACTGTTCTAAATCAGTGCTCAGTGTGAATTCTCGTTCTTGGTGGATTTTGCTTGTGGTCAACTGGTCCTTTCTTTGTGTTTTTGGTTGGAAAAAAGGTGAACGGCACTACCGTTCACCACTTCTACTCCTTGGCTAAAGTGACTCGTGCTCCGAGTCACTCTACTGCCCTTCCTTTGACTGTTGGCACTACCAACAGTCGGTGCCAGTGCCACTACACACTGGCTGGTGCCACGACTCTTCCTCCTCTTCTTCAAACCAATTTGTCGGGAACTCCCGACTCCCGACACCTCTCTCTTTATTTTTTCAAAATATCCAAATAATAATGCATTTTAAATTCTTTAAATATATCCATGACATTTTTATTTTAAATTAAAAAAGAACGAAGAGAATTTTGAAATTAAAAAAGAGTCATTGAAAGTAAATTTAGAAAAATTTTTTATTTGTTTTAATTTCTATGATTTTTAAACAATTCTTTTTTTAAATAATTTTAGAAAAATTAAAAAAAATCTTTTAAATTAAACTTCTCATAATTGACTGTGAAAAAAATTTTTCCCAAAGATTATAGAAAATAGTTAAATCTGTTTGTTTTCTAATTTTAAAAAATTAGTAGGTTTTTTCTTTAATGGAATTAAAGAAGATATATAGAATAATCTTTGCTTAAAAAATATAAAAATATTTTGTAAAAATAAATAAAAAATAAAAATTTCTATTTTTTCCTGCTTAATTTGTAAATTCCAAATTTAAATAAAGCTAACTAAACAAAATTAAATTTTATTTAAATTTCTTTTAAAAAATAAAAATAATTCAAAGGAAATTACAAAAATTTAAATCTCAAAAATAAAAAAATGTAAAAACGTATTTATTATTATTATTTATTTTATTTATTATTCCCTCGAGGCGAGAAAAGAAAGGAAGTAATTAGTTTGTCTATTATATATAAATTGTAAAAAGAGAATGAGAGATAACGGAAATAATGTACATAAATGTATGAGAAAATAAATATTTATTAAAAAATTTTTTTTGATATATAAAAAATTTAAAAATTGAATTTTGAAGAAAAAAAGAATATTTTTATATAAAAATATAGGTATATTAAAAGCTGTATAAAAAAGGATATACATATATCTTTATCTTAAAATGTTAAATACAAGGTATAAAAACTGGGAAGACCTAAAAATAAAATAAGAAGTATCAAAAAAAAGATTAAATTTAAATAGATTTAAAATTATTTTTTTATAATCTAATAAAAATATAACAGCAAAATTAAATATTTTCTAAAAAAAATTTTTTTGAAATTACATAAAGAGATGAAAAATAACAATGGTACCCCCCCCCCTACAATCTAGAACCTGGGCCGAAACATAAAAATAGTAGACTTACTTGGAAAAGGGTGTCAGAATTGTTTAAAATTTATTAAAATAATTTTCAAAACATTTTGAAGACTTTAATAAAACAATCAAAAAATTTAAAAATTTAAATATTAGTGCAAGGTATAAAATAGAAAAATAATTGAGAAGACACAAACTCTAAAAAAGGTATACAAAAATTATGAATATATTCAATATTTCACCCAATAAGTTTTCTCTCTTTCAAAATTTAAAAAGTTTTTTTTAGTTTTTATTTCTAAAAATAATTTAAAATAAAAAAATTTATTTTCAGAAAAAATTAATTAAATATAGAAATATTTAATTTTTTCTTTAATATTTTAAAAATATATAGAAATGTGGCATTTAGCATTTTTAATTTGTATAAACATATTTTTTTATTTAAATTATTTACCTCTCCATAAAATATTAAATATTTCTAAAATAAAATCTATCATAAAAATTTAAAAAATTATTGACGTAAATTAATTAGAAAAATTAAATACCTAAGTAATTTTTATTTAATTAAACACTTGAATTTAAATTTCCTAAAGATTAATCAAAAAAATATTTTTTGTTAAAAAATTAATTGGATTGAAAATAATATTAAAATAAAATGTTAGTTAAATATTATTTATTACCGTATTTTCTCGATTAATTCCCCTGGGGAATTATTTTGTTCAACCCTTCCTTGGCATGGGGAATTATTCGAAGGAAGGGGAATTATTCGAAGGAAGGGGAATTAATCGAGAAAACACGGTAAGTTAAAGTTTTTATTTAAATATTTTTAATTAAAATTAATATAAAAAATATTTAAACAAAAAAATATTTTTTTATAAATTAAATAAATAAATTTATTTTTAGGTTAATCCTCACATACTCGCCCTTTTCCTTTAATTGGCCATTTACATTCTTTTCTTATTTTCGATTAATTAAATAATCCTTCCCTCTTTTTATTTGATTTACCTTTAAATTCTTCTTTTTCCCATTTAATGTTTAGTTTATGTCACTGATTTACTTTAAATATATTATGTAGTAAATCATTAAAGGAAAAGGAAGGAAAAGTTTTTAAAAAAACTAAGCAGTTGGTCTCTTTCTCCTTATTTTTACCTAACAATAAATATTTAATAATAACAATAACCACACAAAATTGTAATTAAAATACTTTCTTTATTGTTTCAATGGCTTACATGTCTACTTCTACATTCCAGAATTCGTAAATATAACCAAATGTAAATTAACTTTATTTATTACAAAAGAAAATAAATTTTTAAGGACAAAAGTGAAATTTTAAAATTAAATTCCAAAATCCTTCCATTTCTATAAAAACAAATTATAACAGGTTTTTGTGGACACAGTTTAAAGAAATTAATAAATAATTTTATATTTGGTACGTAATAAAATATCGAAAAATATATAAATAAAAGTAAATAAATAAAAAAAGTGCATCAAAAAATAAAAGGAAATAAACTTTGGAGAAAAAAAATTGCGCAAATAAACGGGTTTAATAAATAAAAATAAAAAAATATTATTATTTTAAATTATAAAAAATAAGAAAAAAATTATTTATTAAAATTTTAGCTCAAAAACTTTACAAAATTTTAACTTGTGTTTATTAATTTTGAGGCCCTAACAAATAAGTAGTTAACTAGAGGGGAGATTAATTAAGTTAACAAGGGAGAATTTTACTTTATGAAGGTACCTACGGTTTTTGTAAAAAATTCAAATTACATTTTTGGAATTTAAAAATGGAGATTTAGAATTTGGAGTAATTTTAATATTATTTATATTGCCAAATAATTAGTTATTAATAAATATATTTAAATTTAAATTCTAATAACTTTTAAAATTATTATAACGAAAACCAAAAGGTACATACATACAGATATGTATGTACACTTACAATGGATAAAAAGATAAAATGCATCAAAGTTTAAAAATGTATATTTAATGGATTAAAAAATAAAAATAAATATTATAAATTGACGTAAATTATAAATAAAATTTCAATTTTGTTGCTTCAATTGAGGTAAAAAATTAATTTATTTTTTATTTAAAAAATTAGATAAATAATTAGTTTTTGATGATATAAGATTGGTAAATAAAAATAATTAATCTTCTACCAAATTTTAAAAAATATTTAATTTTAAATTATTTACTTGTTGCCATTGTTTGGCTGGTTATTTAAATATTCTTTGATCGAAAGATTTTTTTATATCCAATTAAAAATTATTTTAAGCAAAAAATAATAATAATTGAGTGAAAATATTTTTTAGAAAAAGGTATTAAAATAGTTTGCACTGTGCAAACAAAAAAATATTTTTTTAAATATAGAGATAGAGGTAAATACTCAATAATCAAAACTCCCAACTCTTCTCCCTTTCCCTCTATTAATTACCCTCACTGTTTAACCTCCCCAAATAATTAATCCGTTAATTTGCAACACACATAAATATTTTTATAATAAATAACCCTAATTCGGTTATATTTCCGATTTAGAGGACATAGTTTATACTCTCTGTTTATAATAAGAGATATACTTAAACAGTTTGGAACTAAAATTAAAAATATACCCAAAAAATAATTATTTGAGAATTTTTTATAAATAAAATTAAATCGTTTTATAAATAAATATTATTTTTTTGCAATAATAAATACATTTTTAATTGATTGTTATTTTATAAATATTTAGAAAAAATTATTTAAAAAAACTTTTTATTCTTTGTGTTTTTATTTGTTTAATAAAATATTATTTTTAAAAATATAAATTCAAAAAATAAAACACTCTATAAAATTATGCAAATATATGTATTGCTCCTCTCTATCTTAAAAATGTTTAATAAAAATATTTTATAAAGTAAATAAATTAAGAGCTAACAAAAAATTAAAATTAATTTTATTTTAAAAATTAAAAAATAAATTTAAAAATTATTTTAAATAAAAAATTTATTTTTGTAAAATATTTTGCAGCAAATCAAAATAAATTTCATTAAATTCTTTTAAATTATTCCGTACATTAAATGGCCTAGCATTTATAAAATTATTTTAGAAGGAATTTTATTTAATATATTTATTTTTGGGATGATTAGCATTTTCTTTTGAATTTTTAATTTAAGATTTTTAATCCTTAAACGATGACAAATTTTTTTTAAAAAGTGAATAAATTAAAAATAAATAAAGGAGTATTTTTAAAAAATATTTATTTTAAAATTAAATGAAAAAAACAAAATTAATTATTATTAAATTTATAAAAAATATTTATTTATTTAAATTAATTTAAATTTTCTAAAAAAGTTTTTTTTATTTTTTTATTAAATAATCCTCCATTCTTTTTAAATAAACGATCAATTGCCAACAAAGTCATAATTGAGAATTGAATAATTAAAAGGAAAATAAGTGAAAATATAATTAACCAAAATGTTGAATTTGATAAACAAATCTTTTTTTTAATTAAAAATTAATTTTTAAAATTATTTTTAATTAACCTCTAATTTTTCGTTTTGTTTTTTAAATTCAATATTAGTAGATTTTAATAATTTCTCATTATTTGGAAATTCTTTAAAACAAAAATAATTTTTACAAAAAATATTTTTAAAAATTAACCATTTCTTTCAATTTTTGAATAAATTCTTCTTTTATTTTTATTATTTATTTTAACTAATTTTAAATTACTTTCATTATTTTTTCTTTCTTTATTTAAAGGCAAAAGTAAATCATAATCGGGAATTAAATTATTAATTAAAGTTGTTGTTGTTGAAGATAATAATAAATTATTTATTTTTCTTTCAGAATTTTTAGAAAAAATATTTTTATTTAAAAATTTTGTTGAGGAAGAAGTTCTGTTTTGGTCAACTAAAATAATTTTTAATTAATTAAAAATTATTTTTATTTATTTAAAAATTTAACCAAAATATTGAATATCATCAGAATTATCTAATACACGAATTAACCCAACAACATCTAATAATTCCTGAACACCCTCTTCTCTATTATTTGTTTTTCTTTTACTTCTTTTATTTAAATATTTTCCAATTCCATTAATTATTTGAAATGAAGATAATGAACGTTTTTGTCGATATGGACTATTATAAATAATTTTTTTTAGAAATTTTAAAATTAATTTACCTAATATTTGTTGGTTGTTCTGTTTTTCCCGAAACAATTTGTGTTCCACTTAATGCTGAGATTGGCCTTCCTGGCCCGTATGGCCGAATTGATGGAGGACCTACAGGTTGGTCAGCAGCAGCCCATGATGTATTCGGAGATTTTTGCGTTGTTGTAGTTGTAGATGATGGAGATGAATATTTTTCTCCTCCTCCCCCTTCTCCTTTTGTATAGAAATGTGTAACAATATTATTACCTCCTCCACTTCCACTAACCTAAAAAAATATTTTTAAAATAAATTTTAATTATTTTTCCTTTCAAACCAAAGTAATATCTTGAGGGATATTTAAAGCATCTCGCCCTATTGAGGGAGGACCAACTCTTTCTGATCTCTCGGATGGTACTGGAAAAGCAGATGGACGTTGTAAAATTTGTTCAACAGTTGGAGAGATTGAGGGAGGCGAACCAAGACCCAATACAGCCGCAGATCCACTTGCCGGAGAGGATTGTGGAGCTGGAGAGGAAGGGCCAGTGGATGGACGTTCTGGGGCAAGTGGACTATCCGAGTCTTCTAAAGGGTCTTCAATGCTTGGACAGGTTGTTGGTGGCTATTTTAAAAGTAAAAAAATAATTACAAAAAATAAAATTAACAGTTGTAGAAGAACATCCTCTTCCTCTATTTTTAACACAAAGGCGAAGTTGACATCTAAAACGAGTCATTGATTTATCAACAAACTTAAATACACTAGATTGCTTAAAAAATAATTATAAAACATTCTAATATTAAATTATTTACTAAAAATGCTGTATGCAAATCACTGCTATATTGGGGAGTTTTAAATAAATATTGATCAACACCACAACTAAATAAAATATTTTTGAGAAAAATTCTTTTTTTAATTTTTTACCCATTTTGATCAATTATTAAAATTTTATCTCCTTGTAAATCCTCTACATGACAATTTTGAACTAGAATCCCAACATTTTCACTACTACATTGCCAAACATGAAAAACTGTTTCTCCCACAACAGCTGCATGTACCTATTATATAAATAGATATTTAGAATGTTTTTTTAAAAATATTCAACTTCTGGTCCATCAACAGTTCCTTTACGTATAGAATATGAGCAATGAGGATTTGATGCCTCGTCGAATTGTGGATCCTATTTTATAAATTTAATAATAATTTCTTTTATTAAATATACAGCCTTTTTGGCTAATAATTTTTTATATTTAAACTTACCAATTCATTTGGAGTCATTTCACTAATGGCAATATTCTTAAATTTTATTAATAATTTATTGAAAAAATAAATTCTATTAACTCTTTCTAAATCATCAACTAAATTAGCTTCCATATAAACACATTGAGCACAATAAGAACGATCAGAATCTGTCACAAAGAGTGGATGAATCTAATTTAAATATTTTTAAATTAATGTTTAAATTAAATTTTAATTTGCCTGAACTGATAAACAAATTCTATACATTGTACCAGAAGGATTATCCTTTAAAAATAATTTTTTATCTTTTCTTTTATTTAAAAACCCAACAATATGTTCTGTAGTCATTCCACATTCCCCGTGATTAAATATAATTTTATTTTGATTTCTAGTCATACATTTTGTTGTATCGTGAAAATCTTCAGCATAAATGTGGGAGGGATTGGCACTTGATGTTCGAATCGAAAATAAAATTTAATTTAAATTTTAAATTATTTTAAATTTAATTCTGTACTTTAATAGAAATACTTTCATGTTCACAATTAACAATTGGGGTATCAATAATTTCATTTGGATATTTTGCATTAATTAAATTGTTAATAATGAAAAGAAAATAAAAAATAATTTTTTGTTGATTTTTAAACATAATTTTTGGAAAAATAATTTTTAAAAAGAAAATTATTTTACTAGAATGTTGCAAAAATATTTTTATTTATTTAAAAGACAATTTTCTCATCCCTTTTAAAAGCTAAAAAATATTTTTAGAAAAGTGAAAAAAAGACAATTAGAAGATTTTCTATTTAATAATAATTTTGTTTTTAAGGACTATTTTCTTTTCCTTTTTTGTTCAGCCAAAAATGAACTAATCAAGGAAAAACAATATGTATAAATATATTTTATAAATTATTTAATGGTCTTTAAAAGAATCTTGCGTGATTGGTTGATTTTGAATAAATAAAAATTAAATATATTAAAAAGCTAATAATAACAGAATATTAAGAGGGTCATTTAAGGTGAAAACATTTATAGAAATTTTACAGACCGGACCTTGGAAATTCTCTTTAATTATTGCTTTGACGAGAGAGCCGTTTTCTCTCTCAAGTATTTATTCTGTTCATTTAATTCTCTTTATTAATGGCGTAAAAAATAAATTTTAATAAATTACAAAAAGCAAAAGGGCATTTAATACATATTTGTATTTAGATATACTTGACAATAAACATTTTGCCGTCAAGTATTTCTCTTCCAAATATGTCAATGCCAACTTTTAAGAATTTAATTTTAAATTGTCTTTCCATTAATAATATGCATAAAAATTAAAGTTTAAATAATTAGAAAAAGTAAATTTAAAAGAAACATCTACACACAATAACTCGATTTTATAATTTTACAAAAAATACATACAAAATCCATATACAATATACATACAACAGTTATAACTATATACATAGGTGTGGATATACACTATGTTTTTTGGATTTATATAATCAGTACTAATATTACAATGAATTTTTCTTTTATTATTTGAATTCATCTCCAACTAGAAGTTTATGTTTGCTCACATCTCTCATTTAGACTACAATTGCACGTGACATCTTCCTAGAACGAGCAAGTACATGCATTCGCATGTGTTTCACTAACGCCGGATTCTTCAGATCCGTTTTGCTGCCAAACATTGAGAGAGCAATCCTGTGAAGGTCAGAACAATACTTAGGCATCCTCTAAAATAAGGGAAAATTTTTTTAATTAATCAGAAATATGTATTTACATCTTGCAACATCCACATATTTATGGTCATCGCACCAGAGATCAATATGCACAACAACGAGAATACCATGAAGACGAGCAAAGCCTCTCGCTTACTAAAGCCTGAGAGCAGATCGTTTGTCACTTGCTGAAGAAGAGGCAATTTGTCCAGCGCTTTGTCCCAGTAGGCAGTGTTGAACATACAGAATATGCTGAGCACGAAAGCGACAGAGAAAATGACGAAGGAGATAATCTAATGGAACAAAGCTTTAAAATGACGAATAAGTTTATCTCTTACATGAAGCCAGAACATTGGCAACAACATCCATGTTTTCTGCCTGAGACAACCCAACAAGGCCAGTAAGCACATGCACCCAGCAATGAAAAAGCCGAAGAGATGATCAGGAGGGCATTTGCAATTGTATCCGATTACAGCAAGTTCCAACAAGTACATTAACATTATGAAGGACGTGATGCCCTAAAAGTGATAAAGAAGATTATTAGAAATGAAATTTCATTTCTGCATAGTTATAGATTTAAAAATACCCACCAATGCGCGCTTGTAGTAGCGAAACTGTTCCAATGCCATTTCGAGTTCAGAAGCCGAAACACAATTACAGCCTTCCCTAGCTCCATTATTGGAACCCCTCGTTGTCGTTGTAGTCGCCGTAGTCGTCGTGCCGACATTGTATGGAGGAGGAGCAGGATCGACTTCTAGTGTATCCATCGATGTCAATGTTTGTAGATTGAGAAATTGAATACCTAGTTGTGATGATGTATTTTGGAATTTTCAAAATATATTGGCTTTTATACATGTAAATACAGCCCCCCCCCCATCAAATTTAAAAACGAATCTAACTTTAGGGAGCGTGTAAATGCGTGGTCCGAGATTTTATATTTTACAAATTTTGTCTTTTTTCAATGTCTGGTCTATCCAAAACTTCTTTGATATGCTAAGAAATATTAAAGAATTATGTGTTTTTAAGAGTCATGCTTGGTAATTTTTGCTAAGAATAATAATTTTTGAGAGTTTTGAATTATCCATGGGTTTTTAATTAAAAAATTTTCCAATAACGAACAGAAAAGAATTATATGTAATATATTTGTAGATGAAAATTAATTTTCTTAATTTTTATTTATTTTATTAACACAAATTTGTTATTAAAGAAGGAAATTAAATTTTAATTATACTTTGATTATAAACAAAGTTAAATCCAAAAATTTTATTTTCAATTCAATTTTTAGGTTTATTTGTATTTTTTTATTTAAAATTTTATCAAAAATTAATATTTTAAAACAAAACTATAATACTTATTGATCAACTTCAATTTAAAGTTTATACTTTAAGATATTTTGAAATGAGGAATAAAAACTTAGAAATTATTCAACGGCATTTAATTTAAATTATTATCAAAGAATTTTAACAAAAATTTATTTGTTACAGTTTTGGAAAATGTTTTTGACTCAAAGGAAATCGAGAAATTTAAATTCTTTTTAACATTTTTTTATTTTCTTTCAAGTGATATCTGTAAAGTTTTTATGATTGCTTACAAACTTAAAAAACTTAAAATTTCAACCTATGAACTAAAAGGCTTTACTTTTATTATAGACAATTCAAAAACAATCTACATATTTTATAAATAAATTATCACCATTATAATAAGAACAAAGCAAAATAGATATTTTTTTATTATGAAAAGAATTTCTTTTTATTAAAAAATATTTCCTAAATATCTTCATCTAGCGAGACTTTTTAGACTCTTGTGCTCGAACATGCAGTCCTAGATGTTTCATTAATTCCATGTTATTCGGGTGTGGATTCAAGCTTAAAACGTCAAAAGCGATATTGTGAAGTTCATAGCTATATTCAGGCATCATCTAAAATAAATGGAATTTTTATTTAAAAAATCATTTTGAAATACTTTAATCAATGTCCAGATACGAAAGGCATTCTTAAATCTTATGATTATGCACCACAACCTTAATACCAAAAGTAACTTCGGCCACTTGGCAAAGCCAAACGAGAACAGTATTTCCAATATTTGTCGAATCAAAGGATTTTCAGTTAACGTGTTACAGTATGTGGTATTGCGCATACAAATTAAGGTTATAACAAAGCCCGTCAATGAGAGGATGAAATAGAAGATCTAATAGGAAGAAAATATGTATTATTAAATCAATTCGATTAATTCTTACATGCAGCACCAATGCTGGATATATCATTGAGATTTTCTGCTTGTAACAGCCCCGAATTGCATTTATACCAGCGAACACATTAATGAAACAGAAAATTATAGCAACAATTCCATCCATAAATATATAAGCTATCAGAGGCGCCAAAATCATGTAGCTGATGCTGATAACGATTATCTTAGTCTGAATATTTAAATGTTATAAAATGTTATTAACCTTAACCTACCAATAAACGTTGATAAACACGAAAACGATTTAATGCCTCATTGAACTCGTTTATCGAAGTTGAAAGACAGCCACAACCACCTTTACTCACATTATTGCAGCATCTAGAAGTACTTGTAGAACTCGCCGTAGTCGCCGTAGAAGCACTAAAGGAAGAAGCAGTCTCGAGATCAAACTCTGGCGTCCGCATCGAAAACTTGTAGAAATTAGACTAATCCTACTGTTTATTAATTTATAACTGATTCGTGATTCATCTGCTTTTATATTAGAAATTTTATGATTAAACTAAACTCAAGAGAGAGATTGTTATTCATTTTTGTCACATGCCTCAAAACCTTAAAATAATTTATAATTACACAAAATCCTTCACAAATTTAAAAATTATTTTATCCAAATTAAAATTCAATTTAAAGAAGAAATAACCACAAAAATATTAAAATAATCAAAATTAAAAAAATATTTCTTTCAAATCTACAATTCCAATGATTATTAAATTCTTTCTTCATTTCATTCAAAATAATTAATTTTGCCTCTCTTTTATTAGAAAAAGGTCCACAAATACGAAACTGTGCAGGAAATAAAGGATAAAACCAAACAGCAACAGCTAAATGAAAATCAGAAAAAGCAAGTTTATAAAAAGGAGGTGTAGTAACACCAATCATTTCTGCAAGTTCTAAACAAAATTGAACATGATCCTCCTAAATTTTACAAAATATTTCTCTTTAACTTTTTTATTTTACAATTTGTGTATGTCTTCGGGTTTTTATATAATTAACAGAAATATTACAACGCCTTTTTTCTAATTCATCCTTCATACAAAATGGGGAAGGAAGTTTAACATTTCCACTAAATACTTCAAAAAAGAGACGAGATTGTAATTCAGCAATTGGCCATTTAGAACCAGCAATTGGCTAAAAAAATTAAGAATTTTTAAAATTTATTTTAATAAATGTATTAAAATGCCTGAACATGTCCAATTACAGCCAAATTATTGTGAGGTGTTAATTCTGGTATAAACATGTGTTTGTACTTAAATTAGATAAGTTTAAATTGAAAAAGATTGTTTAATGTTAGATGTGTCTAAAGAGGTATTAAAAGTAGAGATGCCCCTTATAATAACTTAGAATATTTGAATAAATCCGTTACTTTCTTTTTTATATTTTTAGTGAAATAAAGAAAAATCACCAAATGAAAGTCATTATGGTGTGTAGCTATTAATTTTCCATTTTCAACAAATTCAAAATTAAATTCATATCCAGTACAAAGAATAATATAATCAATTTCCTTTTCTATAGTTCCATCAACAAATTCAATTTCATTTCCATCAGATAAAGACCAAATATCTGGTTTAATACGAACATTTCCTGTTGCAAAATGTAAAGATAATTCTGTACCAAATCCTAATTGAGTACTAAAAATTCTTTTGAAATTAAAGAAAAATTAACTTTGAAAAACCTAAATAAATTATGAACAGGGCAATAACCAGCCCCTTTTATTGGATGAACAGGAAGCAATGATAATGAATTGCTCGTATTTTGTAAAAATTTACTTCTCAAAAATTTGGGAATAAATTGTCGAATTAAAGAATTCCAACGAGTATTAAAATGATCACAAAAAGATTTTCCTTCTTTACAAAATTTGTTTAAAAGCCAACCACCACGACGGGCTGACAATAAAACCTTAAGGGAATATTTACTATAATAGTTAATCTCTATATAACGTCAACCCTCGGGCCGGATTTTGCCGACATAAAAAGGGCATAAACGTGGGAGGGGACGACGTTATAGAGAACTTTTACAGTAATTATATTTTACTTGTCTGGCTATAGGTGCAAGAGATGTTGCTATTTCTACAGCAGAATATCCAAACCCAACCAAACAAATATTTTTATTATAAAATTTATTTAAATCACCAATTCTATCAGAATGTATTATTTGTCCCTTAAAAATTATTTTTTTTTATTTTATAAAATTTTGTTAACTTTAAATTGTTTTTCAAGTCTCCATTCAGGTGGTCGCCAACTTTTAGGATGCATTCCAGTACAAATAAGTACAGCATCAAATTCTTCTTCAAATATTTTATTTGTTTTTAAATCTAACCAAATAATTAACCATTGACCTTTAAAGAAACAAAAAAATATTTTTTTCAATTAAATATTTATGTAAAAACCATTTAATTTCCATTCATTTGATCTTTTAATTTGTTTAACTTCAGCTCTCAATTTAAGATATTTTGACAAACAAAATTTCTTCATATATCTCTTTAAATAAACAATAACATCACATGGACGTAAAAATATAGGAAAATCTTCAGGAATTGGAAATTCACTAAATGAGCATATTCTTGAAGTTATTAATGAACTAAATGGTGGAATTGGTTGCCCTTTATATAATTTTTAAAATTATTTTAAACATGTAAATACTTTCAGCATTTGGATCTAATGCCATCTGCCAAACACCTCCAATATTTTGTTGTCTATCAAAAATACAAACATCATGGCCATATTGCTGTGCTTGTCTTAAATTTTGTATTTACTTTTTAAAGAACAAAATTTTTGTTTATTTATCCAAAAAAATATTTTTCAATTTATTTATAAAATATTTTAATTACCTGGCTGCTGTCAAACCACAAGGACCTGCTCCAATAACCGCAACTCGTTTATTTTCAAAAAACATGGGAATTGGCCAAATAACATTTGGATCGTTGAAGAAAATAATTATTTACCTGTAGAAAAAGACGATCGCTACCTTCACCCAACACACGCAACTTTATTTCTTTTTGGAATTAATGTTTGCGGAACCGCCTTTTTTCTTTATCAATCAAAAGTAACTCTATTATTAACTCTATTTTTTAAGTGTTTAATAAATATTAAAATGATAAAATCTTTGCATTTAATGCTTCCGCACTTTGCAAATATTGTGTTTATTAATAGATATATAATAATTTAATTTCTTTCTCAATTTTCTATTAAATAATTGAATGTTAAATAAATTATAACTAATTTTAGAATCTAATTAAACATTAATAATCGATTTTTAATTTATCAAAAAAATTAATTAAACCAAATTAAGTCAAAATTAAGTTTAAATATTTCACAATCAGCAAAATACAAATTTAGATCCATCCCATTCCAATTCATTAAAGTTCGTTGGCACAATTATTGAAGACTTTTCTTTTTCCAAAGCTTCGTTTATACCATTGCATTGATTGCGACCAGTCACTTGAAGTTGTAATAGATTTGTTGTATTTGAATTGAAAGTGTTTTTGATAAATTGGAAAATCTTAAATTTATTAAAGTTAAAGAAAATAAATTGATCAAAAAAATGTTCAAACCCTTAATTATTTTTTGAGAAAAGTTAGAAAAACATGAAAAGAAAATCTGAAAACTTACAAATTCAACTGCAGTAGGAAGAATTGGTCCATGTTCTAACTCTAGAATATATTTAACTTTGGAAGATTTTTTGACTAGTTGCGAAGTCATCTTTAAATAGTTTGTTAATTTTTAAATTAGTTTTGGAGAAAAATTACCGAAAGTTCGTTTAAAACAGAATGTCTGAAAGGGGAATGTGCAATTAGTGTTGGAGGAAGTCCATTTTGCGGTCCTGTTTTTGTGCAGATTAATTGTGGCTGACTTAAAAGTAAATTGTGAAAAGCCTCGGCATCTTTCACTCCTCTAAACAAAATTATTTTTTTAATTTTAAAATTTTTTCATTACTTTATCACAATTGTAGAATGCAAAGGGTCTGTGGGAGGTGATCCGTGTGTACTCATTCGAGTTGTTTCAGCAGTTGGCAAACGATTAGAAGACAAACTTAAATCTGACGAATCAAATTCTGAGGCACTTTAATAATAAAAAATAACTAAAAATATTAAAATTTTCAAACCTTTGTCTTAATCGAAAACTTCCTTTAGAAGAAATTCCCATATTTTCTAGCCACTCTCTGTGATCTAGCTTTGCTGTACAATCTTCTTCATTGGGCAAAAAATCTTTAGGGGATTCCTCCCGAGTTAAATCAATATATTCTGATTTGAAATGACGTGTAAAATGAATACCTTAAATAATTTATAACAAATTTTTAAAAATAATCAGACCGTTTTTCTGTAGAATCTGTCTAAAACCTGAAGTTGTTGGTGTTATAACAATTCTTGATTGAAAATTATTTTTAAAATTTGAAGGTCCCAGATTTGCACAATTTTTATTTGGAGATTGATAAATATTTGTAGTATTCTTCATTGGGGTTCTTTTCCTTTTTGGTGTTGGATTTTTGTTAAGAGGAGAAGCTTCACTATTATTCTTTTGTGGTGTTTTTAATTGTGAAATAGGTGAATTTAACGAAGACAAATTTTTATTGTATAAATTAATAAAAATAACAGTAAATTGTGTCGAACAAAGGTAGAAAAATCTGCGGTTACCATCAATCCAACGATTGAATAAAAATTTAAACGATTCATTCCTGATAGTAAAAAGAAATATAAAAATTTAGTATCTTAAACAAACCAATTAACTTGTAAGGACTCAATAAAATTTGGTTCAATTGATTGTAAATTTGCACTTTTCAGAGTACTTTTTGCACCAACATTTCTGCGAGGATATAACTGAACAGAACCAATGGATGGAAACTGATAATAAATAGCGGCAGATTGCAGATAAACCAATGGATCAAAAACATTTGTGGCAATCTAATATTATAAATATAATGAATTAATAGATAAAAAAGCCCACAAATGGAGAAAAATTGTCAAATTTTCTTGTTAAATCCATTGCTTTATCGAAATGATCGGATAAAATGTGTGAATCGAGAGGATAAACACCTAAAAATATTTTTAAATACTCTTAAATTAATTTAAAAAACCTGAAGAAGTTATGGTTTCCATCCACGGAAAAGGCAATTCTGAAATAATTCTCAATTTCGTTCCCAAACGTAAATCATTTGGCAGATCTAGCGAAGTAGATTTATTGTTACTTAGCGAAGTTGACGCAGCTAGAGTAGTTTTATTGTTAGCTTGACTATGACAATTTAGGTGAGAAAAATCAATTGGAAAATCATTAAATTGCTAAAAATAAAATTTATGTAAATATATATAATTATTAATATACTTTTTCGACTAGCTTTACATATCCTTTATCAATCATATTTGGTAAATCGAAGGCAGAACGCGCATCTGAATCATCCCAATCGGGTGGCAATAAATTCTGGTTAATAATGGGAGCATCAATTTTAATAAACTTGTTAGCATCAACATGTTCTAGGGGTTTTAAACGTTTATTTGGAGATTTATTAGCCTTAAATTTAATTTATAGATTAAAAACTAAAATAAAAATTAACAGAATAATTAGACTCGTATGCAAATTCGTCGTGCTGCAGAGAAGCAATAACAGAACAGGATTCTTGTATGGACAAAGACTCTTGCTCGAATAAATTTTTAAGTGATTTGCTAAAATTTTAAAAATTTGGATATAGACATAAATTTAAAAAAACAAACCAGCTTCTGCGTTTACTAAAGAGTCGCTTGGCTGCTTCTTTTGATTTTTCTCCAAAAGGAGAATAATGTAATCCTTTCTTTTTGCCGGAATGTCCTACCATTTACTATACAATAAATTACAACTTTAAGCTAAAATTTGTAAGAAATAACCTTGTATTAAAAATAAAAATCTCAATAATCATTAGTAGTTTGAAAAAATTAGACAATTAAGCGCAAACTTGATAAAATTTAAAAATAATTTTAGCGGTCGTTTTTTGAGGGACAAGACACTAAAGCGCGGGCGGGACACGCCCAAGTAGGCGAGCGGCGATAACGACGCAAAGCCATAACATGTTGGAAAATTTCTTGCCTTTTCAATTTTGATACCAATCTCTTTAGCACGATGAGAGGAATCGTTTAATACTAAATTTGGAAAATTGGAAATCTTGAAGCTTTGCGCCGTTATGGCCGCACGCCTACTTGGGCTGTGGGACACGCCCGATTTGTCGCGGGCCGATTTGTCGCGGCCGATTTGTCGCGACCGATTTGTCGCCGGCCGATTTGTCGCGAGGCCGACTTGTCGCCGGCCGATTTGTCGCCAAGCTTTTTAATTAAATTTTGATTACATCTAATCGATTAAAAAACATTAAAACAGATCAAATTTTAATAGTTATAACAAGACAATATTCAAAACAAGATATTTAAACGACCAGAATAACAAAAAATGAGTTATAATTTTGTGACAAAGAATCGAAAAATGTGACTAAATATCAAAGAGCCTTATTGGAATTAGGTACAAAAGAGGGGGAGGGTTATTGGGTTATTTAATAGAGAATATCAAAGAAAAAAAAATGAGATTTAAACAATATTAAAATTATGTGAGATCCCTCTTAAATATTCAATAACGGTTCCAATTTCATAACGATTGACAATGTTTAAGATTCTGTCATCTGCCTCTTCATATTTTCGCCTTTTCCTTGGAGCAGCATGTCCAGCAACAAAACGTTCATACTGCCCATCAGATAATTTCAATCAGATAATTTCAATATTATTTTCAGAATATTTAAAAAGCTTGGTATTTATAGTATTTTATAGAATATTTAATTAAAAAGCTTGGCGACAAATCGGCCGGCGACAAGTCGGCCTCGCGACAAATCGGCCGGCGACAAATCGGTCGCGACAAATCGGCCGCGACAAATCGGCCCGCGACAAATCGGGCTGTACCCTTGGGCTGTACCCGGCGCAGGCCACTATGGCGCGTCATTTCTAAAAATTTTTTATTTTTGTTTACAATTGTGAAAATCTCATACAAACTATCAATTTTTTAAGCAGTTGTAACTTTAACAATGTCTCGTAAACTCAAAGCTAGAAATCTCAATCAGTTAGAAACTCAAAATGATAACGAACAAATTGTGCAAGATAGAGGAAATGAAATGCATGTTGATTTTCCTGCACGACTCGATGATAATGAAGATTTACTTAATATGGAAATTCCGCCTCTTATAAAATCTATTACATACAAAGAAGGTTGTGAGCGGTTGGTGATTTCGCACATTCAAGTTGACAACTTTAAATCTTATTTTGGGAAACGAATTATTGGACCGTTCCATAAGGTCTGCGATTTTTTATAATAAACTTTATTTTCATTTTCTAATTCCAGTGCTTTACTTCAATAATTGGGCCAAATGGAAGCGGGAAAAGTAATGTAATTGACGCCTTGTTGTTTGTATTTGGTTACCGTGCGTCTAAAATTCGCTCAAAAAAGGTCAGTGTCCTCATCCATTCTTCTGCTGGGAAAGATAATTTAAATAGTTGTACAGTTGCAGTTCACTTTTGTAAGATAAACGACAATGTAAGTCTGAGAAAAGTTTTTTTATAATTCCCATTTTCAGCTTATTGGTAATGGTTACACAAAGGTTCATGGTTCTGATATTGAAATATCACGGACGGCATATAAAGATAATACTAGCAAGTAAAATAATTTTGAAAAAGAAATTCATAATTATATAAATTTAGATATACACTTAATGGGCGAACAGTGAAATTCAAAGAAATTGGTGATCTTTTACGTGCAAATGGAATTGACTTAGTTCACAATCGTTTTTTAATCCTCCAGGTTTAAACACAGCCAAAAAACTTACGTTTTAATTTTTGAATTAGGGAGAAGTTGAGCAAATTTCAATGATGAAACCTAAAGCTGAAACGGAAGATGAGGAAGGTATGCTTGAATACTTGGAAGATATTATTGGTTCAAGCCGGTTAAAACCGCTTGTTTTGAAACTTCATAGACGAATTGAACAACTAAACGAGCGTCGTGCTCTTCAACTTCAGCGAGTTCAACACGCAGAGAAGGAGAAAAATCAATTGGATGGGCCAGTCCGAGAAGTGTTAAAACTAATGCGTCTGGAGAATGCTTTGACTTGTTTGAACAACAAAATTTTGCTTTCAAAAAGGTAATTGGGTTCTAGATTTGAAAATCTAATTAAAAGTAGAAAATAAGATTAATGTTCGTTTCAATCAGATTTTCAATTAAAGATTGTTACTACATGAGCAAGCAGTCAAAATTAAAGATCAGAAAATTCAATTAGAAAATGAGCTTGCTGTTTATCAGCAACAACTTAATGAGATTCTCCAAATTGCGAAGCAAATTTCTAAGGAACGTCAAAAGCTGCAAAAGTTTTTTTATTTTTTCTTTCGATTTACTGAAAACATATTTTAGCATTCTCGACAAATGCGACGATGCTGTCCAATCAGTTAGAAAGAAAAAAGCTAATCAGGAACAAGTAATAGTCAAAGCAGAAAATGACTCGAATAGACATGAAAGTCGCCGCAATAAATTAATGAAGGATATTGAAAATGAAAATCAAAGGGTTCTGAATATGGAAATTTTACTTATAGCAATTTTTATATAGGTTGAGGAACTTGAGTCTGTGCCTGAACGTTCAAGAGGAAAGATTGAGGCTTTTCGTAAGCAGCTCGAAGAAATGAATGCACTAATTGAAGTTATTTACTGGTTATTTATCAAAAAATTTATTTTAACAATTAGGAGTTTTCACCAATTTTAATGGCGAAATTGCAAGAAGTACGTGAAGATTTGAAATCTGAGGAACCAAAGAAAACAAAATTGGAAGAGGAACTGGGTGAACTTTCAATTAAGGAGGATTCATTGAATAGTAAGGTGAGTATTTATAATTCTTGGTTACATTCTTCTTAAAAATTTTTAGTTAACTTTGGCTCAGCAACGTCTTTTAAACCTTCAGAGTGAAGAAGAGGAACAGAGACAAAAATTTGATGCTCTACAGGCAGATTTGCTTAGAACTGAGGAGACTGTTGCAACGCGAGAGAAGTTAGTTATCTTTGGAAAATTTTGCTTATTTTCAAATACTTTCAGAAAACTTCAAACAGCTCAAGCCCAACTTCCTGAACTTGAAGCTACATTTGAAGGGAAAACTTCAAGACTGGCTCATTTGCACGAACAGGAAGCTCGTTTCACTGGTCGAATACGTGAACTTAGGCGAAAATATGAAGAGCAGAAACAAACTGAGGAATGTTACACTAGCGCTAATAAACTTCTAAATCGAATAATGGAGGCAAAACGTAATGGAGAAATTCAAGGAATATTTGGACGTTTGGTTTGTTTTGATTTCGTCGAAAAATTTATTGATTAAAAATATTTTTAGGGCGATTTGGGTGCTATCGATGAAAAATACGACACTGCTATTTCAGTAAATTTTCCTCAGCTTGAATATATTGTTACCGACACAATTCAAACTGCCCAACAATGTATTGAATTGTTGAAACGTGAACAACTTGGCGTCTCTACATTTATTGCACTTGACAAACAACAACAATATTGGCGAAATATTCGTGCAGTTCCTAAAACACCAGAAAATGCTCCTAGACTTTTTGATTTGATTCGTGTTAAAGATGAACATGTTTGTCTTTTGATTTTTTGTTAATAAATATACAAATTATAATTTAAGTTTTTCAAATCTCTCTTAAATACTAGTTAGATTTTGTATGCTAATCATTATTAAATAAAGGTTCTACCTGCTTTTTATTATGTTCTGGGTGAAACGCTTGTAGCGGATGATATTATCTCTGCTACACGTATTGCAATGGGTAATGAGCGTCGTTGGAGAACCGTTACTCTAAAAGGCGAGGTAAATACATTTTTAATTTAGCTCGTTTATTTCTATTATTTTTCCCTTTTAGCTTGTTGATGTTTCTGGTGCAATGACAGGTGGTGGAAATGTCCAAGCTCGGTATGTATTACATTAAACAAATTTTATTAAGTTTTTCTTTTATCTATTAACATTACAATCCTATTTTACTTTTAAATCTATCTTATTTAAGAAGCCGAATTGGACGTGAAGTTGTCGTTGTTACCAGCCAACAATTAGATAATCGTCAAGAAGCCTCAACACAGCAACAATTGGCAGAATTACAACAAGAATTAAACAATGCAGAGGCAGAGTTGACCAATATCAAACGTCAACATGCGCAACTTGAACCTGAACTTCAGAAACGTAGGGATGATTTAAAACAGATCAGACTGTCGGTTAGAGAAATGCAGCTAGAGATTGAGGTTTTTTGCTTTTCTTTGATTTTTTGGTTAAAAATTTTATTTTTTAGAATTCAAATATGCGAATAGTTGACCTTAGAAAGCAAATTGAGATCCAAAAGCAAAATGTTGTGAATGCATCTGCAAATCCCGAAGAAGTTAAAAATGTGAAAGCTGAAATTACTTCTCTTACTTCAAGTAAGTTCTATCTTTTATTAACCTTGAAATAAAATCATTTAAAAGAAACTACTGAAATTGGCAAGCAAACTGATAAAATTCGCTCAGCTCTTATGGCAATAAATGCTCGGATGGAGGAGGTCGATGAGAGAATTGCAGGTCCTCACAGGGAACGTTTACGTGATGCAGAGGAGCGTAAAAAAGAAGCGGAAAATGGAATTACTAAAGAATCGGCAGCAATTATTACCAGTGAAAGAAATTTGAAAAAGTCGCGTGCTAAAATTGCAAATTTGGAGAAAGATGTTATGGTAATTTTTAATATTTTTATTCAAAATTAATTTCTTATTCGCAGGATGTGGAAAGACAATTCGAATTGTGTACAAAAAATATTTCTTTGGCTAGAGATCGTTTAGTTGAATTTGAAACACAGCTTTTGCAATGCAATGAAGATCTTGATTTAGCTAAACAAAAATTAAATGAGTTTATTAGTTCGGTTAGTGATAATAATGAAAGAGAAGTTGAATTACAAAGACAAGTCAGTCAATTGCAGCATGAAGTAAAACGTCTTACTGGCGAATTGGCAACACTTGAGGCAAAATTGAAAGCTTTATCTTCAAAGGTATTTTTTTATATTTTCCCCTTGGTACTTATAATTGTTTTTTTTTAATTTAGCTTTCAAAATTACGCCTCTATAGGTTGAAACGATTGACTGATGCTCTTTCTAAACATATAGAGCCTTTAATTTTACCTGATGAAGATTTTGATGAATTAGTGGATGATGATGTTGAAGAAATGGAGCAGGATGAGAATTTGAATGTTAATGAACAATTACCTAAACAAAAATTACAACGACAACTTTCATCAGCACAAAAACGTCAACAGCAACAACAAAATATTTTACAACAACAGCAAGAAGAGGCAAATGATGGGTTGGATTCTTATCTTGAAGAATGTATTGAACAAGAGGAAACGGAAGCAGCTGATAGAATTGAATTGGAAAGGGTGATTTTTAAACTTCATTTAAACATAATTCTTTTTAATACTTTATAAACTTTAGAAAAATATTCAGATTGAAATTGATGAAAACTCGGGACCGGTGGACGAACCAATGGAGCAGGATTTAGTTGACGACGATGTAATTGATGCAAATCTTACTACCACTCCTGCTTCTCAAAACAATTTATCTCAACTCCAGTCACCAAACGATCGTCGTCCACTTAATTCTGCTGCTAAAACGAGAGCAAATCCAGATTCTCAGATGATAATACAAAATTCACAATGTTTTATTCCATTACCTCGCTATACTGATGAACGTATCAGGGAATTTTGCGTCGACGATTTGGAGACAGATCTAGCAACATTGGAACAGCGAAGAGCAAAGCAACGAGTTAATTTGGCGATTGTTATGGATTTTATGCAAAAGGTTTTTAAATATTAATTAGAATCTAAAAATTATTTTATAATAAAAGTTGGATCGGTACGAGGCGGAATTTAACCGTCTTTCTGAAATTACTTCACTTCGTGATCGACACCGTGCTTTGCATGATAAATTGAAGAAACAGCGTCTTTTTGAATTTATGGAAGGATTTCAAGAGATTGCTACACTTCTCCGCACTACATATCAAATGATTACTATCTTGGGAGATGTTTCACTTGAATTGGTAGATGCTTTAGATCCATTTTCTGAAGGAATTGCATTTAATGTTCGACCACCAAAAAAGTCTTGGAAACAGATATTGAATTTGTCTGGCGGTGAAAAGACTTTGGCATCTCTTTCTTTGGTAAGTTGAGTTTGGTGTTAAAAATTGCTAACTAAAATTTGTTGTCCTATACATTTGGGCTGAGGTTGTGTTTGAGAATCTTCCTTTTTGGGTCAAACTCTACTTTGATGTTTTTTAAATAGATATTTTACAGGTTTTTGCCCTTCATCATTATAAACCGACACCACTCTATGTAATGGATGAAATTGATGCTGCGTTGGATTTTCGAAATGTTTCTATAATCGCTAATTATCTTTTGGTAGACTTGAGTTATAAATTTAAAAAAAAATTTTTATAGGAGCGTACACGTAATGCTCAATTTATTGTTATTTCGCTTCGCAATCAAATGTATGAAAAATCGGATCGTTTAATTGGAATTTACAAAATTAATGATTGTACAGGAAATGTATGTTTGGATCGACATGTTTTTGAGAATAAACGTGAGTTAAAGTATGAACAATTAAATACATGATTTCTTTTTTTTTGCTTTAAAAATATACAAAATATCTCATCAATTTTTGTCACTTAATTTTATTGTTTAAATTGTATTTTAGAATACTTACAAATAAAAATTTAATGTTTTTTGGGCATTGATAATAATGCATGCTCTTTTAGAAATCTTTTTAAATTTATTTAAATGAGAGGAGGCCTTTTCTTTCTAATAAATTAATCTTCCAGCATAATTTTATTAATTATGAAGAGAATAAAGTTGCCCATCGTGTAATTACATTCCCTGGTTGCCCTGTAGATTGTCGCCAATGTTCTCTTCCAGCTTCCTCAATTGCCAATTCCCCTAACACACAATAACCAATTTCAACGTCTGGTATTCCTCCTGTACATG
Source organism: Meloidogyne arenaria (assembly GCA_036172955.1). NCBI lineage: Eukaryota > Metazoa > Nematoda > Chromadorea > Rhabditida > Meloidogynidae > Meloidogyne > Meloidogyne arenaria. The sequence goes on along the minus strand of JARQAB010000046.1, from coordinate 1,813,237 downwards.
TATTCATTACCTTAAAAATAAAGAGGAATTATATTTATTAAAAAGTTATAATTACCGAAATCACAATTGTTGCATCTTGGATTTCTGATGAAGCTATTTGGAATTCAAAGACTTCATCAAAAACTGGGGCAATTGAGAAACGACGTCCATCTTTTGGCCGGCGTGGGCCCGAACGCTTTTCAGGCCTCTGGGCTTCTCGTAGTAACCAAGCAACAATATATGGGGCTATAAAAATACTTTTTGAGAAGAAAATAAATTATCGAATGCCTGGCACTTTTACTCCGCTTGCACGAATAACACCAATATTTAGCTGTCCGTCTGCTGGTGAATATCTTAATGATATGAGAAGTTGTCCGAGTTGTTCTCCTCGCCAAAGATTTAACTAATTAAATATAATTTTTGGAATAATTTTATTAAAATTATATCAATTACTTCTGCGCTTTTTCTTCCGTATGAGAGATTTGTGGGTGGAACTTTTGCACCTCCTCTACCCAAATCCATAGCTGCTGCCGAAATAAATACTTGTCCAGGTCCACCAAGTGCATGCATTAAAAGTCCAATACCACGTAATCGGGAGAATGAGTGGGGGCCTAAAAAATAATTTTAATTATTTTTGATTCAAAAAACTTGCCATGTAATTTTGTAATATCATCCCATTCATCACTTCCTTTTGTACCTCTTCTACGTGTTATTGGCAATGGCGAAATAAATCCCCTTCCATTTCCTCTACCAGGTGAAATAATTCCTCTACGGTCAGCCAAAGAAAGTGAACGTTTAACATTTTGGCAATTCGGAGCGCTTGAATGGCGGCCCCGTTTAGAGCCGGGTAATTGCATAAAGCCATAAAGTGCATGACAAGCAGCTAATCTATCCATTTTTTAAATTTTTTTAAGCTAAAAATAAAAAAAATATTAAAAAATAAATATAATGCATATATTTATATTCTCGCGTGATACCAAAATAATCAAAAAAGTTTCCAAAAATATATCAACTAAAAAGGATATTTGTAAAATATTGAAAAATTGGTAAAAATGTTTTAAAATAAAGAAAATGTTAAATAAAGTAATTACTAAAGGATTCATAAATAATTATATATTCTTTTGTTAATTATCATGCTTTTATTTTTTTTGTTAGATTATTAAACACAAAAAAAGATAATTTAAATAAATAATTATGTAAATTATTGGAAAAGAGGAGAAAGTAAAGTAAAGGCTTCGAAATTTTCTGAATCTTCCAAAATGAATATTAATATAAAAATTAATAGTAGATACATATACCTAGTTTTAGATAATGCTTCAGTATTCCCAACGGGAATAAAACTAACAAAAAATTTAAGAAAAACGAGGAATTAGCGAAACAGTTTATTTATATATTTTTGTGATCAAGAATAATTTTTAAATTGTTTTATTTTTGATTGCTTATATCTATTTATGGTTTGAAATTAAAAAAGTTTTTTTTGAAAATCAAATTAGTTAAGATTAAAAAACAAAGTTGTTTATTTTTGGAAAGTTTTTGCAATTCTTAAAAAAATTTTTTTAAACTATTTTTGTATACAAATTTTTAAGATTATTATATATTCTCAAAAAAAGCTTTCGTCACTCCACAGCTTTATTTTTAGCTTTTAATATTATTGGAAATATAATATTTAAAAAAATGTTATTTTTAATAATATAAATAGTTATTTTGAGATTAAAACCTTATAATATTTTAGTTGCTTTATTTAAAAACCAAAGATTCTTAAAATACTTATAGACTAAAATAAAAGGGAAATGGTAAGATTTGTATAATTTTTATTATTAAATTATTTTGCTAAAATAAAAATTTTATTAATTGAAATTAAAGTTTTATTTGAAATTAAAGTTTAAATTAAAAGTTTTATTAAAATAAAGAATTATTTTAAAAAAAGGCGAAATAAATAAACAAGTATTTTTATATTCACTCAAGAAGAAATAAATACATATTTATAAATTGTCTCTAACCCCAACCCAATTTTTATAACAAAAAAAGCTTTTTTCCTTTCTTGTTCAACCATTAACTAACAACAAAAAAATGCCGAAAGAGCAGAAAGGCATAAAAAGACCAAAAACATATATAGAGAGTATGTAAGTATATATTTTGTTGTTAATTTGTTAAATATTTTTTTTGTCTTTTTATTTTTTCTTTTAAAATAAAATACAAAAATCCCCTCCCCCTCCCCTACTCCACTCCCGCTCTCTTGAGGAAAAAAAGAAACTAACTAAATATTTTATAAAACATTTGACTCAAGAATGGGAGAAAAATAAAATGGCACAATTAAAGGCCCCAAGTGGCGATAATCAACAACAAAAAATAATGAAGAAAAGGAAGTTTTAAAAAGAAAAAAAAAATATTTTTTAAAATAAATAAGAGTCGAAATTAATGTGTAGTTATAAAATTTTAAAGAATGTTCTGCTACTATTCATTTTTAAGAGTAAAATATAATACATAATTAGTGTATATATTTTATTGAGTATTTCAATTAGATTATAGATGAAATAGAAAATTCATATATATTTTATTAAATTAAATTTGTGTAGAAAAAATAACGAAGTAAAAATTATATATAAAAAATAGATATTTTTTGATTAAAGAAACCAATGAATTTTTAAATTAAATTACTACAAATGTATAAATTAAAAAAAATTTTTTCATTTTTCTTTCTAATATTTTCTGTGAATTATTAAATAACTAATAATTTAACCAGAAAATTTTTAATAAATATTAAATTAAAATTTCCATTCTGAGTACATCAACCAAATTTTTAATTAAAAAATTTAAAGTAATTTATTTCCTTTTAATTAATTTGACGGAATATGCCAACTTTAAATTAAAAAAATTTAAATATGTAATTTATAAATTTAAAATTTTTTGGGATATAGTATTTAATTAAAAAAAAATTTTTTTCAGAAAAAATTGTAAATACTATATAATTTATTGTTGAAAATATTATTCAACGATTTAATTTAAAAACCAATTTTGAAGAATTTTTTAAATTTAAAATAATTTTTTCAAAAAATTTATTTTAATAAAAACATTAAAGTATTAAATAACTAGGTATTTATTTTATTCTTTATTTTGGTTTTTAATTTTACTAAAAAGGAAATTAAAAGTTTTTTTCAATGCAATTTTAATTTAAATAATATTTTGAATAATCGTGAAGAGAAAATATATTTTGTTATTATTTAAAAATCAGACATTCTAAAAATAATGGAAAAATAAATAAAATGATAATTTGAAAAAAAATTAAACGTTTAATTGAAAAAGTAACATAATGCCACTTTTAACTCTGATCAGAGTTAAAAGTGAAGGATCTGAAGGAGTTAAAAATTCTGAAGGAGTTAAAAATTTCTGAAGGAGTTAAATCTGAAGGAGTTAAAAATTTTATTAAATATATTACAGAGGTCGAAAAGAAAAGTTTATTATTCGCATTATTAAAATAAGGAAATTTCTCATTTATACTTAAATGAAAGTAAAAATAAATCAAATATGTATAAGGTATCAATTGTGTCTGGAGTCTGTCCAAGATTTATCAAAGTCGACGAGCACAAGAATAATAATTTATTCAAAGTAGAGAGTTACAATGCAAGCAAAGACCAGACGAAGGAGATAGCTAAAATTTTTGAATTTTCAGAAGGCCAAAAAGTCAAAATTCTTTATTAGTGGAGGAAAAAATCGGAATTTCTGGAATTTCCCAAGGCGTGTAACTTCTTCTAAATAATAATCTCTAAAGTTATAATTTATCCTTAAATTTTAATTTATTAAATTTACTTTTTATTTTTTATTAAAATATATTCATCTTTTAATAACACAGAATAGCCGGTTGACGCCTTCACAAAACAATTTAACACAAAATATATATCCATATATCCATCCCTTTAACTTGTTATATCCCCTAAAACCAATCGAAATCACCAAAATATTTTTCTATTTTTCTCTTTTCTTATACGGATCAACAAACATAAAGTCCACAAAATTGGGTCATTCACTTTATATATTTTCTAAAATTATCCCTATAATCTCTTTTTCTCTCTCTTTCCTTCATAGAAGGTGATAAAAAAAGATATATTCAAAAGATAATTTGCGCGGTATTTTCTTCTGTTAAATTTTAACTTTTCTTTATATGAATGTTGACATTTTTGTTTAAATGAATGCCAGCCAGGAATGGATGTGAAATGATAGACAATAAAAAAAGTGTTTTTAATTTTTTTTTACTTTTTTTTTATCGAAAAGCGAAAATCGCCTCTTTATATTTTCCTTTTTTGTACTTTTTCCTTTTCTCTTTTTCATTTTCCCAAATTTTTGTAATTAATTTTTTTAATTTAAAAAATATTTTTTAAAGTTTAAAAAAAAGATTTAAATTAATTTTTTTAAATTTTGAAATGGCTGTAAGGCCAACCAGCAGTCGGCAATTTGACAAAAACAACAACAACAACACTAACAACAATTCTGAAAAGCAAAAAGTTGTTGAATTTAATATAAAAGAAGAATCTTCTGATAAATCTTCTGATTTATTAAATAAAGTAAAAACAGAAAATAAAAAAGAGGAAAAATATTTAAAAAGAGAATTAGCCTATAGAAGTATTATTTTATTTAGTTCTTTATTTAGTATTAGTGCACTTCTTTGCCTTTGTGCATTACTTCCATCATTATATAGCCATGTTAATAGTTTGGCTGGATTTGCTAGAAAAGATTTTGCTTTTTGTGAAGTAATTTTCCTTTTTTAAATATTAAAAATCACTCAACCTTTTAATTTAAATTATTATTTGTATAATTTTCTTAATATATTAACAAAGACCAAAATTATTCGAACTATTAAGTGATTGACTCATACTTGGGTCAATAAATTCTTATAAATTTACTTAGTTTAAAACCCCCGCAATTTTTGCAAGTTAATTGTAATTTTTAAATATTCTTTACTTTAATCTTCCACTTATTTATTTTAAAAATAATTTACAGAGAACAGCACTCGATTCAGAAATGGCATTACCTATTAAAAATCAAAAAGTAGAAATTTTAAAAACGAATAGAAGTAAAAGACATGTTCCTTATGGTAGTGGATATAATGCTGCATTAATGAATGGAGGAGGGCCTATGTTTCAAGAATGCCCGGGTATACACATAAAAATAAACAGATTAAACTTTGTTTTTAAAACCTTTAGCTTGTTGTATTCCTGGCGAAAGAGGACCTCCTGGTGATCCAGGCCTTCCAGGAATTCCTGGTGCTCCTGGCCCTGATGGGGCACAAGGCCGGCCTGGAACTACTCCAAATGCTTCGTGTATTCCTGAAAGAGTATTTGAACCTCCACCATGCTTGCCTTGTCCACAAGGACCGAGAGGGCCACCTGGACATCCAGGATTTCCTGGGGAGGTATTTAAATATAATTATGTGTAAATTAAAGAAAAATTAACTTTATAGATGGGTGATCCAGGTATTCCAGGTCGTCCCGGTCGAGATGGATTACCAGGGAAAAAAGTAACTAAAATTATAAAATTTATTTAAAATTATTATTCGAAAATGCTCATTTAAATTCATAATTAGGGAGAAGATGGGCCTCCCGGATTAGATGGTCAACCAGGACCTGCAGGACCGCCTGGCGATAAAGGATCAACACCAGAGGCACATATAATTCCAGGTCCACCTGGTGATCCTGGCGAAACTGGACCTTGGTAGTTTTGCTATTTTTATTTAAAATAAAATACTTTTGTTTTTCTAGGGGGCCTCCTGGCCTTGCAGGTCCACCAGGTGAAGATGGTTATCCAGGAAGTGCTGGTGAAAAGGGATGGCCTGGATTACCTGGACCTCCTGGGGCAATGGGTGCTTCTGGACAAGCTGGTCCTCATGGAGAGCCTGGACCTACGGGCACACCTGGAACTTGTGTATGTCAAGATACCGAAGTTGTGGTTACTGAACAAAAGAAAAAGATAACACAAGGAGGAGGATATCCACCATCTACAAATGGTTAAAATATTATTAAATTTTTATATATAAAAATATTTTTTAGCAATAGGTGGTGGTTATTCACAACAAGGAGGTTATGCACGAAAGAAAAAGAAAAGGCATTAAAAAAGGAAATGTTAAACAAAAATTTCTTTTTTAATTTTTATATTTTCTCAAATAATTTATTTAAATTTGGACTGAAAAATTTTAAACTTTTTTGAAATTAAAAATATTTTTATTAGAATTATTAATAGCCCAAATTTATTTTGATTTGTTGTATGTAAATAATTTTATTAAAAAATTAAATTTATATAAAGTTTTAATTTCAATTATTTTTATTAAAAAAACAAAAATTAGCTTTTTCAAATTAAAGTTATAATTATATGATCAAAAAATTGCCCGCTCGATTACCTAATTACCCTCTCCACTAAGAGGTCTAAACTATATCTACCCTGAGTAATATACGGCAGGTATATACATATTAAAATAAAATTAATTATAATTAATTTGTGTCACCTTCGTACAAAGTTACTTTAAAAAATTAAAATAAATTGTATTTTTCTTAAAAAGCTTTAGGACATTTCTAAAATTAACTTAGATTAGACGTTTATTGTAGAAAGGTCAAATTATTTAATTTAAAAATATTATTTTTTTAATTATTTTTCTTCCAATTTCATTTTTTTAAATTAATTTGTGCCATCCTTCTTGCTTACTTAAAATAATTAAAAGTAAAAACAAATTAATTAAAAATTAATTATTTAAATTATTTTTTCCCTTTTTAAATTCTTCCAAAAATATATTTAAAATGACATTAAAAATAAATATGTATAATTTAGTAGGTCAGTCATTAAATCAACCATAATAAATATATTTATTTATTTTCTTCTCACCTTCTTTTTAAATTCGTTTCCGCGTCAGGGCATTCTCGAAAATCTCTCCCTTTCTCCCTTTCTTTCTTTCAAAATTAAAATAAATAAATATTTTTTAAAATAAAATTAAAAATATTTTTATAAAATGTCTGGAATTGGGAAAAAAGATGGGGAAGAAGAAAGGTTTTCTTTTTATTTAAAATTATTTTAAAAATTAATTAATTAATTAAAGATATAAACAATTTTTTGTTTGTAAAGAAAGCTCTATTTTTACAAATAAATTTCCAATAATAAATAGACAAACTGCTTATCAATTTGTTGCTGGTATTCAAATTGCTTTTAGGTAAAATTTTATTTATAAAGCTAATTAAATATAAGGAGAACTTGGATTATGTTTTTGATTCCTAAGGAAAAATTTTTTAGAATAGATAACCCCCCTATTTCCGTTTTTTTAGAGGAAAAATATAGTATTTCAATAAGCTAATATAGAAATGAAGATTCATTTAATTTTGTTTATTAGAACTTAATTTTAATGATAGCCTCATTCACCTAGAAAGAGGTGAATGACTTTTACCTCCTTCACCTTTTTTCATAAAAATAAAATAATTAGAAATTTAAAATAATAAATATTTTTAATTTTTCTAGTTTTCTTTCAATTCTTTTAATTGTTCTAAGTTTACCATTAATGCATAGTAGAACACAAACAACATTAAATTATGTAAATGCAGAAATTAATTTTTGTGAGCGTTCACTTTTGGAAGCCCAAAAACAATTAGAAATGCGTAGAATTGGTGCAAGTTTTTCTTCATCTTCTGATAATTATTTCCCATATAATGCTAGAATTAATCGAACAAAAAGAAATAATGGATATGGAGAATCTGTTGAGGAAGGAGTACCTCAACAACAATTAGGACCAGGCATTCCAGTACAGACTGAATGTCCTGGATGTTGTATTCCTGGACCTCCTGGCCCGAGAGGACCTGCTGGGCAACCAGGCAATTTCTAAAATTAAAAGAAAAGTTTTTTTATTTAAACAATATTTTTAAAGGAACTCCGGGAAAACCCGGTCCTGCTGGAAAGCCAGGTGTTCCTGGTACTTCTCCCAATCAGACTTGTCCTCTTGCACCACGAAGAGAACCACCACCTTGTCGGCCATGTCCAAAAGGGCCACCAGGCATAAAAGGTTGGCCAGGTTTCCCTGGCGATGTTGGTCCTGTTGGTCCACCTGGAGAGAAGGGACGTGATGGGGATGATGGGGCACCAGGTGTTTAATTACTTTGATATTTATATTCAAATTATTTTTAAAGGAGAACCAGGCCCTCAAGGCCCGCCTGGTTTTAAAGGCCCGCCAGGCCCGCCTGGAGATAAAGGAGAAACTCCCCATGGTATTTAAATTTTAAAATATAAATTTAACAAAGTTAATTTATAGGAGAAGTTAGGGAAGGTCCGCCTGGAGATCTTGGACCGCCTGGTCCTATTGGTGCTTCAGGAGTGCCTGGATTACCCGGTCGAAATGGAATGACTGGACCTTCTGGAGGTGTGTTTAATGAAATAAATTTTATTTAACTATATAGTATTTAAATAATATTTTTAGATAGAGGTTACCCAGGCAGTCCAGGCAAGAAATTTTATTTTAATATTTATTTAAATACATATGTATATTTTTATACAATTATTTCAAATTAAAATACATAATTTATTTTATATTTAGGAGAGCCTGGAGAGCCAGGTTATCCGGGACCGGAAGGCCCCACAGGAATTCAAGGACCTCCTGGCCAACCGGGTGTTTGTGTATGTCAAAATGTTGATTCTGTTATTGTTGCTGGACCAGACCCTTCACAACCACGTTTTTCTGATCAACAAAATTATGCATATCCATCTTATAATAACGCCGAGGAAGGAGGAGGTGGAGGGAGTTCTATTTATGGATAAATTAAAAGAAAATTTTTTTAGTAAATCACCTCATACATTTAAAAACATTTTTAGTAATTATAGATTATTTAAATTTTATCTAAAAAAATAAATGTATATACATATAATTAAATAATATTTTATTTAAATTATTATTTTTCTTTTTTATTTTCTTTTAAATTAATAAATTCTTTTTCTTCTTTTTTATGCCAATTAATTGCCAAACAAATTCCATTAAAGAAAATAAGTAAAAATACAAAAAAACTTTCATGAATACAAGGAAATAGCCTTTGTTGTTGTAAAAATGAACGAATAAATGCTGTAATAAATCCACAAAAAATAGAAATTAAAAAAAGACGCCAAACTGAGCGATCTACAGAACCAAAGCCACCAAAACTTTGAAAGGAATTTTTAATTAAAATAATTTTGGGTTAAATTAGGCATATTCCATTGTTGACAAAATTTTTTTTTTAAATTACCGTAAAATCAGCCAAGTCCCCAGAGTACTCAATAAAGAATATCCCATTTGATGCCAGGGACCATAAAATTTATTTTGATATTCTAAAATATCCAAAGCTGATTTTTCAGATAAAGAATCTCCTCCTTCCATTAAATAAGGCTGATTTAATGACCAAAGATATCCATGCTTTTTTTTTAAATTATTTTAAAAATAATTTTAAAATAATTTTTAAAAGAAAAAACCATCCAAATTGGATTAAACATAAAATCCCACAAATGAGCACTAAAAAATATTCCCAAAGCAAAACGGAAAATAAAAATAATTATTTGACGAATATGTGCCTCCCTTTGTGAAATCCTTTAAAAAATGATTTTTTTTATTTTTAAAAATTTCTTTTATTTACCATTCACCATCCTCAAATATAAATTCATTAATTAATTTATTTGACATTAAAATATTTATTAAAAAATAAACAAAATATTTATTTATTTTTGAAAGACAATAAAAATAAAAAAAATTAGACAACCTTGACCAGCCTTGAAAGGCGGGGGACAATTATTTGAGAAACGAAAAAAATGGAATCGATGAAAAGTTTTTTGTACGAATCTCTCATTTATTCATCACTTTTAAAGCTCATGTAAGGAATAATTGTGAGATTCAAGTAATTTTATGGGAATTATTTGGAGTTTTATAACTAGTAAAGTTGTCGGTTCTAGGAATAAAATGTCAAAACAAAGAAATAAATGAACGAGTGAGAGAGAAGGCTAAAAGTTATGTAAGTATTTGAAGAAAGTTAATTTACAGTTTAAAAAATGAATAATATTTTTAATATTTTTAAATTAATTACTCCTTTCTTCTTCTTTTCCTTCTTTTTAATTTTATATTTTCATCAGAAAATGATTTATTATTATTTTCTTCATTTTCCCTTCTCCTTTCCTCCTTGTCTTCTTGTATTTCTAAAGTTAATGCTGGACATCCTCTCGAACTTGAACTTTTTTGCCAAACATAACATCTTTTAAAAAATATTTTTTAAAATTTATTTAAAATTAAATTACTCTATTTTTTCAAACCCAAAAGCTAATTCAGAATGTGTTTTGTAATAATGCATTTCCTAAAGAAATATATTTAAATAAAAAAATTTTTTAAATAACTTGTTGATCAATTGTGTAAAAATGATCTAAATTAAATATTTATTTTAATTTATTTTATACCAACCCCCTATTTACCTTTATTAATTGCATTATAAAATCTATACAAAGGTAAATAAGCCCCACAACCAGGCTCTTTTGTACAATAACCAAGTATTCTTTCAAAGGAATATCCCAACAAAGTTTCTGCAATATTTTTTTCGTCTTCATTTGAAGTTAAAAAATGATCTTCTTTAAAAACAAATTATTTTTTTAAGAAATTTAATTTTCAGAGAAACTAACTAGCAAATTCAGAATATAATCTATAGAGAGGTCTAATACATGTACAATTTGGATCTATTTGGTTTTTACCCAAATAACCCATTGATGCTTTAAAAAAACAAATAAATTTTTAAAAAAATGTTTTATTTTAAATTACGTTCCATTACAAATCCTTGTGCCCCCATTAAATGTTGTTCTAATCTTTCGGTTGTATAGAAATGATTAAGTATTTGAGGCTTTAAATTGGATAATATATTTTTTTAAATTTTTATTTAATATATCCCAAGTAAATAAGAAAACACTATTTTTATATTTAAATTAAAATTAACAAAATTCTAGTTTATACCCCCCCCCTCAAAATTTAATAAATTTTAATTATTTGTGACTTTTTAACAACGGATTTTAATTTATTTTAATTTTTACATTATTGTTAAATGAACGATATAGATGAACAAGTCTTCCACCTAAAAATTAAAATATCTTTATTTTTATTTAAAAAACAATCCAATTACCATAAGTACAAGCCGATCCACAAGGTCCAATATATTTAGTTCTTTCTACCAATTTAGTTATCTAAAAAATATTCTCAAAAATTTCCATCAAAAAATTCATTTTTTACTTTAGTTCTTTCTTTTATATTTATTGCTGCTCCAGGTGGAAGTTGAATAACTCCAAGAAAAGCTGAGATTTTTTGTTTTGGGCCTTTATTATTTTCAATTAAATTTGAACTTTTATCTATTTCTTCCTCTTCCTCATCCTCTTCTTGACTATTTATTCGAGTACCATTTCTAATTCCAATAACTCCAGGCTTAATATAAATTAAAATATTTAAATATCTCAACTTCTCCCTAAATTTATTACCTTAATAGGCAACGGATCTAAAGGATTAGAACCACCACTTCCTCCTCCTCCAATTTTATTAATAATTTCTTTTTCTTTTTCTCCAACAGGTTGAAATGGTTGTAGAGGTTGAAAAGGGGGAAGTATTGGAGGTATAGGCATTGGTGAAGGTGGTCCAATAGTGCTTAATATTCTCCATCCATCGCCGTGTGGTTTTTCTCCAATAATTTCCTTTTTCTCTCCACTTCCCCCTAATTGTTCTCCTGCCAAAAAAGATTCTTCAACAGAACGTACCCATTCAGGGGTTGGAGGTAAAATAGTTGTGGTTGTTGTTGTTCTACTGTTGATTTTTAAATAATAAAAAAATTATTTTGGAAATAATTTAAGAAAAATGTTTGGGGTATATGGAAGGGAATTTTTGTTCCAAAAAATATATTTTTTGCCAGTACCCACATTAATGTCATCATCAAAGGATATGGCTGTCTGCCCATAACCCCTAACGATTCGCCAAACTTATTTGATGAAGGTATGTCGACGATATTTGCTGGATTTGGAATAGTCGTTTCCATTGTAGATAAAGAAGTATCTAATGAAGTGCTAATAGAAGTTGATTGTGTTGGTGTTGGTGTTGTTAGCTAAAAAAATTTAAAAAAAATATTTAAAATAAAAAAAAACTTTTTCTTCGTCAGGCGAAGTAATTAATAAATTATTTTCTTCTTCTAAATTAGCTAAGGATGTAGAAGCAGGCAACATTTCTGTAGATAAATAATTTTCTGATGTTTTACTTGTTGTCTTTAAATTAAAAATAAAAACTTTAAAAATTTAAACAAAAAACTTGTTGTATTTCTATTAATTCTGTACTATTTTCTATTTGTTCTTCAATATTATTAGATTCCGTTATTGTTTGTTCTTCAATTTCAGTTACAGGATAAATTGTTGTTGATGTTGCTGCTGTTGTTGTTGGTAATTCTGTAGTTATAGTTGAATAATCTAACTAAATATGAATAAATATAATAAAAGAATACTAATTTTAAAAATCAAGTTTTTTGACTTATATGAAAGACAAAAATGATTGAAGGATAAAGAAAAGAAACTCTCCTTTAATTATTTATTTAATTTTTTAAACAAAATTCCTTCTCTCAATTTTTACCTCTTCAGTTTCTTCAGCTTCAATACTAATTGAAATATAAGGTCTTTCTCTAATACTATCTTCTTCTTCTTCTTCTTCTTCTTCCTTTTCTTCATTTTTGTTATTAAATTTCTTTCCTTTTTCTTCTTCTTTTTCATTTAAAGGTAAATAATCTTCTTCATTTCCTCCTCTACCCCCTCCCTCTCCAATTGAAAATATTTCTTCATTACTTAATTGTTTTTCAGTTGTTGTAATAATTAAATTACGTTCAAAATATTCATCTGGTTTAGACATAATTAAACGGCCAGTTGGGCAAATTGGGGAAGGTTTTCGCCTTTTGGGGCAATTATAGAGATGATTAACATATTCTATATCGCCTTTAAAATATTTAAATATTTTTTAAAAATAAAATAATTCCTCCAAACATTCAGAGAAAACACGTTTTGGTTTGTGTGGTCGTTTCATTGGTTCAAGGCAGGAAGGCCCGGCATTAACCAGAACTTGTCCCTTTAAATTCTTAAAATATTTTTTTGTTTTTTTTATTTTTAAAACTTTAGGTGGAAGGGGTTCAAACAAATTCCAACATTCAACATTTTGGCCAAGATCTGTGAAAAGAACATAATCTTTTTCTGTTTTTCTTGGCACTAAACGGACACAAGTTCTTGCCTTAAAAATTAATTTAAAAAACAAAATTCTTTTAAATTTCTAAATTCTTTTAAAAAACACTTGTAAATCCATCCTTGCATTATTTAAAGCTACAGCCATATCATTATCAGCTGTAAGCCTTGAATCGTCCTCAAAAGGTATTCGAGCCATTGGCCAACCTAATTTAAATATTTTTAAGAAACGGGACAATTCAAAGAATATGTAGAGGTTTTATGCTTATTTATATGCATAACAAAGAATATATCAATTGATAGTGAACAATTAATTGAATTACCTAAATATTTTTGTGTGTATTTTTATTTACAATGATTATTTTACTACACAGAAAAAATTCTAGATGTTTCAATTTTTCTGTTAGGTCCATGAGTATCAGTAAAAACATTTCTTATTTTAAACATACTAAATGTTGCATAAGCAAAAGTCAAAGAAAATGAGTAAAGCTGAAGAATAAGGAAGAAATTAAACAATTTAATAAGGAATTTGTAATTGGGCATAATAATGAAGGCACAAAATGAAGAATTTTGGAAAACAAAAATATTTAAGCATTTATTTAAAAAATAATTACAAATTGAAGTTTTAGACATTATTTAAATAATTGAATATAATTTTGATAAGGCATTTTTAAAATTATTTAATTAACATGAGTGAGAGAGATTAAATATCTGATTACTGTAATAATAATTTTATTTTTGAAGGTTTAAAAAATTAAGAATTAAAATTGATCCTTTTAAGTTTATAATAATTTAATTATTTAAAGTTGTTAATATATTCGATTAAAGATTTTTCCTTCTTTGGATGTGAACAAATTTCATAAAAATTGTGTAGTGGATGCGCGATATAAGGATTGGCCAAAAGACTAGTATATATTTCTCTCCAAGCTGACCTGAAAGAGACAAGAATGGACTTTACATAGCTGCATCAACTTTTTTTCGAAAAAAGGAAGAGAAGAGAACACACATTAGAAAAGTAAAACTTAAAAAGTACACAAAAAGGAGAAATTTTTTAAAGTAAGTCCTCAATAACTCAATCTTTGTTAGGTCAATCGGTCGAGCGCTGCGCAATGAAAGGTGGAAAAATAGAAAATAGTTTATATTTTAATGAAAGATTTTAGGAGGAAGCATCGTTCCAAGAAATACCTGGACATGTGGATATTATTAAATATTTTTTGACCAAATTAAAATTTTGGCCTTTGAAAGTATTATTTGCCTGTATTGTGGCATTCTTTCTCTCTTTCCAATATTCCTTTTCTTTATCATTTTTCCTTTGACTTTACATACAATGTAAGTCCTCAAGGAAGGAAAAAAATGCTGGAAAAACCATTGGACCCTTGTTTTCATATAGGGTCAAATTTTTATATTAAGAAGTGTTAAAATATGTAATTAAAAATAATTTGGCATGGAATTTTTGGAAATAAATTTTTAAAAATTTTAATAAAAAAATAAATTTTAATATTTAATTTCGAAAAATCGATAAAATTTCCAAGTCCTTTAAATTCTACATTTTCATTATTCTTATTTTAAAGATAAAATCTGTATTCTCTTTAAATTCTGCATTGCAAAGTGAAAATTTAAGATTCGGATCATGTTTATTGGTGATTTTGTATTTTGTATATTTCACACCATTGAATTCTTTAATTTCAACATTTTCAGCTTCCTTGTTCACTTCAAAATTTAATTCAGAAATATATTCTAACATAATAACAGGCACTAATTTTGAACAGTTTTTGGATGTTGTTATATGCTAAATTTTCAAATAATTTAAAATTATAATTAAATAATTTACCTCAAAAATAAGTTCATAAAGCCGTGACATCTCAAAACATCTGTAACTTTTTAAACAAAATTGAGACAATTTATTGCCTTCTTTTGTTAAAATATTGAATAAAATATCTATTTGTTGCTCCGAAATGTTGTTCTCATTAAAATCAATACTGAGAGATTCAGAAATTGATAAATGATTTAAAACGAATTTCAAAGTATTATCTAATCTATAAGATAAACTGCTAACGCTTAGAGATGGCTTTTGAATATAAAATTGAAGAGGAATTGATTTGTCGTCATCAAATAACAAATTAATCAATTCTGGATTAAATAGATTTTTGAAATCGGTATATTCGAAGAAACAATTAAATAGTCGTTCTAACCAACATCGAACAATAGACATTTCCTTTATGTTTTTTGGAAAGTTTGGCAATTTTAAAATATAATGCCGGATTTTCTTTTTCTTTAAATCAAAATATATTTTATCCAATTCAACAGCAAATAGATTTCTCTCTTCATAATCTTGCAAATACAAAGGAATTGATTTAGCTATAGCTTCTTGCCACTAAAATAAAAAAAATATAATTTAACCAAATAAAAATTAAATAAACTTTTTCTTTAAGTTGATCATTCAAAATGAATTTAGAAATTACAGATTCAAGGGGAATAATTTCATAAATATTTGATTGATTAATATTGCTATCGATAATCTGGAATAAATTTAAAAAAGAAATATAAAGGTATTTAAATATTTACTATGTTAAGTTTATAGAATTTCAAGCGAGCCAATTCATTTTCATATTCATCGATAAAGTTATTGAAATAACGATTTGTTTGTCTAACAGAGACTAATTGATCGAAATTAACACATTTTAATATATCAAGTTGAACTTCGGGTGGCAGAGAATTCATCTCCAAATTTATTTATCTAAAAACAAAAATATATAAAGAATGAGATTTTATTTATAAATTCACTATTCATAAAGATCACAATTTTTGTGAAAAATGGGAGATCTCCAAGGAATTCATAAATAAATTCAAAAATTATCTATGTGATTCTTAATTTATAGGATTTCTATTACAAGAATATCAGTTCGTGTTCATCTTTATACACTAATTAAGAAGAACAATTGTTCTTCTTAATTAGTTTTTTCTTAAAATGTTAACAAACGATTAGGAAAGCTAGAATTAAAAAAATTTGAGGAGTGGTGAGACTCAAATGTTTAAAAACCTAAAGGTTTAGGCTTCAAAAGGTTTAGACTAAAAATAACCAGGTAACGAAAGAGTCTTAAAATATGGCATCAAAACGAAAGTTTTTGGGATATAACTTTTTTGTTTTTAAATCAATCCAAATAATTTTTGCTTTAATTAAAAGCTCTGGATGTGCTGGTTATTTTCTCATAGAAATTTTTTAGTTTTACCGTCTTTTAAAAAAGTTAGGAGCCGTTAACTGCGAATAATCGTGATTTAACATACTTAGGCGGGTGTAACTTTCTAAGAAATGATCGGATCTTTTCATAAATTTAATAAAAAGAATAAAAACAAATATAGATTCTAAATGATAAAGAAAATTTCTGGAAATGATCGAAATAAAAAAAATTATGGCATAGAAAAAGGCGTTTCGATGCTAAGTTGCCGAGACTCTATTGACAAGCAAGCCTAAAGGTTTAGGTTTGTGCTGAGACTGAAAATAAATGCAAAGACAAAAGAGTCTTGCTGACTTTTTGACATAATTCAAGTCAATTAATTGTTTTAATCTGTCTCTTTACAGACTATTTATGCCATTATAACATAACAACATCATTTCATCATTTTACTAAACAAAACCGAAAAATTTTTGTTAGGACTCTCATTCATAACAAAAAATTTTAATGAGGATTTTTCAAAATGGGTTTTCTTTTGATTTTCTTTTTTTAGATTTAGATTCAAATGGATATTGATATTGAAGGATGTTCTGCTTTTTGGCAATCTTTAAAAAAGATGTAGTTGTGGATACTCCAAATATGTATCTATAATTATTTAATAAAAATAAATACTTTTAGGAAATGTTGTAATGACTGGGGAAGACATATTTTACGTACTTGGAAGAATGCTCCAAAATTAGATAAGGAAAATCAAGGCGCAGCAAAACGGGCAGAAATTGAAACTGAAATAATTGAGCCTCTCTTCCATTGTGCAATATTTACAAAAAAGCCTTATTCTCAAAGATTTCAATGGGTTAATATTTAAATTTATATATTTGTTTTCATTTAATTTTTAGATAATTGAAGCATTTCTTGAAGAGGAAAATCCGAGTAAAAAGCTGAGAGCAATGTTTTTTCGTTGTACACTTCCTGTTGTTTGGAGAAATCTTGAGGTAATTTTTTCATTATTTTCTGAAATATCTTTAGGTGCCAAATAATCAAGTCCGAACTGCTGCTTCTTGGATTGTTCTCAATTTTTTTCCTTTGCTTTCTGATGATGAATTTGTATATTTTTCTTTTTTTTTTTGCTATTATTTTTGATTTTTAATAGGTCAAAGAAGAATATTTAAAAAGGCAACAAGAAGCAATGGATCGAATGTTAATGGATGATTGTGTGCCTATTCGTGTTTTTGCACTCAAAATGGTGCCTCGCCATTTGTGCGCTCATTGGGAAATTTTTCCTCGGGAATTAATTAAAGCTTATTTGTCTAAGGTTTTTCTATTAAATGTTTTTCTAAAATTCATCATTCTTTTAAGATTGTTGACTGTCTCTCACTCGATGCTTTACCGGAAGTCCGTGCTGCTGTTTATGAAGGTATTGGGAATTTACTACCTCGTGCTGATGCTCTTACTGCCACACAGCGTTCTTTGGAAATTCTTGCTAAGCGGGGAACAAATGATAAAACAGAAAAAGTTAGATTGTCTGCTTTTCGAATGTTGAATAAACTTCATGGGCATCGTTATATTAAGGTATTTTTAGATAATTTCTTTGCCAAAATTATATTTTCCTTTTATTTTTAGTTGTTGGATTTAATCCCAATGATAATTTATTGCTTCGTCTCGATTTTGAGCATTCAAAATCTGTGCAACGTGAACTCGTTCAACTTCTTTTCCGGCCATTTATTCCAAACATGTCGATGGTATCGATTATATGG